>JARQOC010000009.1:136687114-137887114 GCA_033576535.1 Allobates femoralis | reverse complement strand
CAATATAGTGGTGAGCTGATATTTTCTTTATTCCTTTTAAAACAATATCTGACCCATAAAAACAAATCTAAAATATTGCTAGGGTTTTAATCCAAACCAGTGTCTCCTCTAACGGGAAGCGATATCCATCTGTGGAAGCTGTTCGTGTTCTTGCCTCATTTCAGAAGCAGATGGGTATCTCTTCCTTTTTGAAGTGGACATTAATACTCTCATATCTGTAATTTTCATGATTTATTTTTACTACATCATTATATCAGTGATGTGCACTTTAAAATCTTGATTATATAAAAGAAAAACAAATACAGTTTTGGTATGTATTGAAGTGATATTTTGCAGACAAGGAAAAACATCACATTTAGATAAGATAGCACAGAAGCTGCAAGCACTTAATGTTCCCATTTCACTTTGCTTAGCATTACACATATTTGTGCAGAAATCCATTGTGGCTAGCAAAACCTTGGTAAAGAAACCACATAATTAATGTATAAGTCATTCACTTTCACTCCTAATTTTCTTCTTTGAAGAAAAATCTGTGCGCTTTATAGCTACAGAAGTCTGGAAATACCATATTAAAAAGGAAAGCCTTAAAGGGAGTCTGACACTACCCAAAACTCAAAATGAAATAATTTATACATTGGTATAAAAGGTAATTTTATTAGATATGTAACTGAGGAACTTATGCTGCACCCTAGTGGCCACAAGCTCAGTACTTCATCCTGCCCCCTCAATTGCACTCCTCCAACCCTCCCCTTATGTTGATTGACAGCATTCACTTTGGGGAGCTACCAGGGATGTAACGATCAACATAACAGGGGACATGACCGCTATCAGGCCCAATGGTACAAGGGCCCGCTGACCCCAGTGCATACTTAAGCTGGATGTGCTCTGATGGACACACATCCATCTGAAATGCATTGTGACCCAGGGACTCATGGGATCACTACACTGCAATACATGCTGCCAGCCAAATATTGTCTGGCAGCTAATGTTGGCAGTACAGTGATGGACAGCGATGTCATGCATCTTGGCGTACTTTCAGATTTCAGCTGCCAGACTAGCCACTGGACACTGGCTACAGAAGACATCAGGTGTTGTGAGAGTGGGGAAAAGGTGATAGAATGTTTGTTTATTTTTAATTATGCTTTAGAGATGGTAGGGGACATATACTAGTATGAGGACCATGTATACCGGGATAAGAACCATATAGACTAAGAGGAGGACCATGTATACCAGGCTGGGGAAAATAAATACTGGGATAGGGCCCTATATTCCAGGATGAAAACAATGTGTACCAGGATGGTGACCATAACTACAGGGTTGAGGATCCCATGCACCAGGATATGGCCAAGGATGAGGGACATATATACCAGGGTGGGGGACATATTTACCAGGATGGGTGACATACATATTAGGATTGGGACAATATATACCATGCATACCAGTATCAGGGGCATATTTACCAGGATGGGGACATTACTACTTATTGAAGGTGACAATTATTGTCTTTATAGGACTTTGAACCCTACAAGGGTACCTACATCTGACCAATGTGTGCATGGGGGGAGGGACAAATTCATGGCTGTTTTCCCGAAATAAAATCATCACTAAACCCTTAGGGTACCGTCACACCTGGACATATCGCTAGCGACTTCACAGGCGAAGCACGTGCTAACGCATGTTTTTGCGTGTTGCCCAAGGTCTCCGTCGCCCATTTACACGGGGCAACAACTCAGGCGACGCTCAGGCGATGACCTGACCGGAAATTGCCTGAGCGTCGCCTAAGGCCCACGGGCGATCAAGACACTGGTGGCTGCTTGGCCGTCACACAGAGCTAGCACATTAGCGATGTGGGCGTAATTTTGAGCGGCATCTCGGAGATAGGCGTTAACATTATGTTGTGTGACGCCTCGAAGAAGTGTGATTGGTTGCAAACAAACACCAATGACTGTGTCCTAGTTCGCCGCGCCACATCGTAAAATGTAAGCATGCAAGTGCGTATTGGCTCGTAATGCATGTGCGTTAATTGCTAGATGCATTGGCGTGGCCAGCAAGGCAAAACACGGCGCTCACGTGACGATTAATTGTGTAGTGAAGCGTTGTGCTACTGCGTTGGCTAATAAAATCACTCTTGTGTTCTTGGTCAGGATAATATTGGAGCCTTAAAAGTATGTGTGTGCACATATATTTGTGTGTTTGCAGTTATGTGGCCCATATGTATTGATCACCTAACATTCCCTTGTCCATGTGTGTGCAGAATATGTGTAATGAAATACATGTATATGGAGGCAAACACACACAGGCACCATACAGAGTCACCACAAAGGCCTGTCCCTGGGTCCCGTACATATGTCCCCAATGCGTATGTACCCCTATAAATCAGACATTATGTCACCATACGTTTGTGGTACACCATATACTGGGACATGCATATCTTTCCTGGGACAAAAAAACACTTTTGAGGCCACAAAAGATGTACTTGTGGTATCGTGTGAACCTTTCTTACGTAATAATGGTATGTGGTTAAACCCCGTTACAGGGGTAACAAATATTAAACATATACATACATTCCCAGAAAAACTTAGCAAGGGTTCATGGTTTTAAAAACAGAATTTTTATTTAAAACACTGGACCAACATGGTCCATTCATTCTTGAAGTCAGTATCAAAATGACATAAACTTTGGTAAAATTTAACACTCATGAAACAAACATGAGGAAGAGGCTGGGCTTATTGAGGGGCAGAGCTGGGATGGGCCCGCTTGTATTGCTCGATCAGATTGGATAATTGTGCGAGCTTCAAAGCTGCTTCCTCATGGGCCACCTCCAGGTCCTGCAGGGATGGGCCACCTGCAGAGTATACAGAACATCAACATCAGCAACATGTTTAAGACACATAGCAGGTGTTTCTTTTAAGAAGTGTTAGCACTTACCAGGGGGCTGGGAACCCACAATTTGGGGGGTGGGGATGGTGAGGGGCTTACTGCCCAGTCCACCGCATTGCTTCTGTCATCTGTAATGAGATCAGCATATGTGTATTGGTATTGGCCCATAACAAAGGTCCCTACATTCAAAATAACGGCTAAAAAACCTGAAAGACAGATATAGTGCACAGTATATATACGTAATATTGACATTACACACACCTTCTTGCCCGTTTGTGGGGTTCTCAGGGGACCACTGTACTGTACTGCCACCACTCGACATCTTTACTTCCATGGGTGGGGTGGGTGCAGCCCTTGGGGTCCCTTCAGATGCAGATGGTATTTGACTCGGGGGTGATGTGGGCCCTTGTGGATGTGGTGGTGTCGGGGGTGTTTGGGGATTTTTGTCTTGGGCTGGCACTTCCTCTGTTGATGAGGCAGCTGGCGTTCCTGCCGGCGGTTGGCCTGGTGACCCTGGTTGGCTCTGTGGTGCTCCTACAGCGGGGGATGGTGGATGCTCCCGCCTTCGGGCCCTACCTGTTTGAGGCAACAACATACTTAAGCACAATAACAACATGGCCAGATATGTGGGGACTTATTAAACAGTGCAGTTTGCAGTTCATTAGGTCACGTTGAATGCGATTGAAAGAAGGGCAGGATAGGACACCATTATGTCATATGTGGATAGGGTCAACATATGACAATATGTGGCTAGGTAAAGTAGATATATAGTTTACATGGGAATATAGGGTGTATGTGGATGAAGCAGGTAGATGATCCTGCAACTGCAGAGTCATGAAGAAGCTCTCACATACATTGCCCCTATATGTGTTGCGGTGTACAGTGGCATGTGCTGCCCTTCATATGTATTTGTTTACACAGAAGGGTATGTGTATGTTGTCATGCTAAATACTCACCACTCATCTGGGCAATCCTGGCACGCAGTTGGGTGATGCGTCCGGGCGTCTTGTATTTAAGATCTGCAATCTTCTTGCAGATCTGCTTTGGGGTGCGCAAAACACCCAACCTCCACTCCAGCCACCTCTGCACCCTCTTCAGGACAGCCTGCTTGTGGAGGCGCGGATGGGTGTGCTGCTGGTGACACCAGTAATCCCTGGTGTCACATACATCAATGAGAATAAGGAGCTCGGGCTCCCTCCACACTGCAGCTCGCCTGGGTGCCGCCATTTTACTATTCTGCAGGGGAAGGGAAAGCACCAGGAAGGCGGCGCCAAAAGATTCACAACGTTATGGCGAATGAACGCACGGGAGAGATGTCACATGTTGACGGGGGCTCAGAGGCGCCGCAAAAGCCACAGGATTTACTGTGTGCTTGTGCGTCATATACTTTAAACAAAAAGAAGGGGGGGAGGGGGACAAGAGGCGCAATAGTGCCCTTATCACTCGACACTAAATCAAAGCAGGTGAGTAAGAAATGGTCACTCACCTATTCCAGTTGTGCCACCCACAACTGGTTAGTAGACCTGATAGGATGAGTATCCTGATGGCTGCTGCTGGACTTCCACCGGTCTCCACACGGGTAGACGAAATCTGAAGCTTTGGGAAAGGAAGGTGTACCACAGTCCGCGCTGCCAAAATCTTCCGCTTGTAAATAATGCAAGTAGCCGATGTCCAAATCAAACCTCTCTTTTATTTCTCCAACGCGTTTCAACGCCCTCCTGGCGTCTTCATCAGGGAAAGACGCCAGGAGGGCGTTGAAATGCGTTGGAGAAATAAAAGAGAGGTTTGATTTGGACATCGGCTACTTGCATTATTTACAAGCGGAAGATTTTGGCAGCGCGGACTGTGGTACACCTTCCTTTCCCAAAGCTTCATATACTTTAAACAGGAAGGCGGCCACTACAGCGCTCTGATGCACACATTAGTTGTCATGTAATTGCGTTGATGTTAACACACATTGTTGCCCGTCGCACATCTCTGCAATTTGAATACACACAGCCGCAAACATAGAGGCCACAGCAATGCGCTACTGTACAGTATGTACGTGTACGCTTCTGGGTAATAAAGCCTTTGGACGCACACACCATCAAATATGAATATGGCGCAGAGAAACAAGATGACCAATCGTAACGCTCGAGCTGCCACTAATCCACGCAGACCGCCAGAGGTAGTAAATACGCCCTGAAACGCCTACCGGAATGGTATAGGCGATGGGTGCTGTCGCCCTTGACAACGCTCATGAGATGTTACACAGGGCGATCAGCACACATCGCCCAAGAATGGTCGCCTGGTTTCAGAGCTCTGATGTGAAACCAGGCGACCACTCGGATGTGTCGCCGTCGCCCATTTACTTTGGGTGATGCATTGGCAATGTCGCCGGCGACAGGCCACGCCTGAACGTCGCCTGTGAAATCGCCGGCAATATGTCCAGGTGTGACGGTACCCTTAGACAATCTCCAGAAGAGTGCAATTTCCAAAACGTGGTCACTTGTGGTGGTTTCTTGTGTTCTGACACTCAGGGGCTCTGCAAATAGAGTATGTAATCTATTCTAGGAAAATCTGAGCTCCAAAGGTCAAATAGCGCTCCTTACCTAACAAGCCATGTGGTGCGATAAACAGTACTGTACTGTCACATGTGGGGCATTGCCACGTTCAGAAGAAATTGCTTAACACCTCATACTGCCTCTGTCATACTGTGTCTGTCAACTCTGTCATATTACCTCATTTGAAAATTTGATATTCGAGACAGGAACATGGTTGTAATGTGCTGCCGGAAATAACTGAAGGTTTATTATCTGAGTTAGGAAGTTTATTTCGTTAACGTATTTTGAAGCATCCGTTTCTTCATCAGAACAACAACTTATATTAGCCCATGTACATGGTACTGTATAGGAGCAGCATTACTGTTTTCATGGGCTTTTTTCCAAAATGCCTGTGCACGCGGTTCCCTCCTATATAGTGCCCTGTACATGTGCTAATGTAAGTTTGTTGTCCAGATGAACAAGCAGATGCTTCGAAACACGTTGTCCAAATACACTTCCTAACTCAGATGATGAACCTCCAGTTATTTCCAGCAGTGCATTGGAACTCTGTTCCTACAGTATCTGCCATATCAAGTTTTATCCTAGTGTGGGTCTGCCGCAGCCGGTTACATGCATGTACAGTGGTTGTGTCTGACATAACCACAAAAGGTAAGCAGTTCCTTATTTAACTTAACCATAGTGTCACCGGATAGGGCCCTATTTTGCGCCTTTTTGTTCTCCAGCTCGTCCTTTCTACTGTCTCATTTGAAAATTAAAACTTTAGGTCCAAAGCAAGATTTTAGTGGAAAATTTTTTTTTTTTTATTTTCACAGCCCAACATTATACAATTCTGTGAGTCACCCATTAAAATTGCTCAATACAGTCCTAGATGAATTTCTTGAGAAGTGTAGTTTCCACAATGGGGTCGCTTGTGGCCTTTTTGTATTATTATGTCATGTCAGGGGATTTCAAATGTGACATAGTGTCTGCAATCTATTCAGGCCAAAATGGAACTCCAAAATTCAAATTGCACTCCTGCACCTGAGAGTCTTACAAATGTCTCCAAACAGTCGTTTTCCACCACAAATACAAATTTCATATCGATGTGCTCAGGAGAAATTACACAACAAAGTATATTGTCAATTTTCTTCAAGCTAGCATTGTGATAATTAGAAATTTAGGGTTAAAGCAACATTTTTGTTGTAAAAAATGTATTATTTCATTTTCATGGATCAACATTAAAAAATTCTTTGAAGCACTTGTGGGTTCAAGGTGCTCACAACACCTTTGCTTGCTGGGTGTCGTTTTCAAAATGGGGTCACTTGTGGATAGCTTCCACTCAGCGGCGGACTGGGGTGTCTGGGGCCCACCAGGAAATTGACTCCAGGGGCCCACCACCCGACCCACCATTCTTCAGCTATATGCAAATACCTGTTATCCATTATACCCATCATAGTGGGGCATAGTGTAAAACACAGGCGGCTCCTGCACATCACTGTGTGCTCACCATTACTGGGATGTAAAATTACTGTAGTTTGCATTAAAGGGATTTTTTGGTGAAAACAAGTTCTCAGCAATGCACAGTTTAGGAATGTGATCACTTATTTATTGGTGGAATCCGAACCATCAGAAGAATGTGGAGCTTTGAGTATTTGGTGAGTTTTTTACTTCAGTATTTGTAAGGCCGACTTCACACCACATTGTGATCAGGTCCGGGGCTGTCCGATGTGAATCTGACAGCCTTGGACCTGATTTTGACATAATGCAGCCCTATGGTACTGGACAGGGCCAGATGGCAGCTATTTGTCCCCTGTCTGGCAGCATCAGGCTGCAAACGATTTTTGCCCCGGACACAAAAACGGGAGCTTGCATCATTTTTGTGTCCCGGTGAAAAATTTAAGCAAACCAGATCCTACCGGATTCTCCCGGTTGCAGCACGACCCGACCAGTAACAGATCTGGCACCCCCTAACATGAGAGTCTATGGGGTGCCGAATCATGTCGGACCTGACAGAGAGTCTGTCATTCCGATGCCGTGCGCAGTTCAGCGTGAGCTCCTCTGAACTTCAGCCCTGTGAAGCGGTTCAGCACCATTTACGTAGGGGACAGGTCCTGAAGCTGTGCTCTGCAGAATCTGGCTACAAACAGGACCAGAGGGCATATTAACCCTCCGGTCTATTTGTCCGGACCTGTCAGGCTGTGTCCGGTGCCTCCTGCAAAGCACCACACACAGCCTGACAGAGGAAAAAACATGGTGTGAAGCCGACCTAGCATAAAACCAGGAGTGGAGCAATCAGATGTTATTTTTTATGCATTTCTCACTCACTCCTGGTTTTGTCTTATAAATACTGTGGTGAACAAATGCTCAACTTGCTTTCTCTGGTTAAACCCTTGCATCTCTGCTGCTGTGTCACAGGACAGGGAGGGTTAAACATCCAAGTATTTAATATCTATTGGAAATAAAATAAATAGTTTCCACTTATTGATATCAGATAAAACAAATGACCGACCAAAATCCACTCTACCAAGACCAATATTACCAGATAGAAGTCAGAAATACCACCACACACCGTGACCAGATCACATATTACCAAGACATAGTGCCACATACCAGACAAATACTGCCACACCATGACGAAAGCACATAATACCACCACATAGTGATCAAATACTACCACATACAAGGTATAAATAAATACTGCCACACCATGAGAGCACATATTACAACCACATAGTGACCGAACAATACCATATGCAAGGGACAAATACCATCATGTCATGACCAAAGCACATAATGCCACTACATACAATACTAAATTAGTGGAAATGTGAAAAAGCTCTGTATATTGGGTCAGTGTAGAGGTAATACAGTGATCACCAGTGACATTATACACGGAGTTCAGTGTATAGTTTCAGTGTACAGGTAATACAGTCATCACCAGTGACATTATACACAGGAGCACCCTGAGGGCCGGCAGCACCAGGGGCCAAGCAGCATTAGGCACCCTGGGGGCCTGGCAGCACCAGGGCCTGGCACCATCAGCACCCGAGGCCCTCACCAGCACCAGGCAGCAGACCAGGCCGCACCATCAGCACCAGGAGCCGCGCACCCGGTCCGGAGCGGCAGCACCAGGACACACACCATCAGGCCCCTAGGGCCCAGCAGACAGGCACCCGGAGGCCCGCAGCACCAAGGACCCGGCACATCAGCACCTACCCGCAGCACAGCACCCCGGCCGGCAGCACAGGCCTGGCCATGTGGTGACCTGGGGGCCCAGGCACCAGGGACAGCACCATCAGGCACCGGGTCCGGCACACAGCCCTAGGCCCGGTAACACCAGCACCAGTGCCGGAGCACCAGGGCCGCAGCATTAGGCACCCTGGGGGCCCCAGCACAGGACCCGCACCACAGGCACCCTGGGTCGGCACCAAGCACCTAGGGCCGGTAACACAGGCACCCTAGGTGCCTGGCAGCACAGGCCACCATTAGGCACCTGGGCCCAGCAGCACCAGGCACCCAGGAGCCGGCAGCACCAGGGGCCCAGCAGTATTAGGTGATGCGGTCAGGGCTAGGGGTACTCGGACCCGGGACTGATGGCGGCTTTGATGGAGGAATCATGGGTGGTAGGTGTAATGTTATATCTTCTGTAGTTTGCTTGTTTGTCTTCCCTGTTTGCTTTTCTACCTAGTAACAGTGATGTAAGATAGAGGAGAAGCTGAGGCAGGAAAAGGGGGAGCTGGGGAAAGGGAAGGGATTTTTGTCATTAAAAGTATGGCCGCTCGACTGAGCAGTTCAGCTTATCTGTGTGTGCTTCTGGATCTATCGTCATCTGCACTACAACACTACAATTGGCGACGAGGAAGCATTCATTCATCAGCTAAAGGTATTTCAGTGCCACAAGATCATCAGTGCTCACCATGGCCTGTCTACCTGCATTCCCAGCTTTTGATGTGCATCAGTCCCAAGCAAACCTAGCAGCATGTTGGGATAAATGGCTGAAGTGCTTTGAGATATTTCTGCAAGCCATGAACATAGCCGATGATACAAGGAAGAAAGCCATGTTATTACACTATGCAGGGGAGCAAGTCTATGATCTTCACTACTCTGCCTAACACAGGGGAGGACAAGACTATGAGCTCAGCAAAACAGCATTGAGCAAACACTTCTCTCCGCACAGAAATGCAGCATTTGAAATCTTCAAGTTTAGACAATCAAAGCAATCAGCCACAGAAAGCATTGATGAATATCATGTCCGGCTACGCACCTTGCAGCTTACTGTGAGTTTACAGACGTAGACAAAGAAATCCAAATGCAGATATTACAAGGATGTGTTTCTTCAAAGTTAAGAAGACAAGCACTCAGAGACCCTACTATGACCCTAGCTAAACTAGTAGACACAGCACGTATAAATGATACTGCAGAGACACAGACAAAACTCATAGAGAGCAGGAGCCAGAAGCACCATCATTTATAGCAAAGTTACACAGAAACCACAAGTACAGGCGGCCACTTGTTACAACTGCGGTGGGTCGTATCCTCACCAGAATGTTTGTCCAGCAAAGGGCACAACCTGCCATAATTGTGGAAAACGAAACCATTTTGCAAAAGCACTTACTTATTCTCAGTGACTGAGGAAGGATCTCGGGCTATGCACATGATTAACAATCCAAAACGAGTCATCCTCATAAATGGCAATCCAGTAGAAGCCCTGGTGGACACAGGGGCGTCAGTCAATGTCATCAGTCATACAATCTATAATCAGCTCTGAATAGACCTGCTCTACAAAATACCAGCCTACAGATTTTCCCTTATGGTTCCACAGCTGCGTTGCCCCTGTGTGGCAAATTTCAGTCAGAACTACAGCTGAAGGGAAATCCATCACAGACACTTTTTACGTAGTGGAGTGCTCTGCAGATACGCTTCTCAGCTGCAGCAGCTGCAGTGTCTCTAGGCCTGGTGAACCTGGTCAACAGCGTTACAGGTTCTTTAGTCCCACATATTGTGCAGAGGTACCCCAGTCTCTTTAAAGGCCTTGGTAAGCTAAAAGACGTTCAGATAAAGTTACATATTGATCAGTCGATACAGCCCTCCATCCAACCTCACAGGCGCATTCCCTTTCATGTCCGCAAACTTGTGGAGATGCAAGACCTGGAGGCATCTGATGTTATTGAACGGTTGAAGGCCCAACTCCCTGGGTTTCACCAATCGTTGTTGTGCCTAAACCAAAACAGCCTGGTAAAGATACGGCTTTGTGTGGATATGCGGCATGCCAATCTAGCTATTCAAAGAGAAAGGCACATCACGCCTACTATTGATGACATTCTCACAGATCTGAACGGTGCAAAGGTATTTTCAAAAATTGATCTAAAATCGGATATCATCAACTTGAGTTGCATCCAGACTCCAGGTACATCACAACTTTTAGTACTCATATGGGCCTGCGTAGGTTCAAGAGGTTGAACTTTGGTATCTCATCAGCCGCGGAAATTTTTCAAAATGTTATCAGTCAGGTTCTGTCTGGAATAGCGGAGTCCTCAACGTCAGTGATGACATTCTCATATACGGAACAACCCAAGAAGAACATGACAGTCGCCTGGAGCAAGTGTTTCAGAGACTGCAAGCCTGCAATCTAACTGTCAATCCATCAAAATGTGAGTTCAACCAAATTCATTAACTTTTTTTGGATACATCTTTTCAGGACAAGGTGTGTCAGCAGATCCTCAGAAAGTCACTGCCATCAAATCTCCTGGTCAACCTCAAAATGCCTCAGAGGTTCGCAGTTTTCTAGGACTGGTCACATACTGTGGTCGATTCATACCCGACCAAGCCACTATTTCTGAACCCCTGAGACAACTCACAAAGAAAGATGTTCATTGGTCATGGGGTACTGAGCATCAAGCATCGTTTGACGCGTTGAAGTCCAGCCTAACTGGTGACACTGTCATGGCTTACTTTGACCCATTAAAGTCCACAGAACTGATCGTAGACGCTAGCCCGGTAGACCTGGGTGCAATTCTCACACAAGTGTGCAACGATGGCAACATTTCTACAATTTCCTACGCAAGCAAGACATTAACAGATACAGAACAGCGCTACTCACAAACTGAAAGGGAAGCTCTTGCAGTTGTGTGGGGATGCCTTCATTTTCATCTGTACCTCTTCGGACACAATTTCACAGTCATAAGTGAACACAAACCTCTTGTTCCAATTTTCAACAAACACTCTTCCAAACCCCCTCCACGAATTGAACGCTGGTTGCTCCCTTACAGAACTACCATCTTCAACTGAGATATGAGGCAGGAGCTGGAAACCCGCGGACTATTTCTCAAGACACCCAATACCACAACCTACTAAGGACAACATTCCAGCAACTATTCTAGCGGAGGAACATGTAAATTTTGTTGCTGCACATTCAGTGCCAAGAGCTATGACCATGGAGGAAATACAACAGGCGGTGGACTCTGATCCCCAACTTCAGCTGGTGATAGAAACTGTTCGGTCTAAGAAATGGAGCTGTTTTCTTGCTGAGGCTCGCCTTCAACCACCAGATCGAGTAGGTTACTTGGAGGCTTTCTTTAATGCACGACATTTACTCTCAGTGTCGGACTCAAATCTGCTGTTGCGTGACAATCGCCTGGTGATACCTCAGAAACTGGAGGACCGTGTACTTGATCTGGCCCACGAGGCTCATGAAGGGGTGGTAAAAACAAAGCAATTACTTGGAGAAAAAGTATGGTTTCCAGGACTGGACAAAAGAGTAGAGGCATTGATCCAAACATGCATTCCTTGTCAAGCAACTATAGTTGACCATAGGCGTGCGCCTTTACAAATGACACCCCTGCCAAAAAGCCCATGGACTGCTGTCAGTGTTGATTTTTGTGTTTTACCGGACCGCTCCTACCTGTTAGTGGTCATGGATGACTATTCTCGGTTTCCAGTCGTTGAACATGTTTCGACAACATCGGCCAGGGCTGTTATACCAAAATTAGACAAGATTTTCTCGGCTTATGGCATACCCGAGACAGTGAAGACGGACAATGGACCTCCATTCAATAGCACAGACTTTCAGTCATTGGCAACTTATCTTGGTTTCTTCCACAGGAAAATAACTCCATACTGGCCTCAAGCCAATGGAGAAGTGGAACGATTCATGCAATCAATCAACAAGACCCTGAGGATTGCTACCATGGAGCACAAGGACTCACAACAAGAATTACATAGATTCCTTAGACAGTACAGAGCCACACCACACTCCACTACTGGGATACCACCAGCAACGGCATTGTTCGGCAGGCCCTTGCGCGTCAAAATCCCATGCATTCCGTCAGTCCCTGTCCAAACCCCAATTGCTATTAATGATGCCGTTGCCGTCTCTAAGGATAAAATGAAGCAGTATGCGGAAAAAAGTAGCCGCCGTTACAAGCATCCAGAAATAAAGGTGGGTGATTAGGTTCTTGTAAAGAGACTGAGACCTAGCGACAAGTTTGCATCGCCATACTATCCCGAGCCCTTTCAGGCCACACAAGTCAGAGGCACCATGATTACTGCTAAAAACCAAAATCATCAGGTCACTAGAAATGTGTCCCATTTTAAAAAACTTCGTGGCTACGTCCCAGAGACGACGCATGCAGAGGAAGTAGATAACGACGACATACTGCCAGAGACAATGAACTCAGCTGTTCCAATAGGAGATACCTCAGAAGACCCCCCGAGTTTATCTGGAAATGAGATGTCTCGACGTTATCCTGGGAGAACAAATCGAGGGCCACCAGTCCACCTTGCGGACTATGTTCTGCAGTAGAGAGAAGAAAAAACAAAAACTTTTTCTACAATGTAAACTTTTGAACGGTTAAAGCGAACCTGTCACCCCCCCGGGCATCAAAAGCTATAATAGCCACCTTCTGCAGCACTAAGGCTGCATTCAGGGAAGGTGGCTATAGGCTTTTGATGCCCTTTATACTATGAAATATGAAGTTAGGTAAATGCTCACACTTCTGAAGAGCAAAGACCGGGAGGCGGGGTTTCACGCTCCTCTGACCCGCCCCCTCTTGTCAGTCATGGTGCTCGCCTGCTGCTGCCTCCCCTGACTGTGTAAAATGAACGCGCGTCTCCGTTCTCCTGTATGGAGCCACGCATGCGCTGTGCGCGCTGCCGATGACCTCCTGGACACCGGGCGCACAGCGCATGCGCGGCGCCGTGCAGGAGAATGGAGGCGCGCGTTCATTTTACACAGTCAGGGGAGGCAGCAGCAGGCAAGCACCATGACTGACAAGAGGGGGCGGGTCAGAGGAGCGTGAAACCCCGCCTCCAGGTCTTTGGTCTTCAGAAGTGTGAGCATTTACCTAACTTCACATTTCATAGTATAAAGGGCATCAAAAGCCTATAGCCACCTTCCCTGAATGCAGCCTTAGTGCTGCAGAAGGTGGCTATTATAGCTTTTAATGCCCGGGGGGGTGACAGGTTCACTTTAACTGTTTTTTTTTTTTTTTGTAAGATGATAAGAGATGTAATGTTATATCTTCTGTAGTTTGCTTGTTTGTCTTCCCTGTTTGCTTTTCTGCCTAGTAACAGTGATGTAAAATAGAGGAGGAGCTGTGGCAGGAAAAGGGGGAGCTGGGGAAAGGGAAGGGATTTTTGTCATTAAAAGTATGGCCGCTCGACTGAGCAGTTCAGCTTATCTGTGTGTGCTTCTGGATCTATCGTCATCTGCACTACAACACTACAGTCGGGATCCCGGTTCCGTGCCCTGGTTATCATTTGTTAAATGACAGTGGGAAAGGAGTATTTACAAGGGAACATGACGCCACCTGTAGTCCCTGGTAACAAGTACACCAGCGCTGCAAGCCAGCCGCTGAGGTGATGGTGGGTGCAGCAGAGTGTGGTACAGCTCCCCACAGGTGGAGCTTTTAGCTCAAGGCAGCGATGAAGGATACGGATGAGGAGAGTTGTTTTGATGGTTCTTACCCCTCTGCTGAGCTGCTGATGGAAGTGTTGAAGCCCTCCGGGCACCGGCGGGAAATACAACGGAGACCAGTTCAAGTTTGACTCCACTTTACTGAGTACCGGCAGATGGTAAAACGGAACACGGTACAGTTTGGTTGACCGGGTGGATGTTGCCAGCTCAGGGTCCCCCTTATAGAGTCTCTAGGTTTTCTCTCTCTTCTAGCTTTCAGGGATTACTTCTCTCTTCCCAGTCACTAGCACTTTCACAGAGCTCTTCCGCCAGTACCACGGTCTGTAGTTTGTAGCCAAGGTCTGTGCCCTACCAGTATGGACGGGGAGCCCAAGTAAGCAAAGCCTCCCACCACCGGACTTCTGGCCTTTCTCCTCTAGTGTCCTGAACCGATTCTTAGTCCTGAGGGGTGAGGTACCTTGTGGCGCTTTCAGCAACCCGGTTTCTATGGGCCTGCAGCTTGTCGGTCTGCGGTCAGAGTTAAACTTCTGACCGCCTCGGCTTCCCGCGTTGCCAGAGTTTCCCTCAACGTGACCAGCTGGCTACAACCAGTTCTGGCCCGTTGCCTTCTATCCTGGGCCCCCACTTAAAGATGGGGCTCCCTCCTGTCAACTGCGCTGTCAGGCCTGTCCTTCCTGACTGCCTTCCCAGCACTGTCTCTTTCTACACTGTCACTCTCTTTCACTAACTCTACCCTAGGCTCCACCCCCTTTTGGGACATACTAAATTACCGGTCCCCCTATTCTAAGTGGCCTAGTCCTAAGTGTGTGTTAGAACAGACTCCATAGGTTAAACCCTGAACTGACAACTTACAGGGGTAACACATTTGTTGTCACAGTGTAATACTTCCCTGTGGCGCCTAGCCAGAGGGGCACCACATAGGTACCCTGGGGGCCCGGCAGCACCAGGCACCCAGGGGGCCCAGCAGCACCAGGGGCCCAGCAGCATTAGGCACCCTGGGGGCCCGGCAGCACCAGTGGCCCAGCAGCATTAGGCACCCTGGGGGCCCGGCAGCACCAATGGCCCAGCAGCATTAGGCACCGTAGTGTTCCCATACTCATCACAGTGCAGGCAGCCGCTGCCTAGGGCGGTCTCTCCTACACAGCGCCCTGAGCGCCGGCACCCGGTATGCACACAGGAAGCAGTCTCAGGGCAAGGACGCCCACACCCACGCCGCACGCACAGGCAGGAGTCAGAGCGGCATAGCGGGGGCAGCAGGCAGAGCAGGGAGATCGCTCTCCCTGCATTGCCGCTGCAGAGGGGACACAGCCATCACTAATCATATCGTCAGTGCTGCTGATATGATTAGTGATATTACCGAACCGGGGGACACAGGTGGGTATGGGGGCGGGGCTTTGGGGGGCATGGGGATATATTCTCCCGATCCTCTGGTGGGCCAGTCCACCCCTGCCCACTGTTAAGGCACATCAATAGCCCTGCAAACAGGACATGGCATCTAATATCTATTCCAGGTAAATTTGCGCAGCAAAAGTTAAGTGGTGCTCCTTCTCGGGATGGGCAAGCTTGATGTATTTTCCCGGGTTCATGCCTGGGGTTGCTATGTTGTTGTAAGTGACTGGTTAACTCCCCTACTAATTATACTTACCAGGTCCGCATTATCATTTTTAGCTGTGCTGCGGCGTGACTGGCTCCAATAACCAATCACATATGCCAAGAACACAAGGGGCGACCTGGAGGGGACGCAGTGATGCTTCACACCATGAGGAGAAAGCGTGGACCCGGTAGGTATAATTACGGAATTAACTTTTGCCTTACTTTACCCCAGCAACCCCGGTTATGATCCTGAATTGTTCACCAATCCCTATCTCCTTCACTTCCGGGCCCTACCATGCACCCCAGTAGTACCTTTCTACCACGTGTTGCATCAGAGAAATTGTACAGCAAATGATGTGGTCCATTTTTTCTTCTTAGGGCCTTTTCACATCAGCGGTAAGCGCTGATCGCAGCAGTTGTGGTGAAAAAAATGCAACTGCCTTGGTTACCACATAACGGCCGCACTTGTGGTTCACTTGCGGCAAGCCCCATGCAATGTCTATGGGGCTTGTGTCAAGTGCGGTATAGTTGCGGTTTTGGCACTTGCGGCAGATGTGGCCGCAAAAAAAAACGTGGTCAGCTGCGGTTTCTTCATGGCCACGTCTGCCGCAAGTGCCGAAACTGCACTTGCCGCTCCTGCCGCACACTTACCACAAGCCCCATAGACATTGCATGGGGCTTGCCACAAGTGAACCGCAAGTGTGGCCGTTATGCAGTAACCACAAAATATGGGAAGCAAGGTGCACCACGGTCTGCGCTGCTGAGTCCACAAAATCACCTGGGATGCAAGATGTTGTAGCAGTATACTTCTTTATTCCTTCCTACGCATTTCGGCGCCCTTCCCTATCCCTTCCCTATCCCTGAGGAAGGTGCCAGGAAGGGCGCCGAAATGCGTAGGAAGGAATAAAGAAGTATACTGCTACAACATCTTGCATCCCAGGTGATTTTGTGGACTCAGCAGCACGGACCGTGGTACACCTTGCTTCCCATATTTTCTGGCTGTTTTTCCACGTTGGAGTGGTCGGTGGAGGTCCTGCAGCAGCTGATACTGTGATATACTTTTAAACCAGTTGTGGGTCTCACAACTGGAATAGGTGAGTGTAACTGCATTACACCACTCACATCTGAGTGTCACTAGTGATAGGGCACTATTGCGCCTCTTGTTCCCCCACCTTTTTTGTATTGATGCAGTAACCACGGCAGTTGCGTTTTTTTCACCGCATTTACCGCTGATGTGAAAAGGCCCTAACTTATGCAAAAATGAATAATTTGTCTTGAAAATATTTGTGGACGAAACTAACATTTTCATTTTTTCCTTCCACAGTGCTTTAGTTTCTGTTAAGCACCCAAAGTGTTAATACATTTCTGGAGTGTAGGTGTGAGCACTTTGGAAGGTGCAGTTTTTAAAATAATCTAATTTTTAGGTATTTTCTTTCAAATAAGCCCCTCAAAGTCACTACAAATGTGATGTGGTCCCTAAAAAATTGGTTTTGTAAATTATTTTGGTAAAATGAGAAATTGTTGCTAAACCCTTCTGACTTCCTAACAAAAAAAATATTATTAAAAAATTATCCTGATTGTAATAAAGACATGTTTGTGCGATATCTAGTTGACGGCCCAATAAAACCTTTTAGGAGAATGATAAGGATTTGGTAATCACGCTTTTGATGCCAAAAAATCCTTTTTAGGTGAAATTGAAAGATTTGGCACTCAGTCGTTTCAGGCCAAAAAAAGCCTTTTTATGAGAAAACACAAATAATTGTCAATCACTTATTTAATACACAAAAATGACTGTGGCATTCAATCCTGCCAGTGAGCGCAGGTGCACACCAAACACAATACTTACAAGTATGTATGTAATCACTTGTTTAAGGCCGAAATACACCTATTTTAGGGGAAACACAAGGATTTGTCAATCACTTATTTGAGGCTAAAAAAGCCTTTTTTTAGGGGAAACAGAAAGTTTGCCACCTTACACTGTATGTATGAGTTAAAATAAGGAATGACGGTAACATTTTCACATTGCTCTAGAATCCACCTGAATTGTATGCATATTAAGGCTTTTTTCAAAGATCAGCATTTTTGGTTCTTCAGATTTTTCAGTATGTGAATACCATATTTTTTCGGACCATAAGACGCACTGTTTCCCCCCAAATTTTAGGGGAAAGTGGGGGTGCATCTTATGATCCAAATATACAGACTTTGTGACTGTGAGGCTGTGAGGCTGTGCTGGGGGGAGCTGCAGCTCTGGAGTAGGCTGGGAGGAGGCTACGGGGGCTGCTGAGGCAGTGGGAGGTCATGTGCACCCGCTCCTTATGCTCATTTAATATGAACTGCACCTGCTGTCCATCACCTCAGTGCTAAAGCAGCGCTGATAGATGGTCGAACAGATGCAGTGAATATTAAATTAAATGACGTGTACACCCCTCCATCACTGTATGTGGCCCCCCCATACTGCCACACACAAGAAAATAATAAACATTATAACTCACCCTCGGGTGCTTCCCTCCATCTTTCCCTGCTTGCAGCACTTGCGTCCTGAGTCCTCTTGTGTCCCCTGGGTATCTGATCATGTGATCGTTTCACGCAGTGATGATGTTACTCTGCTGTGTCGGTCACATGATCGGCTGCCCTGGGGATACAGGAGGAATCAGAACATGACTGCTGCAAGCAGGGAGAGATGCAGGGAAGTGCAGGAGGTTGAGTTATGTTGTTTATTATTTTCTTGTGTGCGGCAGCATGGAGGGCAATATCCACGGGGGCATATTCAGGATGAATAGGCCATGCACTATGATGGGGGGCATATCCAGGATGGAGGGTAATATACTCAGATTGTGGGGCTATATACCAGCATTGAGGGCTATATCCCAGGATTGGGGGCCATATGTAGGATGGGGGGCTGTACACTAGAATGGGGGGCAGAATACCAAGATGGGGGGCCATATCCAGGATAGGGGGCTATATCCCAGGATAAGAATCTGTATACCAGAATGGGGGGCAGTATACCAGGATGGGGGGCTGTATACCAGGATGAGGGGGCATGTCCAGAATAGAGGGCTATATGCCAGGATGGGGAGCTCTATACCAGGTTGGGGGGCTGTATACCAGGATGGAGTGCCATATCCAGGTTTGGGGCTGTATACCAGGATTGGGAGCTGTATATCTGGACGGGGGCAGTATACCAGGATGGGGGACTATGTACCAAAATGGGAGACTATATACCAGGATTAGTGCTATATACCAGGATGAGGGGCCATATCCAGGATGGGTGTCTGTATACAAGGATGGGGGGCTGTATACAAGGATAGGGGAATGTAAACCAGGGTGTGGGGCTGTATACCAAGATGAGAAAGTATATACCAGGATGGGAGGCTACATGCCAGGATGAGAGCTATATACCAGGATGGGTGGCTATATCCAGAATGGAGGGCTGTATACCAGGATGGGGTCTGTATACCAGGATGGGGGGCTATATACAGTGCTGAGCAAATTAATTTGGACAAAGCAAGTCTTTACTTAACATAGTAACATAGTAACATAGTTTTTAAGGTTGACGGAAGACTTTAAGTCCATCTAGTTCAACCCATAGCCTAACATGTTGATCCAGAGGAAGGCAAAAAAAACCCCATGTGGCAACACTAATCTCCACATTGGGGTAAAAAATTCCTTCCTGACTCCAGATACGGCAATCAGACTAATTCCCTGGATCAACGCCCTATCAAAGAATCTAGTATATATAACTGGTAATATTATAGTTTTCAAGAAAGGCATCCAGGCCCTTCTTAAATGTTAGTAGTGACTCACTCATTACAACATCATGTGGCAGAGAGTTCCATAGTCTCACTGCTCTTACAGTAAAGAATCCGCGTCTGTGATTATGATTAAACCTTCTTCCCTCCAGACGTAGAGGATGCCCCCTTGTCCCAGTCTCAGGCCTAAGAGTAAAGAGATCATTAGAAAGGTCTCTGTACTGCCCCCTCATATATTTATACATTATTATAAGATCACCCCTAAGCCTTCGTTTTTCCAAGCTAAATAACCCCAAGTTTAATAACCTATCTTGGTATTGCAGACCCCTTAGTCCTCTAATAACTTTTGTCGCTCTTCTCTGGACCCGCTCTAGTTCAGCTATGTCTTTCTTATACACCGGAGACCAGAATTGTACACAGTATTCTAAGTGTGGTCGCACTAGTGACTTGTATAGAGGTAAAATTATGTTCTCCTCATGAGCATCTATGCCTCTTTTAATACATCCCATTATTTTATTTGCCTTTGCAGCAGCTGCCTGACACTGGCCACTAAATGTGAGTTTGTCATCTACCCATACACCCAGGTCTTTTTCAGTGACAGTTTTGCCCAGTGTTTTACAATTAAGCACATAATTATACCTTTTGTTTCCTCTGCCCAAGTGCATGACTTTACATTTATCCCCATTAAAGCGCATTTGCCATTTAGCAGCCCAAGCTTCTAGTTTACATAAATCCTCCTGTAATATAAAATTGTCCTCCTCTGTATTGATTACCCTGCAGAGTTTAGTGTCATCTGCAAATATTGAGATTCTACTCTGTATGCCCCCTACAAGGTCATTAATAAATATATTAAATAGAAGCGGGCCCAACACTGACCCCTGTGGTACCCCACTGTTAACTGTGACCCATTCTGAGTGTGTTCCATTAATAACCACCCTTTGTTTCCTATCACGAAGCCAGTTCTTAACCCACTTACACATATTTTCCCCTATCCCCATTGCCCTCATTTTATGTATCAACCTTTTGTGTGGCACCGTATCAAAAGCTTTTGAAAAGTCCATATACACCACATCCACTGCATTTCCTTGGTCCAGTCCAGAACTTACTTCTTCATAGAAGCTTATTAGATTAGTTTGACAGGAACGGTCCCTCGTAAAACCATGTTGATAATGGGTCATGAGGTTATTTTTCTTCAGATACTCCAGTATAGCATCTCTTAGAAAACCCTCTAGGATTTTACCCACAGTAGAGGTTAAGCTTACTGGCCTATAATTTCCAAGTTCAGTTTTTGTCCCCTTTTTGAATATTGGCACCACATTTGCTATACGCCAGTCCTGTGGTACAGACCCTGTTATTATGGAATCTTTAAATATTAAAAATAATGGTCTATCTATGACAGTACTTAATTCCTGCAGCACTCTGGGGTGTATCCCATCTGGGCCCGGGGATTTGTCAATTATAGTGATTTTTAGACGATGCCGTACTTCCTCTTGGGTTAAGCAGGTGACGTTTAATTGAGAATTTTTGTTATCACTGATCATATTGTCTGTCATGGGATTTTCTTGTTTTTCTTGCATTATTTTTACTATTTCTGATAAGTGTTTCATCAGTTCTTGGTGTCGTTTTCCTTTTTCTTTCACATTTCCCTTTTCATTTTGGAGAAAATGATCGAGTTTCATTGTGTGTGCGAATTATTCTTGAAATGGTAGATTTTTCAATACCAACGGTGGAAGCGATTTCTCTTACAGTCAGACTTGTATGCTCATTAAGAGTAACAATTGTAGTCCTCTTCCGTGGAGTAACATCCATTTTTTCAGGCACAAATCACACTGAGAGAAAAAGTACACTAATCCACTCCTCACAGAAACAAGCTCTCAACTGAAGCTGAGGGGGCAGCTAGCTGTTATTTTCTGACTAAAACCAGTCAAACCACATTTTGTTACTCAAGATTGTACACTCACACCTGTTCAAAGCAGTTAAAACTGGTTTGAATCACTGACTGGTAACCCCAACTTACGATTTTACTTAAAAAATGCTTTGTCCCAATTAATTTGCACAGCTTTGTACAAGGATGGGAGGCTATATACCAGGATGAGGGCTATATCCCTGGATGGAGAGCTGTATACCAGGATGGGGGCCATATCTAGGATGGGGCATGCTATGTACCAGAATGGGGGGGGGACATATTCCAGATGGATGGCTATATCCCAGGATGAACGACTATATACCAGGATTGGTGGCCATATCCAGAATGGGGATTTTCTACCAGCATTGGGGGGGCCATACAGTACAGTAGTGGAAGTGACCCAGGATGGAGAGCTGTATACCAAGATGGAAGGCCATATCCAGGATGAGGGGATGTGTACCAGGATGGGCAGTCATATCTAGGATGGGGGTCTGTATACCAAAATGGGGGGCTATATACCAGGATATGGGGCCATATCCAGGATGGTGGGCTGTATCCCAGAATGGTGAGCCATATCCAAGTTGGGGCATGCTATATACCAGAATGGGGGGCCATATTCTAGATGGAAAACTATATCCTAGGAAGAAGGGCTATGTACCAGGATTGGGGGGGCATACATTACTTGGAAGGGATCCAGGACGGGGACATTACCCCCGTAATCGTCAGCAGCACATTCCCCCCATAACAGTTCATTATAACCAAATTTTTTGCTTAATTTTTTTTCTGTTTTCCTCCTCTAAAATCTGGCTGCGTCTTATGGTCCAGAGCGTCTTATAGTCCAAAAATATGATCTTTAAAAGCAGCGGGGCATTGTTTGTGCACACTGAGGGCATAATTTGGAGTTCTTTGGGTTCCTCTCTCTTTATAATAATCACACTAACACCTTGTTTCTATAAAATCGATAATAATGAAGTAGAGCCAAACTTTTACAAAAAAAACTCCAAATTGGTATTTTCTATTCTCTAAATTGCTCCTGAACAATAGATAAGCATTTAACCCTCATCATTCATAGTTATGAAAAGTTTGCCATTATAGATGAGCAAATTTTGAACTAGATAAACCATTGGATTGCCCTGAAGGCAATTTTTCATCGAAGTTGTTAAAAAAAAAGGAATACCTTTCTCCTGCCCTCATTTATTGTTTCCTGTGGTTGAGTCTTATCTTCAAGTATCATATCATTTCCATGAGTCTGAACATACTTTTCTAGCGTTCTTGACACCTCTGGGGTAAACCAGGACTTTAAACAACATGACGATGTGTAAAAGCCTTCACCAATGTGAACACCTGGATTCCTTTAAAAAAACAGAATGTTATGAGGTCTAGTCAGCACTGGAAGGATCACAGATAACGGAGAAGTCCGGTCCACAAGGAACAATAAAATCTCTGAAAAGTAGACGGGATTGAAAAGGGTAATTGGTGATGTCTGGGGAGAGGTTTTTATTATTTTTTTATTCTCCATTTATTATGAAATATTGAGACACATAATCACTTTAAGGAGTATATGATTTGCATTCAAATTATTATTATTTATTTATAGAGCACCATTGATTCCATGCTGCTGTACATCAGAAAGGTGTACACACAATCAAGTTAAAAATGCAATGAACAAACTAACAGTGACAGACTGATACAGAGGGAACAGCAGAGGACCCTGCCCTTGCGGGCTTACATTCTACAGAGCAATGGGAAGGGGAACAGTAGGTTGTGTCTGCCCTGGTGGTGGTGGAGCACCGGGTTAAATGGTGGTGGAGCGCCGGGTCCAGTAGTGGTGAGGTGGCACTGTGATCATTGCAGGCTGTAGGCTGTTCTGAAGAGATGGGTTTTCAGGTTCCGCTTGAAGGTTCCGAGTGTAGGGGATAGTCAGAGGATGGGGGATGCTCAGAAGTCTTGCAGGCAGTTAGATGAGGAACATACAAATGTGGAGGAAAGGAGGAGGTCTTGGAAGGATCGAAGATTACGAGTTGGATGATATCGGGAGATTAGTTCAGAGATATATGAGGGGACAGATTGTAGATGGCTTTGTAAATCAATGTTAGCATTTGAATTGGATACGCTGGGGGATTGGGAGCCAGTGGAGAGATTTGCAGAGGGGAGAAGAAGAGGAGCAGCGAGGGAGAGGTGGATTAGTCGGGCAGCAGAGTTAATAGATAATAAATTCAAAATGAATCAAATTTTGTGTTTGAATTTTAATGAATTTGCTGAATTTGAATTTTGGCAGAATGATCTATTTCTAGTTACTATTATATAAAAAGATACGTTTCATACTGAAAACAATAGACTTTAGTTATTAGAAAAAAAGATGCTGATGTTTGATGTTCTGGTAGAAACAGTACACTTTCAACTCAATGTTATATAGGATTAAATAGTATGGTTAAAGAAGATACACAGTTCAACTATGGTGCAGGAAAAGAGACTAAACTTTGTTCATAACATGTTTTTGACTACATCAAAAGTTGCATTAGAGCTTCTCTCTTAAACCTTGAAAAACGGGATTTAGATGGACAAGCTAATGGGACCATTGACATTAAAATTAACCTGCCAAAATGTTTTGGGTTCTAAACTGCCTATCTCCTCTAAAATCATGTGATTGGGTTCCTGTAACCCCTTTATATTCCCATATATTTCCCTACATAACTCTGACAAACAATTTTATTCTTGGTTCCCGCAGTATGGAAATTGTGCGGTCTGGTCCAACGGGTGACCCAAAATTGCAATCAGTGTAGCACCAGTCCATGAAACGCTGTCTCTATATCAGTTTCCAAAGTCTAGTGCTTGCACATTGTAATCACTGAGTGTTCTATAGGGCACAGGGAGGAGCACCTGCGTGGATCTCAAATTCTGCTGCGCAGGTGCGAGACTTCATCCATATACATCAACCATATAGTGCTTGTCGTTATGCGACTGCGCATTACAATCACTGGCAATCAATAGGGCATAGTGAAGCACACCTGTGCAGTTCTTGGATTTCACTGCACAGGTGCAAGGCTTTCGGCACTGTGTGGATGATATAGCAACGTCATCCACTTGCATGCAATTTAAAGAGGTGGTGCTTAAAGGGAGCAGGGCTGTGCTAATCACAATCTGGATACACTGTTGGACTGGATCAAACAATTTACATGCAGCGCGGGTAAAGAAAAAAACTCCTTTTTTCAGGGTATGCAGGGACGTCAGGCCTGAGGATATAAAGGGGTTACTAGAACCTCATTCAATTGATATTAAAAGAGGTGGGCAGGGTTTAGAACTCAATAAAACTGGTGACAGGTTCACTTTAATGAAGCATATGGAGTTACGGTACTTTGTGCTCAGAGAAACAGAAGCTCTGACAGAGCCAATGATGTGTGGCACAAACATGATTTGAACCAAGCCAAAGGAGAACCAGAAAAGTTGTCTTACTGGTTAACAAAATGTACAAGAACAGTAGAATTATCCTCCACTGAATATGACTACATTCATATGCAAGCAGAATATTTTTCAGGCATTGTTACACTTACCACATGAGATACTTTAATGAACCTTCTCACTGTGTCTGAGTTGATAAAGGTGGTAACCTGAAATAGTCATCTCACCGGAGGAATCCAGCCTATGCAAGACTGTGGAAGTCGTTATCTTTGCCCTGTGTGTCCTTGTCATTTGCACTTACGAAGCATAGATCCATTGTTTTTCTAACACAGGATAATTAGATTTTCTTTGAGAACCAAGTAAAAAAAAGGCTGGATGCAATGGTTATTTCATAGGTTTAAGAAGCACAAAACTCCACAAAAATACCTGGCAGTTAAATCCTTATCTTTACTACAAATCCTAATGATTGGGACACATGTTATCATGACTACTGATAAGTTTTAGGTAACAAAAAATAAGAATATTGATTACTTATTTTTGTTTTGTATGTTCATTGGAATGACTTAAAAAAAATATCCTTTTATCGAAATGGTAAGTAGCAGATCCAATAGAAATGGCTTATTGTTTAGATTGCTGCCTTATTTACCGTAGATTGGTGATGCTAAACCTTTCAGTCTTTAGTGTGGTGTTTATCAGTTATCTGTATTAATTGATGAAAATAATATAATAATAATATTTATTCATTTATACAGCACTATTAATTCTCCAGTGCTTTACATACATTTGCAACCCATTGGGGCTCACATCTAAAACCCTGTCAGTAAGTTTTCAAATGTGCGAGGAAACTGGAGTGCTTGGAGGAAACCCACGCAAACATGGAGAGAACATACAAACTCTTTGCAGATGTTGTCCCTAGTGAGATTTGAACCCAGGACCCCAGTGCTACAAGGCTGCAGTGCTGACCACTGAGCCACCATGTATAGTAATCTATATTAATACTATTTCTAAAAATAAACAAATTGTGTAACACTATCACTACTCATGTATAAGCCATGAGGTAGTGTGGCGCCCCACTACGTAGGTGCCACAAAAGGGGTACTGCACCCAGAAAAGCGGTGTAGTACTCCATGCAATTGGAACAATGGTCACTAGATGAACCCTAGAGCTGACACCCACACACTAGAACAGTAGGTAGGAGGGAACCCTGGGAGGATAATAGTGCCTCTAGGGGGAACTAGTGAGACTCTGGAAGAGCAGTTGGAGAGAGTCAGTCGGAAGAGTCGGAGGAGGGAGTGTGGAAGGAACCAGGCAGCCAGCCTGAAGGAAACAGAAGGGCCATCTCGGCTGAGAGGCCCAAGAGAGAAAAGATCCCAAAAGATAGAGAAAGAAAGAGAGGGAAAGAAACTCAGAAGCAGAGTTCACTCTAAGAAAGGGATTGAGTAACAGTAGAATTTGCCCCGAAAGGAAGGAAACCGGGTACCGGAGCCCGCACCTGTGAGTTCTCCAAGGCTCGCAGAAAATCCGCTGAACAAGAATATTGTAAATACGGCCCTGACTCCCAAAGATCCCACGAGAGGGAAGCCAGAACCGCAGTAGGCGACTGCGACGTTCAGACACAAGGTTGACCCGACGGGTACAAGGGAGGAGTAGAGAATCAGTAGTAGCAGGAGGCCAGGTTATCTACAGGAGACCAGGCTTCACAACACTGGGAACAGGAAAGAAGGAAAAGGAAAGAACATAAAGGAGACTTCCATCTACAGCTAGAAATCCCAATTGCAGCCTAGGAGCATTTGCCATATACCATCTGACTAACTGTTGAACTGTAAAGCTGAAAGAGAAAGTGTTCAAGTAAAAGGTACCCGGTGAAGTGAAGTCTTGACTCTGCTGCATCCTTTCTATATAAACTGCTTTATTATAGCATCACTGCCCCGGTGGCCCAGTCCTGCCTGCGGGGACTATTCCATCTAAGCCACAATACCACCGACCACCGGAGCACTGTGGCGCGCTGTTTGAATATCACCAGACTCAGCAGGTGGCGTCACGAAGACAACTTGTAAATAATTCCCTGTAAATATAAAGCCCCCCATTTCAGCTGGCCCCCAGGGCCACGGCTTCGGGATGGACACCAGTGACTTCCCGGACTGAAGAGAGAGAGAGCCCGAGAGCCGAGTAACCGAGCCCTGGGTGCGCCTCAGTAGGTAATCAAACTTTAGGTATCAGATACCAAGATATCACTCGTGAACTAAGTGGAAAGGCAAAGGCATAGTAAGGTCATGGCCCAGGGTCACAATACCAGAAGGATAGCAGATCAAAGCAAAGGGGCAAGGCAAACAGATGCTCAGATGAGTATTAAGGTCTGGGAGCAATAGATCAAAACACAGAGCACAGATAAACAAGGCCAACATGCACCAGTGAGCAAATGCTATGACTGGCAGTGATCTGGGACTGACTGTCAGCTAAGTAGCTGGACATTCACTCAGAACAGAAATCACCTGAAGAAACCCAGCACCTACCAGTCTTAGATTAGACAGCTGAGCTGTCAATCAACATACTAACAGTTTAGCACTCCCCTGCACTAGATTGGAAGACTGAGCTGTCACTCACCAAACTGAAAACTCAACAAGGCAGCAAAATTATCATTCATGCCTTCCCAGACACATTGAGTGGAGAAATCATGACACATTGTCTCTTTTGCGAATCAGTGGAACAAGATTAATTAAATTAGAGGATAATATTTTTGCTTCTAAATTGCTTTACCTAGTAATAGCTCTAAGGACTATTTATACATTTGGTAATGCTTTTCTAAATTGCAGACATGATTTGTTCTCTCACATAAAGTAAGAAAGTCTGGAAGGCATGATAAACGATGCAACATTTAATTGCAAAAGTATTAATATGCTTCAGACAAACACATTTCTGTGCTGTAGTTTTCCTATTATGTATGCAGGGATGAAGAGAGGTAACATGGATTAGGGGAGTTATTTCATTTCCTGGAGCTTTTGATTTCATTCCTCGCAGCAGGTGCTTTGCATGCTGTTGTATCTGCGAGAAAAATGTAATAAACACTTAGACCTTGAGAGAAGAAGCAGAGAATGGTAACCTGTAGGGAGTCAATGAGGGGAGCAGAGTGTTCTGAGTGATATCAGCAGTTGAGTTTCAGAAACCCTTGGGGCAGCTCTCTCCAACACAAATAAATATTGTTCTCACCTGTGGGTTCCACAGGTTTGGGAAATATTCACTATGTTTGGTATTCTTCTAGGATGATATCTGCATTGAGTGAGTTTATTGTATATAGTAAATATAGGTTTGGACTTAAATGGAATTTGTCAGCAGGATGTGACCTGCAATTTATATACGAATATAGCTCTTTCATAGAAAAGTCGTATATATGACCAGTCTTTCCTTCTTTACTGAGAAATTGGCGTTTATATTGAAATGCAAATTAAGATGAAAGACCCATGGTAAATTTAAAGCCTCTGTCACTCCAGCTCTATCCCCCAACCACTGCCCCCTACCTGATTGCCTGACGGCTCCTTTGCATGAAGCCACTAAGTATAGAGATTTAGAGTCACATACTGTAGGAGGAGGTGGCAGTAGGTTGGATTAGAGCTGGGGTGACAGAGGCTTCAGATTAGCAATAGCTCTTCAGGTTCATTTGTATATTTATTAATTGTTTGTATCAATTATAATGCTGATTTTTTAGTAACGAAGGAATGGACTGTCTAGGTAAAGGTATTGCTGGACTTGTCTTTGAAAAAGCTACATGTGCATAGAGACTTTACAAATATATTTACTTAGAACATTGGTGATGTGTTTGTGGAGAAGTAGAATGTATGTTTCAGGTTTGTAATTTTGCTAGTGGTACATTACTTTTTCTAATCTGATAGTTTATTTGTGTATGTGTGTGAATGCTTCTTCTTTAATAATTTTCTTATTAAGCTGGCCACCTAATACACTTTTATCTCTCTTGCTGTGTGCTGTCCTCAGGAATAGTGTTGAGTTGGTCGACAGGGTAGGGGGTACTTAGATACTGGCACAGGTGGCTACTTCAGTGGGGATCACGGCTGGTCGGTTCCCAGTTCCGTGCCCTGGATCCTCAATGGCGAATGGCAGGGTGGGGGTGATGATGATGGGGGAATGGTAATGTGACGCCACCTGTGGTACCTGGTAATAGGGTTACCAGAGCTGCGGCCGGCCGCTGAGGTGATGTAAATGCAGCTTTGATAGTACAGCTACCCACAGGTGGAGCTTTTCCTCAGGGCAGAGGGGTGAATGAGGGGAGTAGTTGTAGCAGTTCTGCTGTGAATGCTGCAGGCAGCGGCAGTGAAGCAGGCACACACACACAATAGTCTGTGTTTTGGTACCTTTTTACTGATGTCCGGTAACAGGCACGGTCCAGGAGGGTAACCAGGTTCCGGTGCAGCTTGGGACGTTCACTTTGGAGAGTTGTGAGGCCTCCTCTGTTAGTGTGTGCGGTGATTGGGGTAAATTCTGCCTGTAACTGAACTTGCCACTCTTTCTCCCTCTCAGGGTACTACTCCACAACTGACAATGAGGACCTTGCTGTGGGGATCCCTATTCCCCTCTTAGGCCCCTGGCCTATGCTTGGTCAGGTTTGGTGTCTTACTTGGTGTAACTTCAGCGGGACTAGATCCTCTTGGTTGGACCGGGCTTTCTCTGCTACATTTTAGATGAATAGCAACTCCAGACTCCGGTGTCCGGGTAGCTAAAGGAATACCAGGTATGTTCCCTTCTTCTTTCCTCCTACTTCTTCCACTGGCCTCTGTCCCTCTCTCTAGGGCGTTGCACAGCTGGGTCAAGTTTCCTGATTCTGTACCTAGCTTATTTCCAGCAACCAGCTCCTTCCAGTCCTTCCTTCTGTACTGTCTCACTGGAACTAACTGACTGCCTGACTCCTTCCCTCAGGCCTTGATCTTTATAGGGGATCTGGCTTAAGGGTAGCCAGTGGGGCTTCCCCTCCAGGTCTGGGGTGGAAAGTGTTGGGTGCTGTGTGTGCCAAGGTGTACATCCCACCCTGCACCGGTGGGTCCTGTGGCAATCCCATGCAGGGGTGCACAGTGTACAAATACCAAGGAAAATATATGTATAAAATATTTTAAAAATATTAGTGCTTCTATGTAACAAATTCACTCACCTGCAATTATCCAGATGCAGCAAGTTGTCTGCCCTGTCCTTATAAGAGACAGAGTCAGGAGTTCTATGGAATATGTCATAAATGCTGCAAAGGATGATGAGTGTTCATTAGGGTGGTCCTTATTTTTGAAAGTGTGATTTCTTCATAGCGCATTGCGGTTTTTCCTGTGTTTTCTGCCTTTTTCAGTGTTTTTTGCTGCGCTTTTTTAAGCTGCGTTTTTTGCAGTGAAATGCAATTTTGGATATACAGCCCAGCAAAACCTATGGGTTTTGCCAATATCCATTCACACACTGCGTATTCCTGCTTTTTTACGCGCACTTTCACTGCAAAAACACGCACAAAAAGAACCACGTTGTCAATTCTTTCTGCATATTTTCCCTGCGTTTCCCATTGCCCACATGATAAAATGGGCTCTGGAAAAGTGCACAGAAAAACACTGGAAAAAATGCAGTGTGTGAAAGGAGCTGCATTTTTTTACAAAATATGCGCGTAAAAAAGCGCAGCTGCAGAAGAAGCAGCAAAAATTCACTATCTGTGAACGTAGCCTTAATATTATTTTCTTTTGCTGAGATGCTGGATTGTTGAAAATAAACTCCTTGAAAATGATTTGCTTTTACAAGAGACTCATTTTTAAATCCCATGCGTCACTGTGTTCAGTACTTATTTCACCTCCTATATACATGTAGATTTGCAGAATTGTGGACTTGCACAAGTCTGGTTCATCCTTGCTTGCAATTTCTATATACCTGAAGGTGCCTCTGTCAAACAATTACAAGTACAAACAAGATGGGAACGTCTAGTCATCATACCATCAGGAAGGAGATGGATTCTGTGTCCCAAAAGATGAATGTGCTTTACTCGGACGTGTAAATATTAACCCAAGAACAAAAATGAAAGACCTTGTGAAGATGATGGCAGAGTTGGTAAGATGGTCTCATTTTTCAAAGTTGGAGAAACAAAAAGTTTTGTGCGGTGATTAATGGAGCACTGGAGCAGGACAAGGGTCAGAGAATCTTCACGTTTGAAAAATGTCCAATAAAATCATACTGACAATTATGACATCATAAATTATAGGTGGTTCAAAGAACATCAATAACAGAATTACCACATCGTTTATGCAATCTTTAAAATATGAAGCATATAAAAAAATATTTTTTAAAACTCGAAATAGTTAAAATGAGGTGACTTAATAAAAACCTCGATAAAACATACATTAAGAACCCCTATACTGAAGGACATTAGTCACCTCATTTTATCTATTTCAGAGTTTAAAAAAATATTTTTTTATATATATGCTTCATATAGAGTTGTATTTTAAAGATTGCATAAACAATGTGGTAATTGTGTTATTGATGTTCTTTGAACCACCTAAAATTTATCTACGTATATAATCGGGAGTTTGGGATTCGAGCACTGTAGCCGATGCCCAAAATCCTTTGCGGCACTGCGAGCGATGACGCGATAACGTCATCGCGAGCCACAGCCGAACTAGCTGACACCACCGCCATCCTGGCAACCGTCGGCCCTTCACGAGCGATGACGCAATAGCGTCATTGCGAGCGGCCTACTGTGCAAGTAATCGCTGGGAAACTCGCAAAGTAACTGCTGTTACTTTGCGAGCCGAGTCCAGCTGTCTGCTCTGTGCAGGCTGCCGCAGCTTCAGGGTCCTAGAGCCCCCTCTCACAGAGATGATGTAGCAGAGCTGAGATTGTTCTCAGTCTGCTCATTCCCTGTGCATAGACATCTATATCTATGCACAGGGATGTAGCAGAGAGGACATCGCGTTTTGGACTACAGTCGGACGGAAGAGGATTTTTTTAAATAAAGATGGAGTCCCTAATGGCTTTTTTTTTTTATTTCTAATAAAAATTTTTCTCTATGTTGTGTTTTTTTAACCCTTTATTGGAGATTCTTAGTGGCCGGGTCAAACGTGGCCTGACATTAAGAATCTCGGGCTTAATACCAGCTTGTATAACAAAGATGGTATTAACCCCTTTATTACCCAGCGTGCCACCGCCACCAGGGCCGCTGGAAGAGCGGGGTTCAGCGCCAGAGGATGTTGCTTCAATGAACTCTTCTTGTGTCCGGCCAGGTACAAATAGGCACCTGGGGGTTGGGGGCAGCCCGTCGCTGCCTGCTGGATCTGGCTGGTTCCAGAAATACGGCGAAGCCCACATGAAATTTTTTTCTGACAAATCCATAAAACAATGTAAATAAAAGGGACAGCATCTTTATTAACCCCTGGACCATGGGCGAGGGGTTAATAAAGATGCAGTCCCTTTTTTAGGATTGTTTTATTGATTTTTCAGAAAAAAAATTACATGGGCTTCGCCGTATTTCTGGAACCAGCCGGATCCAGCAGGCAGCGACGGGCTGCCCCCAACCCCCAGGTGCCTATTTGCACCTGGCCAGACACAAGAATATAGGGGAGCCCTTATTTTTTATTATTTCATGAATTTCATGAAATAATAATAAAAAAATACGTGGGGCTCCGCGCAATTTCTATGTCTAGCCAGGTACAGCTAAGCAGCTGGGGGCTGGAATCCGCAGTGCAGGGAGGCCCAAGCTTTCTGGGCACACCCCGCTGCAAATTGCAGCCCGCAGCCGCCCCAGAAGATGGCGCCTTCATTGAAGCGCCTTCTTCTGGCGCTGAACCCCGCTCTTCCAGCGGCCCTGGTGGCGGTGGCACGCTGGGTAATAAAGAGGTTAGGGCCAGCTTTGTATTATCAGCTGGCCCTAAGCCCGAAATTTATGGCGGTCACGCCAATATTAGACATGACCGCCATGAATTTCTATTAAATTGTTTTGAAAAAACACAACACAGAGAAAATTTTTTATTAGAAATAAAAAAAAAAGCCATTAGGACTCCACTTAATAAAATCCTCCGTCCGACATTCCATAACGTATCTCTTGTAACTTAAATAAGTCTATGCACAGATGGCAACTGAACAATCGCAGTCGCAATCACTGTGACAGCGCTCTGACCCTGGCGCGGCAGCTGCAAGAGAAACACTGGACTCGCCGCAAAGTAACGCAGTACTTTGCGAGTCCTGCATCACAGTAATCAGCCAATGCAAGTCAAAGGCAATCTATTTGTCAGTCTGTGACAAACTAGGATTGATATGATTGCATTGGACTCGTTTACTGTCGAGTAATCCTGGAACTCCAGAGTACTGATCTCAGTCCCTTCACGCCGAGTATGATCTAGCGAGTAGATTCCCATCCCCACAATCTCAGCTCTGCTACACACAGGAAGAGCAGGCGGGCTCTAGGACCCTGGAGCTGCGGTCAGCCTGTACAGAGCAGACAGCCGGATTCCTTACTGTGCGAGTTTCCCAGCGATTACTTGCACAGTAAACGAGTCCAATGCAAGTCAATGCCAATCCTAGTTTTGTCAGAGTCTCTGACAAAACTTGGATTGCTTCAGGCTGAAGCTTCCGAGACACATCTGCAATTTGTAAATCGCACACTACTCGCTATTACTCGCTTCCCCATTCATTAACATTGGACTCGCTAGACTCGCAACGAGTAGCGAGTCCCGGGCTCGGACTCGCTAGAGTCAAGCGATTCCGAGTAATTTAGGACTCGCCCATCACTAGCTTCCACCCCTCGCCGCTCTCTCACCGCTGGGGCCTCGGTGTCGCCATGCTGGTGGAGTAGCGGTGTAGGGGCTGTTGGCAGGTGCCGGAAGCCAGTGACGTCGTTCTGTGGGTGGCGATCGGCGGCGGCCAATGGTAGTGAGCGGGGTGTCTCAGGCTGCAAAGCCTGACATGCCCCGCTCACTCCCATTGGCCGCCACCGCCCCTGCAAGCGGATTGGGCGCTGTGTTGTAAACACAGGACGCCCATCCCATTGGCCAGAACTCGGCTCCTGGACCAATTGGATGGCCGTCCTGTGTTTACCACAGAGCAGCCCAATCCGCTCCTTCCCCTCAGGTCACATGAGGGGAGGGACTGATCCCTGTCTGCAGCACCCAACCCGCCACAGAGGACAATGCTGTATGACTGGGGCTGCGATCAGCCCCAGCACGCAGTCACGTCCTGCCGCCGACCGGTGATGTCGCCGCTCCAGCCGCATCTCTCCTCACCCCTCCAGCCGGACCTCTCCTCATCCCTCCAGCCGGAGCTCTCCTCACCCCTCCAGCCTCACATCTCTTCACCCCTCCACCCCCACCTCCCTTCACCCCTCCAGCCGGACCTCTCCTCACCCCTCTAGCCAGACCTCTCCTCACCCCTCCAGCCAAACCTCTCCTCACCCCTCCAGCCGGACCTCTCTTCACCCTCCACCCCCACCTCTCTTCACCCCTCCCGCCTCTGCTCTCCTCACCCCTCCAGCCAGACCTCTGCTCACCCCTCCAGCCACACCTCTCCTCACCCCTCCAGCCGTACCTCTCCTCACCCCTCCAGCCGGACTCTCCTCACCCCTCCACTCCCACCTCTCCTCACCCCTCCAGCTGAACCTCTCCTCACCCCTCCAGTTTCACCTCTCCTCAACCCTCCTGCCTCACCTCTCCTCACCCCTCCAGCCCCATTTCTCCTCACCCCTCCAGCCCCATCCCTCCTCACCCCTCCAGCCCCACCTCTCCTCACCCCTCCAGCCAAACCTCTCCTCATCCCTCCACCCTCACCTCTCCTCACCCCTCCATCCTCACCTCTCTTCACCTCTCCACCCCCACCTCCCTTCACCCTTCCAGCCGGAACTCTCCTCACCCTCCAGCCGCACCTCTCCTCACCCCTCCAGCCTCTGCTCTCCTCACCCCTCCAGCCGGACCTCTCCTCTCTCCTCACCCCTCCAGCCGGACCTCTCTTCACCCCTCCAGCCCCACCTCTCTTCACCCCTCCCGCCTCTGCTCTCCTCACCCCTCCAGCCAGACCTCTGCTCACCCCTCCAGCCACACCTCTCCTCACCCCTCCAGCCGTACCTCTCCTCACCCCTCCAGCCGGACTCCCCTCACCCCTCCACTCCCACCTCTCCTCACCCCTCCAGCTGAACCTCTCCTCACCCCTCCAGTTTCACCTCTCCTCAACCCTCCTGCCTCACCTCTCCTCACCCCTCCAGCCCCATTTCTCCTCACCCCTCCAGCCCCATCCCTCCTCACCCCTCCAGCCCCACCTCTCCTCACCCCTCCAGCCAAACCTCTCCTCATCCCTCCACCCTCACCTCTCCTCACCCCTCCAGCCTCACCTCTCTTCACCTCTCCACCCCCACCTCCCTTCACCCTTCCAGCCGGAACTCTCCTCACCCCTCCAGCCGCACCTCTCCTCACCCCTCCAGCCTCTGCTCTCCTCACCCCTCCAGCCGGACCTCTCCTCTCTCCTCACCCCTCCAGCCGGACCTCTCTTCACCCCTCCAGCTAGACCTCTCCTCACCCCTCCATCCGGACCTCTCTTCACCCCTCCACCCACCTTTCTTCACCCCTCCAGCCTCTGCTCTCCTCACCCCTCCAGCCGGACCTCTCTTCACCCCTCCAGCCTCTGCTCTCATCACCCCTCCATCCGCACCTCTCCTTACCCCTCCAGCCAGACCTTTCCTCACCCTCCAGCCAGACCTCTCCTCACCCCTCCAGCCGCACCTCTCCTCACCCCTCCAGCTGGACCTTACCTCACCCCTCCAGCCGCACCTCTCCTCACCCCTCCAGCCGAACCTCTCCTCACCCCTCCAGGCGGACCTCCCCTCACCCCTCCAGCCGGACCTCTCCTCACCCCTCCACTCTCACCTCTCCTCACCCCTCCAGCCTCACCTCTCTTCACCCCGCCACCACCACCTCTCCTCACCCCTCCAGCCTCACCTCTCCTCACCCCTCAGCCTCACCTCTCCTCACTCCTCCTGCCTCACCTCTCCTCACCCCTCCAGCCCCATCCCTCTTCACCCTCCAGCCTCACCTCTCCTCACCCCTCCAGCCTCACCTCTCTTCACCCCTCCAGCCTCACCTCCCTCACCCCTCCAGCCTCACCTCTCCTCACCCCTCCAGCCTCTGCTCTCCTCACCCCTCCAGCCTCCCACCACATCATACTCTGCTATCCACAGAGCCACCCCTATACTCTGCTACCCACAGAGCCGCCTGTATACTCTGCTACCTACAGAGCCACCTCTATACTTTGCTACCCACAGAGCCGCCTGTATAATCTGCTACCTTCAAAGCCGTCTGTATACTCTGCTACCCACAGACCCGCCTGTATACTCTGCTACCCACAGAGCCCCCTGTATACTCTGCTACCCACTGAGCCGCCTGTATACACACAATTCATTTCACCGCGCTCCCGATGCAATTGCATCGGGCCTTTTTACTAGTCATATCATAATTGTCAGTACGATTTTATTGGTTAATATGTCTTTAAAAGGTCCTATGTTCATTGGCTCTCTATTCCACCTGAGGAAGATAGTGTTGGCTATTGAAATGCGTATTGGCATTATAGAGCAATTCCACTAAGAGTAATAATAAGAGTCCAATGCAAGTCAATGCCAATCCTAGTTTTGTCAGAGTCTCTGACAAAACTTGGATTTCTTCAGGCTGAAGCTTCCGAGACACATCTGCGATTTGTAAATCGCACACTACTCGCTATTACTCGCTTCCCCATTCATTAACATTGGACTCGCTAGACTCGCAACGAGTAGCGAGTCCCGGTCTCGGACTCGCTAGAGTCAAGCGATTCCGAGTAATTTAGGACTCGCCCATCACTAGCTTCCACCCCTCGCCGCTCTCTCACCGCTGGGGCCTCGGTGTCGCCATGCTGGTGGAGTAGCGGTGTAGGGGCTGTTGGCGGGTGCCGGAAGCCAGTGACGTCGTTCTGTGGGTGGCGACGGCGGCGGCCAATGGGAGTGAGCGGGGCGTCTCAGGCTGCAAAGCCTGACATGCCCCGCTCACTCCCATTGGCCGCCACCGCCCCTGCAAGCGGATTGGGCGCTGTGTTGTAAACACAGGACGCCCATCCCATTGGCCAGAACTCGGCATCCTGGACCAATTGGATGGCCGTCCTGTGTTTACCACAGAGCGCCCAATCCGCTCCTTCCCCTCAGGTCACATGAGGGGAGGGACTGATCCCTGTCTGCAGCACCCAACCCGCCACAGAGGACAATGCTGTATGACTGGGGCTGCGATCAGCCCCAGCACGCAGTCACGTCCTGCCGCCGACCGGTGATGTCGCCGCTCCAGCCGCATCTCTCCTCACCCCTCCAGCCGGACCTCTCCTCATCCCTCCAGCCGGAGCTCTCCTCACCCCTCCAGCCTCACATCTCTTCACCCCTCCACCCCCACCTCCCTTCACCCCTCCAGCCGGACCTCTCCTCACCCCTCTAGCCAGACCTCTCCTCACCCCTCCAGCCAAACCTCTCCTCACCCCTCCAGCGGACCTCTCTTCACCCCTCCACCCCACCTCTTCACCCCTCCCGCCTCTGCTCTCCTCACCCCTCCAGCCAGACCTCTGCTCACCCTCCAGCCACACCTCTCCTCACCCCTCCAGCCGTACCTCTCCTCACCCCTCCAGCCGGACTCTCCTCACCCCTCCACTCCCACCTCTCCTCACCCCTCCAGCTGAACCTCTCCTCACCCTCCAGTTTCACCTCTCCTCAACCCTCCTGCCTCACCTCTCCTCACCCCTCCAGCCCATTTCTCCTCACCCCTCCAGCCCCATCCCTCCTCACCCCTCCAGCCCACCTCTCCTCACCCCTCCAGCCAAACCTCTCCTCATCCTCTCACCCTCACCTCTCCTCACCCTCCATCCTCACCTCTCTTCACCTCTCCACCCCACCTCCCTTCACCCTTCCAGCCGGAACTCTCCTCACCCCTCCAGCCGCACCTCTCCTCACCCCTCCAGCCTCTGCTCTCCTCACCCCTCCAGCCGGACCTCTCCTCTCTCCTCACCCCTCCAGCCGGACCTCTCTTCACCCCTCCATCCCCACCTCTCTTCACCCCTCCCGCCTCTGCTCTCCTCACCCCTCCAGCCAGACCTCTGCTCACCCCTCCAGCCACACCTCTCCTCACCCCTCCAGCCGTACCTCTCCTCACCCTCCAGCCGGACTCTCCTCACCCCTCCACTCCCACCTTCCTCACCCCTCCAGCTGAACCTCTCCTCACCCTCCAGTTTCACCTCTCCTCAACCCTCCTGCCTCACCTCTCCTCACCCTCCAGCCCCATTTCTCCTCACCCCTCCAGCCCCATCCCTCCTCACCCCTCCAGCCCCACCTCTCCTCACCCCTCCAGCCAAACCTCTCCTCATCCCTCCACCCTCACCTCTCCTCACCCCTCCAGCCTCACCTCTCTTCACCTCTCCACCCCACCTCCCTTCACCCTTCCAGCCGGAACTCTCCTCACCCCTCCAGCCGCACCTCTCCTCACCCCTCCAGCCTCTGCTCTCCTCACCCCTCCAGCCGGACCTCTCCTCTCTCCTCACCCCTCCAGCCGGACCTCTCTTCACCCCTCCAGCTAGACCTCTCCTCACCCCTCCATCCGGACCTCTCTTCACCCCTCCACCCACCTTTCTTCACCCCTCCAGCCTCTGCTCTCCTCACCCTCCAGCCGGACCTCTCTTCACCCTCCAGCCTCTGCTCTCATCACCCCTCCATCCGCACCTCTCCTTACCCCTCCAGCCAGACCTTTCCTCACCCCTCCAGCCAGACCTCTCCTCACCCCTCCAGCCGCACCTCTCCTCACCCCTCCAGCTGGACCTTACCTCACCCCTCCAGCCGCACCTCTCCTCACCCTCCAGCCGAACCTCTCCTCACCCCTCCAGGCGGACCTCCCCTCACCCCTCCAGCCGGACCTCTCCTCACCCCTCCACTCTCACCTCTCCTCACCCCTCCAGCCTCACCTCTCTTCACCCCGCCACCACCACCTCTCCTCACCCCTCCAGCCTCACCTCTCCTCACCCTCAGCCTCACCTCTCCTCACTCCTCCTGCCTCACCTCTCCTCACCCCTCCAGCCCCATCCCTCTTCACCCCTCCAGCCTCACCTCTCCTCACCCCTCCAGCCTCACCTCTCTTCACCCCTCCAGCCTCACCTCCCTCACCCCTCCAGCCTCACTCTCCTCACCCCTCCAGCCTCTGCTCTCCTCACCCCTCCAGCCTCCCACCACATCATACTCTGCTATCCACAGAGCCACCCCTATACTCTGCTACCCACAGAGCCGCCTGTATACTCTGCTACCTACAGAGCCACCTCTATACTTTGCTACCCACAGAGCCGCCTGTATAATCTGCTACCTTCAAAGCCGTCTGTATACTCTGCTACCCACAGACCCGCCTGTATACTCTGCTACCCACAGAGCCCCCTGTATACTCTGCTACCCACTGAGCCGCCTGTATACACACAATTCATTTCACCGCGCTCCCGATGCAATTGCATCGGGCCTTTTTACTAGTCATATCATAATTGTCAGTACGATTTTATTGGTTAATATGTCTTTAAAAGGTCCTATGTTCATTGGCTCTCTATTCCACCTGAGGAAGATAGTGTTGGCTATTGAAATGCGTATTGGCATTATAGAGCAATTCCACTAAGAGTAATAATAAGAGTCCAATGCAAGTCAATGCCAATCCTAGTTTTGTCAGAGTCTCTGACAAAACTTGGATTTCTTCAGGCTGAAGCTTCCGAGACACATCTGCGATTTGTAAATCGCACACTACTCGCTATTACTCGCTTCCCCATTCATTAACATTGGACTCGCTAGACTCGCAACGAGTAGCGAGTCCCGGTCTCGGACTCGCTAGAGTCAAGCGATTCCGAGTAATTTAGGACTCGCCCATCACTAGCTTCCACCCTCGCCGCTCTCTCACCGCTGGGGCCTCGGTGTCGCCATGCTGGTGGAGTAGCGGTGTAGGGGCTGTTGGCGGGTGCCGGAAGCCAGTGACGTCGTTCTGTGGGTGGCGACGGCGGCGGCCAATGGGAGTGAGCGGGGCGTCTCAGGCTGCAAAGCCTGACATGCCCCGCTCACTCCCATTGGCCGCCACCGCCCCTGCAAGCGGATTGGGCGCTGTGTTGTAAACACAGGACGCCCATCCCATTGGCCAGAACTCGGCATCCTGGACCAATTGGATGGCCGTCCTGTGTTTACCACAGAGCGCCCAATCCGCTCCTTCCCCTCAGGTCACATGAGGGGAGGGACTGATCCCTGTCTGCAGCACCCAACCCGCCACAGAGGACAATGCTGTATGACTGGGGCTGCGATCAGCCCCAGCACGCAGTCACGTCCTGCCGCCGACCGGTGATGTCGCCGCTCCAGCCGCATCTCTCCTCACCCCTCCAGCCGGACCTCTCCTCATCCCTCCAGCCGGAGCTCTCCTCACCCCTCCAGCCTCACATCTCTTCACCCCTCCACCCCCACCTCCCTTCACCCCTCCAGCCGGACCTCTCCTCACCCCTCTAGCCAGACCTCTCCTCACCCCTCCAGCCAAACCTCTCCTCACCCCTCCAGCCGGACCTCTCTTCACCCCTCCACCCCCACCTCTCTTCACCCCTCCCGCCTCTGCTCTCCTCACCCCTCCAGCCAGACCTCTGCTCACCCCTCCAGCCACACCTCTCCTCACCCCTCCAGCCGTACCTCTCCTCACCCCTCCAGCCGGACTCTCCTCACCCCTCCACTCCCACCTCTCCTCACCCCTCCAGCTGAACCTCTCCTCACCCCTCCAGTTTCACCTCTCCTCAACCCTCCTGCCTCACCTCTCCTCACCCCTCCAGCCCCATTTCTCCTCACCCCTCCAGCCCCATCCCTCCTCACCCCTCCAGCCCCACCTCTCCTCACCCCTCCAGCCAAACCTCTCCTCATCCCTCCACCCTCACCTCTCCTCACCCCTCCATCCTCACCTCTCTTCACCTCTCCACCCCACCTCCTTCACCCTTCCAGCCGGAACTCTCCTCACCCCTCCAGCCGCACCTCTCCTCACCCCTCCAGCCTCTGCTCTCCTCACCCCTCCAGCCGGACCTCTCCTCTCTCCTCACCCCTCCAGCCGGACTCTCTTCACCCCTCCAGCCCACCTCTCTTCACCCCTCCCGCCTCTGCTCTCCTCACCCCTCCAGCCAGACCTCTGCTCACCCCTCCAGCCACCTCTCCTCACCCCTCCAGCCGTACCTCTCCTCACCCCTCCAGCCGGACTCTCCTCACCCCTCCACTCCCACCTCTCCTCACCCCTCAGCCTCACCTCTCCTCACTCCTCCTGCCTCACCTCTCCTCACCCCTCAGCCTCACCTCTCCTCACTCCTCCTGCCTCACCTCTCCTCACCCCTCCAGCCCCATCCCTCTTCACCCCTCCAGCCTCACCTCTCCTCACCCCTCCAGCCTCACCTCTCTTCACCCCTCCAGCCTCACCTCCCTCACCCCTCCAGCCTCACCTCTCCTCACCCCTCCAGCCTCTGCTCTCCTCACCCCTCCAGCCTCCCACCACATCATACTCTGCTATCCACAGAGCCACCCCTATACTCTGCTACCCACAGAGCCGCCTGTATACTCTGCTACCTACAGAGCCACCTCTATACTTTGCTACCCACAGAGCCGCCTGTATAATCTGCTACCTTCAAAGCCGTCTGTATACTCTGCTACCCACAGACCCGCCTGTATACTCTGCTACCCACAGAGCCCCCTGTATACTCTGCTACCCACTGAGCCGCCTGTATACACACAATTCATTTCACCGCGCTCCCGATGCAATTGCATCGGGCCTTTTTACTAGTCATATCATAATTGTCAGTACGATTTTATTGGTTAATATGTCTTTAAAAGGTCCTATGTTCATTGGCTCTCTATTCCACCTGAGGAAGATAGTGTTGGCTATTGAAATGCGTATTGGCATTATAGAGCAATTCCACTAAGAGTAATAAAAAGTAAGTTTTTCAAAATTCAAGATTCTCTGACCCTTGTCCTGCTCCAGTGCTCCATTAATCACAGCACAAAACCTTTTGTTTCTCCAATGTAACTGCTCCCTTCGGGAAAAGCGGGGTGGAGCTGTTAAGGACCTGTTGGAACGTCACCAGGGGACACTCAGTTCGATCACGCGGCCTGATCACGTGACCACCGCCGGGGAAGCCAGAGTACACGGCCGGCGTCTGATGAAGGTCTCCTGCCCCTCACCTGAAAGTACACATCCCAGTTGTGTGGGGGCCTTGGCACAACTGGTCCAGGTAAGTGGATAGCGTTTAATTCACAGCATTAAGCCCCCTATCATATGGATCTTCACTATTGGCGCATTCACTGTCTCTCTTGTTTTCTCATTTTCCAAAGTGACACAAGTACCATATTAAGATGGGCTGAAAGGCCATTCTGCCAAGAAGAAGCCACTACTCCAAAATTAACATAAAAAACCCAGATTAATTCTTGGAAATGCACACGAACAAAAGACCTACATTTTTGGAGACATGTCCTGTGGTATAACAAAACTAAATTTGAACTGTTTGGCCATAATGACCATCGTTACATTTGGAGGAGAAAGGGAGAAGCTTGGAAGCCTAAGAACCCTATCCCAACTGTGAAACACAGGGGTGGCTACATCATGTTGTGGGGATGTTTTGCTGCAGGAGAGACTGGTGTACTTCACAAAATAGATGGCATCATAAGGAAAGAAGATTATTTGGCAATACTAAAGCAACATCTCAAGACATCAGCCAGGAATGTAAAACTTAGGCAGAAATGGGTCTTCCAAATCAATAATGACCCGAAGCATACTGCCAAACTGGATACAAAGTGGTTTAAGGAAAATGAAGTCAATGTTTTGGAGTGGCCATCACAAAGCCCTGATCTCAATTGTATTGAAAGTTTATGGACAAAGCTGAAAATGCAGGTATGAGCAAGGTGTCCTACAAACATGGCTCAGTTACACCATTTCTGTCAGAACCAATGGACCAAATTTCTATCAACTATCGTGAGAAGCTCATGGAAGGATATACAGTTTAAGGGTAATGTTACCAAATGCTACTGAAATGTATGTAAACTTGTTACTTTGCAGAAAGTAATAAAATGCCGTAAATCATTCTCTCTCTCATTATTCTGGCATTTGGCATAAATAAATAATTATGGTAATCCTAATTGACCTAAAGTGGGAAAGGTTTATTCTGATTTCATGTCAGATAGTGAGAAAAACATGCATATATGTCTTTTCATATAGTTTATTTAAAGTTCTGGTTTCAACTCTATGTATGTACAGTTGTGGCCAAAAGTATTGACACCCCTGCAATTCAGTCAGATAATACTCAATTTCTTCCTGAAAATGATTGCAGTCACAAATTCTATGGTATTATTATCTTCAATTAATTTGTCTTCAACGAAAAAACACATATGAGAATGAAGCAAAAAGCAAAACAGTGATCCTGTTAGCAGCGCGTTAATCAGCGTGATGTCCACAGCGAGCAACAGAGAATGTTCATTTATTCAGCATTAACAACATCCACTTATAACATGAGAATAGGATCAATCTGGTTTCTGGAGAGGGAGAGAGAGATCTGCTGTGACCTTCAGCTTCAGTTCCACACTAGAATGTGCATGCAGGGAGCAGGGGGAGGGACATCCTGACTCCGACTGAGGACCTTTTTTTTTAACTTTGTTGACATCTGAACAATATGCATGCAGACATAAAATCACATCATATTGAACAAACAATAGTTGTTGCAATACATACAGATTAATATGCATTAGGCCAACACCCCCACTCAACAACTACTTATTCTGTTAATCCCATAGCGGTTCTCAATTCTTGGAACCTAGGTCGTGGCAATGGCTTGGTCAAAATGTCAGCTACCATCTTATCAGTCTCACAATAAACAAACTGAATTATGCCACGATCTATCAAATCACGTAGATGATGACATCTGACGTCGATGTGCTTGGTTCTAGCACTGATCTTTTCACTGCATGCAAGTTTAATGCATCCTTGATTGTCCTCATATATTACCGTTGGCTGAGTTAACGGTTTACCAAGATCATCCATCAGTTGTCTTAGCCAAATGATCTCCTGACTTGCATAGGCTGCGGACACATACTTAGCTTCTGTGGATGACAAAGCAACAGATACTTGTTTTCTGCTAGACCAGGAGATTGAACTTTCTCCAAGTTTAAATACGTATCCGCTTGTGGCTTTACGATCACGCAAATCACCAGCCCAATCTGCGTCAGTATAGCCGATGAGTTTTAGATTTCCTGCTGCAGATAATTTTAAATTTACCCGTTGTGTCTCTTTTAAATATCGGAGAACTCCTTTAACGGCGTTCCAGTCCTTTTGGCGCGGTTTCTCCACATATCTGCACAATATTCCAACTGCTGTTGTAATATCTGGTTGAGTCATAGTCGATATGTATAGAAGTGCCGCCACTGCCTGTCGATATTTCTCATTGTTAGGCAACAGGTCATCTTCCTCCAGTTTCAGGTAGGATGATTCCATTGGCGTTGATACACCTTTGGCTTCTTTCATGAGCAGGTAGTTTTTGCATTTCATCCCATGACTGTGGCTCTGACTCAGGTAGTGTCTTGACAATGTAGGATAGACGTTTAGCTGGTATTCTTTTGTATGATCTTGACGATCGTCTGATTTCAGGTTCACTTAGGCTTCTTGTTGTTCCTTCAGTGGTTGAAGAATCTAGCCAGACTGGACCACTGGCATAATATTACAAAACTTGGGTGATACAGAATTTTCATCAATCACTACATCTTTGCTTATTGTGACCTTGTTTGTCTCTGGGTGTAGAATTCTATAACCTTTCTGGGTTTCACTGTAACCTACCAGAATGCCTTCCTTAGCGTGAGATTCCCACTTAGTTAGTTTTTCTTTGGGAATGTGTGCAAATGCTTTGCTTCCAAAAATCCTTATGTGCTGTAGTTTTGGCTTTGCATTATTCCATTGCTCAAATGGAGTTTTCTCTGTCGCTTTACCTGATAGTCTGTTCTGAACATAGCAAGCCGTCATAATAGCTTCACCCCAATATTCTGTAGGCAGATTTGCATCAAATAACATACTCCTTCCGCTTTCACAGAGTGTTCGGTTCCTTCTTTCTGCTACACCATTTTGCTCAGGGTTGTATGGTACAGTAGTCTGAAATATGATTCCATTTCTCTTTAAAATGCTCTGTGTCTCATTACTTGTATATTCAGTCCCATTATCTGCACGTTAGAATTTTTGGCATTCTCCCAAACTTGTTATATACTTCAGCTAGATATATTTCAAGTTTCTCTAGAACTTCATTTTTGCTGTGAAGTAGATAGACAACTGTGTATCTTGAATTGTCATCAATGAATGTAAGAAAATATCTCTTCTTTCCAGGGGTCTGAATATGCATTGGGCCACAGATATCTGTGTGTATCAAATCTAGTGGCTGTTCTGTTCTTGTAGTACTTTTCTTAGGAAAGGCCTTTCTGGACATTTTCCCTTTGATACAGCTGGTACACCTCATTGTCTGGTTACATGGATCAATTGTAATATCATCAGCTAAGTGTTCTTGGAATAACTTTCTTATTGCTTCTGGGTCTCTGTGTGCAAGCCGTCTGTGCCATACATGAATACAGTTCTTGTGCATTTCTTGCTTAGCTGTGCATACACATTCTTTACATTTCAACTGATACAGTTCATCTTTGATTTTTCCTTTTGCTAGTGTGTGACCCTCCTATGAGATAACGCAGCTATCGTGCTTAAACGTAACTTCATTCCCTTGTTTTGTAAGCTTTTTCACGGATAATAGATTACTTTCAAGACTAGGCACATATAGCACATCCTTCACAGGAATCCTTCTGCTTTGCGTTGCAGAGATGTTACAATCAATATAACCATCTCCTATGCCTTCTGAGTTCATACACTGACCATTCGCCATTATCACTTTCTCTGACTTGCTGTGGTTAAGCTTAGTAAAGAAGTCTCTGTCATTGGTAATGTGAGTGGTTGCACCAGAATCTATATACCACGCATGCTTTGATTTAAATGCATTGACTAATGTGAATGCAGCCTCAGTATTTACAGGATCATTATTTTCAAATACAGCACTCTTAACTCTTTGTTTACTGTTTTGCTTCTTCAGCTGAATCATTTTAGCTTTCCAGACTCTGCATTCAGCTTTTAAATGAGCTGGCTTCTTGCATACAAAACATTCACGTGTTTCTTTAGGATGGTTTCTGCTGGTGGGCTCATCCTGTGTTTGTAAAGCAGTTTGCTTGTTGCATACTTTGCTGCTCACACTTTCTGCCTTTCTCTTATATTCATCTACAAGCTTTCCTCTGACGTACTCCAATGTAAGCTCATCATCTGGGCGTGCATCTAGTGCAGTTACAAGCGTGTCATAGCTTTCTGGGAGACCACTAAGTAGTAGTGCTGCTACATGGAAGTCCTTCATATCTTCCCCAATGCCCCGCAGGCGCTCTACAGTCTATAGAGTGCTTCTAATGTAGTCCTGCATGTCCTGGTCACTGTGTATCTTAGACTGATATAGCTTTCTCTTAGATAGAGTTTGTTACTTAGATTTATCCTCTCATGTACTTTCTGCAGCTGCTCCCACATTTCCTTTGCAGATTCACACTTACACACATGCACAATCTGATCATCCTCTATGCTGAGTGATATGGTGCTCTGTGCTTTCTGATCCATCTCTAGCCAGTCCTGTGGTACTGGTCAGGCTCGGGCCCTGAGTGTATTTCCACGTACCTTCTCTTATCAGCAGCATCTTCACCTTGAATTTCCAGGATTGGTAGTTCTGGTTATTCAGGCTTGGCACTGTAAACTTTGCTGAGCTGCTGGTAGTGGCCATCTTTACTTCTTCTCAGTTTGCTGTTGTCTTTCTATCTCTGTGCTCTGGAGGTCTGGGACTTCTGTGACTCCGGGCCCATAACCTGTTAGCAGCGCATTAATCAGCGTGATGTCCACAGCGAGCAACAGAGAATGTTCATTTATTCAGCATTAACAACATCCAGCTTATAACATGAGAATAGGATCAATCTGGTTTCTGGAGAGGGATAGAGAGATCTGCTGTGACCCTGAGCTTCAGTTCCACACTAGAATGTGCATGCAGGGAGCATGGGGAGGGATTTATCCTTTTTTTGTTCTTTGTTGACATCTGAACAATATGCATGCAGACATAAAATCACATCATATTAAACAAACAATAGTTGTTGCAATACATAATATCAATATGCATTAGGCCAACAGAATCCTTTCACACAAAACTCCAAAAATGGGCCAGACAAAAGTATTGGCACCCTCAGCCTAATACTTGGTTGCACAACCTTTAGCCAAAATAACTGCGATCAACCGCTTCCGGTAACCATCAATAAGTTTCTTACAATGCTCTGCTGGAATTTTAGACCATTCTTTTTTGGCAAAACTGCTCCAGGTCCCTGATATTTGAAGGGTGCCTTCTCCAAACTGCCATTTTTAGATCTCTCCACAGGTGTTCTATGGATTCACGTCTGGACTCATTGCTGGCCACCTTAGAAGACTCCAATGCTTTCTCTCAAACCATTTTCTAGTACTTTTTGAAGTGTGTTTTGGGTCATTGTCCTGCTGGAAGACCCCTGACCATCTGAGGGAGACCCAGCTTTCTCACACTGGCCCCTACATTATTTGCAAAATTTGTTGGCAGTCTTCAGACTTCATAATGCCATGCACACGGTCAAGCAGTCCAGTGCCAGAGGCAGCAAAGCAACCCCAAAACATCAGGGAACCTCCGCCATGTTTGACTGTAGGGATCGTGATCTTTTCTTTGAATGCCTCTTTTTTTCTCCTGTAAACTCTATGTTGATGCCTTTGCCCAAAAAGCTCTACTTTTGTCTCATCTGACCAGAGAACATTCTTCCAAAAGGTTTTAGGCTTTCTCAGGTAAGTTTTGGAAAACTCCAGCATGGCTTTTTTATGTCTTGGGGTTAGAAGTGGGGTCTTCCTGGGTATCCTACCATACAGTCCCTTTTCATTCAGATGCTGACGGATAGTACAGGTTGACACTGTCGTACCCTTGGACTGCAGGGCAGCTTGAACTTGTTTGGATGTTAGACGAGGTTCTTTATCCACCATCCGCACAATCTTGCGTTGAAATCTCTGTCAATTTTTCTTTTCCGTCCACATCTAGGGAGGTTAGCCACAGTGCCATGGGCTTTAAACTTCTTGATGAAATGCGCACGGTAGACACAGGAACATTCAGGTCTTTGGAGATGGACTTGTAGCCTTGAGATTGCTCATGCTTCCTCACAATTTGGTTTCTCAAGTCCTCAGACAGTTCTTTTGTCTTCTTTCTTTTCTCCATGCTCAATGTGGTACACACAAGGACACAGGACAGAGGTTGAGTCAACTTTAATCCATGTCAACTGGCTGCAAGTGTGATTTAGTTATTGCCAACACCTGTTAGTTGCCACAGGTAAGTTACAGGTGCTGTTAATTACACAAATTAGAGAAGCATCACATGATTTTTCTAACAGTGCCAATACTTTTGTCCACCCCCTTTTTTATGTTTGGTTGGATTTATATCCAATTTGGCTTTAGGACAATTCTTTTTGTGTTTTTTTTTCATTGAAGACAAATTAAATGAAGATAATAATACCAAAGAATTTGTGATTGCAATCATTTTCAGGAAGAAACTGAGTATTATCTGACAGAATTGCAGGGGTGTCAATACTTTTGGCCACAACTGTACATATATAAAGCTAAATTATGTAAGGGTGCATGTATGTGTGTATGTATGTCTGCTATATGCCCATATATGATCAAAATGCCTGTAATGAATAAGCAATATTTGTAATGAATATTGCAGTATTCACCAGCAGCCATTTTGTATCAGATGCTGCAATGTCCTCTCCTAGAAGAGGAACATGTTCATTAATTTGGAACAGCAAAGGGGCTTCATCCTCTCCTTTGATATGCTAATTAACCTGAAGAAGTTGCCTTCCTAGGCAAATGGCCCCACACTAAAGTTCCTAAGAAATGGAGATTAGTTGATAATGAATCTCACTGCCATTATCCAAAAGGAAGACCACCTGACTTCTCAGCCAGGTATGACAATAATTTTCCTCTATCTGCAAATTCAATGGGAGAGTTAATTACAGCCTAGACTGAGAGGCACCGAGAATATAACTTTTCATATCTCATGAGCCGTGCTGTCTATAAATACTTCAAGCATAGATATGTGATCTAGACATTCAGACGGTCACCACAGATATATTTACATACGTGTGCGATGATCATAAGTAACCTAAACATGATATTGGCCAGTAGGATGCCATCAGAGTAGTCATGCGTCATATCCAGGTGAAGCTAAAATCATAACTGTCTTCCGCCTATGACATTCACAGGCAAAGCTATGGAAAATAATAACTTTTGTATATCTATATCTTCACTCGAGGGGGTGGCAGTTATGAGTGGTCCCAGAGGTGTGAGATGGGTGTGGACAGGGGAAAGCCTCATACTGTATAAAAATAGGTGGCCCCTTCTCCATATTGTATTTCTTCTGAAGAGGCATTATTATTGTTCCACCCAAGCCAGAGACTTCCCCAGGAACAGTTTGGCATCATGCTGTCCTTGTGGTGTCATCAGCACCAAGGTAACTGATTACATTTGTCTGTAATTCTGTGGGTATTCCATTATCTTTGATCTGCATACCTGACTGTAATATCTGCGATATTTGTAATATCCTAATAATACCTGTAAATAATTCTAGTGTACAAATAGGGTGGTTAAATATAAAAATTTAATCTTGAGTTGCTCTTTCGTCTTGATAATGATCTCCACGTCCGTGTGCTCATTTAACGCTGCCTGGGTTGGTTTCTGACCCAATATAAGGCTGATCACGGACCATACTTATAGTAGCCTCCCTGGCGGTCTGTTTAGTTCTAGAATTTTTTGCTAAAAGCGGGCTACCCGCATTCGCGGTAGATGCGGTTAAAAAACCGCATCTGCCGCACTTGCCGCATAGCTGCCGCACTTGCGCCGCACTTGCGGCGCGGTTGCGGCGCGGTTGCGGTGATCTGCATAGGAACCAACCACCTCGGATAACCCTCATACACTGTTAATATGTGCCCCTGCAGCCTAGTAAACCATTAGCAGCACTGTTGTTGTGTGAAAAGTGGCTGCAGTAGAAGTGAGATAATGATTTTATACACTTACATGCCTGCGTACTTGAGGGCGTCTCCCTGTGTGTGCTGGCACTTGTGGGCTGTGCTCATCATGTCTGCTCTCCCCCTCCCTTATGCACGCCCCCTCTCAGCCTGCTATAGTGATGTGAGGCTGATTGCGTCATAAAGGGGCGGGGCTACCGGGAGGCCGCGATTTAGCCCCGCAAGTGCGGCGCAAGTGCGGCAAGTGCGGCAAGTGCGGCAGATGCGGCAGATGCGGTTTTCTCACCGCATCTGCCGCGAACGCGGGTAAGCCCGAGCCTGACTCGGGGTTAACGCTTCTGGTAGTGAATGTTAACCCCGAGTCAGGCTCGGGAATAACGCTAGGAAGGTTAACCGAGGAACTTGTGGCAGCAATTAGTGCTTGTGTTATTCAGGGCCTCTATCAGTGACAGGGTGGTGGTTATCATATGTGCTTCCGGTTGCAGACCAGAAGGCATATATATCACTCACTGAGAGGTGCCTTAGTAAACTAGCACTGACAGGGCAGTTGCGGCTCTTCTTTTAGCCTCAGGTAGTTCCATGACTAGCCTAAGTTTAACAAGTGGCGCTGTAGAGCTGCCAGGTTTGGTGGCCGATTCACCACAATGCCCATGTGAGGTAATGCCTGTATATGGTTGTAATGCCCATATATGGTATTTCCCCCATATATTATAAAACACTCTTCATAGTCTTCCATATACTATATGCAGGGAAAGAGTTGGAGGCAGAACCAGACAACATTCTATGGAGGGGAAGGAGCTAGAGGCAGAACCAGACAACATTCTATGGAGGGGAAGGAGCTAGAGGCAGAACCAGACAACATTCTATGGAGCGGAAGGATCTAGAGGCAGAAACTGACAACATTCTATGGAGGAAGTGGAGCTATTCACAGAACTATCTAAATGAAATCACTGCATACGTAAGTGTGAGTTCTGCTTTAGGTGATCTTTATTTAGATATTTGAGAGGTTTGAGCAACTGGCATAACAGTGCCATGTCAAGCAGAATTCACGCTTACGTGTGCAGTGATTTCATTTCGACTATGAAAGTCACTAAAACCTCTAACGTGTCTAAATAGAGTTCACCTAAAGCAGAACTCATGCTCACGTGTTCAGTGATTTAATTTCAACAGTTTACGGGATCATCCGATCCGTTCACTATCACTGTGGACTCCCCTGATTGAGTGCTAGCCATTCAAAAATCTATTCACAGAACCAAACAACATTCTATGTAGGGGGAGGAGTTAAGGCCCGTTACACAAGGAAACATCAAGTTTTTGGCCGCTGGCCAAGATCGCTCCTGGGCTGTCAGACAAGGAGACATTGCCGGCAAAGCAGCGGCGATGATGAAATTAACTATCGCTGCCAGGGTTAAATTCAACCCTGGCAGCAATCATTAACATTGAACTCAATGGGGGAAGTTGCTTGCAACATCACATCGCTTTTGCGGTGTCAGACAGGGCGATTCAGGCATATCGCCTGAGCAACATCACCAGGTTTAAGGACATATCGCTGTTGATATCATCCTGTTACACAGGGCAACTCTCCAGTGATGTCGCTTAAAAATGGCAACGCCCCTGACTTGCCGACAATGTTGCTGGAGATGTTTCCCCATGTAACGGGGCCTTTAAAGGCTGAACCAGGCAACATTCAATAGAGGGGGTAGCTAGAGGCAGAATTAGACAACATTTTATGTAGGGGAGGAGCTAGAGGCAGAACATGACAACATCATATGGAAAGAGAGGAGCTAGAGGCAACACCAGACAACATTCTATGGAAGGGGAGAAGCTAAAGGCAGAACCAGACAACATTTTATGAAGGGGAGGAGCTAGAGGCAGAACCAGACATTTTATAGAGGGGGAGGGGCTAGAGGCAGAACCAGACAACATTTTATGGAGGGGAAGGAGCTAGAGGCAGAACCAGACAACATTCTATGGAGGGGAGGAGCTAGAGGCAGAATCAGATAACATTTTATAGTGGGGGAGGAGCTAGAGGCAGAACCAGACAACATTTTATTGAGGGGAGGAGCTAGAGGCATTACCAGAACTAGATAAAATTTTATGGGGGGAGGAGGTAGAGGCATTACCAGAACTAGACAACATTTTATGGGGGGAGGAGGTAGAGGCATTACCAGAACTAGATAACATTTTATGGGGGGAGGAGGTAGAGGCATTACCAGAACTAGATAACATTTTATGGGGGGAGGAGGTAGAGGCATTACCAGAACTAGATAACATTTTATGGGGGGAGGAGGTAGAGGCATTACCAGAACTAGAAAACATTTTATGGGGGGAGGAGGTAGAGGCATTACCAGAACTAGAAAACATTTTATGGGGGAGGAGATAGAGGCTTTTCCATTTATTTGTGACATTTATATGCAAAATAATCATTCTAATTTGTTATAACTAAGAACAGTTAGTTACTATGCCTGGGTAACGCCAAGCTCTGCAGCTTATATGCATATATGTGTCTGTTTTGTATTACAGAATCTCCTCTTGGTATTTACAGCACTGTCCCTTGTATATCAGATTCCCTTGTTATTTTATTTTTTTTCTTTCATAGCATCCTCTCTTGTTAGATATAATTATGACTGCTGATGGAATATGGTAATGCTGCTTTTCTAATGCAGGCGGCTGATGAACTGGTCGACTGGTGAGATGCTGCTCAATCAACAGACATTTCTTTTGATATCTAACAAGAGAGGACTCTGTAATAAATCCTGTAGCAGGATGCGCTGGATCCGGCAACTTAGTTTGGCATGCACATTATTGAACTCTAAATGACCTGACAACCATAGAAGAAGTGACGGCATATATTGCAATGCTGGGAGCTGGGAGGTTTTCTGTGCTGCAATTCATTTCAGCTCAATGAGTGATTTTGGATGCACGTCTAGCTGGAATAATTGCTAGTGTTGGCGGGTGCCCCGTTCCACGGAGCCCCAGTGCAGTTTCACTGGCAATAAGTCCACCCCTGATACTTTGAAATTTAATCATCAGTGTATTCTGTTCATAGGTAAAGTTAGCTAATGTGTAAGAGGAATCTCCAATCACAAACTCTTGGTGATTAATTTTTTTAGGGGACAACGAAAACCTATTTTTAAAGTAAATCCTCATTAACGCTTGTGGATAGTAATGAAAAAAATAAAACCAGACATATTACTTTTTTAAAAATAAATGGGAATTCTGTCAGTCAACAAACATTTTTGTATGCGTTTAAAACATTTTAGCGGGCATTATTTAGGGAAGGTTCAAATCTTTGAAAAGGTAAAGAAAAAAATGAAGGTATCTAACAGAAAAACAGGAATTTATTTGTAATATCCCATAAGTGAAAATCAATTCAGAAGGATTCGGGCAGTATAAGAGCTTGAAAACTGAGGCTCAAAATAATATTTTTTTTCAGGTCAGAAGTTTTACTCTAAAGCTGGTAAAAGGGTCAGATGATTGACTAAAATGATGAATGTACGAGTAGATAGAAAGCCAATTATTTCTATTAGGAAAAAAGGGGAACATCTATGTAGTGAAATACAATTTTGGAGAGAAATCTCTTTCCCTCAATTTACTACACAAAAAAATAGATTATTCTGGATGTTGCCATAAAACTAGCAGAAATTAAGAGTGTTCTCAAGGGCATCCAGGGTAACACATCGCCAGGTTTAGGCCGTCTATATTTTGAAATTTATCCCATTATGGTGAACTTCTTTTAGAAAACTTCTTTTCTGATTTTCAAAGAAACTTTCTCATTAAAATTTTTATTGGCTAAACCTGTGTATCGCTGGGGTCACACTTGCAGTTTTTTCATGCTTTTTTGGAGACCTGCGTTTTTAAAAACGCATGTAAAAACGCACCCATAGGCCCCCATGCAAAAAATGCATGCCCCAATAGCACAAACGCATGCCCCAACAGCAAAAACACATGCCTAAGTAGCCATGCGTTTTTGGAATGCTTTTTTGCACTTAAGTGAAGAGCTGCCTTCAAAAGCGCATGCAAAAACACATTGTACTATTTAGTACATTTAGACACCTTCAAAAACACATGAGTTTCCCATAGGGGCCCATGTTAAAAAAATGCATGCATTTTCTAAAAACCGCATGCATTTTTGAAAGAGAACCAAAAAAGTCTGCTTGCACCATTTTTTGCTGCTTATTTAAAAAAGCATGGAAAAACGCAGGGTATCATCAAACACCCTAACCCCTTTACCCCGGGCTTATTTTGACCCTAATGAACTGGCCATTTTTGTCAATTCTGACCAGTGTCCCTTTATGAGGTAATATCTCTGGAACGCTTCAACCGATCCTAGCGATTCTGAGAATGTTTTTTCGTGACATATTGGGCTTCATGTTAGTATTAAATTTAGGTCGATAATTTTTGCGATTATTTGTGAAAAAATAAAAAATTTGGCAAAAACTTTGAAAATTTAGCAATTTTCAAAATATGAATTTTTATTCTGCTAAATCAGAGAGGTATGTGACACAAAATAGTTAATAAACAACATTTCCCACATGTCTACTTTACATCAGCACAATTTTGGAAAAAAAAAATTTTTTGTTCGGAAGTTATAAGGGTTCAAAGTTCATCAGCAATTTTCCATTTTTCCAGCAAAATTTACCAAACCATTTTTTTTTGTGACCACATCATATTTGAGTCCCTTTGAGGGGTTTACATGACAGAAAACACCCAAAAGTGACACCATTCCAAAAACTGCACCTCTCAAGCTACTGAAAACTACATTCAAGAAGATTATTAACCCTTCAGGTGGTTCACGGGAACTAAAGCAAAGTGGAAGGAAAAAATAGTCATTTTAATTTTTCCAACAAAAAATGTTCTTTTAGCCTCAATTCTTTCATTTTCACATGGGCAACAGGATAAAATGGATCCTAAAAATTGTTGGGTGATTTCTCCTGAGTACATCGATATCTCATATGATGTCATAAACTACTGTTTGGGCGCACGGCAGGGCTCAGAAGGGAAGGAGCGCAATTTGACTTTTGGAGCTAATTTTCCATTCAAAAAGTCAAATGGCGCTCCTTCCCTTCTGAGCCCTGCCGTGTGCCCAAACAGTGGTTTATGACCACATATGAGGTATCGGTGTACTCAGGAGAAATTGCCCAACAATTTTTAGGATCCATTTTATCCTGTTCCCCGTGTGAAAATGAAAAAATTTAGGCTAAAAGAAAATGTTTGTGGAAAAAAAGTACTTTTTCATTTTTACGGATAAATTTGTGAAGCACCTGAGGGTTCAAAATGCTCACCACCCATCTAGATAAGTTCCCTGAGGGCTCTAGTTTCCAAAATGGGGTCACTTGTGGAGGAGCTCCAAAGTTTAGGCACACAGAGGCTCTCCAAACGTGACATGGTGACCACTAACAATTTGAGCTGATTTTTCAGTCAAATTGTTAGCGGACACCATGTTGCATTTGGAGAGCCCCTGTGTGCCTAAACATTGGAGCTCCCCACAAGTGATCCCATTTTGGAAACTAGACCCCCCAGGGAACTTATCTAGATGTGCGGTGAGCATTTTGAATTCCCCAGTGCTTCACAAATTAATCTGTAAAAATGAAAAAAGAACATTTTTATGGAAAAAAAAGTACTTTTTCATTTTTACGGATGAATTTGTGAAGCACCTGGGGGTTCAAAATGCTCACCACCCATCTAGATAAGTTCCCTGGGGGCTCTAGTTTCCAAAATAGGGTCACTTGTGTGGGAGCTGCAATATTTAGGCACACAGGGGCTCTCCATACGCGACATGGTGTCCGCTAACTATTGGAATTGTTAGCGGACACCATGTCGTGTATGGAGAGCCCCTGTGTAACTAAACATTGGAGCGCCCCCACATGTGACCACATTTTGGAAACTAGACCCCCCAAGGAATGCATCTAGATGCATAGTGAGCACTTTGAACCCCCAGTTGCTTCACAAATTGATCCGTAATAAGGAAAAAGTACTTTTTTTTTCACACAAATTTTCTTTTTTCATTTTTACGGATCAATTTGTGAAGCACCTGAGGGTTCAAAATGTTCACTGTGCATCTAAATACAGCGAAGCCCATTTTAATTTTTTTTCTAGGACTAATTCTAGAAAAAATATGCCGTTGGGCTCCGCCATATTTTTGGTCCAGCCAGGTACAACTAGTACAACAAGCATTCTGGGCCCCCCATGCTGCGAATTGCAGCCCGCAGCCGCCCCAGAAAATGGCGCTTTCATTGAAGCCCCATTTTCTGGCGCTGTACCCAGACTCTTCCAGTTGCCCTGGTGCCGGTGGCAAACTGGGTAATATTTATTTATTGGCAGCTGGCACTAAGCCCGAGATTCATAATATAGGGCCAATGTTAGACCCGCCATTAGGAATCTCTGGTAAATAGTCAGAAAATACACACACAGAAAAATCTTTTTATTTGAAAAAAAAATAACACAAACAAAATTCGGACTCCATCTTACATAGTAACATCGTTTTTAAGGTTGAAGGAAGACTTTAAGTTCATCTCGTTCAACCATAGCCTAACATGTTGATCCAGAGGAAGGCAAAAAAAAAACCATGTGGCAACACTAGCTCCACATTGGGGGAAAAAAATTCCTTCCTGACTCCAGATATGGCAATCAGACTAGTTCCCTGGATCAACGCCCTATCAAAGGATCTAGCATATATAACAGGTAAAATTATAGTTTTCAAGAAAGACATCCAGGCCCTTCTTAAATGTTAGTAGTGAGTCACTCATTACAACATCATGTGGCAGAGAGTTCCATAGTCTCACTGCTCTTACAGTAAAGAATCCACGTCTGCGATTATGATTAAACCTTCTTTCCTCCAGACGTAGAGGATGCCCCCTTGTCCCCATCTCAGGCCTAAGAGTAAAGAGATCATTAGAAAGTTCTCTGTACTGTCCCCTCATATATTTATACATTATTATAAGATCACCCTAAGCCTTCATTTTTCCAAGCTAAAAAACCCCGTTTAATAACCTGTCTTGGTATTGCAGACCCCTCAGATCACTAATGACCTTGGTCGCTCTTCTCTGGACCCGCTCTAGTTCAGCTATGTCTTTCTTATACACCAGAGACCAAAATTGTACACAGTATTCTAAGTGTGGTCGCACTAGTGACTTGTATAGAGGTAAAATTATGTCCTCCTCATGAGCATCTATGCCTCTTTTAATGCATCCCATTACTTTATTTGCCTTTGCAGCAGCTGCCTGACACTGGCCACTAAATGTGAGTTTGTCATCTACCTATACACCCAGGTCTTTTTCATTGATAGTTTTGCCCAGTGTTTTACAATTAAGCACATAATTATACCTTTTGTTTCCTCTGCCCAAGTGCATGACCTTACATTTATCCCCATTAAAGCTCATTTGCCATTTATCAGCCAAAGCTTCTAGTTTACATAAATCCTCCTGTAATATAAAATTGTACTCCTCTGTATTGATTACCCTGCAGAGTTTAGTGTCATCTGCAAATATTGAGATTCTACTCTGTATGCCCCTACAAGGTCATTAACAAATATATTAAAAATAATTATTATAAAGATCTGACGTAGTCCACAACGAAGGTCTCACAATGCTCGATCGCCTCCGACGTAGTCCACAACGAAGGTCCCACGACGCTTGATCGCCTCTGCTCAATCCAGAGACTGCAGCAAGGGATCAAGTGTCCTCTTCCTACAGCCTCTGGGGTCAGAGTTATGGTGCACTGTATGACAATGATCTGTCATACAGTGCACCATGACTATGATCCCAGAGACTACTTGATCCCTTGTTGCACCCATCCATCCACCTATGCACCCATCATCCATGCATGCACACAACCACGCACGCACATCCACACACGCACATCTACGCACGCACGCTGACTTCCAAGCACGCACATCCAGATCCACGCACACATCCACGCATGCACACATCCACGCACGCACATCCATGCATGCACATCCACGCATGCTGACATCCACACACACATAAACGCACGCTGAGATCCACGCACACACATCCATATCGATGCACATTGACACACACATCCACGCACGCACACATCCATGCACGCACACATCCACGCACGCGCTCATCCATGCACACGCACATCCACGCCTGCACATCCACGCACATCCACGCACGCTCATCCACGCACACATCCACGCACGCACGCTGACACTCACGCATGCACGCTGACATCGACGCACGCACACATCCATGCACGTACATCCACATTTACGCACATCCACACACACATCCACGCACACATCCACGCACGCACACATCCACGCACGCGCACATCCACGCACGTGCACATCCATGCATGCACATCCGCGCACGCACATCCACGCACGCACATCCACATCGACACACATCCACACACTCATCAACGCACACATCCATGCACGCACGCGGACATCCACACACACATGCTGACATCCACGCACGCACGCTGAAATCCATGCACGCACATCCACATCTACACACATCTACACACACATCCATGCACACATCCACGCGCACACATATCCATGCACGCTGACATTCACGCATGCACCCACGCACGCACACATCCACACACGCTGACATCCACACACGCACATCCACATCCACACACACACACATCCATGCACACATCCACGCATGCACACATCCACGCACGCGCACATCCACGCACGCGCACATCCACACACGCACATCCACATCCACGCACATCAACGCACATACACACACTCATCCATGCACACATCCACTCACACATCCACGCACGCACGCTGACATCCACGCACACACGCTGACATCCACGCACGCATGCTGAAATCCACGCACGCACATCCACATCCACACACATCCACACACACATCCACGCACACATCCATGCTCGGTGACATCCATGCACTCACACATCCATGCACGCACATCCACGCATGCACACATCAATCCATTCACCCATCCATCAATCTATTCAGCCATCCATCCATCCACCCATTCATTCATTCATTCATTCATACTTATCCACTGATGAGGAGGAGCCCCTGAGAAGAGGACACACCGGAGCTCCGGAGGAGGCTGAAGGGCGGGTGCACCGGTGCGTGTAGCCTGCCGAAATAGGTGAGCGTGGCTGGGGGGTGGGGGTTATGGGGGGGAGAGGGGCGAATGAGCAGGGGTGAGGGGGCGATCATATTTATCTGCCGGCGGGCTGTACTGCACGCACACATCCACACACGCACATCCACGCACGCACATCCATGCATGCACATCCACGTATGCTGAGATCTACGCACGCTGACATCTACGCACACATTCACACACGCTGACATCCATGCATGCACATCCACATCCATGCACATCGACACACACATCCACGCACACATCCACGCACGTGCACATCCACGCACATGCACATCCACGCATGCATATCCACGCATGCATATCCACGCACGCACATCCACGCATGCACATCCATGCACTCACATCCACGACACTCCACACATCCACGCACGCACATCACATACACATCCACGCACATCCACAGCACTCAATCCCGCACATCCACGCACCATCCCACGCACACATCCACGCAACGCACGCTCAGACATTCACCACGCACTCTGACATCCACGCACGCTGACATCCACGCACGCGACATCACAGCATGCTGACATCCACGCACGCACATCCACGCACGCATCAATCCACGCACGCACATCCACATCCACGCACATCCACACACCATCATGCACACATCATCCACACATCCAGCACACATCCACTGCACACATCCACGCACCATCCACGCACGCACTCTGACATTCACGCATGCACGCTGACATCCACGCACACATCCACGCACGCACGCACATCCACGTATGCATGCACAATCCACGCACATCACGTGACATCACGCAGCACATCACGCATGCACATCCACGCATGTACACATCAGTCCATTCACCATGCATCCATTCATCATCCATTCACCATCCATCGCATTTCACATTCATTCATTCATATTACCACGATGAGGAGGAGCTCCTGCAGGGGAGGGACCAGACCAAGTGCGAGGAGGCTGACGGGCAGGTGCAGCGGCACATGCAGCCCGCCGGAATAGGTGAGCGGGGCTGGGGGGTGGGTGGTTATGGGGGGGGAGATGGGGGAATGAGCAGGGGTGAGGGGGCCCTGCAGGCAGACCGGAGGTGCATGAGCCTGCCGGCTGAAAAAGTACAGGGGGGAGGGCGGGTGGATGGCAGGGAAGGCGGGATGTGGGGGGTGCAGGCCGGACACAGGGGGGCTGGACGAGGCGGGGACAGGACAAGGGGGGGACAGGACACAGGGGAGGCTGGAGCATTAGGTGATGACCGGCGTTCATATTTATCTGCCGGCGGGCTGCACTGCCGGTGCCCCCACCGGCAGATAAATATGATCGGGGGGGCGCATTGGAGAGAAGGGGGGGCCCTAATGTGTCCTGGAGCAGGAGGGGGCTGAGTAGGGGGAGGTCACCCGCGATTGGCCCCTCCAGATCTGATTGGAGAGCACACACATCCACGACACACCCACGCACGCACACATCCACGCACGTGCACATCCACGCACATGCACATCCACGCATGCATATCCACGCATGCATATCCACGCACGCACATCCACGCATGCACATCCATGCACGCACATCACGCACAGCACATCCAGTAGAGGTCCCTGGCTAACTGCAGCTCCGGTGTTTTTTTTCTAAAACAATCACCGGAGCTGCACCAGCCTAAACACGCCAGGACGTTGTACAACGTCCTGTGTCGGGAACAGGCCGAAACACAGGACGTTATACAACGTCCTATGTCAGCAAGGGGTTAAAAAACTCATGCAGAAATGGAAAAAGCATGGAGATACTCTTGGGTGCCTAAAAAAACGCATGCCAAGTGTGACCCTAGCCTAAATGTAGTAAATGTATATGTAGTGTAGTATATGTTTGCTAATATATTCAACAATCGCTGTCTTCACCAGTTGTCATCACCCCTCCAGTCCTATTCTGGGTCCAGTGACTTCTATTTTGACTTGAAAGGCTGAAAGTCTCTTTTTCAATATAAGTCGATGGAGCATCAGAATGAGACTCCACAGGCCAGGGTCACACATACCAATCCATTTTTTAAGCCCTTTGAAAAACGGATCCGTTTTTTTCAGGGTGCCAATAGTGCCCCCTGAGGTCCTGGCTGTTTTTTGGACTTAGTCATTTTTTCCCAAAAAACGCATGCAAAAACGCATGCGTTAATGTATAGTGTCTATATGTACCATGCATTCACGCATTCATCTCCCATAGGGCCCCATGTTAAAAAATTTTTTTTAAAAACTCACACACACATGCGTTAATGCATATGCATTTTTGAACTTTGAAGAAAAAATGACAAAAAAGATCCCAAAAACGGATCTAAGGCAAAAACGGATGGTATGTGTGACCTTGGCCTTAGGCTTATATTGTAAAAGCTACTTTGGCCTAACACAGGGAGTCAAAAGTGCACTGGAATGTCAGCCTATGTGACCCAGGGATAGACTCTGAAATGAAAGGGGCGCACAATAGTGTATATCTGTCAGAAAAGGAAAAAATAGTGAAATTGCTCCCCTATTTAGGTTGTGAGACGTCACCACCACCTTTTTCGCCTGTGACCACTCAAGATGGCACGCTTATCTTGGTCTGCAGCAGTATTCCCTTGTGTTGTAATCCAAGTTAATATATGAAGTAAATGGGACATGGACCGTGCTCCCGTTCCAAAAAATCCACAAATCCAATAGAGTTAGCATTCATACGGTGGTTTTATTTCTACATGTTTCAAGGTGTAAACTCCTTCATCAGGATACCACACATTAGGATGTAGCGTCTAATGGTATTCCTGATGAATAGGTTTATACCTTGAAACGCGTAGAAATAAAGCTGCCATATGAATTCTAACTTTATTGGATTCATGGATTTTTTGGAGCGGGAGCGCGGTCACAAGTCCCTTTTCCTTCAACAATAGACTAAGGGTGCTGTCACACGCATCAGTTTAGTGATCAATATTGTTAGCGATCACATGCACGCGCGATCGCTAACAATATTGTTCACATCGTTGGTGAGCTGTCACACAGGCAGACTCACCAACGATGTGGACCAGCGACAATGCTGGTAACCAAGGTACACTTCGGGTTACTAGGTGCCGTGCGGTGCTTAGTAACCCGATGTTTACCATGGATACAAGCTCCCAGCATAGGTTGCGAGGCGTTGGGAGCTCGTTCATCGTTGCTCTGCCGGTGTTCACAAATCTGCAATCAAACAATCAAACGATTTTTCAAAGAAAAATCGTTTCATTACACGCAGCGACGAAAAAACAATATCGCTTAAGCGATCAAAAAAGCAGATCGCTTAAACGATATCGTGCAGGAAATTGACCCGTGTGACGTAGCCCTTAGTGTATGTGATCCAAAAGAAGAATGGATTGGTGCTGGAAACTCAGTTTGATGAGTATAATTAACCCATGTACGTTACATTACATGTGCATTCACACAAGTTTAGCCAATACAAAGTTTAAAGGGAGTGCTTATTTAAAAGTATGTAAATTGCCTCTTCAGCGAGAAAGAGAACTTGAATTCTAGCCCCTCCTATTGGAAATAGAAGTCCTAAAAATCAATATCACCCCTTTAACAAGCCTTGTCATATGATTTAGGATAAAGGGGCAATTTTTAATATTTTATTTCCCAGAGGACCACTGCATGGATTATATGCCTCCTAGCACTGGATTATTAGGCTTTTTCCGCCCCACAAGCAGAAACGTTACTCTTAAACTCCAGTCAGAAATCTCTTAGGCTAGGGTCACACTTAAAAGGTACAATCTGGTAACCGCATCCAATACCGGATGAGGTTTTACCGTGTGCTTTCATACTATCATTTGATAGTAAAATTTCTGGTAGAAGGGAAGGAAAGGAAGAAAGCGCACCGATCTAAATGTAAATGTATAATCAGATCGTAGGTGGATGTGGATGGCACTCACCTTTTTTAGGTCTTGTTCACTTGCGTATCGGTCACTAGGGACCATTAGGTATCCAGGAGTAGATTTCCTCAGTAGTCGGTATGCTGCAAATCCCTGGTAGCTAGTAAGTAGCTCAGACCGAGTTACTATAGGAGTATGGATCCAATAGAGTTTTTTACCAGGCTATTTGCGCTCCCAGAGGTCTGTGATCCAAAGCTTCTTATAATTTCATAAGGAGTTTTTTTATTATTTCATAAGAATAGCACATACAACGCGTTTCGACAGTAAAATATGTCTTCCTCAGGTATATTGTTCAACAATATACCTGAGGAAGACATATTTTACTGTCGAAACGCGTTGTATGTGCTATTCTTATGAAATAATAAAAAAACTCCTTATGAAATTATAAGAAGCTTTGGATCACAGACCTCTGGGAGCGCAAATAGCCTGGTAAAAAACTCTATTGGATTGATAGTAAAATTGCAACCCTCATTCCGGATTTGGATGCATTAATGCATCCGGTTTTGGAATGTGGGTTTTTGCAATTTTAAAAACCGCATCCAGATCCGGTACCGCAAGGTACATTTATTTTTCCTTGCGGTACCTGATCCAGTTCCCATAGACTCCCATTATTAAAAAAAACGGATCTGGTTTTGGAACTAGCGTGATAGACGCAGCCTGCATGATTTTTCCCGCAGGCTCTAAAACCGGATCTGGTAACCGGATTGCAAATAGTGCAATCCGGTTTTTCAATTGCAATCTATGCCATTTTTAATGCTCAAAATCAGATCAGGATCTGCAAACCAAACCACAAATGTGACCATATCCTTATTCAACCAAATCAGATATCATGCTTTGTATTAATGAAGGGCAACACTCGGAAATACTTTCTACAAATTTAGATTCTGGTTTGTATTTTATCCTAGGAGATATGGCAAAGCTCATTAAATTGTCAAAATTGACTAGAGATGGGGCAACGCGCAAATGTGAGTGTTCGGCATATCCGGCAGGACTTATTTTAACCCCTTCAGGACCCAGCCTATTTTGACCCTAAAGACCTTGGCCTTTTTTGCAATTCTGACCAGTGTCCCTTTATGAGGTTATAACTCGGGAACGCTTCAACCGATCCTAGCGATTCTGAGATTGTTTTTTCGTGACATATTGAGCTTCATGCTAGTATTAAATTTAAGTCAATAATTTTTGCGTTTATTTGTGAAAAAATCAAAAATATGGCAAAAATTTTGAAAATTTCACAATTTTCACATTTTTAATTTTTTTTTCTGATAAACAAGATAGATATGTGACAGAAAAAAGTTATTACATAATATTTCCCACATGTCTACTTCACATCAGCACAATTTTGGAAAAAAAAAATTTTTTTGTTAGGACGTTATAAGGGTTCAAAGTTCATGAGCAATTTTTCATTTTTCAACCAAAATTTACAAAACCATTTTTTTTAGTGACCACATCACATTTGAAGTCCTTTTGAGGGGTGTACATGACAGAAAACACCCAAAAGTGACACCATTCCAAAAACTGCACCCCTCAAACTACTCAAAACTACATTCAAGAAGATTATTAACCCTTCAGGTGCTTCACAGGAACTAAAGCAAAGTGGAAACAAAAAATGGATATTTTTATTTTTTTATCAAAAATGTTCTTTTAGCCTCAATTCTTTCATTTTCACACGGGCAACAGGATAAAATGGATCTTAAAATGTGTTGTGCAAATTCTCCCGAGTACATCAATACCTCATATGTGGTCATAAACCATTGTTTGGGCGCACGGCAGGGCTCAGAAGTGAAGGAGTGCAATTTGACTTTTGGAGCTAATTTTACATTCAAAAAGTGAAATTGCGCTCCTTCCCTTCTGACCCCTGCCGTGCGCCCAAACAGTGGTTTATGACCACATATGAGGTATCGGTGTACTCAGGAGAAATTGCCCAACACATTTTAGGATGAATTTTATGCTGTTGCCATGTGAAAACGAAAAAATTTAGGCTAAAAGAAAATTTTTGTGAAAAAAAAAGTACTACTTCATTTTCACAGATCAATTTGTAAAGCACCTGGGGGTTCAATATGCTCACTACCCATCTAGGTATGTTCCCTGGGGGGTCTAGTTTCCAAAATGGGGTCACTTGTGGGGGAGCTCCAATGTTTAGGCACACAGGGGCTCTCCACACGCAACATGGTGTCCGCTAACAATTTGAAAAAAAATCAGCTCAAATTGTTAGCTGTAACCATGTTGTGTTTAGTGAGCCCCTGTGTGCCTAAACATTGGGGCTCCCCCACAAGTGACCCCATTTTGGAAACTAGACCCCCCAAGGAACGTATCTAGATGCATAGTGAGCACTTTGAACCCCCAGGTGCTTCACAAATTCATCCATAAAAATGAAAAAGCACTTTTTTTTCCACAAACATTTTCTTTTTTCATTATTATGGATCAATTTGTGAAGCACCTGGGGGTTGAAAGTGCTCACTATGCATCTAGATACGTTCCTTTGGGGGTCTAGTTTCCAAAATGGGGTCACTTGTGGGGGAGCTCCAATGTGGAGACGCACAGGGGCTCTCCAAACGTGACATGGTGTCCGCTAACAATTTGAATGCAAAATGAGCTCAAATTGTAAGCGGACACCATGTTGCGTTTGGAGAGCCCCTGTGCGTCTCCACATTGGAGCTCCCCCACAAGTGACCCCATTTTGGAAACTAGACCCCCAAGGGAACGTATCTAGATGCATAGTGAGAACTTTCAACCCCCAGGTGCTTCACAAATTAATCTGTAAAAATGAAAAAGTACTTTTTTTCCGCAAAAATCTTTTTTTATCATTAATTTGTGAAGCACCTGGGGTTCAATATGCTAACTACCCATCTAGATATGTTCCCTGGGGGGTCTAGTTTCCAAAATGGGGTCACTTGTGGGGGAGCTCCAATGTTTAGGCACACAGGGGCTCTCCAAACGCGACATGGTGTCCGCTCACAATTTGAATAAAAATCAGCTCAAATTGTTAGCTGTCACCATGTTGCGTTTGGAGAGCCCCTGTGTGCCTAAACATTGGAGCTCCCCCACAAGTGACCACATTTTGGAAACTAGACCCCCCAAGGAACTTATTTAGATGCATAGTGAGCACTTTGAACCCCCAGGTGCTTCACAAATTTATCCGTAACAATGAAAAAGTACTTGTATTTCCACTAAAACTTTCTTTTTCCATTTTTAAAGATTAATTTGTGAAGCACTGGGATGTTCAAAATGCTCACCACCCATCTAGGTAAGTTCCCTGGGGGGGTCTAGTTTCCAAAATGGGGTCACTTGTAGGGGAGCTCCAATGTTTAGGCACATAGGGGCTCTCCAAACGTGACATGGTGACAGCTAACAATTTGAGCTGATTTTTATTCAAATTGTGAGCGGACACCATGTCGCGTTTGGAGAGCCCCTGTGTGCCTAAACATTGGAGCTCCCACACAAGTGACCCCATTTTGGAAACTAGACCCCCCAGGGAACATATCTAGATGGGTAGTTAGCATATTGAACCCCCAGGTGCTTCACAAATTAATGATAAAAAAAGATTTTTGCGGAAAAAAAGTACTTTTTCATTTTTACAGATTAATTTGTGAAGCACCTGGGGGTTGAAAGTTCTCACTATGCATCTAGATACGTTCCCTTGGGGGTCTAGTTTCCAAAATGGGGTCACTTGTGGGGGAGCTCTAATGTGGAGACGCACAGGGGCTCTCCAAACGCAACATGGTGTCCGCTTACAGTTTGAGCTCATTTTGCATTCAAATTGTTAGCGGACACCATGTCACGTTTGGAGAGCCCCTGTGCGTCTCCACATTGGAGCTCCCCCACAAGTGACCCCATTTTGGAAACTAGACCCCCAAAGGAACGTATCTAGATGCATAGAGAGCACTTTCAACCCCCAGGTGCTTCACAAATTGATCCATAATAATGAAAAAAGAAAATTTTTGTGGAAAAAAAGTGCTTTTTCATTTTTATGGATGAATTTGTGAAGCACCTGGGGGTTCAAAGTGCTCACTATGCATCTAGATACGTTCCTTGGGGGGTCTAGTTTCCAAAATGGGGTCACTTGTGGGGGAGCCCCAATGTTTAGGCACACAGGGGCTCACTAAACACAACATGGTTACAGCTAACAATTTGAGCTGATTTTTATTCAAATTGTTAGCGGACACCATGTCGCGTTTGGAGAGCCCCTGTGTGCCTAAACATTGGAGCTCCCCCACAAGTGACCCCATTTTGGAAACTAGACCCCCCAAGAAACTTATTTAGATGCATAGTGAGCACTTTGAACCCCCAAGTGCTTCACAAATTGATCCGTAAAAATGAAAAAGTACTTTGTTTCCACAAAAAATTAATTTTTTTCATTTTTACGGATCAATTTGTGAAGCACCTGGGGGTTCAAAGTGCTCACTATGCATCTAGATACGTTCCTTGGGGGGTGTAGTTTCCAAAATGGGGTCACTTGTGGGGGAGCTCCAATGTTTAGGCACACAGGGGCTCTCCATACGCGACATGGTGTCCGCTAACAATTGGAATTGTTAGCGGACACCATGTTGCGTATGGAGAGCCGCTGTGTGACTAAACATTAGAGCTCCCCCACAAGTGACCCCATTTTAGAAACTAGACCCCCCAAGGAACGTATCTAGATGCATAGTGAGCACTTTGAACCCCCAGGTGCTTCACAAATTGATCCGTAAAAATGAAAAAATAATTTTTTTGTGGAAAAAAAAAGTACTTTTTTAATTTTATGGATCAATTTGTGAACCACTTGGGGGTTCAAGTGCTCACTATGCATCTAGATACGTTCCTTGGGGGGTGTAGTTTCCAAAATAGGGTCACTTGTGGGGGAGCTCCAATGTTTAGGCACACAGGGGCTCTCCATACGCGACATAGTGTCCGCTAATAATTGGAGCTAATTTTCCATTCAACTTGTTAGCGGACACCATGTCACGTATGGAGTGCTCCTGTGTGCCACCAGCACAAGGGCAACTGAAAGAGTTGGGGTACAGCACCAGAAAATGGCACCTCTAATGTGCTATTTTCTAGGGTGGCTGTGAGTTGCAATTTGCAGTGTGGGGGGCCACGATGGGGATTGCAGCCCCCCAACTGCCAAGTTGTACCTGGCTGGCATCCAAAAATAAGGCAAAGCTCCTTGTCATTTTATTGGTAGACGTAAAAAAAAAAAATGGCGTGGGGCTCCGCCATATTTTTGGTCCAGCCAGGTACAACTTGGCAGCTACGGACTGCCAGCAACCCCCAGCTGCCTCGTTGTACCTGGCTGGTACCCAAAAATACAGCAAAGCCTTTTTTTTTTCTTTCTAGAACTAATTCTAGAAAAAAAAAAGACGTAGGGCTCCGCCATATTTTTGGTCCAGCCAGGTACAACTTGGCAGCTACGGACTGCCAGCAACCCCCAGCTGCCTCGTTGTACCTGGCTAGTACCCAAAAATACAGCAAAGCCCTTTTTTCTTTCTTTCTAGAACTAATTCTAGAAAAAAAAATGACGTAGGGCTCTGCCATATTTTTGGTCCAGTCAGGTACAACTTGGCAGCTACGGACTGCCAGCAACCCCCAGCAGCCTCGTTGTACCTGGCTGGTACCCAAAAATACAGAAAAGCCCTTTTTTTTTTCTTTCTAGAACTAATTCTAGAAAAAAAAAATGACGTAGGGCTCCGCTATATTTTTGGTCCAGCCAGGTACAACTTGGCAGCTACGGACTGCCAGCAACCCCCAGCTGCCTCGTTGTACCTGGCTGGTACCCAAAAATACAGCAAAGCCCTTTTTTTTTTCTTTCTAGAACTAATTCTAGAAAAAAAAATGACGTAGGGCTCCGCCATATTTTTGGTCCAGCCAGGTACAACTAGGCAGCTGGGGGCTGGATTCCACAGCATGGAGAGGCCCAAGCGTTCTGGGCCCCCCATGCTGCGAATTGCAGCCCGCAGCCGCCCCAAAAAATGGCGCATTCATTGAAACGCCATTTTCTGGCGCTGTACCCAGACTCTTCCAGTTGCCCTGGTGCCGGTGGCAAACTGGGTAATAAAGGGGTTAATGCCAGCTTGTTATTGGCAGCTGGCACTAAGCCCCGAGATTCATAATTTAGGGCCAATGGTAGACCCACTATTAGGAATCTCTGGTAAATAGTCTGAAAATACACACAGAGAAAAATCTTTTTATTTGAAAAAAAAACAAACAAAATTTGGACTCCATCTTTATTATAAAGATCCGACGTAGTCCACAACGAAGGTCCCACGGCGCTCGACCGCCTCCGACGTAGTCCACAACGAAGGTCCCACGACGCTCGATCGCCTCTGCTCAATCCAGAGATTGCAGCAAGGGATCAAGTGTCCTTTTCCTACAGCCTCTAGGGTCAGAGTTATGTTGCACTGTATGACAATGATCTGTCATACAGTGCACCATGACTATGATCCCAGAGACTACAACAAGAGGATACTTGATCCCTTGTTGCACCCATCCATTCACCTATGCACCCATCAGCCATGCACACACACATCCACGCCCGCTCGCAGACATCCACGCCCGCTCGCTGACATCCACGCCCGCTGACATCCACGCTCGCTGACAGCCACGCACGCAGACAGCCACGCACGCAGACAGCCACGCACGCAGTCAGCCACGCACGCAGTTAGCCACACACGCAGACAGCCACGCACGCAGTCAGCCACGCACGCAGACATCCATTCATTCATTGATACATACAAACATACATGCATACTACATACATACATGCATACATACTACATACATAGATACATTCATTCACACACATACTACATACATACATACTACATACATACTACATACATACTACATACATAGATACATTCATTCATACACACATACTACATACATACATACTACATACATACTACATACATAGATACATTCATTCATACACACATACTACATACATACATACTACATACATACTACATACATAGATACATTCATTCATACACACATACTACATACATACATACTACATACATACTACATACATAGATACATTCATTCATACACACATACTACATACATACATACTACATACATAACTACATACATAGATACATTCATTCACACATACTACATACATACATACTACATACATACATTCATTCATTCACACATACTTACCTGATCCAGGAGGAGGAGCCCGGAAGAGGAGGAGCCCACACCGGAGCTGGACCGCGGCTGCACCGGCGGACCCGCCGGTAGGTGAGAGAGGGATGGGGGGGGTGGATACGGGGCATGGGGGTGTTAGCTTCATCAGCCCCCTCCGTGATCGCACGGAGGGGGCTGTGGAAGCTGACAAGTGGCGGCGGTGATTGTCATTTACCGCCGGCGGGCATTCCGCCGGCGTGATGACTGTTACCGCCGCCGTGGGGGGGGGGGTAGGACGGCGATCGGGGGGGCCAGGAGGCCGATCGGGGGGCCCTGGAGTGAGGGTGGCTAGGAGGGAGACGGCACATGCCATCCCGCCCCTCCAGATCTGATTGGAGAGCTCCAATCGGATCTGGAGGGGATTACTAGCACTGATTGGCAGTCTGAATTTCAACTGCCAATCAGAGGGGCCCTGGGCACGGGGGGGTTAATCCACCCCCCGTGGGGTGTACTACAGGTTGTCACTGTGCATTATGTACAGTGACACCTGAGTCACCCCCCTCACACGGGCCGCAGGAGCCCGATCATTCCATGGCCCACCGTTTGGGCCAAAGGTCGGGAATGAACTTGCTTTCATGGCCCAAACGGTGGGCCAAGGGTCGTGAAGGGGTTAAAGTCTGAGTTTGGGACCGGACTCTACCTGAACTTGAACCCAAACCCCGAACTTGGAATTTATAGTTATAAAATGATGGCTAGGGGTGCTGAAAAAGGAAGCAAAATGAGAATCAAAGAAGAAGCATTACACTTACTGAGGTCTCACTCAGTCACACTACTTCCGGGTCCCTCTAATTAACTTCCTGATTATCCACTGCACTCCGACTCCAACAGCCAATCACAGACACCCACTCTCTGTGACAGCATCTGTGATTGGCTGCTGCGCCCACACCCATTGTACCGTCATCTGTGGTTGGTTGCCATTGGCAACAAAGCTGCCATTATTGGAGTGTAAAAATAAATCATTAAAAAAAAATTGTCCAGGGCTTTGCTGTATTTTTTATTTCAGCACAGATAAAGCAGCCAGCTATGGGCTGCCACCCCAGATGCCTGAATTTACCTTGGCTGGCAATCAAAAATAGAGGGAAGTCTATTTTTTCTTTTAATAATTTAAATAAATAATTGTAAAAAAATTAATGGGCATTGCCCTATTTTTGATTGCCAGCCAAGGTGCAAATCAGGCAGCTTGGAACTGTATTCTCAGTGTGGTGAGGCCCGTAGTTATTGGGTTCCCCAGGCTTCAGAATAGAAGACTGCAGCTGCCCCATAAATTGGCCCATTCATTAGAATTGCCAATTCCTGCTGCTTTACTTGGTTCCCCCCAATGTCCTGGTGCGGTGGTATCGAGGTTATAGAGGTAGTTAATGACAGTTTAGTATTGAAAGCTGTCATTAAGCCCAGATTGATAACATTCAGGGATACCTGGCCCTTACCAATCGTATAAATAAAAAAGTTTAAAAAAACACAGACACAGAAAAATCCTTTTTTTGATATAATACACAAGACCACCCTCATTTTTCCATTTATTAACCCCAAACATATCCTCTAACGATAATCCACAGCAATGTCCACTCGTCACTACTACATGTAAAGAGAAGAGACATTAGTGTCTGCTCATTGCTGCAGTTCTCTCAGACTGAACCATGGCTTTGAGCTCTGAGGAACTCTCTGCCATCGCTGCTCACATAGCCCTTGCTTAGCCTGAGAGCGGCTGATGCAGTGAGCAGACGCTAATGTCAGCTCATCACACGTAGCAAAAGTGAGTGGATATCGCAGTGGATTATCGTCGGAGAGTGTGTTTGCAGTTAATAAATGGGAAAATGATGGTTGTCTTTGTGTCTTATTTTAAAGAAAGGATTTTTCTGTGTCTGTGTTTTTTTAAATGTTTACTTATAGGATTGGTAATGGGTGAGTATCAGAGAGCCCTAAACATTATCAATCTGGGCTTAATGAAAGCTACCAACACTCAAATGAGTGTTATGACTGCAGCAGCCCCACAAGAGCAGAAGATGGAGGTATATAGAAAAAGGGGTTAAACCGTGAGAAGTGGAAGAAGTACAGTGATGTAAAGATCCTGGATCATGATTTATTCAGTCAATGTGTTTTAGGGAATGGGTATCTCCTCCACCTTCAGAGCCACGCACAAAATATATGGCCAAAAATCTAATGTGTGGCTCTGCAGTTGGAGGGGATGTCCATTCTTTGAAATGCGTTGACTGAAATTAATCACTATCTAGGATCTGTCCCACTTCCACTTCTTCCATGGTATCCACTTCCTCCATCGTCTTCCATTGTTTAACATCTTCTACTCTGTACATCAGTCTCCAGCAATAGATCAGAAAGACAAGGTTCTTCTTACTTTAGCACCACTACTACCTTCAACAATCAGAAAGGCAGGGTGGACAACAGTGTAATTGGCCTCTTCTTATCTCAGCATATCTGGTGCCTCCAGTGTTAAAGTAGATCAGAAAGATAACAATATGGGCAATCTCTTTCTACCTCAGCAGCTCTAATATCTCTAGAATTAGACCAGATAGGGTAGACAGCAATGTGTACGGTCTTTTCTTTCCTCAGCACTTAAAGTATGGTAGCTCTAAAATTATGTAACAATATCCACTGGGAACACATCTTCCCATACTTGCGCAAAGTGGGAGGAAGCTTCCTACTCACTCACAGAAACCTGTCATATAACCATTAGAAATGAGCAAACATTTTAAGTTCGGATTTGGTTTGGTTCGCCGAACGGGCTTATGTTTGTGGAACTTCTGAACCTCATTCAAATTAATGAAGCCTGAAAATCAAAAGTTCTTGCTTAGCCTTTTGCTTGTCAGTGGATATGGAAAATGTAAGGGATTTCTGATTTAACCAAATTAATGGGATTTTTCATATCATCAAGGTGCAGTTTTTCTTTATACTGAAATATCTAGTGGCTTTCAAAATCTCTTTTTGCAATCATTCCACGAAAATGTTAATTTGCTTAGCACGGATATAAATCCATCCATAGTTATATGATGTTTTTGAGTTCGGTGATGGCCATATGTTAACAGTGACAGAGCAGGAATAGCACTTGCTCTGCACACTGTTTTTCCTATTACTTACGACTGTTGCTTGAATGAACAAAAGAGAAATCTAAATCAAATAAATATTTGGTGTCACCACACTTTACTTCAAAAGTTGCATGAATTCTTCTACTAAGTTTCTAGGATTATAGTGAGATGTGTAAGGAAAGAATAACCAATTATATCAAATATGTGATAATGACAATCTTTTTAATATGGAGGTTGAAACCCAGTCACTAAAACAAGACACATGTGTAGGAGGCCTAAAAGTGGGTGAGGAACAGCAAAACTTTGAGCAGGGCTTCACTTGCTTTTAAGCAGCCGATAGTATTTGTAGAGACACGTTCTTTGATCAAACGGGGAGATTTATTAAAGTGTATAGACTTCCAGTAGAACAGAAAACAGCTTTTCTCCAGCACAAAAGAAAAAATAAACAGTTTATATACAGGCATTTGTCGGCTCACCCGTTCAGATAAATGTCTAGCTCTCAATGCAGTATAATCATTGCCAGAGTCTCTCTCAGCCAACTGGTTACTCACCTGCTCCAAGACTGACAAGGCTCTCATCGACTGTCCACTATTAAACATCCTTTTTTCCTTTCCGACTTACCTGTGAACCTTAAGGCTTGCTTTACACCACGATTTTTCGGGTTCAGGTCTGTCCGGTGTGAACCGGACAGAACAGGTCCAATTTTGCCCCATGTATCCCTATGGTGCCGGATGGCTGTTATTTGCCACCCGATTTTGTGGTTTTCTGGGAGGATCCGGTTTTGTTTGTTTTTCGCCCTGAAGACAAAATTGGAGTTTGCATCATTTTTTGTGTCTGCTGCAAAAAATGAACAAAACCAGATCTGGCGTCCATAACATGGGAGTTTATGGGCACCGGATTGCCCTGGATCCGGCAAAAAAACGAACTGGTTCTCGGACGCCTGGTGCTGAAGAAGTTCAGCACCTGGACAGCTCCATGGCTGAAATTTCAGCACCACAAGCAGCTCCCCTGCAACCCTGCACCCGCGCTGCTGACATTTCAGCACTGGACAGCGGCACAGACGCGCAAAAACGAATCCGGCATAAAACAGGATCGGAGGGCATATTTGTCCTCAGTTTGTGTGTGTCCGGGGCTGTAAGGTTGTGTCCGGTGTATCCTGCAAAACACTGGACACAACCTGACAGCCGGAAATCGTTGTGTGAAGCCGGCCTAAGCTTTCTACACATGGCTACACAGGTGCACCTAATTAAGGCATGCAGCTCTAAGAATTAACCCAGTCATACGATGTTTTGCTACACTCTGCTACAAAGGCAAGGTTGGGAAAGACAATCATATATTACAGGTAATACACAATGGCAAGAGTGAGCACAGCATCAAGACACAAAGGTAATTATAGGGCATTAGCAGGGTCTCTCCAAGGCAAAGATTTCAAAACAGACTGGGGTTTCAAGATGTGCTCTTCAAGCTCTTTTGAAAAAGCAGGACACATTGAGGATGATAGATGCAGTGGTCGGCCAAGGAAACTTAGTGCAGCAGATGAAAGATTCATCATGCTTTCTGGGGTGCAAAAAAATGGCAGTAGTTCCTTTGGACTGATGAGTCAATATGCAAAATATTTGATTGTAACAAAAGGCAGTTTGATCACAAAAGGACTGGAGAGCAGTACAATAATGAATGTCTGCAGACCAGTGCTTTGTTTTGTGGGGGTACATACCGGTACGGCGTACCAGAAAATCTAAAGAGCAGGCAGCACTGACCTGCTGTGTCACTCCCAGGCTGCGTGTAGTACAGTTTCCCTCAGCGCCGGAGGACCTGCGATGATGTCACATACATGTGACTTGGGTGGGCAGAGTTTTGCTCACAGGAAAAGAAGATAGAGGAGGACAACTAATGCAGGCTGCAGTGCAGAGTATGTGACAACAGCACTGACAGACTGTCAGTGACAATGACTGTGATGAGTGCAGAGGGCGGCAGGCTGTGCAGGGGGAGAGGATGCAGGGGGGATAGAGATCAGGACAGGCAGGGTATGGAGAAATTGAGACAAGAGTGATGGAGGATGGAGAGATCAGGGGGATTGAGGATGGAAGGAGCAGGGGGATGGAGGATGAATTGAAAGGACTCGGAGCAGGGGGATGGAGAGACCAGGAGGATGAAGAATGGAGGGAGCAGGAGGATGGAGGGAACAGGGGGTGAAGGATGAAAGGAGCAGGGGAATAGAGGATGGAAGGAGCAGGGGGATTGAGGATGGAGGGAGCGTTGGATGGAGGGAACAGGGGGATGGAGAGATCAGAGGGATTGAGGATGGATGGCACAGAGGGATTTAGAGATCAGGTGGATGGAGGATGGAGAGACCTGGAGGATAGAGGGATCAGGTGGATGAGAGAGCAAGGAAATGGAGGATGGGGAGATAAGGGGATGGAGAATGGAGGGAGCACGGGGATGGAGGATGGAAGGAGCAGGGGGATGGAGGATGGAGGGAACAGGGGGATAAAGGATGAAAAGAGCAGTGGAATGGTGGATGGAAGAAGCAGTGGGATGGAGGATGAAAGGAGCAGGGGATGGAGGATGGAGAGACCAGAGGGATGGAGAATGGAGGGAGCATGGGGATGGAGGATGGAAGGAGCAGGGGGATGGAGGATGGAGGGAACAGGGGTATAAAGGATGAAAGGAGCATGGGAATGGTGGATGGAAGAAGCATTGGGATGGAGAATGAAAGGAGCAGGGGGATGAAGGATGGAGAGACCAGGGGGATGGAGAATGGAGGGTGCAGGAGGATGGAGGGAACAGGGGGATGGAGAGATCAGAGGGATTGAGGATGGAGGGTGCAGAGGGATGAAAATCTGAATCACATAGCTTTGGATTGAAATTGCCATATTGGCCACAGAAATGAATGATGAGATGTAGGGCTGCACCCCTCCCCCACTTCTCAAGCTCAGCCGGCGCCTGACAGCAACCCTCTTCCCCCCGCTCTCACCTCGGGTATGCGTAGCAGGAAATATTTTTTTTACAAAAAAAGCACTACTGCAGACAATATTGAAGCATTGTGGAGGTTTCTTGCAAGTTTCAGGCTGCATTATAAAAAATGGAGTGGGAAATTTAGTCAGGATAGATGGTGTCCTCAATTCTCAGAAATACAGGTAGTGTCTTGTAGTCAGCAGTGTAGCCCAGCTGTAAAGTAAGCTACTCCGCCTGTCTATCCAGTAGCCATTTTTTTACTGCAGCAAGCCCAGTCAATCCGTTTGGGCTAGTAGCAGTGTCTGGTAGTCAGTGGAGTAGCCCAGCTGTGAAGCAAGCTACACAGCCTGTGTATCTAAAAACAATTATTCACTGCATCTAACCCAGGCAATCTTTTGGGCTAGTAGCAGTGTCCGGTAGTCAGTGGTGCAGCCCACTTGTGAACCAAGCTACACCACCTGTTTATTTCATACTCATTTTTAACTGCATCTAGCCCAGGTAATAGTTTGTGTCTAGTAGCAGTGTCTTTTAGTCAGTGGTGTAGCCCACTTGTGAACCAAGCTACACTGCCTCTTTATTTCATACTCATTTTTAACTGCATCTAGCCCAGGTAATAGTTTAGGCCTGGTAGCAGTGTCTGTTACTGAGTGTTGGGGTCCACTTGTGAACCAAGCTACACGCTGTCTATTTCATACTAATTTTTAATTACATTTAGCCCAGGTAATAGTTTGGGCCTAGTAGCACAGTTTGGCCACTCAGCTCTGCTCGATTTCCACGAATTTTTTTTTGCCAACAACTGCAGAATTGCAAATTTGTTCACATAACAAATGAGTGGCAAAAGGCCTGCTGAGTGGTGAAAAGGGGAATAGGCATGGTGGAAAGGGAAAAAAAGTTGTGTCGTGGGGTAGATGGTAAAGCAACAGTAACATCTGCTGAACAAAGACCATATTCCAGCGAAGTAAGATGTCTACTTCTTTCGTGGACAATCTGATAGATCCCTTTCTTACAGACACGAGTCACACAATGATCACTACCAATTGTAGATAAGGCACAAAAGAGGCAGGAGCTTGAATGGATAGCAAGCACTTGCATCAAGTGGGTCTCTCACTCAACTTCAACATCACAAAACACCAGTCTCAGAGGTGTCACCTCAATCGCACTTGCTTCCTCACAGCTCCCAAGTCTCAGCCGCCCGTCTGAGTATGGGGTAAGACAGATGGTTGAGTATGCAGAGCTGTTCACTCATACTATAGCTGGGAATCAGAAGTCTGCTCAAAGCTTTTGTGAGTCCAGATGAGGAAATGATCTGCACTGATGCCAGAAAGCTTTGTGAGTCGGATCCAGGCACAGATGAAGAAGGTTCTGGGCAAGCATAATGTAGACCCTCATTCCCAAACTGTAAGTCCTGTTAGTGGAGACAATGAGGAAGATGCTGATGAGACTGAGATACCTGATTGGAACGACAACTTGACTTTTCAGTCAGGGCAGGAAAAGTTTTGACTTCTGAGGACGACAGGTATGAGAGCACACAGGGTGATGATGAGGTTGGAGATCCCACTTACTGTCAACCCACAGTCCACTAGTCGATGGAGTCAGGCAGAGAGGTGGAGGAGGATGCTAGTGATGACGAGGTTAGGTTGCGCTTCCTGGACAGAGATAGGGTCCTGGAAGCACGTCAACAACAGCATCCGAAGCCACAACTCTGCCTCTGAGCAGAAGCCCTGGTGGCTTTCTTCAAGTCGCATGGGCTTAATCCATGTCTAGCCTGGGCTTTTTTGAGATTGCGAAGTGACCCAACTCAGGATGACACAGCGGTAGAAAATGTCCTTGCGGATGCATGACTTGTTCATCTGTGAACGTTAGTCTGTCTACATTGTCACTGGACCAGCGCTAGCGCTTATCTGTTCCACACCACCAGCAGGCTGAGAGACCCGTTCAGAGAACGCTGGCTGCGGGGCACGACATAATCTTTAAAGGAACCTGACCCCACAGACTGACTCCCCCATCTTTTAACCTGTGGTGGTCTTTATCCCTTTCTATGGCAGAATTATTTCACCAAATTTACTCTTGTACCGGGGATCCAAGATTGTGGCAACCCAGTAGTCAGCATTACTTCAAAATCCGAGGGTCATGTTGCAGGTAGTGCAGCAAGAAGGCACTCATGTGTCTTGCGCATCCAGGAGGTCCAAGTCCTCATTGTATTGGTGGTGGCAAGGTAAGAATCATGCTTCCTTCCTCTGCGCTCTCCCCCCAACCTCGCACAACAGAAATGTGAGCAAGGTCTCCTCATCTGCTGAGTCTTCCATGCCCATCGCCAGTTCATCCTCCATTTGTTCCTCAGCTCCTGCATCCTCCTCAACAGTTTGGCTGCTACCATGCGCCCTCGTTAATCCCTCTCCCCCACTCTCCCATGCCTGCTGTCTTGGTGCTTCCGACCGTCTGGACCTTGGAGATCTTGTTATCCCTTGCGCATACGACTCCTCTTATACTTCCTTCCCCTACTTTTGTCCCACCACCTAACTCCAAATCCTGTTTAAAGTGAGCTCCAGCATTTAAATGATCGAAATAGTCATGCTGATAATGGCATCATCAGCACTAAATATCTTCGTCGCCATTTCAAAACTGTGCAGAAGGGTGCATAGGTCCTTAATTTGAGACTACTCCAGCAGCATGATTTGCCCCACCTCTGGATCTCGTTGGCCCAGGTTATACATCATAACGTATTGCACCAGGGCTCGTCGGTGCTGCCACAGTTGCTGCAACATGTGCAGAGTTGAATTCCATTGTGTCAACACATCGCATTTCAGCTGGTGAATTGGCAGGCCGAACGACTTCTGTAGAGATGCAAGTCATTGAGCTGCGGGATGTGAACGGCGGGAAGTGAGCACACAACGACCGTGCCCTCTGCAGAAGCCCATCTAGGCCGGGATAGTGGGCTAAAAATTGCTGGACAACCAGGTTCAACACGTGAGCCATACAAAGCACAAGAGTCACATTGCCCCGACGAAGGGTCGCACCCAGCATTGCAGCATTGTTGCACACGGCCTTCCCTGTCTGCAGGTTCAGTGGAGACAACTATTGATGAAACTCGGTCTCCATAGCTGACCCCAACTCTTCAGCTGTGTGTGACTCACCGTAGCCGGGGTGTTCATGTAGCAGGCGTTGACTCTCCTCTTGTCACGGAACTGCGCCTGCGGCTGTGAGGCCCGGTGGTCCAGATCAATAGGGGGATGGCTGAACAGTAGGGTACCTTTACACACGGCTACATTTGTAGCTTGTCACCAGTAACTTACTGATTGCGTGAAATCATGGATACATGGTTCTATCTTGTTGCTGTGTACAAATGGAATCATGTATCCATGATTTCACTGCAACCGTAAGTTACTGGTGACAAGCTACAAATGTGCCGTGTGTAAAGGTACTAGGGATAAATGTCTTCGTGACGCCACCTGCGGGTGTTCGGTAACTGTACCGACGCTGCTCTGCCTCGGGGGATGTTAGGCAGCAAGATGGAATGCTCCCCACAGGATGAGCGGGAGTCCCGGAGCCAGGAGCTGCACAAGATGTTGTGAGGCAGCCGCGGTAGTACTGCTGTTAGGCCCAGGAGTCAGACACGCCAAAGTCTTTTAAGTAGCTTTACTGGTGGTATTCAGGTACGCCAGATCGGGTTAGTGAAGTTAGCACTCTTGGAGGTTCACAGCAAGCAGTTGTAGTAGGCTTCCTTTCTCTATTTCTCTCATTAAGGTCGGGTGGATGTGGAATCCAGCCGGACCGGGCAGTGTGTTCGATGGAACGGAATTCACCTGGGTAGCAGCACTGAGGGCACTGTAAAAGGGTCTGAGCAGGATCAATACTCTTCCCTGGGCTCTTGTAGGTAGGTGCTTCAGGTGGAACAGGTGGCTAAACCTCCTGTTAGACGGGCTGGTTCTCTGTGGTGGCTGGGTAGCTCTCACAGCTTCGGTTCCAGTGACCGGTTTGTAAGGAAAGAGTTAGAATAACTCTGTGTTCCTTGAGAGGTGTTCTCCTTCTTCCTCTGACCCCAATTGCAAGGGTCTCCTCACTGCTAGCTGGCTGGTTGGGCCTAGTGTGTCCCTCATAGGATGGAGGTTTCACACAGGCTGGCAGCTCTTGTAGCGACTGCACACACTCTGAAGTTTCTCCCTCCAAGACTCTATTTATAGGGGGAACTGGCTCAAAGTGACCAGTGGAGCTCCCCCTAGAGGCTCGGGGTGAAACCAGGTGTACTAAGGTGTTGTAGTGTTGTTAGGTGTTTTGTGAGTATTCCTTTGCTGTTAACTCCATTCATGCCCTAAGGATTTCTGTGGTGCCCAACAAGGTGCCACGGTGCCACATGTGACTCACATTTCCCAGACATTTCAACACCACCTGATGCTGTTGAACCCTGCTGCCAGCATAGTAAGGAGGTGTGCAGGATTCCTTCTGTGTAGTTAGAACGTGGGAGGCATTAAGCAGAAGGCAGAAGCAGTGGAGGAACTTCTACATAAAGAGGATTGATGCACAACTCGTGGGGATGGCAAGACTTGGACAGCAGCCCTTTCTCCTGCTGTCTCCTTGGTTACCTAGTGCCCGTCAGTGACATGTAATGGCTATGTCCATGCTAACTCATCCAAGTGTCTGTGGTGAAATGCACCCTGTCACACACAGAGTTTTTCAAGGAAGCGGTGATGTTGTGTGCGACATGATGGTGTAGCACAGGCACAGCTTTCTTTGAGAAGTAGTGGTGACTGGGCATCTGTTATTGGGGCACTGCGATAGACATAAGGTCTCGAAAATCCTTTGTGTCCACCAGGCGGAAGGCAGCATTTCTGTAGCCAACAGCTTGTAGATGGTGAAATTCAACCTTTTAGCTTTGTCATGGCTAGGAGGAAATGGTCTTGTCCACATCTGAGAGACCGAGGGCTGGCTGCTGTGCTGAGATTGGGTTGAGTAGGGTGTCCCCGGAAACTGCTGGTCTGTGAGGAAGGTGCAGCAGACACATTATGTTGCCTTCATCCAAACGTGGTGCTCTCAATGTCTGATAGCGCTCAACACCAGCAGGTGTTTCCACTTCTAAAAGAACTGACGACCTGCCAATCACACTGGCTGTTGCGGGTAAAGAGGTGGAAGGTCTGCGTCCAAAAGCATGTGTGACTGCTGTCCCCACAGTCACAGAGGATGAAGAGCACTTGATGGGGCAGACGGTTGGTTGCTAGGCCGCATTGTAGCACAGTGAGCTTCCCACTGCGACTTTTGCTTCATATCCATGTGACGGTTCATGCATGAAGTACTCAAACTATTGATTTTTCGGCCTCTACTTAGATTTTGGTGACAAGTCTTGCAGAAAACATGGGAGACTAAAGCTTGTGGATTTTTGAATGTGCTGCATGAAGGTCACCTCACCAACCATTTTAAGCTTGCAACTCTGGGGCAATTGATGCCACTTAAGTGGTGTCTGTGCCCAAATTTTTGGAAAAAAATGGAGACTCTTGTTGGAGTCCCCTTGCTGTGTTTTACATGATTTTAGAAGGGCATGACATGCCTATATCTATGTCTCCTCCTCCTTTTACTCGTCCATCTCTTTTCTTTTTGCATATTTTATATTTCCGGTCACTTTTCCATGTGTTTGTTGTGTCTTCTGAGTAGTTTGTCACTTTTGGACACATTAGAAGGTGTTTTCTATGTGTGTTCTATATGTTTGTATGTGTTTGTGTTTTCCTGCCATTGTTTTCAATAGTGTTCGACGGTGTTCAACGAACATTCGACAAACACACCCCCAATTCGACAAATCAAATCGAATTCGAACACTAGCGTGGTGGCTCATCTCTAATTAGAACCACCAGAGTTGCAGAAATACATAACTAGAACCCCCATTAGTACACGTATACATCCATATAACCCCCATCACTTTAGAAGCACAGCATCACATTCCTCATCAGTATAGAAATTCATCATCAGAACCAACATCAATAAATGGTAAAACAATTGTAATGTCAGGTCAGACCCAAACACATTTGTGCTGAATGAACCTACAACTCCTACTAGTTCCTTAACAATGGTAGGAGATACTGGGAGTTGTTACCAGTCACCATCAGATCATACAAAAACTACAGTACTGATGAGAATTAGTCAGTATCATAAATACGGTAATCATTTACATCCAGGTACCTTGTAGATTGACTTTGTCTCTGATCGGGGTCGTCTTTTTTTTTTTCCTTCATCTTGTCCAGACACCATAATGACTTTTCACATCCATAGCTCGTCTCTGGAGATGTCCATCTTCTCCGGTCTTTAGCACATCCGACACAATATCCTTAAAAATAGCAAAATGATCAAAATTCTCATGAGTAAAAATATTTGCCCTACACTGTGTCCCTAATAAATAATTGCTCTTCCTCAGTGTTCACTGCACAAAATATGATTTACACACTGTTCCTCTTCTGGCGCATGCCCTCCACACTGCTCCCTCATCACATTGCCCTCTCTTTTCCATACTGGACTCCCTGGTCACACTGCCCTCTACACTGTGTCCCCTTATGGTGGCCACAATTTATACTGTTCTCCCTCATCAAACTCGATCTCCTCCTCACTCCACATACTGTGTTGGCAGCCATCCCCCTCAGTCCTCATATTGTGTCCACATTCTTTCCCCCTCATGCCACATACCGTACCGCAGCCATCCCCCTCTCTCTCCATATAATGTGCTGCAGCCATCCCCCCACACTCACCATACTGTGTTGCAGCCATCCCACTAACCATAGTGTGCGGCAGCCTTTCCCACTCACTCACATAATGTGCCGCAGTCATCCCCCCTCATTCACGATACTGTGCCGCAGCCATCCCACCACCATACTGTGCCGCAGCCATAATTCCTCACTCACCATACGTGCCGCAGCCATCCCCACTCACCATACTGTGCCGCAGCCATCCCCCCTCACTAACCATACTGTGTTCAGCCATCCTCCCTCACTCACCATACTGTGCCGCAGCCATCCCCACTCCCATACAGTACTGTGCGCATCCATCCCCACTCACTAACCATACTGTGCCGCAGCCAATCGCCACTCACTCACCATACTGTGCCACAGCCATCCCCACTCACTCTCACCATACTATGCAGCAGCCATCCCCCTCACTCACCATACTGTGCTGCAGCCATCTTCCTCATGCCTTATACTGTGTCCAAACTGATTCTTCTTCACTCTTTTATACTGGATCCTCAAATTTACACCCTTGGTTAACGTATACTCGTCCCACTCTCTCCCCCGAGATTTGGTTCACATATACTCCCTTCATCCTCTATCCCCAGTTTTGGATCACATACACTTCCCCCCTCTCCCCCCCACCACCTGGTTTAGCTCACATATTCTCCCTCCCACCTTGGCTCCCATATACTCCCCCACCCTCTATCCCCAGTTTGGCTCACATATATCCCCCTCTCCCTCCAGTTTTGCTCTTATTCCCCCCTACCCCAAGTTCGGCTTACTTATCCTCCCTCTCCCTCCACTTTGGCTCTTATTCCCCCTGACCCCCCGTGGCTCTTATTCTCCCTCCCCCCCCACAGTTTAGCTGTTATTTCCCTTCCCCCCCCCCCCCAGTTAGGCTCTTCTTCCCCCCAGTTTGGCTCTTATTCTCCCCCCCTCTCCCCCCTAGTTTTATTCACTTATTCTTCCCACCTTGACCCCTTTCCCTTAATTACATCCATCTTCGGGGTCTTCAGCTCCCTTGTGGAGCACTTTTCCTCATCCTGCTGCCTATACACCGCAGGGCGCCGAGTGACCTCAGTAACGTGATCAAGTGACTGATCACATTAATGATGTCCTCCTGACCTGGAAATGCCAGGTATCAGGGAGCTATTCCATTGTACAGAGCAGCTCAAGTCCGCTCTGTACCATGGATTGCAGGAATCGGCCCTAGACATTTTTCTGCTCTTGCTGTCAGCTGATAGCGGGAACAGAGAGAAATGCTGGCTCCCACAATGGGGGGAGGAGCGGACGATGTTTTGGCGGGAAGACACACTCAGGTGCTGCAGCAGGAGGCCAGACGGCATCCCCTGCCTGCTGCACCCGGGGCACATGCCCCCAGCTTCCCCCTAGATACGGCCCTGGCATTAGAAAAATGTTAAAAGTTACATTTTAGGTTGTCTAGTACTCTTTCTGTGAATCCACTATAAATACAGGTAGTTAACCCTAGTGAAAGATTTCTTCCCAAACTATTCAACAGTCCCAGTAGTATGAGTAGCAAGTTACAAAAAGTGTAGAACTCTATAAACTCTTCAACCTTCAATTGTCGTCCAAACCTCCTTATGAACTAAGGCAGTGCCATTCAGCAGGGAGCATTGACTTCCTTCTCGCACATTAATGTTTCAACTTAAACAAGCTGGGTGATTCGTTGCTATTGGGAGGAAAAGTTCTATTATAGTGCAAAATGACTCATTTTTATTTCAGCTTCAGAGAGATGGGAATTTGGAGTTTCTCTCTAATCTCTATAAGAAGAAAAACTTCCCCTGATATTACCTCTGACAGTGCCGCACTCCTCGTGAGAGGGGGGGAGACAGTGGGGGGTGTTCTAGAAAAGTGGAAATGCTTCCTAATGGCAGAGGTTGTGAACTCAGATTTATGGGGATGGTGAAAATAAAAACATTTCAGAGGAGCTCATCAGCGAGTCTCTGCAACAATCGATTAAAGCATGTTCTGCAGGAAACCTGAAATGTATGTGATATATGAGTCACTGTGCAGATATAAGTCATTTTCTTGGGACAGCTAGTTCATAATCCTGTGTGTTATAATGCTATTATGCCCCACCATAGAATCTCAGCCTGCAAATAGTTTTTCCCAAATGTAATTTCCTCACAAATGTTACCTAGGACAGAAATAAAATAATGATATAGAAAACAGACCGCGGCTTAACACCAGACTTGCTTTTGAATGAATAAATGTACATAATATATTCTGTTTTACTGGCCAGAATCACTCTGAGTTTACTGCTTTATCTTTGATTAAACAGATAGTGAACAGAAGCAACAACAAATCATATATATCGCTGATTTAGCTGACAGTAATGGTCGTTCACTGCTGTTTGACCATTTTTTTCCTTTTTATTAAAGCAAAGGCACTTAACCTTGCAACTATCTGTTCTGCAATAGCAGAGAATGGATAAAATAAACAGGTACCAAGCTGAAACATACAGTGCTTCCAAAAGCAACACCAATTTAAAATAGATCAATCATGCAATGTCTCTGTCAGTTGTCGTATTAGTTAAATTAAATAATAAAAGCAACTAGGCCTATGACCATTACACTCAATTATCAACTGCGTGTAATACATAACCATCGATCTGTGATAAATGTGACTTTTTATCGGTAAATCCTGAAAAACTTTCAAGTTGGGTATATATTTCTGTATCTTTAAATGTTTTTTCACACCATGCCTGATGAAGAGACGTGAGACGTCTCAAAAGCTCGCCTTGTAAAGCTGCCTTCACATTTGCGTTTGGAGCGCAGCGCACCAAACGCAGCCAAATGCTTGTTCACATGTGTTCCTATGTTTAACATGGGAATGCATGTGCCTGCGTATGGCTGCGTTTGGCCGCATCTGCGTTCGGAAGTGCATAATTTATGCGCCCTCCGACCGCACTCCAAATGCAGCATGCAGCATTTTTTTGTGCGTTCGCGATGCTTGTTGTATCCGCAAGCGCCCGCAAGCGCCCAAAAGATGCATGGATCTCCATGGATCTTCAGTGTCCTCTGCATGACACCACAGGAGAATGCTGCGGATCTCATTGAAATCTCTCCCGGTGGCCGCCGGTAATCACCGGCGGCCACCAGGAGATCATGCAGAGCCACCGCTGATCTCCCGCTGGTGTCAACAGGGAGATACAGCTGATCTGAAAGCTGTTTAAATCTCCCGCGCTGACACCGAATAGGGTGATGTCGGCGCAGGAGATTTGAAGCAGCGATCAGCTGTTTCATATCTCCCACGCTGATATCACCCTATTCGGTGTCAGCGCAGGAGATTTAAACAGCTGTCAGATCAGCTGTATCTCTCCGCTGACACAGGCGGGAGAGCAGCTGTGCCGGGAGGAGGAGATCTCTGCTGCTGATCTGCCCCTACTGGCCACCCCCAGAGACAGCTGATTGGCTGCCGGGACACCATAGTAATGTGAACGCATGCGGAGATTCTCCGCTGCGTTCACATTATTATGGACAGCGTTTGCCTGCGTTTGCGTCTGCATGCCCTCTGCATGCAGACACAAACGCAAATGTGAAGGCAGCCTAACATCATTACTTTATTTTTGTTAGCCATTAAAAGGTGTCACACCTACAAAGATTGTTATCTTGTTTCTCCCACTGAGTGCAATCAATATGAAAAATCTTTGCATGCTCCACATTTGCTCAGCAGTGCTAGAATGTCTTAGGCGGCCGTCACACGGAACGATTTCTTGCCCGATATCGTTTAAGCGATCTCCTTTTTGATCGCTTAAGCGATATCGGGCAAGAAATCGTTGCATGTAATCAAGCGATTTACGATGTGAAATCGCTTGATCGTGACATCGCTGATCTGAGCTCCGGAGCTCAGATCTAGCGATGAACGATGCCACGATCTGCTTCATCGTGGTGTAGAACACCACGATGAGCGATCTCCCAGCGCAGAGTCTATGCTGGGAGATGGTAACTATGGTACACGTACGGGTAACTAAGCGACGCGCGGCACCTAGTTACCCGATGTGTACCATAGTTACCAGCGAGATCGCGGATCCACATCGCTGGTGAGTCTGTCTGTGTGACAGCTCACCAGCGATGTGAGCGATATTGTAAGCGATCGCGCGTGCACGTGATCGCTTACAATATCGCTAGAGATATCTCAGCGTGTGACGGCCGCCTTAGGACCATCATTTAGCAATTGGTGTTGTGTCATTGGTTTTCCTTCCCTCTGAAGCCTCATTCAACAGAAAAAAATCCTTTTATTAATCCCAAAACACCCCTGCAGGTCCAATGTAACCCACACATAATGTCCAAAAAGGAACCCGGCATTAGAAAACGTGATCGATCACTGCTGCTTCAGGAACACACTGATGGATCAGCAGCTGTGAGCGGTGACTTCAATGAGTTCAGCTGCTCAGTTCCCATGGTATTCCAGCTATGATATCAGGTGAACTCACCTGCGGTGAACTCATTGAGCTCCATGAACTCACCTTAGGTGAACTTATTGCACCCAATTACTGTAATTCCGGCATTGAGTTCAATGGTGCCAAATTACCTGATTAGACTATGTAAAACAAAAGATAAGCAGAGTAGTGCTCCTGTGTGGATCAGTAGAGGACTAGATTTATTATCTGCTAAATTCAAGAACCATTTACCTATTGCAGTTGTGGAATCCACACAACCCAGGTGACAAGGTATAGTGTGATCCACTCCTCCAGCTCATTGGAGCCATCTCTGGAATCCAGGTAAGAGGTCTGTCCACAGAGTCACTGTGAGTTCCGTTGCAGGGTGGGGAGAGGTGAGACTTCCCCGTTCGGGTAATCCCAATTAGATTGCACTAGTAGTAATGAAAATTGGGCCATAAGGAGTGTGGCAGCTCCCCCGCTTCCTTTGATGGGAGGAAAATATACTCAGTGTGAAAAAGGATTGATTAGCGATTTGGATGGGCACCACAAACTTCAAGGGGCAATATAATTATAAAACAGGTTATTTAATATAATAAAAGATAGTTATAAAAACATTCTAACACTATTTGTTTAGAGGGATGTTTTTAAAACTACCGTATTTTTTGGACCATAAGACGCACTTTTTCCTTCAAATTTGATAGGAAAGTGGGAGGTGTAACATGTGGAGAGGGGGCCACAGTGGACTGGGATTGCAGGAGGCAGGAAGAGGTCACATCTGCAGGAATCCAGCACTGGGGAAACCACATATCTCCGCTGCTTAACGTGAAGCAATATTCAATAGCCACTTCCCTGCTTACTGTCAGCGCCGAGCAGTGGGCAGGGAGCAGCAAATGTATATTCCTTCACATCAGACACGCGTGGTTTCCCCAGAGACCCATTCCTGCAGCTGCTGGGGAGATTGTATGAGAAGGTGTCAGCACGAGCAGGGTGTCTCATAGGAGGGACCGATGGGTCGATGAAAACAACAGATTCATTGAACAGATCCATTTACTGTACAGAGCATGCTCAGAAGCAAGGTACAGCTTCTCCCACCCTATTTCTGGTGCATGATGATGGATTAATTAAAAAATATTCTGTGGCCATCTGTTGGCATCATTTTGCACAGATCTGTGCCTGTCCATAACTATACATGAATTTCATGTAACCACACAGATTTGAAAATATGTCAATGTGAAAGCAGCTAAGCTTTAGAGAAAGAGATTCTTTGGGTTTCTAGCATGCTGCAGGACCTGCAGTTAAATGAGCACAGCCAGTACAAGTTAGAATTAATTAAAAGTTTATGAATTACAGCAATGCCTGGCCTGGAGGGAGTACAGATACGGCATACCAGACAGCACAGCATGTGTTCTGCCACTGAGTGCTTCCATCATTGTAGTACCCATGGTGAGGTAATGAAGAGGGCGGGCTGGAGCATCACATGACTGCACTAAGCCCTCTCTCTTCATTATGTCACCACAGGTCCTGCAGACACCACACTAGAAACATGAAGCTTCCTCCTAGAGGACTGTGGTGAGGTAATAAGAGGAGGGACTCTGTTGGGTCATTTAATGCTCCAGCCCTTCATTACCTCACCACAGGTCCTGTAAGACTGCTTTCACACTGGCATATTTTCAAATCCATGGCCATCTGTTTCTAATCCATAAAGGTACCTTTACACGCCGCCACTGTGCCTAGCAACAGGTATCCACCGCACGTGCACGCGCACGTTTTTAACGGTGGATGCGGTCGCTGATGCCGCATATAGATGCCGCATTGCGTTGTCAACTGAAGGTATCTTTGTTCCCTGGAAGTTTCGACAGATCCTGTGGCTTACTTCCTGTTGAATACCTTCCCGCTTTACACGCCGCTACCACAAAGGAATATAGGCGTACATCTTTCGCGCCGCAGTACATAGGCGTGACAGAGTTGTGTATTCTGTGATGCTAATACGCTGATTGGACAATGCAATAGCATCATGATTGGTCATCCTGCGCAGGAAGGCTGGCTAATACATGACGCCATTGCAATTGTGTAGTATGAATGGTCAGCTCTTTAAATATGGTGTCCTGTGAAAGGACATCCAATGGAAACACAGTAGCCCCCACCAATGATCGCTGATGGGGCGTGGTATCCATGACGCTGTGACACACCCCTGTGAAATCACTAGGCGACGCAACATTGATGCCTGTGCCCCGTTTAGACGCCACTACCATGGCAATTGTGCCTTTGTGTTGCCTTCGGTTTTTGCGCACGGCTCAGCAACAGGTATCTGAGTCAACTGCAGGAAATCGGGAGGAACTTCCCTATTTACACGCCGACATTTCGTAGCAATTTCATGGCAACAGGCACAATTATCCCCAATGCCCAGCAGTTGCTACCTTCCAGTGGTGGTGTGTAAAGGGACCCTTATGGCTTCCCATGTTATCCTATGGACATGAATGTGTGTCCTAATGTGTGTCTCCATTTTGTCATTGATCCATTGGTGTCCTCATTTTTATGTACCCAGAAACCGAAACTGTTCCATTTCTGGGCTTCTTTGAAAATCGCGGACACCAACGGACAGACACAGATCCATTGGTCTCCGTTTGGCATTATAATGAAGCTCTATGAAATACTGATCCATATGGATCGATGAAAACAACAGATTCATTAAAAATATCCATTTGCTGTACAGAGCATGCTCAGAAGCAAGGTACAGCTTCTCCCACCCCTATTTCTGGTGACTAATGATGGATTAATTAAAAAATATATATTCTGTGGCCATCTGTTGGCATCATTTTGCACAGATCCGTGCCTGTCCATGACTATGCATACATTTCATGTAACCACACAGATTTGAAAATATGTCAATGTGAAAGCAGCCTAAAGCTGTAGAAAAAGAGATACTTCCGGGTTTCTAGCATGGCTGCAGGACCTGCAGTAATGTGAGTACAGCCTGTACAAGTAAGAATTAATTAAAAGTTTATAAATTAGAGCACATATAAAAGCACTCTACCACTCCTGTGGTGAAATATAACTCCCAACATGCCATAGGATCTGCAGGACATGCTGGGAGGTATGGTTCTCCCATGGGATCTTAAAGCAGCACTCTAGAATTTTATTTCAGCACTGGAGTGGTGCTTTAAATGTAGGCCCTGTGCCCAAATTCTTATACTCGCCCTCCAGTGTCTTCATTTAGTACTCTACTGACACCTCACTGGTCCAGCCCACATCTTCTGCCCGTAGCTTCCAGCATAATAACATACTATTATATATAATATCCTAACATACACCGTATATACTCGTGTATAAGCCGACCCGTGTATAAGCCGACCCCCTACTTTTGCCCCCAAAACCTGGGAAAACCTATTGACTCGTGTATAAGCCAAGGGTGGACCCCAGCACAGGTATACAGCCCCCAGCAGTGTGGTATACAGCAGCTTCCCCAGTGGTATATACAGGCCCCAGCAGTGTTACAGCAGCCTCCCCAGTGGTATATACAGCAGCAGCCACAGTGGTATATACAGCAGCAGCCCAGTGGTGTATACAGCAGCAGTCCCAGTGGTATATACAACAGCAGCTCCAGTGGTGTATACAACAGCAGCCCAGTGGTATATACAGCAGCAGCCCCAGTGGTTATATACAGCAGCAGCCCCAGTGGTATATACAGCAGCAGCCCCAGTGGTGTATACAGCAGCAGCCCCAGTGGTATACAGGCGCCCCCCCCATGGGTATACAGGGCCCCCCTTGCTGCCGCAAACCTGTAAAGTAATAATCATTATACTTATCCCTGTCCTGTCGCCGCCGCCGCTCTCTGACACCGCGCACTCCTCCGGCTTCATCCGGCTTCTTCTGGCTTCCTCCTCCGACGCACAGACAATGACGTCATTGCCTGCGCCCACCGGAGGAGGAAGCCGGAAGAAGCCGGATGAAGCCGGAGGATCGCGCGGTGTCAGAGAGCGGCGGCGGCGACTGGACAGGGATAAGTATAATGATTATTACTTTACAGGTTTGCGGCAACAAGGGGGGGCCCTGTATACCCATGGGGGGGACCCTGTATATCCATGGGGGGGCCCTGTATACCGATGACTCGCGTATAAGCCGAGGGGGGGACTTTTCAGCCCAATTTTTGGGCTGAAAAACCCGGCTTATACGCGAGTATAAAAGGTAATAGTATGTTATTATTTTGTGAAATATTTTACCACATTTTTTGCCTCAAATATGTTTTTTCCTATTTTCCACCTTTAAAGCCTGGATGCGTCTTATAGTCTGGTGCATCTTATAGTCCAAAAAATATGGTATCGTTTATTATATTAAATAACCTGACCCTTGGAGTTTGTAGCACCCATCCAAACCGCTAATCAATCCTTTTTCACACTGATTAGACTATGTCCACATGCTGAATTTTGGATTATGAAATTTCTGCAACAAATCTGCATCTACTGGAAAAAAAAACTCATCAAAAACACAACATATTGTTAAGTTTTTGACAAGGTTTTGATGTGTTTTAGTGCAGTTTGCAATGAATGCAAATCCTTATGACTGCAAAGTCAATGAGAATTCTGAAGTCTTGTGCACATGTTCCTTTTATTCCCCTTGCAGATTTGGAGGTTAACCACATTTATTTATGATTAACTATTAAAATATTTAATAGGTTATTAAAGATATATTTTTATGCATGCTTGATCTGCTTTTACTCTTACTTTTAAATGCCATTAAAGTCTAGTAATTCTAGTTGAGTCTTACCACTATAATACACTAATGGGAGGAATTTAAAGGAAGCAAACAATAACACGGTTATGTGATTTCTCATCATTAGAGTAAAGGACATAGAAACCAACTGCAGTAATAGCAGCCTGTGATACGTATGTTGGCAATGGCTTGCTCATGATTCTTCATTCGCAATTTACACTAATTACCGCACATGAACACTGATCTACTGGCAGATGCCATGGAAAAGCATTTGATGAGAATATTGTATCATGTTTGTAGAGAAGGGATTGAGCTGCCAGTCGTGAGCGATAGGCACTGACTGTCCAGCACAGTATGTCTGTGCCTGCAAATATCAATTCACAAAGAGGGAATGAGAGGCATTTAGCAGATGTCACATGGAACATATTAGTTATAATGATACAATACTTATATAAGATAAAATACTAATTATATTCATGCAAAAAGACATACAGCAACATAACACCAAGAATTTGGTATATGACTAAACACAATACATGAAAAATATCTTATACAGTACTAGTAGGGCCCCTCCACACAGCAGAGCCATCAGTGTACTCTGTGCCATGATGTGATGCTCATTATATTATTGTAAGTATTGTTCCTTATTCCTCCCTAGAAGCAATATAAAAAATTAATTCAGATTCTTCACTTTTTTTTAATATATGCTAATCAAAGAAAATTGGTGTATGTGAAGTGGGGAATTAAGTTTTCCCCTAGAGGTCCCTTTACACGCCGCCACTGGAAGGTAGCAACTGCCGGGCACTGGGGATAATTGTGCCTGTTGCCATGAAATTGCTACGAAATGGCGGCGTGTAAATAGGGAAGTTCCTTCCGGTGTCCTGCAGTTGAGTCAGATACCTGTTGCTGAGCCGTGCACAAAAACCGAAGGCAACAGAAAGGCACAATTGCCATGGTAGTGGCGTCTAAACGGGGCACAGGCATGGATGTTGCGTCGCCTAGTGATTTCACAGGGGTGTGCCACAGCGTCAAGGATATCACGCCCCATCAGCGATCATTGGTGGGGGCTACTGTGTTACGATTGTCTGTCCCTGCACAGGGTGCCATATTTAAAGAGCTGACCATTCACACTACACAATTGCAATGGCGTCATGTATTAGCCAGCCTTCCTGCGCAGGCTGGCCAATCATGATGCTATTGTGTTGTCCAATCAACGTTTTAGCATCACGGAACTCTGTCACGCCTATGTACTTGCGGCGCAAAAGATGTACGCCCATATTCCTTTGTGGTAGCGGCGTGTGAATCAGAGAAGGTATTCAACAGGAAGTAAGCCGCAGGATCTGTTGGAACTTCCGGGGAACAAAGATACCTTCAGTTGACAACGCAATGGCGGCGTCTATATGCGGCATCAGCGATCGGTATCCACCATTAAAAGTGCGCGTGTGCACATGCGGTGGATACCTGTTGCTAGGCACAGTGGCGGTGTGTAAAGGTACATTAATATGGAGATTGGTGTTTGCCCCATGGGGTTTTTGCATCCTCTGGATCATCATGTTAGGCTGTGGGTTGAACTCAGTAGACTTACGTCTACCTTCAGCCTTGAAAACTATGAAACTATGAAATACATATAATGATTCAATGTCATCACTATGTCAATAAGTCTAGGTTCTCATCTTTATTTTCCCAAACTGCAACATTTCAGGAAAGCTCTGCAAAAACATTATCTTATGAAGGCAAGATGCTAAAACATATGTAGCGACTTGGCACCTGCACAACGGGATACAATGGCTACAGGTATTGAAATTAGAGCTCTTCTAAATATCCAGTGCCTTCTTATCTGATACTCTGTTTTACCAAAAATAAACTCTATCTAAAAATGAGACCTATCAGGGTTTTTCAGGCTTTTTGGAGTAAGCCCGAAATATAAGACCTACTCCAAAAATAAGCCCTAGTTGCGAACTCACAGCTGAAGTGACGCCTGCATAGAAATACACAGTGCAGTGTCACTCTCAGCTGATGAGTACCAGCTGATTGCATATTGATGCAATAGTCACCAGTGTAGCAGGGATACAGTGCAATGTGAATACTGTATTTATTCCCCTTGCTCCCCCTTATTCCCAATGTGGGCTCCCGCCATTAAAACAATAAAGCTTTATGCTCACCTCAGGCTTCAGTGCTGTCAGGACCTACAATCATGGAGCCCATGTGACCCATGACCAATCATCACCCAGAATCAGTATGCCCCATCTCATGACTCCTGTTGCGATTGGTCATAAGTCATACGGGCTCTGTAACGGCAGGTTCTGAGCATGATTAATCAATGCGTCTTGAGTTCTGCTGCCTCCTGCTCATCTTTATAGGGAGTACCTTACTGTACCAGTAGTGGATTAGTTGCTCCCCACTCCACTCCCGAATCTAACTTCCCAAGTCCGCATGTACACCACCATAGGCTGTCTCCCTGCAGATTTACTCATGTTCAACAACCAGTATACTAGACCACCCATAATATTGCTGATTTTGTTTGTTCAAGCATAAATGTGTGTTTGCTTATTCTTGGCCAAATATAAGACCTACCCCAAAAATAAGCCCTAGCACTTTTTTCGGAAGGGGAAGAAAATATAAGACACTGTCTTATTTATGGAGAAACAGTGTCACTTTTTGCACAAGTTACTATTTGCAAATACTAGACAACTGTGAACTATGCACATTGGTTGTACCAATCTTAATTGGCCAAATTGTAAAATAAAAAAAATCTTTCCATGCTCATGCACAGTAACTGATGCAGTCGTCATCTTTTTACACCCGGCCATGGTCAGTAGAGGGCCAGTTGTAGCGGTGGCCATACTACTGCACTACTACTACCCGGTCATCACTTTACAAAAAGACATAGCGATAGACTTTATTAGAATTGTAATGGGGTCTGGGAGAAAGAACTACAGATGGGGTGGGTGCAGGGGGGCCAAGATCCCCCTTGCATAGGCTACACCGCTACAACCGCCAACTAACAAGAACATGCCCACCTCGAAGCACACCATACATTCAGCAGGTGTGACCACCTTCATTGGTGGGCGTGAACAGCTTCTTTGGTGGGTGTAGTGACCTTACATCCACTTAAATCATGCTAGAGCAGCCTTTGACCACCCCTCAACCACGCCCTTCTCATGTGACACAAGTTACGTCAGACCTGGAAAAGGCACATACAGTCTACCATCTACCATCATATCATAGCTAACGCATCCGCCATATTACTACACCTGCTGATGTGCAGTAGCTCTCAGGGTGTAACGAGCACAATATTAAACACAGCTAAACTTTCCCAATATCGCATATAGTTGTGTCCATCCGAAACTGGATTACCGTTTCAATCAAGATGATGACAGTTTCCAGTCAACCAAGCTTTTACAATTAAATACAAGGATGAAGTGTATAGCGATCCGCAATGGAATGAAAAGACAGGTCCACGGGCTGGTGCAATGATGCTCTTTTATTCTCCTTCCTCCTATGCGTTTCGGAGCCTGCTATGCTCCTTCCTCAGGGTACCAGATGGATACTGGTAATCCCTGTGTAATAGAACATAGCAGGCGCTAAAACACATAGGAGGAAGGAGAATAAAAGAGCATCGTTGCACCAGCCCATGGTCCAGTCTTTTCATTCCAGCAGCGTGGATCTCTATACACTTCGTCCTTGTATTTCAGTTGCATACCATTGAACACGTGGAAGTTTGGATCCTGCGGCAGCTTTGCACGCACATACGCCGGTTGTGGGTCATACAACCTCATCAGACGAGCACCTAGTATATGGGCAATAGCCCTTTTGTCACTGAGATAAGACCCTATTGCGCTTTGTGCCTCTCACCACATTTAAGCTTTTACAATGACCATCAACAAGTCCCAAGTACAGACTCTTAATCGAGTAGAAATTCATTTACCAGTACCTGCATTTGGACATGGACAACTGTATGTTGCGATGTCAAGAGTAAAATAAAGAATTAATGTAAAAGTACAAGTAATTGATAAACCACTTTAAGGAAAACTGTTCGATAATAGTGACAAAATGTTTACTAGAAATGTAGTTAATAATTTTAGTAAGCAGGATAATTAAATTAATTTAAAATAGCAATTTTTGCTACATATAAAATTTGAGAAATACATAGTAATTAAATTTTACCTTTCACATACTTTAATTATTCATAAATTAAAATGTGTAATATCTTCATTTCCTCTAAACGTGGTACATTATCATCATATTATCTGTTGATATTCATTACTGCACCCACAAATAGCAGTAATTTAATCAATACCAGCATTTATCAAATTTTCCATACATATGCCTACTTTGTTGTTTGCATTTTATAGGAAGCACTTGCGCCAATGTTATACTATGGAGCAGTACCGACTAGTAATTTGCCGAGTCAGTATGAGAAAAAAAATTGCTGCATGCTACGATTGGGAACATATATAGGACGATGTGCTCCCATTCAAGTGCAAAACATTGGGCAATATTCAAATAACTTTCCAACTGTTGTCCGATATACACTGATGGTACCTTCACACGCCGCAATCTCGGCTGGGAATCCTAAAGGTGATATGTCATCCCGGAGCAATTGCCGTGAAATTGCCTCATAGTTGCGGCATGTGATGGGGGAATTTCGCGGTGATAAATCGCCTCTCGCCTGTCACTTGATTCCTGAGCACTGCTCTGAAATCAGCCTCAATCATGAAGGCGATATTTCCGAGGTGTGGAGTGTGATAGGGCGATAGTGATGGAATCAGCGTCGCCTATGATTTCCCGTAGACAAGCTACAGCTTGCTGTAGTCCGCGCCCTGTGTGAACTGATTGGTAGGGGTTGCTGTGTTCCCATTGGCTATCAATTGACACCGCACCATAATTTAAGAGTTGTCTGTCCAGCGCCACACAATGGCAATGGCGTCATGTATTAGCCAGCCTACCAGAGCAGGCTGACCAATCATAACGCTGTTGCGTTGTCCAATGAGCGTGTATGGGACGCGGAGTAAACCACTGCGGCATGCCTATCTCTTTGCCACGCTGAACATGTACGCCCACATTGCTTTTGAATTGCGACGTGTGAACTGGGGATTAGATTAGGCAGGATTGCTTCTGCTGTATGTGAGGCAATTTCCGGAGCGACACATTGCCTTACTTTCAGGGCGAGATTGCGGCGTGTAATACCGCCATCGGCGATCTGAGACGAGCATGAAAAACGTGAACGCGCATGTTAGATCGCCTCATATCGCCAGCCAATATTGCGGCGTGTGAAGGTACCATTACAGGAACAATGTAGAAGATGGAAACATTAAGTTCTCCATCTTCTACGCAACTGTGCTCTGATTCTCACATGTGGGAGAATTGTAGCATAGAAAAAGACACATGGTCACGCATTCAGCAGAGTTTAGGTTGAGTGTCATTTGCATATAGCATCCGATTCTCTCACATGAGTGAATCATTGGAAGCTATATGACAGCATTACCCCGGACTTAGTCATATAATCCACAAGTCTGACCTAAATGGCAAGAAGAAAGACATAGTTGAAACAAACCATAAGTAGTCCCATTTGCATTTTGCAAAACGGCATGCAGGGGTCACCCATAGCATGTGGAAGAACATGTTCTAGTCAGATGAAACAAAAAAGTAAAACCTATTGGACTAAATGCAAAATGCAATGTGTAGCAGAAAACTAACACTGCACATCACCCTGAAAACACAAATCCCCACTGTCACACATGGTGGTGGTAGCACTATACTGTTAGTAGTGATGGGCGAACCCAAACTGTAAAGTTCGGGGTCTGTACCAAACACATAGTGTTCAGGCACAGAATCCAAATGCAGACTTCCCTGGGAAGTTCATGTTATAGTTCGGGGGGGGGAACTTTAAAAAAACGAAAATAGTTATTAAACAAGTATTATTCTTACCGGGTCTTGCCATCCCGCTGTCTTGCATTCTGCCATGTTTACTTCCTGGGCTGCTCATTAAATTCTGGGATATTCACTGCACTGGCTCCAACAGCCAATCACAGATGCTGTCACATAAAATGGGCGTCTGTGATTGGCTGTTCACGTAACCTGGGAACAGCCCATACATTCTAGAGTCTAGAATGTAGGGCTGATTTCAGGTTACTCTAGCAGCCAATCACAGAAGCCCATTCTCTGTTACAGCGTCTGTGATTGGCTGTTGGGCCCCTCACACATATAATACTGTAAAAATAAATAATTTTTTTAAATGATGTAGCACTTCATGGTATTTTTGATTCTCAGTGCAGATAAAGCGGACAGCTATGGGCTGCCATCCCCAGCTGCCTGGCTTTACCTAGGCTGTCAATGAAAATTCAGGGAAGCCCTTTTTTTTCATAATTTAAATAAATAATAATTTTAAAAAATGGTGGGCTTGGCCGTTTTTTCTATCGCCAGCCAAGCTAAAACTAGGCAGCTGGGGGCTGGGATTCTAAAAGTGGTAAGGCCCAAGCTCTCTGACCCCCCACGCTGAAAACCGAAGAATGCAGGAGTGGGGAATGGAATGGGTTAATGAGGCTGTGTACAAATGGGGGTGTATAAGCAGGTCAGGGGAGGAGACCTGCATGCTATTAGATTAGTGAGGAGGAAAAGTGGGCATTAGTATGGAGAAGTATAAAGGAGATAGGAGGGTGTGAGTGCCTCCTCTTTCTGGATCAAGAATTGACAGCCCACCCACTCACCCCTCTTTTAATGAGTAATATATGTGTTGGTAAATTGGTTATGTGGATGTATATATGTAGAATGTGAACCCTCACGGGCAAGGAATCTTTCATGGGGAGTCATTTGTTGGCCTGTATGGGTCAGGATTATTGTTCATGTATGTAAGGTATACCCCGAGTCACATAAAAATGCAGGGTAGACGATAGTGATATTAGGAACATGTGTTAATGAGATGGTTGGGGGATATGTGTATGCTTATATAAGAATGTATTTTTGTATGTGTAACCTTTTGTCACAGCAGCGGGGGATAGGTCTGGTTCAGAGGCTGGATAATTGGTTATTTCCTTTGGGGAAGCAACTATTGGGGAATAGTGGTTCCTCTTACAGCAATGTAATTATCGGGTGAAGGTCCCGTTAAGGTTAGGAGTATTAACCATGTGGTGTTGATACCCCTCTCCCCAGGGCTGCTGTGGTGCAGCCATGGAGATTTGTAAGGTTGCGGGGTTTGCCTCTGGACTGGATCTATTAGCTGTTTTTTGACAGTTTAATATCTATGCTGATTATGTGGTGTTGGGGTCACCATTGTGGTGGGCACCCTTAGGTTTGTGTAAATATTTAATAAAGGCTGCTGTGGCCATTTTTACCCAAGTCATGGAAGTCATGTGTTTATTTAGTTGTAACAAAGGGACATGTATGATGATGAGCACAAAACAGAGAATGACCTAATAATCCCTTATTGAATTGACATGAGCTGGCGATATTTTGCAAAGAATGGGAAAACATTTCAGCTTCTAGATGTACCACAAAATACTTGCAGCAGTAATTATAGCAAAAGTTGGTCCTATAAAGTATTGATTTAGGGGTATGAATAGAAATGCATGTCACGATTTTTAGATTCATATTTTAATAAAATATTTAGAAAACCACATGCCATTCCTTATACACATCACAATTATTCATTACACTGTTGGTATATTAAATATAAAAAAACAAAAATCTATAAAAGCTTTTCGTTGTAATGTGAAATAATGTAGAAAAGTATACTATATAGATATATGTGTCACACTAAGTATGGAGAATTGAAAGAGAAGAGAACTGTCTGAGGACTTGAGAACAAAAATTGGGAAACATATCTCAAGATTACAAGTCCATCTCCAGAGATCTTGATGTTCTTTTGTCCATGGTACGCAACATAATAAATATGTTTACAACCCATGGCACTGTAGCTAATCTCTCTGGATGTCAACAGCGAGAAAAATTGACAAAGGTTGCAACACAGGATAGTTCGGATGGTGGATAAGCAACCCCAATCAAGTTCCAAGGAAAATCAAGCTGTCCTGCAGTCTCAGTGTCAGAGCAGACTCCACTGGTTAAGGAGAGAAATAAAAAAGACAGACTGCAGTTTGACAACATTTTTGTGAATTAGCCAAAATCCTTTGGGGAAGCATATTGTAAACAGATGAGATCAAGATAGAGGTTTTTTTTTTATAAAGCACATTACTCTACTGTTTGCTAAAAGTGGAATGAGGACTACAAAGAAAAACACAGTACCTACAGTCAAATATGGGGAAAGTTCAAAGATGTTTTTGGGGTTGTTTTTCCTCTGGCACTTGGTGCTTTGACTGTGTGCAAGACATCATGAGATCTGAAGATTACCAAAGGATTTTGGTTGCAAAATAGTGTCTAGTGTCAAAAAGCTGGGTGTGGGTCCTAGGTCATGGGTCGGTCTTTCAGCAAGACAATGATCCCAAACATACTTCAGGAAACACCAGAAATTGATGGAAAAAAGAGCTGGAGATTTCTGAAGTGACAGCAATGCGTTGAGTCCAAATGACATTCATCAGCTGTGGAAGAGATCTTAAAATTGCAGCTGAGAGAAGACACCCTTCAAATGTTAGAAACCTGAAACAGTTTACAAGAGAAGAGTGATAAAAAAATTCTGGGTGGAGAGGTGTAAGGCTGGTTTCACACTGCAGTTTTTTCCCTGATCAGGTTCGATCAGGTTTGTGTGTCAAAACCAGGAGTGTCTCCAAAACTCAGAACAGGTGTCAATCTTTCAATTATAGTTTTTCTCTGCAAGTTCCTCTCCTGGTTCCTCTCCTGGTTTTGGCACACAAACACTGATGGAACCTGATCAGGGAAAAAACTGCAGTGTGAAACCAGCCTAAGAATATTGTTGATGGCAATTGATTGATTGCATTTATTTATTCCAAAGAGTGTGCAACCAAATATTAAGATGAAGGTGCCAACAATGTCGTCTAATTATTGGGGTTTCGTGTTAATTTTTCTCCAACTTTGCTCTTTTTTCAGTTTTTTTTCAGATACACACAAAGGAAATAAACATGTATATGACAAAATGTGTAATGTGTTATTTATCTGGGATAAATACTTCATTATCGAAGGTGCAAAAACTTTCAGCCATGACATTATATATATTTATATATATATATATATATACATATATGTGTGCATATATTTTTACTCCCCTCTAAATATATTTAACAAGATGAAAAAAATAAAAAAAATAAAAAAAATAAAAAAAAAACATATTATTTTTAGAAGATGGCTTGGCGAAAGGAGTTATATATTGCAAAAAATTACACGTATCCCAGACAGGAATAAGGGTACACCAGCTTGTCTGGGTACCCAGTCATGAAATATACATACTGGGATCCAATTAAATATGGGTAACAGAATGTGATGGGGGAGTTAATATAATGCAAATATAACCCATTGTTAAATGGCCATTGAATAAATAAGAATATGGGTAGGGTCACATTGAAAACCTAAATTGCATTCACCGCATCCGGATCCGGATGCGGTGAACGCAATGGCGGGCACACACATTTTTTTCAAAAATGTGTGCTGAATCCCGCACTGCGGTCACCGGATGGCTCAGGATGTGTAATCCTGAGCCATCCGGTAACTGCAGAGTTTGCGGATCCCGGCTATTGGCGGGATCCGCAACCTTAATAAAGAGTTAAATTGTTGATCTCAATGACTGTTTAAGGTCTGTAGGGGGGCTTAGACCCCCCTACAGACCGGCCGACCACTTATACAGTGTTCTTGTACAATTTCACAATGGGCACGGGCTCTTCGGAGCAAAGTGCCCCCCCCCCCCCGTATCACTATACAGGGGTGCATACACCCCTGTATTACAATGATGCATTAATGATGTGTAGTCCAAAAAGGATTTTATCACTCGCAATGTAAGTTTATACTTACAGCATGTAAGTTGTAGGCAGAGTCCAGCGAAATCCATAGGCGGGGCTGTGTGCAGCAGCCTCCGCCCGCTTCATGTTGATGGCCGCCCCCTCTGGCCGTAATCCACTGTTGTGAGGGCGGATACGTTGTTAAAGGGGCGTGGCTAACCTCGGCACATAGTTAGCCACGCCCCTTTAACGACGTATCCGCCCTCACAACAGTGGATTACGGCCAGAGGGGGCGGCCATCAACATGAAGCGGGCGGAGGCTGCTGCACACAGCCCCGCCTATGGATTTCGCTGGACTCTGCCTACAACTTACATGCTGTAAGTATAAACTTACATTGCGAGTGATAAAATCCTTTTTGGACTACACATCATTAATGCATCATTGTAATACAGGGGTGTATGCACCCCTGTATAGTGATACGGGGGGGGGGGGGCACTTTGCTCCGAAGAGCCCGTGCCCATTGTGAAATTGTACAAGAACACTGTATAAGTGGTCGGCCGGTCTGTAGGGGGGTCTAAGCCCCCCTACAGACCTTAAACAGTCATTGAGATCAACAATTTAACTCTTTATTAAGGTTGCGGATCCCGCCAATAGCCGGGATCCGCAAACTCTGCAGTTACCGGATGGCTCAGGATTACACATCCTGAGCCATCCGGTGACCGCAGTGCGGTCCCGGCAAACGCTGCGAAAACTGCTGCCTGCATGATTTTAAACGCAGGCAGCAGTGCCGGATCCGGCCACCGGATGGCTTGTGAAGCCATCCGGTGTTTTGCATAGGCTTCCATCAGGAGCCTTTCCTGGTCCGGTTTTGAGCTTTTTTAAAGCTCAAAACCGGATCAGGATTTTAAACAAAAAACGCCAATGTGACCCTACCCTATTTAAACTAAGGGATTAAAAATTCCTAGAGCATATGTAGACTTGTAAAAAAAGACCCCGGAGAACACATGATATCAAGAGATTTTGCACTTACATAATTAACATAACTTAGTCCTTTACACATAGGCACTTTAGCAAGTGTAATAGCACTTATACACTTTAATAAGTGTATTTGAATTAGCACTAGGAAGTCAAAGAGGCACATATCACTTTAAGAGAACCCAGGACGCTGGTGACACTGCAATAGTCTATGGCCGCCCCATCCAAGATGGAGAATGTCCAGAATTGAACAGTGCGCATGCGCGATAGCGGTGACGTCATGACGCTGTTTACCTGGTGATGGGTGGGCCTAGAGTATGTGCAGTGAGAAGGAAATGATTTCCGGGATGCCGAGAGCACATGGGGACCTGAGGAGCCGCTCCCATAGTAAGAACTATGAAAAATTACTAGTATGGCAAAATAAAAACATAATGAATGTCCCCAATAAGGGAATAAGTAGTGAGACTACCAGAAAAACAGTAGTGAAGGGGTTTAAAGATATGATGTGAAAGACATAAGCACTTATAAGATGGAACATAGGGTGACACATTAAGATGTTATGGTTTAAAGTATATTGCACTGATATATATCTGCAGTTATGAAGAACGTTTTAATAAACAGTAGGCATGTTGAAAGACCACAACTAGAACAGATAAAAAGATATAAAGGAAAGATGGAAAGAGTACATCGTGCACCTCTACAAGAATGAATTATTGATAGTGAGAGGAAACTGAGACTGGAAATGAGAGGGAGCTGAGCACCCTGAAAGACAGCTTTGTTGCGGTGATAAAGTTTCTGTCAAACAACAAAGCTCAAGGATGTGACAATATTTGAATTACTTTAATAAAATATTCTAAAGCAGCAGTAGATGTCATCACATGCTTGTGTCAACAGATATGTACAACTAGTAAATGGCCCAAGGACTGGACAAGGTCAATGTCATTCCTGTTCCAAAGAAGAGAGATGCTACCAACTGTGGAAACTATTAGATTACGTCATTCATACCTCATTCCGTCAAAATAACACTGAAGATCCTACAGAGACCGTTACAGAGGGTATGAGTAAAGTTCTCAGCTCACCTTACTCCTGACCGCCATGCACGGACCCCGCACTCTGATCCCGCAGAGGCTTCAATAGGAATGAATCAGCAGATGATCCAGCTTCAGAATGCAAATGTACGGTAATCATTTAATTTATTTAAATTTCAGTCAGCGTTCCAGTAAGCCATACAGAACATGCAAGCATACAGATGAAGCGGTTAGCGTTGCACCAAGCAACGCATTTTAGATGGAACTCCGTCCTTTGTCAAGCCTGCTGGTGAGTTTTTGCAGCTTGCACTGATTGAGCTGCTCAGCATATAAGTGTTAGATGTTAAACTCACCAGCAGTCTTGACAAAGCATGGAGTTCTCCGAAATGCGATGCTTGGTGCGGCATTAACCGCTTCATCTGCAATCTGTATGCTTGCATGTTCTGTATTGCTTATTAGAACGCTGAATGAAATTTAAATAAATTCAATGATTATATTTGCATCCAGAAGCTGGATCATCTGTTTGTTCATTCCCAGTGACCGTTAATTTGATAAAGAGCTGCCAGAGGAACAAGAAAGATTCAGAAAAGATCGAGGAACAACATGTGTGATTGCTAATATTAAATGGATAATGGAAACAGGCAAAGGATACAACATGGAGAACTATTTTTGCTTCATTGACTACTATATTCATGAAGGCTTTACGAATCAACAGACAATTTTAAAGCAAATTTGTCAGCAGGTTTTTGCTATTTAATCTTAAGACAGCATGCTGTTGGGGTTAAAACAGATTTATTGATGTGTCTCTTAGTAAGCTGCACACGTTGTTTACTTGCAATGATTGCTTTAGCACAAGGACCTTATCATTGCTTGAACTACATAAGCTCCTGGGACCTAGTCCCACCACACCCCCTCCTTTAATAAGCAGCTCCCTGTCAATAGACTATGTACTCAGAGAACTATGTTCTGGGTGGGGTTAACTCTCCCAGCTTTGCTGCATGCTACACCTAAGAACTCTGATTATAGCACTACTGCTGCACCCCGTAAACTAAGTCATGCATTTTTTACAATTAGGGTCTCTTTTCCTACATTAACTGCTCTCAGATGAGGCAGCAAAAACCTGCTGACAAATTTCCCTTAAATATGATGATACAGCATTCATAGCAACAAGCATAGATGAAATGGAGGACTTATTATGAAGTGTCAAGCTGGAATACTCAAACATCCTACTCAATACAAAGAAGACAAAAATATTGACTATTGCCAGGTATGATAGGGCACTTTTAAGATGGATGGTGATGAACTGGAAGTTGTAATGAACTTACAGATTATCATTCAAAATGCAATGACAACACTGGAACTCAATAGGAGAATATCTATGGGCAAATCAACAATTATGTCATTGGACAAGGTCTTCAAACAAGTACATTTCACTGTCACTGAAGACATGACTTGTATATAATTTGATCTTTTCTGTTGTAACCTGGAGTGTAAAGGAACAAAACAGACGAAGAATTGATGCCTTCAGCATGTGGTGCTGGAGAAAGATGTTATCAATACCATGGATGGAAAGAACAAAAAACATCAATTTTGAAACAAATCGAGCCCGACATGTCACTTGAAGCAAGGATCACCAAAGCTATGACTAGCCTACAGTTCATACAAAGAGAGCAATCACTAGATAAGGACATAATGGTCCAAAGAATAGAAATAACAAGTGAAAGAAGATGCCATATGGCTTGATACTATCAAAATAAATGCGAAAAAGACTTGGTGTCATATTGGGCGCAGGGAGCATCCACAAACAGTGCGTGACAGTGGACGCACGGACCAAAGATGTCCAGCGCACTAGCACTACACAAAACTACAGATGGAGAAAAAACATGGGACTATTGTGGCACCCCAGGGTGTAATGTGCCACAGGAACATCAACTCGGGTTAACTCCCCACACAACACTGGACACTGCACTAGTGCCTCTGGGCCAGAGGGAGAAGCTAAAGCAGCTTCCTTATATATTCTGGGTCAAGAGGAAGTAGTTAGTTCAGCAACATAGCAGTACTGTGAAGAGAGCAGTTCAGTTCCTGGAGAACTGACGAGAGAGACTGTAGTGTAAAGAGGTGCCTCAGGCTTCTCTACAGTCTGCTCCTCGATTCCAGGCCTAGCCAGGGTCTGAGGGAAGGAGCACAAGGAACAGAAGAACACATCTGGGAGACTGAGTGACTTCAAAACTCGCCCCAGAGGAGCGCACAGACCAGATACCGGATCCGAAACTGTGACTGAAACCCGCAGCACAGTAAACACTGGGATAGTGGAGGTTGTAGATCTACACTGTATCTTAGCTAAGCAACACGGCGGGGTCAGAAGCACACGGAAAGACTCAAGTTGCCTAGAAAAGGGTGTACCTGTGAAGAGAGACAGTGCCAGCAGCTCAGCTAAAGCAGCGCAGGGCCACACACACAGCGCAGCAGAGGGAAGCTGAGGACCCGGGCAGGGTGGGAGCAACGACTCCGTGGACAATACTCTGCTACCAACATCTGCAGTAAAGTCTTGAAAAACGTCAAAACCGTGAGTGTGTGTGATCCTTGTACTCAAGCCCTACTTTCCCTCACAAGCAGCCACCGCCTCCACTATCATCTTATCCTGCAACATCCATAGCATTCATTCATAGACTTTAACTACCACTGCCCGGGGAACCAGGCTCTACCTGCGGAGAGCTGTTCCATCTCCAGCTGCCAAACATCATCCCCGGAGGTTCTGCAGCAGCGGTGGTCACCGTGACCACAACCCGTGGGTGGCATCACGACAAACTCCCCTGTAAATATTCCCTCCATTTACTTCGTGGTCCCCAGCTAGAATCCCAGAGTACCGTCGGCACCGAGTACCCCTTCCCAGTGGGCTCCACACTGTGCCCTGATCTCCCTACTGTCTCTAAAGGGGTTCTTTCAACCCATTGCTGAGCAGGATACCTATTCCTATGCTAGCCCTAATGGTTGCCCTCTAATAGAGAAATGGTCAGTGGGTGCATGTCCCAACGACTGCAATAAATAAGGCAACAAGGAAGGGGAGACAGACAGGGAACAACAAGTCAACTTCATGTCTTCTGCCATTCTCCTTGACAGCAGAAAGTTTAGCAGTGATCAGCTCTCCAGAAAGTTCCTTCTCCTCAGGAACCTTGGCTAGGAATGGGTTCAATCACCAGCAAAGGATTCTGGAACCATGTGATCATATTAAGGGGATGGGAGTGATCACAGAGTAGCCATACCTGGTAAGGAAACTAAGGAGACTGCTAGCAGTAGAACTGACATTATCTCCTAAACTGCAAAATGAAAGAAAATGTTTAAAATGAAATTTTCAATAAAAGGAATGAGACAGAGGTCCCAAGCCAGTCAGAAGTCTCTAAAGTAAGAGAGTCATCATGATATCTGTTTGACCTAGTTTCACGCCTGCTGCCTAGCTCCTTAGCAGCAGATTGCTTAGCAGTGGTCAGCTCTCCAGAAAACCTCCTTCACCTCAGGAAGTTTGGCTAGGAAGATTCAATCACCAGCAAAACATGCCGGAACCATATGAATGTGAGCATCCCCATGAAGGACCGACAACCGAGCTGTCACCATGAAACCTTTAACTCCCACCCTAAGAATGGGGAACTTCCTTAGTGTCAACAAGTCCTCCTCCACTACCTCTCCTGTAGGAGCACATAGGTCCAGAAAGAACCTGAGCAGAGGGAGAAATTGTATGCCTTCTCTCAGGTTGCACCTTGTGCACATTAACTGGAGGAAAGGGAAGAATAGAGAAAATGTACACGCCCACATCACCTTCCTCAAAATGACCTGGGGTGGGCGGCTCTTCAGTGCATTGGGAGTATACACCTCTGACACAACTGACTTAGGGACCATACATTCAGAAGCTGGGTCCCAAATATGGACATCTCCTCTCACAGATCCCTGGAGGAGAGACCGAGGCCTAGCTATATCCTGAAGAGTGGGAATTGTATCCCCTCTTTGTCCTGGAGGCATAGCAGCTGGAAAAGAGGAAAAAATTGATGAAACATACATGACCAAGTCCCACCCTCCACACCACTTGAGGGAGATGGCTTTTAAGACATTTGTCTGGGTATTGATGGACAATCCCCAATGAAGTGACCCTTACGCCTACAGTAAAAGCATGCCCATATCCCCAGGTGAACTACAGGTGACCCAACATGAGTGCACACCCCCAATCTGCATAGGTTCATCCACCTGCACCTGTGGGACCTCCTCCATGGGGAGAATAGGGGGCTTTGGTCCAGGTGGCTCTTTACCTGAGGTGTCGATCTATTCTGATTGCAAAGGACATACCATGTTTCCCCGAATATAAGCCAGTGTCTTGTATTCTTTTTACCCCCAAAAGTCCCACTATAGCTTATTTTCGGGGTATGGCTTATATTAGAAAAAAAATGACAATTTTTTTTAACCAAAAAGTTAACATTTATTAACATGCTGAACAGGCCCTTACAGTACAGTATCCCACACAGCCCAGAGGGTCACAGGCCCTTACAGTACAGTATCCAAGTATAGAGAAGAAGTAGTGTGTATGAATGACAGTGATCAGAAACACATCCACCAATCACAAAGTGATTATCCAAAATATTCAATTTTTATTATAAAGACACAAGAAGCAGACAATTGTGCAGACAACATGTAATATGCAAAAATTAAAACCATTAAAAAGTGTGGTAGGTAAAGCACCATCACACAAGAGCTGTGTGCCCAATACAATATTTGAATGACACAGTAATCAATCTGTTGCAGAAGCAAAAGAGATGGAATAAATCATTCAATGAATCAATAATTCAATAATTCAATGCCCTGGTGACATGAAATGAAAGCTCAGATACCTCTAAATGGATGGAATGCTCAGTATTGAAAGAGAGCCTAATTAGTTATTAAACCCTAAGATCAAACAAGGGAATAAGAGAGACATCCAGAGGAAAATACCTGAGAAAATAGCATAAAAAATATCCAGTATATTAATATGGAGCTTGAAACAGCCACCTGAAAATGAAACATAAACAAAACAGATAGTCACCGAGCAGAATGAGGGCAAGTGAGGGCACACAGCGGCAGGACCCGACGCGTATCGCCGCTCAATGTAACGGCTTCATCCTTTCATGCCCTTACAGTACAGTATCCCACACAGCCCAGAGGGTAACAGCCCCAGTACAGCAAGCAAACATTACGGTACATTTTGTGATTTCCTTACTTTGTAATGGCAGCTTCCCCTAATGGATTCCTCAGCGGTGCAGGGTGCAGGTGTGGCTGTTTCGTCTTGAAGGAGTGTCTGGGCCAATCAGCACTCGAGCTTCTGAGCCAATGAGCGCTCGAGTGCTGGGGAGCCGCTTGGCCAATCAGAGCTCCTGCAGGGGCAGCGATGACGTCAGGCCGGGCGGGGGGGCACACAGAAAATTAACCCCATGCACTCGGGGCCACCAGCGGCTGCACATGAGGGCAGAGGAGGACGACACAGACCCCGGAGGACAGCGGGGACAGCAGGGACATAGGGGACCGAGGCAGCGGCGATGCATATAAAAAGGTACCATGGCTTATATTTTCCCCATGGACAGTTTACTATGGCTTATTTTCGAGGTATGGCTTATATTAGCCGCCCCTCCTCTACCCCCCACTATGGCTTATTATCGGGGGTGGCTTATTATCGGGGAAACACGGTAGTATGTAAAAAGAGAGATAACAGCGCTATAGTGAAGACTAGGGGAGACAAGTTAAGGATTGATTGTAGGCTCACTCACCTAATCAGGTTGTGCACCATTCTTGCACAACACAAGTAGGCTCCTTAAAGGTGGGAGCCTTCGGATGGAGTCGCCGCTTGTCAGTATTTCCTAGTTGTGGAGGTTGCGGTCATGTGACTCAAACCATGTGACCGGGTAGGCGTTCACTTCTGACATCACGGCAGGTCCTTTCTGCTTGGAGCAGCTTCCACCGCTCACCAAGAAGGGTTATAAATAATACAGTAATATAACGGTGTTAATGAAGCGCAGAGGCAGAGGAGTAAAATTTAATACACACCTTTAATAAAGCTTTACACTCTTCCAACTGCGACGCGTTTCGATTGCAAGGTATCTTCCTCAGGCAATGGAGAGTGTATAAAATAAAACACTTATATAGGACCTTTGCCCAATCATGGTTTACATATCATTGTGACATCACAGGAAATGAACAACTGTGTCAGCTCCTCAGCCAAGCAGATAGGGGATCCACTGTCAAAGGAAATAAACACATTTAAAATGAAATCTAAATAAATGAATGAGACAGAGGTCCCAAACCAGTCACAAGTCTCCAACGTAAGAGAGACCATCATGTGACCTGGTGTGCCTATCTAGACTTGGACTAGATCAATTTTCTTAGAGATCATTCATCCATCAAGTTGGTATTACTCGGTATTGAGCCAAAGGCCATTAAAAAAACACCCCAAAAGCCTCCACGCATTAAAGTGCACTTGTTGTTTCAGCCAACATTAAAGATTAAGTTTAGTTCTTAATTGTTAATAGTTTTCCCCGTTGTAGCCTGACTCTAATTTTTAGCTTTCTATGAGCTAGTTGGTGGAGACTAGCTGACATTGTGTCTCCTCTACTCAGCACAGAAAAGACATAAAAATAACCGCCACTTTCCAGTCTTTATGTACTCCATCTTCAGAAGCAAGAACATGGATGATATTATAATGCAGTACTAAGCAGGATAGCTTTGAATCTGATCCTTTGAAGAGATAAATCATTAATGTGAAGCTGTAAATAACTAATCTAATTCTAAGAAGATACATGCTAATGTATTGCTTAGCACAATACGTTAAAAAATAAATAAAGAAGATGTCCAATTAAAATAAGTTATTATCTATCGGCTAGATAGGTGATAACTAGAGATGAGCGAACCTGTCAAAGTTCAGTCCGGTTTTAGTCAACAACTTCACAGTTGAGCAAACCTGTTTGCGTTTGGAGTTTGGGTGCTTTATGTTTGCAAATCACTGGAGTGAGCATAGCTGGGGCATGGTACTGTTAGTGCTTGGCCAAGTGTGCGCCACGAGCAGTGTTTGATAGGCTAGCACTGGGCTTCAAAGCACAGTGTTTGGGTGTAGTGTGTGTATTAAGTTAATTTACAAAAATAAAACCAAGCCCTCCCGCCTCCAAAAGTATTTTACTTATGGCTGCTTGTATGTGGGCGGAAAGCTGAACTGCCAATTAGTAACTTCCATTGAGATTTGGGTCAAGTCAGGGTCACAAACAGTGCGCCAAACCTTCGCTGCACCATCCAAACCCAAACTTCAAAAGGTTGGGTTATCTCCAGTGATAACTTGCTGGGTGGTGGTGTCACAATGCTGGGTGCTCAAACTGCTCAGCAGATTGGTGGATTTTTATTCTTGAAATGGAATTTTTAAGTATGTTATAAATGGCTTGGAAGGTCATATGACCGGCCACCACTTAGTTTAATCTCTACGAGGCTGCTGGAAGAAACAAGAGCAGCCATTAGCAGGGCCATCAAGGCCATAGGGATTAATAGAGCAGTGGACAACCATGCTCACTGCTGCTTCACTATAATGAACATAACATTTCCTTGCTATACCAACCCAATCATTTTGGGTCCCAATTGTTAGTTCCCCACCAATCATTATATAAGTGATAGCTTGTGTTAACTAGACAATTACTTTAAGGAAGCTTCAATTCACCTGAACATTATTCATTGCATAATGAGAGCTTTATGATGTGATTCACCTTTATCGGGACACCAGTATATTGATATAGCAAAGGTGACGAGACACAAAGGTTTTCTTTTATATTGCATTATACAGAATGATGTCCATCCACAGTAAACAATAAGCCATTTCTTCCTTCCTACAATTTATATAGATATGTCTGCATCGGCTGGGGAAATAAAGCAGCACATTCCATCATCAGTCATAGAAGTGAGCAGTCTGCACAGTAAGAGATTATAGACCTTCTCTATACAGCTATGGCTATGATCACCTTTCCTTTGGAAGCTTTGCTCTGCAGGGCAGTGCACACAATAACTTCACATTGATGTATCAATTACTGCAGTCTGCCTATGCTCTGTGTTCTTAGTAGCTACAGATGTACAATAGCTGCATAAGGGCAAATTACTGTGAGTTCTAATCTGTGGCTGCGTTCCTGCAGGATCAAGAAGCAATGATCTTGAACTGAAGTTGGAACATTATCTGAAATATACAGTATATCAAGCACTGGTTTATAAGGAATAAAGTGAAATCAGCATGTGCACGAAAATCCACTTATAAATAAAGGTCTGGCACAAGCGTAAAAACAAAATACAAGTTATGAAATACTGGACAGATGAAGATCAAAAGATTCACTGAAAATTATTAAAATGGTTTAATGGTTTTAATGGTTTCTGATGAATTTGCATCTTTGTCATTCGGGAGTGCCTAGTATTGAATTTCATACCTTGTATCACACTCTATTGGAATTTCTTCTGGATATCCCAACCGCACACCATGTCGGTCGTACCCTCTCTCATTTTAAAACACACGTTTATAGAATTGTGCCCCAGTGGCATGGCCTTGCCAGGTGAGACTCATTTCTTCTTATTGCCAGATTGATCTCCAACTTATTGCACTCAGAAAGCGAAACTTTTTTCCTTTACCACAGCGATAATCCAAATTATACAATGAAAATATAATAACACTACAAAAATCTCCCAAAGAGCAAAATAGAATTATCTGTTACAAGCCAGTGATGTCTCTGTGACGTCCTATGCTGGGTACAGTAAGTATATGCCAGAAGTTTAGTGGAAGAGGACAATATCACGTTGAACAGACTGTGCTTCAGTAAATAAGAAGTGTTTTGTGTTCAAACAACTTTCTTTATTGTTCCAACGCGTTTCAGCGCCGAACCAGCACATTACTCACACTAAAAAGAATGTGCACAATGCAGGGTTTAAAAAGATTGAAGGCAAATGTAGAATGCCTGTGACGGATTGGCCACCGAACTTGGCAGTTCCATAGCGCCTCTTATTAAACTCTGGCTAGTCGGGGAGCTACCTGAGGATAAAAGGACTGCAGCTGCCATGTCAGTACTGGTTTATCAAAGCGCCCCTCAGTGAGTGTGATATATGCCTTCCAGACCATGGCCAGAAGCACATATACTAACTGCCACCCCATCACTGATAGAGGCCATGAATAAACAAGCACCAATTGCTGCCACCAGTTTCTCATTTGATTTAAATCCGGTCCGTGATCGGGCTTATATTGGGTCAGGTAGCGTATAATGTTAGATGAGCAAACGGATATGGGGATTCTTGATTGGGAATAAGAGCAACTGAAGATTAAATTTATATATTTAATCGGCTTAGGGACACACTAGATATTAATATACACAGATATTATAAAGATATTACAAATATTACAGTCAGTGATGCAAATAAAAAGATTAAATGGGGTACAAGCAGAATTATAGACACATGTGATCAGTTACCGGTTCCTTGGTGTTGGAGGGACAGCATGGAGCCAACCGAGTTCCAGGGTATAATCTGGCTTGTGGTGTAATAATGCCTCTTCGGAAGAATACCAAAATCCAGCCGAAGTGGGACATTTTTATACTGTAAGAAGCCTACCTCTTTCCTGCTCACTTCCAGCCCACGGGCTGACCTGCAGTTCTCACACCCTGAGTTGTGATATGAGATATTCCAAAGCTATTATGGGTCATAACTTTGCCTTGGAGCATCGAAAGTGGAAGACAAAGCTCTTATATTTTTTATTAAGATTTTATCATTACAATGGTGGGACACACAACCACTCTGCAGTCATCCCATTGGCCAATATCAAGTTTGGAGTACTTTTGAAGGTCACCCAATTATGTAAAAATATGTGCGATGATTGTGTATATCCTCAGATACCATATTTATGCTTCTCATATTTAGGGGAGAAATGTTTCTTGAAATATTAGGAGTTATTCTTCGGCTTCTTGTGTCTAGGCTGTGTGGGACACATTGTTTGAATTTGCAGGCTGGGGAAATTGGTTTTTACATTTCACAAAGAATGAATCGGGGCACTGGACACCTTATACCAATATAGCAGCACACAGTCATTCAATGGGGGTGCTCGCCTGTATCAGCACTAGATCATAGTCCAAATGTATAAAGAAAGGAAGCACTCACCCATGTGTAAAGTTAGTCTCAGGTTTCTTTATTCAGCCTTCCGGCATGAAGCAGGGTGCAGGTTGCAGGGGAGGGGGTGGTGGAGGTGCAGACAACAGTAACTGTTTCGGATGTAATCACCCTTCAACTGGTCCTTGGAGCAAAGACCAGTTGAAGGGTGATTACATCCGGAACAGTTACTGTTGTCTGCACCTCCACCACCCCCTCCCCTGCAACCTGCACCCTGCTTCATGCCGGAAGGCTGAATAAAGAAACCTGAGACCAACTTTACACATGGGTGAGTGCCTCCTTTCTTTATACATTTGGTTTTTACATTTCACTGCCAAGACACAGGGGGGTCTTCCTTTTGTATAATGACTTTGGTTACAGAAGTGTCATCTCCCTGCATTTAGGGAAAGACGGTGTTTTTCGGTCCGCGCTGCCAGGTTCATTCACATCAAAGAAAACCAATAATCGATGTTTTGATCCAATCCTTCCTTTATTCTCCTCCAGGAGAAGGAGGAGAATAAAGGAAGGATTGGATCAAAACATCGATTATTGGTTTTCTTTGATGTGAATGAACCTGGCAGCGCGGACCGGAAAACACCGTCTTTCCCTAAATTTCTTGGTACATCTCCACGTGCGTGGAGCCGGTGGGAGTCCTGCAGCAGCCATCAGGATGTTAATCTATGAGCCTTCAAACCAGTTGTGGGTCACACAACTGGAATAGGTGAGAGAATTGCCTTTTTCACCACTATACGTTCTAGTGTCTAGTGATAAGGGCACTATTGCGCCTCTTGTCCCCCCCTTTTTTTGTCTTTTATTCTCCTGCATTTGTCAGGAAGCCTCCATTGTGTGGCCTTGGCCAAAATATTAGTATCCTCAGGTTAGTTAACATATTCCAGGAGATTAATTAGGCCCCAGGCCAAAAGGTGGTGGCTCTCTCTCCATGGAGTAAGAAAAGTTATGGTGATATCTGACAAAATGGCTGCTATAGGAATATTGCTTAATACCTCTATTCCTTACAAATACCCCTTTAGAGGGCGCTAGGGGGCAGCACATTTCTGTGTTCCCCCTCACGCCTGTCCACTACCTCCCCTCGCTGGGATAGTCCATCAGCGTTACCATGGTCACAGCCAGTCTTGTGGAGAATGGTGAAGTTGTACTGATGTAGCGCAAGGCTCCAGTGTAGCAGCCTCCAATTCGCCCCAGAGTGTGTAACCAATGAGGGGGTTTGGGGTGCAACGCCACGATGAAGTTCCATCCGCACAAGTGTGGCTGCAAATGCTGCAGGGCCCACACAATTGCCAGACATTCCTTTTTCATCGTGAAGTAGGCCACCTCCCTCTCTACTTTGGTTGCGGAGATGGGCATCTCCGTGTGACACCCCTGACGAGACATGGTCAGAGTAGACAAAACTGCCACATCCTCTGTCAGTTCCCCAGGGCCTGTCCTCTGGTCTCCATGTAAACTATCCTCACTGCCCTGACAGATTATGGGGACCGCGTCCCCATCCCCCAGCAGTCAATGGGTACAACTGGTTGTTCCCTGGGCCACACCTGGGCCACCCCTGCTGGACCCTTATCTAGTACAGCCGTCCTTGGTTACAGACCACCCGCTCGTGGTCGGAGTCCGAGGGTGGTTGTGCCACCTGCTCCTGGAGAGCTTCCAGACTGTCATCAGCTCCTGATGCCACCTGACACCCTTGACTAGATGTTGCCAGAGTAGATGAAACTGCGACGTACTCCGTCAGTTGCCAAGAACCTGTCTCCTAACCTTCGTCCAACTCTGTAGCCACTTGCTCTGAAGGGGGGAAGCCGTCAGACCTTCATGAGGGTCCTTGGTCTTCAGCACTCCCACTCCTGGTGACAGTGGCTATGGCTACTGTAACTGTGGGCAGTGCCTTCTTCCCCCCACTCCAGTTCAGGCGGACTGGTATCTGGTAGCTTCACCTCTCCTGTCACAGCCCCAGTCCCCTTGGCATGTCCCCAGTAGCTCTTCAGAGCTTGACGGCTGGGCCTTACCTGAGAGCACACTATTCCCGGTGACTACTCTGACCTCAAGCGCTGGCTCCCTGGCTGCAGTATCTGGCTGCTTGCATCTGAGAGCAGTGTCACATCCATCTGTGTCTGACTCCCCTGCAGCCCACAGCCCCCCCAGTTTGACCTCTGACAACAAGGCTGGTCATGTCCTAAGGCAGGTTCACCCCTCCCCTTGTTTCCTCCTTCACCCCACCTGTCAGCTCGGTGTGTGATGTGTTGTGTGGAGTGTCAGCATTCACTTGATGCCCTGCATTACCTGGCTTCATGTTCATTGTATCATGGTAATCATCACCTTCATCATCACTAACATTAACATAATTAACTTTGAACAGTTCTAAACATTCTGGGGGATCAGAATTTGGGGGATCAGTAGCCACATACTTGGATACTAGCTGCCCTTAGTCTGACCCAAGCAACACATTTGCCGGAATATCAGCCGACACTCCCACCTCCCTTACTCCCCTCCCCGCTCCCCAGTCGAGATAAACCCTGGCAACGAGCAGTGACGGTTCCAAACCTCCAATTCCGGAGATGGCGAGGGATTTTCTGGGGATCAAGACCTGGGGGAAGACCATTTCGGATCGCACCAAAGTCCTCTCAGAGCCAGTGTCCTGCAGTCCCATGGCCACTCAGCAGCCTATGAAAACAGCAGAAACAGACATGACATATTAGAAAGTAAGGGAGCACACCCGTGATACTACAAAATATATACAAAGTTTTATTAGAACAGTGTACAGACAAAAGGAAGTTAAAACCATTTAAAATTGGTAATTAGACCAGACAAAGGCACCATTATATATGACAAATGTCAGATCAAACAAGTTGATTGCAGCAATTTATATATCAGCATAGACAGTCAAAAATAAATCAAAACCCAGCGGGGCTCAGAGTGTAATGTATAGGAAACAGTAGGAGGTCACTCCTAGGTCAGGGGATCAATCAATCTGGAAGTGAAAGTGTGTCACTCCAATTGGGAGTATAGTCTCTCTGCTTTACAAAGAATATACCACTATCTATGAGGGTTCACAAAACCTCTTACATGGATCTACTACTATATAACAAGAGAAACAAAACTCAAGGTTGAAACACCCTGTTAAGTAATCACGTATATATAGAGTATAGTGTGAGTACACCCAGTTGTGCACCCCTCAATAGGGTAGCTATCAACAAGTAAACAATATTACCAGAGGTTCATGGTGATACCGGGGTCTACAGTGTATACGCCTGTTAATGAATGACCAACAAGTCCCTAATACAATCAGTACGCTCCTTGAGGACTCGGGGATCGTTTCCTCCTCAACATTGTACTCCACCACCTCTTCCATATCAGTCACAGCAAGTGACCTCTGCAGTATTTGGCTCCTGGTGCCCTGGGCCAGCTTGGCATCCCCTGATCACTGACACACAGCTGCGACCTGATGCATCCACATAACTTCGTATTTGCACTCTGACCTTGTACTGTTGAGTTTATCTTAGGACCCCGACAACAAAAGCTACTGACAGCAGTCCTCATTGTTAGGGAGATGGGGTCCACTCACTATTATCTTGATCCCATTGCTTGCCACCACTTGTGACAGATTGGCCACCAAAAGTGGCAGCTCTATTGCACTTCTTATTAAACTCAGGCTAGTCAGGGAACTACCTGGGGATAAAAGAAGGACCACAGCTTCCCATTCAGTGCTGGTTTATCAAGGCGCCCCGCAGTGAGTTTGATATATGCCTTCTGAACCGTGGCCAGAAACACATATACTAACCACCACACCCTCACTGATAGAGGCCATGGATAAACAAATGTGGCACCCCTGCGGGGGATTGCCACAGGTTACACTGGTGCAAGGAAGGATTGACACCTTGGTTTGTTCAGCACACAACACCTTCCACTCCAGACCTGAAGGGGGAGCTCTACTGGCTGCATTAAGTCAGTTCCCCTTTAATGAGATCCAGGCTGAGAGGAGGAGACAGTTGGTCCTAGGAGACAGTTGCTAGGGAGTAGTTTGTGTGAGGAGAGGAAGAAAGGAGGAGGCTGAGCTGCTGGTCCCTGGAAAAGACAGATGCCAGGACCAGAAGGGACTATTTTGTCAGCTGTTCACACCCCAAAAAAGGGGCCGGAGGCAAGGAGAAGAGGTAGGGAATAAGAAGAGGGACTAAAAGATATTCCCCCTTGAGGACAAACGGACACTGGAGTCCGATGCTGTGGGCTTGTATAGCCACAGTAAAAGCCCAGCAATTTCAGGAGAAGTTTAGCCCTGAAGCAAAAGAATGGAGACATTAAAAACTAACCAAACAGAGGACCAGGGGCCACAGGATAAACCGGGTTCCCGCAGAAGGGCCTGATTGTTAGTTTTAGACAATAGAGAATTGGAGAGCTCAAACTCAGGCAAGACTCATCCCTCAAGAGAAAGAATAGAGATAAAAGAGGCCTCATATCTTTCTAAGGAGTTAATCCTAAATTGCACCAGGGACCCGGTTATTACTCAGAACTGTACCTGTTTTGTGACTACCACTAAAAGGTACCGGAACAACTATCCCTGTGTGTATGTGTGACTGTTCATCGGCTATAACCCACCATCTTCCTCCTTCACTGCTCTCCCTCACCATCTTCCTTTATTGCTGCTCTGAAGTAAAGCTCCACCTGTGCGGAGCTCTACCACACTTTGCTGCCACCTCCATCACCTCAGCGGCCGGCTGGCAGTGCCGGTACCACCTTACCGGACGGACCCTACAGGTGGCATCACGTCCCCCTGTAAATAATTCCCTCACCCCCCCTTCAAATGATCCCCAGGGCACGGCACCGGAATACCGTCCACCTGTGACTCCCTACTCAGCAGACCCGGTGACCGAGTACCCCCCACAGCCCTGGCCACATCATTTTCTGGCGTCACGAGCAGGATGCAAGAAAATACGCACTACGTCTTACCATCCTCAAACAAATGGAATGTGCGAAAAGATGAATCACGTGGTAATTGAAATGCTAAAAACTCTGCCTTTAGAAGAACGCAACCAGTGGCCAGAAAAGTTACCAGATCTAGGTGACATCTACAACAACATCCCAGTAAGTTCAACAAATTGCACCCCTGCATACCTCATGAGAGCAAGACCAGGAAAATTGCCAGCAGACTTTGAGATAGGCATAGTAGTTCCTGAAGCAGATACTACAGATACCGATTGGGATAGTAGAAGGAAGGAACAATACCAGAAAATCCAAGAATGCGTTGAGAGAAGTTTGGCACGATCAAGAGGAAGACAAGAAACCAACTTCAACAAGAGTGCGCAAGGAACGCCCTTAACACCAGGTGAATTGGTTTTGAGAAGAAAAAGGAGAATGCACAAACTAGATGATCAGTGGGAAAAAGAACCATACACTGTATTACCATCCAATTTTGACAACCAGAAAACCTGTTTAATCAGTAAAGATCATGGTGAAACTACAGCAACAGTGTCCAGAGATCATTTGAAAAAGTGCCCTCAACAGCTTCAACCAGAAGAAGATGTACCTTGTCCAAAGCCAGAAGAGCAAGAGAAGCCAACGACAGTCCAGACAATCATTGGAGAGTTACCAGCAGATTGGCCTCAAATAGAAGGTACATATCTAATCCCAACTTTAATGTTGGGGTTAGATATGTACCTTCTATTTGAGGCCAATCTGCTGGTTATGGGCGGACAAGATGAAAATGATGTGGCCAGGGCTGTGGGGGGTACTCGGTCACCGGGTCTGCTGAGTAGGGAGTCACAGGTGGACGGTATCCCGGTGCCGTGCCCTGGGGATCATTTGAAGGGGGGGTGAGGGAATTATTTACAGGGGGACGTGACGCCACCTGTAGGGTCCGGTAAGGTGGTACCGGCGCTGCCAGCCGGCCGATGAGGTGATGGAGGGGGCAGCAAAGTGTGGTACAGCTCCGCACAGGTGGAGCTTTACCTCAGGGCAGCAATAAAGGAAGATGGTGAGGGAGAGCAGTGAAGGAGGAAGATGGTGGGTTATAGCCGATGAACAGTCACATATACACACAGGGATAGTTGTTCCGGTACCTTTTACTGGTAGTCACAAAACAGGTACAGCTCTGAGTAATAACCGGGTCCCTGGTGCAATTTAGGATTAACTCCTTAGAAAGATATGAGGACTCCTTTATCTCTATTCTTTCTCTTGAGGTATGAGTCTTGCCTGAGTTTGAGCTCTCCAATTCTCTATTGTCTAAAACTAACAATCAGGCCCTTCTGCGGGAACCCGGTTTATCCTGTGGCCCCTGGTCCTCTGTTTGGTTAGTTTTTAATGTCTCTATTCTCTTCCTTCAGGGCTAAACTTCTCCTGAAATTGCTGGGCTTTTACTGTGGCTATACAAGCCCACAGCATCGGACTCCAGTGTCCGTTTGTCCTCAAGGGGGAATATCTTTTAGTCCCTCTTCTTATTCCCTACCTCTTCTCCTTGCCTCTGGCCCCTTCCCTGGGGTGTGAACAGCTGACAAAATGGTCCCTTCTGGTCCTGGCATCTGTCTTTTCCAGGGACCAGCAGCTCAGCCTCCTCCTTTCTTCCTCTCCTCACACAAACTACTCCCTAGCAACTGTCTCCTAGGACCAACTGTCTCCTCCTCTCAGCCTGGATCTCATTAAAGGGGAACTGACTTAATGCAGCCAGTAGAGCTCCCCCTTCAGGTCTGGAGTGGAAGGTGTTGTGTGCTGATCAAACCAAGGTGTCAATCCTTCCTTGCACCAGTGTAACCTGTGGCAATCCCCCGCAGGGGTGCCACACAAGCACCAATTGCTGGCACCAGTTTCTTGCTTGATATAAGTCCGGTCTGCATTTAGGCTTATATTGGCTCAGAAACCAAGCCAAGTAGCGTATAATGTTAGATGAGCACACAGACGTGAGGATTCTTGATTGAGAATAAGAGCAACTCAAGACTAAATTTATATATTTAATCACATTAGGGGCACACTAGATATTATAAATTTACAGGTATTATAAAGATATTACAGATATTACAGTCAGTTATGCAAATAAAATAAATGGGGTACACACAAAATTACAGGCACGTGATCAGTTACCAGTTCTTGGTTTTGGTGGCGCCACAAGGGGCGTAATAATGCCTCTTCAGAAGAATACCAATATCCCACTGAGGGAGGCCATTTTTATACTGTAAGAGGCCTGCCCCTCTCCTCCCCACTTATGGCCCACTGGCTGACCTGCAGTTCCCACCCTCTGGGTTGTGATATGATATTCAAAAGCTATTATGGGCCATAATTTTGCTTGGGAACATCATAGGTAGAAGACAATGCTCTCATGTTTTTGGCTTTGATTTTAGCTTTACAATGGTGCGATACATGGACACTCTGCAGTAATCCCACTGGCAAATATCAAGTTTGGGGTACTTTTGAAGGTCACACAATTATGTAAAAATATGTGTCATGATTGTCTATATCTCTAGTTGCCATATTTATGCTTGTCATATTTAGGGGAGCGATGTGTCACGAAATATTTGGAGTAATTCTTCAGCTTCTTGTGTCTGGGTTGTGTGGTACACTTAGAATTTTCAGGCTGGGGGAAAATGTTTTTTACACTTCTCTGCCAAGGCACAAGGAGGTCTTCCTTTTTTATAATGACTTTGGTTACAGAAGTTTCATCTACCTGCATTTGTCAGGAAGCCTCTATTGTGTGGGTTTGGCCAGGATAATAGTATCCTCAGTTTAGTTAACATATTCCAGATTAATTAAGCCCCAGGCCAAAAGGTGGGGGCTCTCTCTCCATGGAGTAAGGGACAATATGGTGACATCTGACAACATGGCTGCTATAGGAATATTGCTTAATACCTCTATTCCTTACAATGGCCACAATGGGGAGGAGAATGAAGACAGGAAGTGGTTAAGAAGAATGGATGTGATAGTCAAAATAGGGTGAAAAAAAAAGGTATGTATGTATTTATATACATATACATACATATATACATACCTTTTATCAGAGTTTTTATATGTATAAATACCTTTTTTCTTCATAAATAGACAAACACTACCATTCAAAAGTTTGAAGTCACCCAGACAATTTTGTGTTTGCCATGAAAACTCATACTTTTATTTATCAAATGAGTTGCAAAATGCATAGAAAATATAGTCCAGACATTGACAAGGTTAGAAATAATGATTTTTATTTGAAATAATAATTTTCTCTTCAGTTGTTGTGCGTCTCACAAATGTTCTTCTGTGTGATCCATACACCTCACACTTTGATTCTTCTGTCCATAACACTTTTTTCCAATCTTCCTCTGTCAAATGTCTGTGTTCTTTTGCCTATATTACTCTTTTCCTTTTATGAGCCAGTCTCAGATATGGCTTTTTCTTTGCCACTCTGCCCTGAAGGCCAACATCCCGGAATCGCTTCTTCACTGTAAAAGTTGACACTGGCATTTTGCGAGTACTATTTCATGAAGCTGCCAGTTGAGGAGCTGTGAGGCGTCAATTTCTCAAACTAGAATTTTCCAGGGACAATGTGTTGTCGGTCCGCGCTGCTACAAATGACTCAAGTCTAAAGTTCACTGTATACATTTATTGGATCCATACACCAACGCGTTTCAGAGCCTGCTATGTTCCTTCATCAAGAAGTGTATGAGGTTTACATACACTCCCTGATGAAGGAGCATAGCAGGCTCCGAAATGCGTTGGAGGATGGATCCAATAAATGTACACAGTGAACTTTAGATTTGAGTCATTTGTTGCAGCGCGGACCGACAACACATTGTCCCTGGAAAATTCTGGAATTTCACCACATAGCATGTGGAGGTGTGGGTCCAGCAGCAGCCGCCATTACATGCTTTTCATACTGGTTGCGTGTCACACATCTAGATCAGGTGAGCAGTGATTATTACGGCCCTTAAGCCGCCGATTGTTAAAAAGATGAGACCCTATCTGCGCTTGCTTCTCTTTTTAGTTTTAATTTCTCAGACTAGAGACTCTAATGTTCTTGTCTTGTTGCTCAGTTGTGAAGCGAGGCCTCCCACTTCTCTTTCTACTCTGGTTAGAGCCTGTTTGTGCTCTCTGAAGAGAGTAGTACACACTGTTGTAGGAAATCTTCAGTTTCTTGGCAATTTGTCATATGGAATAGCTGTCATTTCTAAGAACAAGAATAGACTGTCAAATTTCACATGATAGGTCTCTTTTTGCCGCTTTGAGAGTTTCATAGAATAAACAAATATAATGCTCCAGATTCTCAGCTAGCTCAAAGGAAGGTCAGTTTTATAGCTTCTCTAATCAGCCAAACCGTTTTCAGCTGTGCTAACATACAGTACTTGTACAAGGCTTTTCTAAACATCCATTAGCCTTCTTACACAGCAAACACAATGTACCATTAAAACACTGGAGTGGTGGTTTTTGGAAATGGGCCTCTATACACCTATGTAGATATTGCATTAAAAACCAGACGTTTGCAGCTAGAATAGTCATTTACCACATTAACAATGTATAGAGTGTATTTCTGATTAATTTAATGTTACTGTAGCTTCACTGAAAAAAAATGTGCTTTTCTTTCAAAAACAATGACATTTCTAAGTGACCCCAATCTTTTGTATGGCTGGGGTCACACTTGGCAGTCAGTTTTCCTGCCTTTTCAAAACCTGATTCTGGTTTTGGAGATTGCCATGATTGCATCCCAAAAACGCTATGAGTTAACGCTATGTGTTAACTTATAGTACCTATATGTGCCATGCATTAACGCATGCGTTTCCCATAGGGCCCATGTTAAAAAAATGCTATGTGTATTTTACTGCACCCAAGAACGATGCTAGCAGCGTTTTTGGGTGCAGTGAAAAAAACGCATAGCGTCTTTTAGCATTGCATTTTGACACTGCGTATTTTGCATTGGAACCTATGGTTGTGTTAACGGATCAGTTTTTCAACATTTTCAACTTGGAAAAACTGATGGTTTTTGACGGATCCAGGGCACAGGTGTGACCCTAGGCTATGTATGTATAGAAGAAGGGTGATGGATGAAGAGCGAAGAGAAAGAATTTGTAGACAAATGAATTGGAAAAAATAAGAAATTAGTGTTGAGTTTTGAGGGGTAAGGGATGTGAACTTACATCTGAAAAGTTTTACTTGATCTGTTTATTTGTAGCTTTTTTTCCTTTACCTCTCTAATTTTTTTTAATTATATGTTTTCTTACTCTGGGTTTTTGGATTTTACTGCACACCTTCCTTTCCCCTTTTTGGCAGTGTGTTGCGGACTTCCTTCTTGTCTTTTAGGAGGTGCAAGAAAATACTCTACAGCTTTCTAAGGAGTCATGTGATGTTTTGAGTTGTAAAGCTAAGGATTATCTGGTTTGTACAGGCACCAGTTGGGTGCAGGTGTGGTGGCATCTCTCCATAGTAAGTCTTTCCTTTTTATGTTATCCTTGTTTGAGAGTGTTTACGTTCATAGCAGGAGTTCTTTCTTTTTCTCTTTCTTTCTTTGTATTTTTTCTCTTTCTTTTTATTTTCTCTCTTTCTCTCTTTCTTTCTTTCTTTCTTTCTTTCTTTCTTTCTTTCTTTCTTTCTTTCTTTCTTTTTTCTCTTTTTCGGCTCGGACACACTCTGCTACTTACATGCGAGTCTCTCGGACGAACAGGCTGGAGCAGTGAGCCTGAACGGCCTCTCCCTCTCTGGACAGGGAATGCAATGCTGCACACAAACACAAGCAGCTGTTATTCCCGTCCGGAGACAGAGAGGCCGTTCAAGGTCACTGCTCCAGTCTGTTCTGAATGTCGTCCGTCAAACTTGGATGTAAGTAGCATAGTGTGTCCGAGCCCTTATCCTTCCTTCTTGCTATTCATTTCCCTGCTATCTGCGTTTTATTAGGAAGCGTGTTTAGGAAAAAATAACCAGCAGTTACTGTAACTGGCTGCAACTTATGTGGGCAGTGGTCTAGATATCCGACACATTATTTAGACATATAGCCACATCTATCATTCTATATTCATGATTTTTACTGATCTGAGTTAAATGTGAGGCTTGGTTATTGCAATGGTGAGGAGAAACCACTCCCCAAGCATCTCATCTACTGCACCTACATTATGGCATGTGCCATTCTCTGCGTTGATAGCTACTTGACGTTATCAGTTATGTGTCCTCTATTTTCCACTGCCACCTTTTTACCTACCCCCCTATTCCAGTGCTCAAAAAAATCAATCTCTATATCTCTACACCTCTCATTATTGCTCACTTTGCAACTTCCAGCCTGTCATTGTTCATGCGCTCTCCTGTATTAATAAAACGTAGACTTAGGAGAACTAAGGGGCATGTATGAAATCAATTGTGAAATCAAGAGAGAGAAAAAGTGCGAGAAGAACTAACATTCTGTTCATTTGTAGTACAGCATGTCAATTTACACACAGATATGTCAGCCATACCTGAGTTATCTAACTTGACGTAAATGGATTCCATTATAGATTTACCGCCCTCAAATACATAAGGAAAATCCACAATATTTCCATTATGTGTCTGTAGCCTATAGTTATAGGGGACTATACTAATCACCTGAAAATCTAATTAAGCCCATGAGGATGTCTTAATGTGACTTGTTTAGGAATTGTTTGTATCTGTTCATTTTAATTAGACTATTGTTCACTGATTTTATCCAACAGGGAACACAATTAAAATGTGTGATCAAGTTACACAAGGGTCAGCAGGACACGTCTGCTAGAATCTTGGATTGATTCAGGCCTGCTGTTAGGAAATGTTTCGTTCTTATTTAGTCAAGGCTGTATTGACAACTGGCGCTCTGAGCGTGTTACAACATGAATTATTCCTTTTACATCTGCACACTCCAAACTTTGGAAGTAAAGATTTCTGTGTGTTGGAAGCCTGTGATCTTCGGGGACTACAACGCATAGTACTCTGTATGCTCCCAGTTTATTAAAATAGAAGATCTAGAATATGTAGTTAAGCTTTGCAGTTAAATAATAAATCCTGCATCTTATCTTTATCTTCAAGTTTCAAGATCTTTCTCAATAGTTAATTGTAAATGATCAGGACTTCTTAGTTTACATACAAGTTACTGACTAGATTTCCGCACTTATGTGTATGGCATTTAAAGTTTGCTGTTTTTCTTCAAGCATCCTGCATAAAATTACAGCCCAGACTTTATGAAAGATTCTCTTTACCAATGTCACACAGTTTTCCACAAACTTCACTGATTGAACTCTGTTCAAATTGCAAATTGTGACTTCCCGCCCAAGTGTTTCTCTAATGTCTGGGATCAACACAGGCAGATTCAGGCATCAACTGAGTTCATCTCTGCTGTCTGTTTGTGCCTCTTATCGCATGTTGTGGGGAAGCCTATCACATCTGCTCCCCTTCTATTTATACTGGTAGAATCCTTCTAACTATGCTAGCTGTACTTTATCCTATGTTGGTCTGTGAGGTATGGTGTCCAATACTCTGGTGAAAGTTGTGTTATATACAATTAAGCCCAGCAGTGAATGGAGAAAAAGATAGAGTAAAAGACATAAAACTTAACTTTTACTGATCTATTTAAAAAGGTATATATACCTAAATTGACAAATTAAAACCAGTAGGACAAGTGTTAGTGGATCCTTGTAATGTGATACTAAGCTCAATTGATCAACATTCAAGGACCACAATGATTTTGCTTGAGTATCAGCTAATCACATACTGTATTAGCATTTGTTTCTTACTGTGAATTTAAACATGCGTAGCCAATAACTCAGTACTATTGTCCCACAAAATTCTAGCAAATCAGAACGTTCTCACCCATTTTGTGGATGTTCTGACGATGAATGCATAGCCAGCTGAACCTTCCCTTCCAGAGTGAGTCCTTTTCTATGACAACCATTTCATCCAGTTCAGGGTTGCAAATATCCCACCACGTGCCTCCCGACGCGTTTCTATACAGGGTATGTCATCAGGGGAGTTTCATTTGGCTTGCTTGCCTGCTTAGTATAATATAGAAAAGAAAAAAGGAGACACAGAGGCGCAATAGTGCCCTATCAATGTGACACTGACTGTGCACACAGGTCACACAGAGTTGCACTGACCTGATCTAATTGTGTGCACCCACAACTAGTTTTGATGGCACATAGCTGAAAGCAGCTGCAGGACCTCCACCGCCACGTAGCACGTGTAAGAATATCCACAGATCCAGGGAAGGTGTCCACGCTGCTCAAAATAATCAGTCAAATGTCTTCAAATAAAAATCCCCTTCTTTATTTCCACCTACGCGTTTCAGTACCGCTCCGGGCACCGTCATCAGGGCAGCAGCAGATGGAACTTTTGTTCAAATGACATCTAGGTGTTGCTCTTAAACCTAGATGTCATTTGAACAAAAGTTCCATCTGCTGCTGCCCTGATGACGGTGCCGAAGCGGTACTGAAACGCGTAGGTGGAAATAAAGAAGGGGGGTTTTATTTGAAGACATTTGACTGATTATTTTGAGCAGCGCGGACCATTTATACACCTTCCCTGGATCTGTGGATATGCTTAGTATAATGGCAGGCTTGCAGAGCCCAAAAGTGCACGTGCCCACAGCAGCAGAGTTTATGCCATGTTGGTGACTTGTCTGCTCTTACCTAAGTGAATAACAATTGTGTTATTTACACATTTCTGCTCATTGAGATGTAGCAGAACTAAGATGGTTTGTCATGGAACAACTTGTGCTGGATGTAGATTACCTTTGGAGGGTATGTTTGGTGGTAATGAAGAGGGGAAACAGGAAAATCTGTGTGTTTTATTCCAAATAAATGATTTTTCTTTATGTTGTTTGTTTTTACTACTTATTTATAGATTGATAATGGATGGGTCTAACATAAGCCTGACAATATCAATTCAGGATTTGGTGTCAGCTGACCCTTTATTACCCAGTCAGCCACCAGCACCAGAACAACTGGAAGAATGGGGTAACTGCAAGTTTTGTGACTCTTATGGAGGTGCCAATTCTGTTGCAGGCTGCAAGTTTTAACGTGGGGGGCCCAGAGTGCTTGGGCCTCACCACGCTGAGGATTCAAGCCCCCAGCTACCTGGGTTACCTGGACTGACAATCAAAAATATGGTGAAGTGAATGCCTATTTTTTTCAAATATTTATTTATTTTTACAGTAATCTGAGGTCAGTTTGGTTGCCATACTAGCATGCCCGCCATCAGGGGGTGACGCATCTGCCTGGAGTCAGGGGCCCCGGGCCTCCCTGCAGGGGGCGTGGCCATTTTCATGAGCGAGAGGGGGTCTGGCCATGACTGTAGGGGGCGTGGCTGTTTGCATCATGGAGCAGGGCCTGTCCCCCTGGCCAACAGCTCTGTGCACAGGGGGTCCAGCCGCCCGCCCATCCGCTCTTACCACTGTCTGTGCAGGGGGTCCGGGGCCCTCCCAGGCCTGTCTAATGCGCCCATCTCATGGCCCACCCACGGTATGCCCCTGCAGGATGACTGATGTTGAGCCTGCCCTCCACATGACATCAGGCAGGACAGACCCAACACACAGAGCGCGGGCGGCAGTAATGAAGCCACGCCCACCTACTCCTGGACGGAGCTGCTGATGGCTCCTGCAGGCTGCAGCCTCAGATCCCTGGAGACTATGGAGCAGCAGGTGAGCTCTCAGCCCAGTGTCTCTGCTGTGCAGCAGATCGCTTGCTGCTGCAGTGTGTGTGTGTGTGTGTCTGTGTGTGTATGTGTATGTAGGATGATAATGGCAGGCTCACTGTCACTGTTATTGGGTGCATCAGTAAATAAAATGTCACTCATAAGGATATCTGGGCACACCAAATAAATTGTATGACACAACAAAATTGTTTGTGAAAAAAGAGTGTCCGTTCTTTATTGTCACAAGATTCAAAACAAAGATCCCACCCAACGTTTCGGCCTAACATAGGCCTTTCTCAAGGGTATTGGGTCTGATTGACAGCAGTTTGCAAACAAAAAGAAAGAAACATTTTTTAGAACAATGCATTATTGATACAAAAAACATATATGGTGTTTGTGTCTAATACATAACGACAATTTCATTTGTTAAAGTGACAATAGCGGTGTCAGTGAACATAGTATCGTGCCTAAGGGCCATAAGGTGTCAAGTGAGAGGGTAAGTAGCGGGTTTCTATAACTGAGGTCGAAAAAAAGGACAAAGGTAAAGGAAAGAGCAAAGTTTAGGTTCTATAGAGGATGAAAGTTATAATTTCAATACTCAATGTGATAATCACCGTTTTGTAGAATAATGGACAGCTCAGAAAAGATCTCGTATAGCCTGGATATAAGGTTAAAGATCAAAGGATGGCACTAGTCTCAGGAATAAAGGATACAAAAGGAGATATTAATGTGTATAATGTATACAGAAAAAATCCTAGTTGATACCAGGTATCTATGTTGAACTTATTGTAATCAATAAATTTACAGTCTTCTTTCTCCTCTGTCCCCCTCTGTCCTCTTTTTTCACTGTCTCCCTCTGTCCACTTTCTCCTCCGTCTCCCTCTGTCCACTTTCTCCTCCATCTCCCTCTGTCCACTTTCTGCTCCGTCTCCGTCTGTCCACTTTCTCCTCCGTCCCCATCTGTCCACTTTCTCCTCTGTCCCCCTCTGCTCAATTTCTCCTTCGTCCCCTCTCTCCACTTTCTCCTCCGTCCCCTCTGTCCACTTTCTACTCCATCCCCCTCTGTCCACTTTCTCCTCCGTCCCCCTCTGTCCACTTTCTCCTCCGTCCCCCTCTGTCCACTTTCTCCTCCGTCCCCCTCCTGTCCGCTTTCTCCTCCGTCCCCCTCCTGTCCTCTTTCTCCTCCGTCCCCCTCCTGTCCTCTTTCTCCTCCGTCCCCCTCCTGTCCTCTTTCTCCTCCATCCCCCTCTGTCCTCTTTCTTTACCATCTTCCTCTGTCCACTTTCTCCTCCGTCTCCCTCTGTCCACTTTCTCCTCCATCTCCCTCTGTCCACTTTCTGCTCCGTCTCCCTCTGTCCACTTTCTCCTCTGTCTCCCTCTGTCCACTTTCTCCACCGTCCCCCTCTGTCCACTTTCTCCTCTGTCCCCCTCTGTCCACTTTCTCCTCCATCCCCCTCTGTCCACTTTCTCCTCCATCCCCCTCCTGTCCTCTTTCTCCTCCGTCCCTCTCCTGTCCTCTTTCTCCTCCGTCCCCCTCTGTCCACTTTCTCCTCTGTCCCCCTCTGTCCACATTTTCCTCCATCCCCCTCCTGTCCTCTTTCTCCTCCATCCCCCTCCTGTCCTCTTTCTCCTTCGTCTCCTCCTGTCCTCTTTCTCCTCCGTCCCCCTCCTGTCCTCTTTCTCCTCCGTCCCCCTCCTGTCCTCTTTTTCCTCCATCCCCCTCGTGTCCAATTTCTCCTCCGTCCTACTCCTGTCCTCTTTCTCCTCCGTCCCCTCCTGTCCTCTTTCTCCTCTGTCCCCCTCATGTCCTCTTTCTCCTCGGCTCCCTCTCCAGTCCTCTTTCTCCTCTGTCCCCCTCCTGTCTTCTTTCTCCTCCATTCCCCTCCTGTCCTCTTTCCCCTCAGTCCCCCTCCTGTCCTCTTTCCCCTCCGTCTCCCTCCTGTCCTCCAGATTTGTCTGTTTAAGATTCTGCCGTCTGTTCACCTCTTATCTGGGACTTTCTGTTGTCAGTTCAGAGGCATGTCAGTTGTTTGTGTGGGGGTGGTCCAGTTCCCTCCCATGGATGATGACATCACAGTCTGTTAGTTCACCGAATGGGTACATAATATATAAGAAAAAGAAAAAAATGGCCTCTTACAAATACCTTTGCATTTTGCAGGACGCCATAAGTTACCCCAGAGGCACCCCATATCTCTCAACACCGATGCACCATCTCCTACAACCCTGGCATCGGGGGCGATTTGTAGCATCTGCTCCAGCCGTGCCACAAGGAAGAGACAGGTGGTGTCGCTGGACATGAGGTCACCACAGGGCAGCAGCCACTCCACTAGTGAAGCACAGTGTCAGAAGGCAGCCTATTAATGACGCCCAGCTGTTATACATGGCGGGCCGCTCTGCAACAACTAATGCAACACAAGTGACTGTCGCCCCCTAGAGGACACTGATGTAAACTGCAGATAGAAAATGCAATATATCACTACAGATAAAAAAATGCAATATATCACTATAGATGACAGTGAGGTTTTAGTTTGATATCTTGGACCAAAATAGCGTAAGCTCGTAGCCCCCGTCATGGGACCTCACACCTACAAGTACCTAGCCACATGTTTAACACATGTATAATTTTATTTTACAGAAAGTTCACCGAATGGGTACATAATATATAAGAAAAAGAAAAAAATGGCCTCTTACAAATACCTTTGCATTTTGCAGGACGCCATAAGTTACCCCAGAGGCACCCCATATCTCTCAACACCGATGCACCATCTCCTACAACCCTGGCATCGGGGGCGATTTGTAGCATCTGCTCCAGCCATGCCACAAGGAAGAGACAGGTGGTGTCGCTGGACATGAGGTCACCACAGGGCAGCAGCCACTCCACTAGTGAAGCACAGTGTCAGAAGGCAGCCTATTAATGACGCCCAGCTGTTATACAAGGCGGGCCGCTCTGCAACAACTAATGCAACACAAGTGACTGTCGCCCCCTAGAGGACACTGATGTAAACTGCAGATAGAAAATGCAATATATCACTACAGATAAAAAAATGCAATATATTACTATAGATGAAAGTGAGGTTTTAGTTTGATATCTTGGACCAAAATAGCGTAAGTTCGTAGCCCCCGTCACGGGACCTCACACCTACAAGTACCTAGCCACATGTTTAACACATGTATAATTTTATTTTACATTCCATTCCCCTCCTGTCCTCTTCCCCTCAGTCCCCCTCCTGTCCTCTTTCCCCTCCGTCTCCCTCCTGTCCTCCAGATTTGTCTGTTTAAGATTCTGCCGTCTGTTCACCTCTTTCTGTTGTCAGTTCAGAGGCATGTCAGTTGTTTGTGTGGGGGTGGTCCAGTCCCTCCCATGATGATGACATCACAGTCTGTTACCCTCCCTTGTAGATGTTGGTCTCCATTGTCTAAATGGCCGCAACCATCTTATTGTGATTCTCTAATGTGTTCGGTCAGCAGCAGTCTCTACTGTGTATTCTCTATTGTGTGTATAGCCAGCAGCAGTCTCCTTGTGTTACGGCCCACAGCCATCTCTATTGTGTATACAGCTATCACTGTCTGTATTGTGTCTTCTCTATTGTATATACAGCTATTGTGTATTCAGCCGACAGCAGTCTCAAGTGTGTGTGTGTGTGTACGATATAATAGAAAGAGAGTGTAAGAAAAAGAAAACAGCACAAAAAAAAAGAAAAAAGTGGATTTTATTGCCCAATGGTGGTGGCCACACATTGGGCAATAAAGTCCACTTTTTTCTATTTTTTTGTGCTGTTTTTCTTTTTTTACTGTATTAAAAGGAACCATCTGGATTGCTCTTTGGGAAAGCTTCGCACATAAATTGAGGTAATTTTTGGTGCTGTTCAATCAAATTTGATGAGAATTATTTGCAATGTTGTGTTGTAATGTTTGTATACGCTTATCTTCCTCCCCTGCCCAGGAGATGTGGAATGATCAGATCATGTTCCTGTACAGTCAGACACATCCATTACACAGTACATAGCAGGGACACATATATAAGATTATCTCAGCCAGGAGATGTGTATGATCAGACATGTCCTGTACGTCAGACTCCATTACACAGTACATAGCAGACACATATATAAGATTATCTCAGCACAGGAGATGTGGTATGATCAGACCATGTCCTGTAGGTCAGACACATCCATTACACAGTACATAGCAGGTACACAATATATAAGATTATACTCAGCAGCAGGAGATGTGGTATGATCAGACCTTGTCCCTGTATGGTCAGACACATCCATTACACAGTACACAGCAGGGACACATATATAAGATTATCTCAGCACAGGAGATGTGGTATGGTCAGACCATGTTCCTGTACAGTCATGAACACATCCATTTAACACAGTAAACATAGCAGAGGGACACATATATAAGATTATCTCAGCACAGGAGATGCGTGGTCACCATGTCTGACAGTCAGACAATCATTCACGTACATAGCAGGACACATATAGATTATCTCAGACAGGATTGTATGATCAGACCAGCCGGCGATCAACACATCCATTACACAGTACATAGCAGGGACACAAAATATAAGATTATCTCAGAACAGGAATATTTATTTTTTTAAGACATCCAATTGTGGAAATTATTTTTATTTCAAGATGTATTGATTAAAATGAACATTGTTAGTGGGAAAACCCTTTAAGACAATTTTTTGAGAACTTGTCTTCATCCGTGTTCTTATTCATAATTACAAAATATTATTTATGTGTTGGGACCTGAGATACAAGATTTACCAGCCTTAATAAAATGTAGAAATCAGCACTGGGAATACAACTAACAATTGGAGAAACTAACAGCCAAACTTTTACAAACATTCTATAGCTCTTCTTTTCCTCCCACTGAACAGCAGAATGAAATCCATAGTGTATGATTTGGGTAATCCATTTTGGATATTTCTCTTATTACCTTCTCATATTCCTCAAGAGGAAAAACATTATGTTAATCAATCACTATTACATGGGGCAATACATCTTCTTCACATTTACAAGATTGCCGTATCAATCAATGTAAAATAAGGTGGCTGCTTCCCAGAAAAAAGAAAACACAAGTCTTCAAGAGTTATATGCATCTTCTCTGGTCTGTACAGACGTGAGATAAAATGAAGCCTTCTGCAGATACTCATCTACAATAGATTTGCAGGTAAATATTCAGGCAATTTATTTTTCAATTACTTTAATAACTGCATTAATTGATTACACAGGAAAGAGAAGAAAATACATACTTAAAATATTTTTAAACAATTTTTCTCAAGTGTGTAATCCCAGAAGAGGTGTACGTGTTTCTGCATATATTTATAAGGTATTGTACTACACGTATCATATATGATGATGTAATCCAATGTTTATCTGGAAACATTTGAAGCAAGAATAAAACTGTGCTACACTTACTATCTACTATCGCTTTCCATTTATATAACTTTTCTTACATAACTATCAATTGATTGTCAACTACTGGGTGCCCTTAACTTTGGACTCAGAAGGGGCATATCTTGTGGGGAAATGGTTTAGAGAAGGGGTTTAGAGAAGCATGTGAGGGCCCAACAAGCAGTGGACATTATGCTGATGAGGGGGAGTGTAATGAGTGAGCACAGTATAGAGACTGGACAGTATAGAGAGGTCACAGTGCAAGATGACAGTGTGAAGAGGGGGCTCAGTATGGAAAGGAGAGGAGAGGGCAGTGTATCATAAGAGGAACATTGTGAAGGGTCTTATTTTATTCAAGGAGCCAAGTGAAAACAATTATTTATTCAGGGGAAGGTGTAGGCCAGATATTTTTATTCAGGAGCATGATAATCACACTGCTATCTTTAACGGCACCATGTACTGCAAAAGACTGGAGAAGAGGGAAGTCTGCAGAAAAGAGCTGTGGATGTAAAAAGTCATCATGTCTTTAGGTTGAAGAAGAAAAAGAGTTTAACTCCAATCAGACAAGATGGTACCTGGATGAAAATGTTTATTTCTGATACTATGTTTCATCAGTACTGAATTTCCTTTATGGTCAACAGTTTGATTTTAATGGATAACTCCCACTTTCCCTTTACGATTAATAAGAACATATTGGAAGTTATAGTTTCATGTGACATAAATGCACATGATGCTAACCTGACATTACAATTAATGTACCAAGTATTGATAATGGTTCTGATAATGTTTTCATGTAGTGCTGGTGGTACTGGTGATTTATTCATGTACTGCTGGTGGTTCTGTAATATAATTTTGTACTGCTGATTAGAGATAGCTATCACCTAGTGTTCTAATTCGATTTGGTTCGGCGAATTGGCATTTGTTCGTCGAATGTTCGTTGAATGTTCGTCGAACACCGTCAAATACCATTGAAAACAATGGCAGCAACACAAACACATACAAACATGAAAACTCATAGGGTGTTTTCACATCTAAGGAGTTGGTGTTTTGCTAAATTTGCGTTTCTAGGCGATATTGGTTTTGTTTCATGATTATTTGGTGCGTTTCATGCAGACGATGATATTGGTGTTTTCACTTCAGTATCGTAAGGCATGTGCAGATGATGATTATTTGTTGCGTTTAACTTCAGTATCTGTAAGGCCATGTGCAGTGATGATATTTTGTGCATTTCACTTCAGTATCTGTAAGGCAATTTGCAGATGATGATATTTGGTGCATTTCACTTCAGTATCTGTAAGCCATGTGCATGTGATGATTATTTGGTGTGTTTCACTTCAGTATCTGTAAGGTCACGTGAGATGATGATAATTGGTGCATTTTTCCTCATATCTGGAAGGCCTTGTGCAGGCGATGAGTATTTGGTGCGGTTTTTAACGCAGCATCTGCAAGGCCTCATGCACACGCTGAGCATTGTGTCATATTTAGGACTACAACAGAGTCTCCATTTTTCCCAAAAATGTGGTCCAGAGACCACTTCAGTGGCATCAATTGCCCCACAGTTGCAAGCTGAAAATGGTTGGTGAGGTGACTTTCATGCAGCACATTCCAAAATCCACAGCCTTTAGTCTCCCATGTTATCTGTAGATTTGTCACCAAAATGTAAGTACGGCCAAAAAATCTGGGTAACTCGAAGACAGCAGGAGAAGGGGCTTCGTTCCAATCGAGCAGCCGCAGCATCTCAGCAGGGGTAAGAACTGCAGCACCATCTTCATCACTGCCCTCCTTCACCATCTTCCTTTATTGCTGCCCTATGATAAAGCTCCACCTTTCGGAGCTGTACCACACTTTGCTGCCCAACCATCACCTCAGCGGCTGCTGGCAGCGCCGGTACTATATTACCGGAACTACAGGTGGCATCACGTTCCCTGTAAATAACCCTCTTCTCCCATCATCAACAACCCCCTTCAAATGATCCCAGGCACGGCACCGGATCCCATCTCCCGTGACTCCCTACTCAGCAGACCTGGTGGCCGAGTACCCCTTGCCCTGGCCGCGTCACACACAGCACAGCCCGGTGCCATCTAACACCTGCAGCAGCTATCATCAAAATGTTGGCAATCTTAAGATGGCCGGGTTTATAGGGCTAGGACATGTGACAGACACAGCCAATGATGACTAGTTGTGTGACAAAATGCACTTTGCGGTGTGGCACTGTGATTGGCTAGCAGCCTGAACCGCCCCACTGTACATGCTTAGGAGAAAAAAAAAAAGAGCGCGACCTTATTGCTGCAGCTCTGATACAACCCCCTTGCACAATATACACACAAACTGGATATTAACATTCATTGGCAGCATCAGGGCTAACGTTTAGCGTTAGGAAGATTAATACTTTGTGGATGGAAGTTTTATTGAACATATACTAGAACTGCTGAATTTCAAGCAAATTGTTCTAATTCGGCGAATGACTCGAACACCGTCAAAAACAGCTCGAATTTGAGATTAGCGAACAATTTGAATCGAACATTGCTCATCTCTACTGCTGATTGCTATGTTCTCATATTGTATTTCTGTACTGCTGGTTGTTTTGTTGCTATATTTATATAGTGATGGGGTTGAAGCTCTGTTTCTGTACTGATGATGGTTGTGGTGACATGTTTCTTCACTGATTATGGTTCTAATACATTTTTGACTCTTGGTGGTTCTGATATGTACTCTTGAGTTGTCATTGCTTCATTCCGTACACATGTAACAACAATAACTCGTATGATTATATGATACATGGCTATGGAATAAGTGCTACGCCGTCTGATTGTTATGCACGTATTGACTCACACATGGATATAGGAAGAAATAAAGCCTAAAGCACTGAACCTGCACCCTCACCCTATTAGTTACTGTACAAACTGGACAGTATGAAGAAAAAAGAAAAATTTAGCTCCTCCCAACATGTTCATGATGACATCTCCTTGTAAAAGAAAACTGTAGAAAACTTTATTCATGCATCTTATTAAAAAAACAGTTATTAATCAAAGAGAACAGTACATGATCTAGAAGGTCCCTAGTCACACGACTAGAAACCACATCTAAACCTGTCTCCGTTAGGGATGGGCGATTCCTCCTACTATTCGGACTCGCCGAATAGTAGCGGACTCGGGGGACTCGCTACTCGCCGAGTTTCCTTAGGAATTACTCGGGTACGAGTCCCTGTACTTTTGCAGTGTATCTATACAGATACACTAAAAAGTGCCCTAAAAGTTAATGTAAGGGTTAGAAACAATAACATTAATACTCACCTCCTGTACTCCAGGACCCGGGACCGAAACCTCCGACTGTTACAGGACCTCCGAGACCACCGGGAGAAGATGGGCAAAGGACCTTGCAGTCAGCAATCAGCATTCGGCTAGCGTCACATGAGTTTGTCATGTGACCGCAGTGCAGCCGCATCACAACCCATGTGACCGCTAGCCGAATGCTGATTGGCTGAACTGCAAGGTCCTTTCCCCGTCTTCTCCCGTGGTCTCGAGGTCCTGTAACAGCCAGAGGTCTTCGGTACCGGTCCCGGTCCCAGATACAGAGGTGAAGTATTAATGTTTATTGTTTTAACCCCTTACATAACGTTTAGGGTACTTTTGTATGTATCTGTATAGATACACTGCAAAGTACAGGTTAACTACTCGGGCTCGCTGGACTCGCAACGAGACGATCTCGGACCCGGAACTCGTTAGAGTCCAGCGAGTCCGAGTATTTCAGGATTCGCCCATCCCTAGTCTCCGTAAAAAAAAGGCCAATGAGCTGTTTCTCTTTTCTCTTCAGAAATCAGAGGCAGGTTACAACTACAACTAACCAGGATAAGGGAAGTGTGTGAAGTAGACAAAAAACCAAATGTGAGCAAATATAAAGCATGTGCACAAGGGAAAAAAGGAGAAATAATAAATGCATGAAAGGGTAACCTTCTACAAAACTAATGTAAAACAGAGGATAGGTGTAAGGAAAGTGAATGTGGAATACACAGAGCATTACAGAGCAAAATCGCTTAGCTGCAGGGCTGAAACTGCTTCGCAGATATCAACGTGGAAATGTTACCAGCAGAGAAGGCTGGTTAAAGGAGAGTATAAATAGTGATAGTACAGAGACAAAATAGGAAACTAAAAACGGCTGACTAGCAGCACAGCAAAGGAGAAGGGCAATAGTAAAAGAACCATCAGCACTTAGAGATCAACCAGGTAGTTGTTCAGGAGGGAAAGGGGAAACCAACCATGAAGCAAAAGGCTACAGGATTGAGTCCTGAGACTGAGGCATGACACAGACAATTTAACAGTTGCTACATTTTTATTTATGTTAGTACATTAAAGGGGTTGTCGAAGTTTGTGATTAAAGTGTTCAGTCACTCTATGTGACTGCATATACACACATGGTGCCCACTGTGAATAATGTGTAAATGAACTCCAATATTGCTATAAACTTTAAAAACATAAGGTGGTTAGTAAGTGATTTGTAATTATAGAGGTCAAAGGAATCCATTATTGTCATGGTGTACACTTTTTAATATGGATGGTCCCTAAACATTATTGCCTCACCATGTGCCAAAAACAGTGGAGTGAAAAGCAAAGCAGGAGAAATATCTCACAATTAAAACCTTGTGTTGAAAAGATGCGTGGATAAGGAATGCCGAGCACACTGGAGGGAGTCTCACCAACCGATATGTGTTACAATAAAGAAAAAAGTATGAGATTTGCAATCTTCCATTCACATTCCAACTAGACATGTCCTGTCTCACTAAATTCACTTGCACAATCTCAGGATTCTCTGGTGGAACTGCACGTACAGATACTGATAGCTGAAGGCATAAACGACTGACAGGTTCCCTTAATGATGTTTTGGATACATCTTATTATATACAGTTGTGGCCAAAAGTATTGACACCCCTGCAATTCTGTCAGATAATACTCAGTTTCTTCCTGAAAATGATTGCAATCACAAATTCTTTGGTATTATTATCTTCATTTAATTTGTCTTAAATGAAAAAACATAAAAGAGAATGAAGCAAAAAGCAAAACATTTCTCATTTCACGCAAAACTCCAAAAATGGGCCAGACAAAAGTATTGGCACCCTCAGCCTAATTCTTGGTTGCACAACTTTAGACAAAATAACTGCGATCAACCGCTTCCAGTAACCATCAATGAGTTTCTTACAATGCTCTGCTGGAATTTTAGACCATTCTTCTTTGGCAAACTGCTCCAGGTCCCTGATATTTGAAGGGTGCCTTCTCCAAACTGCCATTTTTAGATCTCTCCACAGGTGTTCTATGGGATTCAGGTCTGGACTCATTGCTGGCCACCTTAGAAGTCTCCAGTGCTTTCTCTCAAACCATTTTCTAGTGTTTTTTGAAGTGTGTTTTGGGTCATTGTCCTGCTGGAAGACCCATGACCTCTGAGGGAGACCCAGCTTTCTCACACTGTGCCCTACAATATGCTACAAAATTTGTTGGTAGTCTTCAGACTTCAAAATGCCATGCACACGGTCAAGCAGTCCAGCGCCAAAGGCAGCAAAGCAACCCCAAAACGTTAGGGAACCTCCGCCATGTTTGACTGTAGGGACCGTGTTCTTTTCTTTAAATGCCTCTTTTTTTCTCCTGTAAACTCTATGTTGATGCCTTTGCCCAAAAAGCTCTACTTTTGTGTCATCTGACCAGAGAACATTCTTCCAAAACGTTTTAGGTCGTTCTCAGGTAAGTTTTGGCAAACTCCAGCCTGGCTTTTTTATGTGTCTGGGTAAGAAGTGGGTCTTCCTGGGTATCCTACCATACAGTCCCTTTTCATTCAGACACCAACGGATAGTACGGGTTGACACTGTTGCACCCTCCGACTGCAGGGCAGCTTGAACTTGTTTGAATGTTAGTCGAGGTTCTTTATCCACCATCCGCACAATCTTACGTTGAAATTTCTTGTAAATTTTTCTTATCCGTCCACATCTAGCGAGGTTAGCCACAGTGCCATGGGCTTTAAACTTCTTGATGACACTGCGCATGGTAGACACAGGAACATTCAGGTCTTTGGAGATGGACTTGTAGCCTTGAGATTGCTCATGCTTCCTCACAATTTGGTTTCTTAAGTCCTCAGACAGTTCTTTGGTCTTCTTTCTTTTCTCCATGCTCAATGTGGTACACACTAGGACATAGGACAGAGGTTGAGTCAACTTTAATCCATGTCAACTGGCTGCAAGTGTGATTTAGTTATTGCCAACACCTGTTAGTGCCACAGGTAAGTTACAAGTGCTGTTAATTACACAAATTAGAGAAGCATCACATGATTTTTCTAACAGTGCCAATACTTTTGTCCACCCCCTTTTTTATGTTTGGTGTAGAATTGGATCCAATTTGGATTTAGGACAATTGTTTTTGTGTTTTTTCATTGAAGACAAATTAAATGAAGATAATAATACCAAAGAATTTGTGATTGCAATCATTTTCAGGAAGAAACTGAGTATTATCTGACAGAATTGCAGGGTTGTCAATACTTTTGGCCACAACTGTATATGTTTACGTACATGTGATCTAGAAGGTCCCTAGTCACGCGACTTGAAACCACAGCTTAAACCTGTCTCCGTAAAAGGCCCCCCTCGGAAGAAGCCTTAGCGAAACAGGTAATACTCCTTTGACCCATGATTTGATTAACAGTGACTTTTTGCGTACTTGTATGGTTTGCACTTAGGACTTGGGCATTACATTGGCTGTTGTCTGGTGCATGAAATATTGTTATTTACTATTATACTTGTATGTATTTATTCATGTGGTCACCTGTCTCGTGTGCCGCCTGGCATTACTTTTAATGCAGCATTTTATGTGGTGATTTTTAATAAAGAGCACTTTGATTATAATTTTGGCCTGACTCCAGGGTTGTTTTTATAGGAAGTATATGTGATTGGAGTGCCTTTTACTTTTATAAGGGAGTTTTCTGAAATTAGAATATAGAAGATAGAAGATTAAAATTGTATACTTGTGTTGACATGACCATCCACTCTTACCACAGGAGAATTCTGAAAATGTGAAGTGTGCGTGCTGTTACAATTTATAACTCTGCAGTCACATACAGTGTTTTGATGGACACTGATCTCTCCCACACCCCATATATACAATCTCTAACCTGCTCCTGTCGCTTGCACCTGAAAAATATCTCCAGAATTCGCCCTTTCCTCACCATGGAAACAACTAAAACCCTCACCTTGGCCCTGATTCATTCCCGCCTTGACTACTGTAATTCTTTATTAGCTGGCCTCCCCCACAGTAAGCTTTCCCCTCTCCAGTCTATCCTCAATGCAGCAGCCAGGATCACCTATCTAGCAAACCGTTACTCAGATGTTTCTGCTCTGTGTCAGTCACTGCATTGGCTACCCGTACACTATAGAATCCAACTCAAATTGCTCATTGTCACCCACACAGCTATTCATGGTGCGGCACCTGCTTATCTCTCCACCCTCATCTCTGTATACCACCCCACCCGTCCCCTTCGCTCTGAATGCGACCTCAGACTAACATGAGCATTACAGCTCCTCCTATTCCTATTCCTTTTCCCGACTCCAAGACTTCTCTCGAGCTGCACCAATCCTCTGGAATGCTCTACCCCAAGAATTTAGGACCATCCACATCTTGCATAGCTTCAGATGCTCCCTAAAACCACACCTCTTCAGGGCGGCCTATCCTTCACCCTAACAGTAGTCATGTAGACATAAGATATTCATTGTTATAAGCCCCTGTACTTTATGTTCCCATCCCGTCTTAGATTGTAAGCTCCTTCGGGCAGGGTCACCTTTATTTTTTGCCTTTTTATTGTATTTCCTAAGTTGATTCTATGTTTATTGTATATAACTACTGTTTTGTATTACCTACCATTCTGTATCGTATATTTTTCTTATATGTACCATTGTACTGTAAAGCGCTGTGGAATATGTTGGCGCTATACAAATAAAGTTTTATTATTATTATTATTATTATTATTATTATTTATCACAAACCTTTACAGCCCCTGTAATTACAATATTAACCACTGTAGCATGCCCAATCCTGAAACCATGTAATACACTGTCAGGATTCAGCTCTACCTGTTGGTTCCAGCAAATACTACATGACCACTTATGTGATTTTCATATTTATTTCCACATGACAACTAGCCTCTCTTCTTGCTTCTCTCACTCAAGCAGGGCTGTAGTATTTCATTGAACATTAAAAATATTAGGAAAGGCCAGGGTTACACTCACTGTTTTTAGCAGATGTCAGAAACATCCGCTTAAAATGTAGACATTTTCTGCCTAAGCCGATGCCGTTAACGGTATGCACTCCAGAGGTGCTATGGTACTGCGTCCTGCTGGATGTTAGATGTCACTAACATCTGTTAATAACAGTGAGTGTCACTGTGGCGCCCCGCAACGAGTGCGTCACAGGAGGGTATTGCAGCCATAAATGCAGCCGCAATATTCTCTGACACAGCAGTTATCCGGTTAACTTAGAAATCCAAAACCCTGCATGCATCACTTAACATAGAGGGACAATCCAAGGTCCTGGTGGGCGGAGTGCAAGGGTAGTGTAGGAGAATTACAGACACTTAGACTAGAGAGTCAGAGAGTGAGTCTAGACAGAAGACACACAGACTTGAACTTGGAGTAGGAGCGGGGGCTCTGCACCTCGTGCAGCCCCCGGGCCGTCACCAGTCAGGTGTTAGCACCTGAGGCCTCAACAACCGGGATCGGGCACCACCAACCACGGGCTCCAAAATACCCCCGTGCCCAACTCACAGCCGGTTCACTGGTACCGAAGCTGGCAGCAGTTCACCTCTGCTACGCGAACCAGAAGCGTGGAGGAGCAGCTTTACAGGAGCACCCCACCACCAGCCAACTTCCAGTCATCTAACCAGCGGTGTACCCACCGAGGGACCCAAGGCTCCCCAAAAACATCCATAACATACATCTTGGATAGGGCATTGAAGCAGCCTCCCTGTACCCGATCTGGTATTCCTGGGCGACAATGGCAAATACTTAGCTAGAACGGAGGAACACTACGGATCTCTGAGGAACACCTATAACTGCTGAGTCCACCCGGTCCACTACCCGTAAACTGTATACCATGTACTGCCTGCTGGTTACAGTAAAGACCCGTTACAGAGACTTTCAGTGTCCGTGCTTCCTTATGATTGAATCCGTCAGCGCACAAGGTAACCGCAGCTACCGCACAACATCTTAAGCAGCTCCAGCCTCCGGGGATCACCGCTCAGCCTGTGGGGAGCGTTCCATCTTGCTGCTGTCCATCCCCCGGAGGTTCCGCAGCATCGGTAACGATTACCGAACTACTCATAGGTGGCGTCACGAATAAATTAACCCCTTTAATCTGTTCCTACAAGATGTCTTCAACTTTTGATCTGCACTCAACCGGGCCTCACTACCGGCAGGCGCGGCCCACCCGTGACAAGGAGGAAGGAGCTACAGCCTGTCCAAACCGAGTCCCCGGCCATGGTGAGTCATCACCCTGACCAAAAGCAGCTAGTCAGCACATGATTGTAAGTTGGCAAATCATATATGAGTGGTCACATGGTCACATGGCATCTACTCGAACTGCTTGAGCAAAGAGTGGGTGGGGATGGGAAGCGCAACACTAAACTGTTGTCCAAAGTGACAGAAAAGATCTGCCTCTGGGGCTAAGGATGGTAGCAAAATTAAGATTCATCTGCACTCAGCACAGGATCCCGTGGGGTCTGCTGGGATCAACAAGAGTGTCACCTGAAGGCTGTTGATGGGCTGCAGAGCTTATATTTTCTTTGAGTGGAAAAAACATCTTTTCTACTTGATACCCCACCGGTTGGTAATATCAGCAGACTAAACTGTGATACAGCTGTAAAATTGAAGGGGTGGTGCGAACAAATTATGAAAACTGCTATATTTTGGATGGATTTTCTATAGGAGGGATCAATATTTTAACTTTCTACTTTTCATCATGCTGACTTTGTTTTTGCTTCCAGACATACAGAAGAACTGACTTTCTATTGAATTCACAGTAGCTCAGTTAATTAACTAATACAAAGGAAGTCTTTTATTTCCTTAAACCAAAGTAATTTCAGGGAAGAGCCAGAGCAAGACTGACAACAGGTGAAAATAAGGCAAAATGCTTTATCAGACTGAACAATGGAATATTTATGGGCTTGCTGATGTTAGAAGATACAACCTCATAAACGAGGAACAAGGATGAACTGTATTGTAAGTATTAAAGGGAAGGTATCATAAAAATGTAAAGTATTAATGTTTTTTAAAAATATATGTGCAAAAATATGTACAGTATAAAAGATTGTCAAAAAAGTTTTGACATTTTAAAGTTTTAAACATGGGGCTGCTTACATTTGATAATTGTAGCTCACACTATATATGACTACAGTAAAAGTGGGCGGGGTCTTCTCACATTTAACTGATGCCACGCCTTAACTTCCGAGTGTTTGAAAAATGATAAGGGAGAATGAAGTTTAGGATCACAGTGCGGAGCCATTTTGTTGGTGACTGCAATGTGATAATGGCATGTGGACAGGGTCACAGAGAACGACTGGTAGAAGTTCTAATTTTTGCTTTGGTAACTGAAATAAGAAATAAGAGTTCAATCTAAATATGCCGTGAAAAAATGTAATTCCTCCATCATCGTTTGAAGTTAATTATTATAAAGTTCATCGTATAGGAAAAATGACTTGGAAAAACGATTCTATGAACAAAGCAATTTCAATCTTTTATATTTTTTTCAAAAAATGTATTGTTACGTTAGAAAACAATTCAGTAGATTGTAAAAAACATAAATAAAAATTATGTGCTTCTATTCACTATATTTCCGTGGACAGAGATATGTGAGGTCGGTTTTGATTGTTTATTTTGGTATTTTTTTAGGGAGATCAAGCATCCAAAAAATACAATGCTGTCATTTTGAATATGTTTCTTGCATTTCTTGTAGGAATTATTTTATTTATTATTTGAAAGACTCAATTTTTATGGTCATAGTAGTACAGATTATGTTTTTTAACCATTTATTTAATTTTTTATGGGTTAAAATGAGAGGGATTCAAATATTTTTTTGAAAGTGAGGAGCAGTAACCAGGGTTAACATTATGGAATGGAGGGAGTGGGACATAGTTTAATGGCACAAAGAACAACCCCCCTGTATTGCCTTCAGTGTTATAAGGTTCTTTAGCTATTGTTAGTTGTACAGTGGGTACAGAATGTATTCAGACTCCTTTACATTTTTCACTGTTTGTTTCATTGCAGCCATTTGGTAAATTCAAAAAAGTTCATTTTTTTCTCATTAATGTACACTCTATGCCTCATCTTGACTGACAAAAACAGAAATGTAGAAAATTTTGTAAATTTATTAAAAAAGAAAAACTGAAATATCACATGGTCATCAGTATACAGACCCTTTATTCAGACACTTATATTTAGGTCACATGCTGTCCATTTTCTTCTGATCCTCCTTGAGATGGTTATACTCCTTTATTGGAGTCCAGATGTGTTTAATTAAAGTGATAGGACTTGATTTGGAGTCTATATAAGACTTCATAGCTCACAGTGCATGTCAGACTGAATGAGAATCATGAGGTCAAAGGAAATTCCCAAGGAGCACAGAGACAGAATTGTGGCAAGGGACAGATCAGGCCAAGGTTACAAAAGATTTTTTGCAGTACTCAAGGTTCATAAGAGCACAGTGGCCTCCATAATCCTTATATGGAAAACGTTTGGGACAACCAGAAGTCTTCCTGGACCTGGCCGTCCAGCCAAACTGAGCAATCGTGGTGAGAGATGTAAAGAACCCCAAGATCACTGTGGCTGAGCTCCAGAAATGCAGTAGGGAGATAGGAGAAAGTTCCACAAAGTCAACTATCACTGCAGCTCACCACCAATTAGGCATTTATGATGGCAGAGTGGCCCAACAGAAGCCTCTCCTCAGTGCAAGACATATGAAAGCCCACATAGATTTTGCAAAAAAAAAAAAAACACATGAAGGACTCCCAGACTATGTCAAATAATTTTCTTTGGTCTGATGAGATGAAGATAGAACTTTTTGGTGATAATTCTAAGCGGTATGTGTGGAGAAAACCAGGCACTGCTCATCACCGGCCTAATACAATCCCAACAGTAAACCATGGTGGTGGCAGCATCATGCTATGTTTTTTTTTTGCAGCTGCAGGGACAGGACGACTGGTTGCAATTTAAGTATAGATGAATGTGGCAAAGTACAGAGATATCCTGGACGATAACCTCTTCCAGAGTGCTCTGGACCTCAGACTTGGCCGAAGATTCACCTTCAAACAAGTCAATGACCATAAGCACACAGCTAAAATAACAAAGGAGTGGCTTCAGAACAACTATGTGACCATTCTTGACTTTCCCAGCCAGAACCCTGACCTAAACCCAAATGAGCATCTTTGGAGAGATCTGAATACGGCTGTCCACCAACGTTAACCATCCAACCTGGCGGATCTGGAAAGTAACTGCAAGGAAGAATGGAAAAGATACCGAAATCCACGTGTGAAAAATGGTTGCATCATTCCCAAGAAGACTCATGGCTGTACTAGCTCAAAAGGGTGCTTCACCTCAATACCGTGCAAAGGGTCTGAATACTTATGACCATGTGATATTTCAGTTTTTCTTTTTTTATACATTAGAAATGTAGACATTTTTGCAAGTTTTTCTAAGATAGGATGAGGTGCAGAGTGTACATTAATGAGAAAAAAAATAACTTTTTTTAATTTTTTATGACACCACCTGATGAAGACTGTTTTATACAGTTGAAACGCGTAGTGGAGCTGTGAGGGGAGCTAAGAAGTTAATAAAAGGTTTGCCATTTATTTAAACATCTTACATGTCTGCTTGTTCCTTAGAGCGCTCCTAATCAGACCGCCATTACTATTTTTTCCACGCTTTTAGGTTTGGACGCACGGCACCATGACTGAGCTTACCCTGAAGGGGCATGACTAAGTGTCTACTGGGTCTCCGCCAGATCCTCTGATAGTGAGGATGGTCTGGGCTGACGTTAGACATGAGGTACTATTTTAGGGCAGTTGCTGGTACTGCAGCAGCTGACCTGAGGGTCAGGGATGCAGATACAGGAGGGCAGGCAGGATGGAGTCAGTACTGGAGTCTAACAGGATGGAGTTGGAGCATCTAGCTGGAGATGGTATGCTAGTGGAGACTTGAACACACTTGGAACCTTACTTTCTCAGGCACCTTTCCACTACCCTAAGTATCCTGCCAGGAGACTTGCATGATGCACACAGGCCCTGGAGCCTGGGGATCTGAGTTTGAGAAAGCTCCCCAGATTGAGCAGAAGAGGGGAGCAGGGAAGACAGAGCTTGACAGCTGCAGTAGTGAGCATATACACATCTCTGCTGAGCAAAGGTAGAGGGGTAGTGCACGGATGCCAGTGTTGCAATAATTTATTTCAGTGGTGGACATAGACAGACAAGGGACCCTATGTAAGAATAATATTGGACTATTTGCAGTACAATAGTTCTGTCTATGACAGTTACTATAAGCTGATTTGGAGGTAGTAGTGGTCCCTTACATCTTGGGCCCCAGTGCAGCTGCACCAATATCCGATACTTTTTAGTTGCCAGAGCAAAGCAGTCTGACTGCAGTGCTTTGATCACAGAGGTAAACGTTAGGTTTATGATTGAATGGATTTACTTAGTTGTTGTTCAGAGTTAGCGCAGATCATAAAGATAGAATCTGTATAGGGAAGTTAGTCTGAGAGTTTTACGGAGCAGGATGTCATGGAGTCACTTTACAGTTTGCTATTATAGAGTTGACATTTTGAAGTGCCATTTTACTGTGCAGTGCAAAATATTTTTTTGCAAAGGAAGTGGTAAACACGTGTAAGGATAAATCTAATATTGTTCTGTATATTAAACAATATGGCAGTTGCACAGATTTCCTAATTACTTAGGTTCTCAAGCATGGTAGTCTCTCCTCCTTCATATCATACACTTGGCAGTTGGCACATATATTTTAATAAAGTTGTATATATATTATTTATAAGCAATCCAAACATAGATATAATGTCATTCTTTAGTCCTAATTCTGGACTTTGATCAGACACATGGATTGTGGTTTTGTAAATACATGAATAAATCATCATAATTGCTATCTTTGTGTCCGTAAAACTTAGATCTGTCAAAATAAGCAAATAAAATAAACAACATATAATCTAATTTTATATGTAATACAAAATACTTTAAATAACACTTCAGATTTAGGGACAAAACCCCTTTCATAGTTCCATTAATGCAAAAATACAAAAAAGGTTATGGGTCTCAAACAGCGTCAACAAAATTTTATTTTTTACAAAGATCTGAATTATTTAAGCGTGAATAAAAAAAGTTTGGTATCAGTATAACTGTATTGATCTAGAGAAATATCTTACCAGGTCATCTCTACAGCTCAATTAATTTTATCATCCTTTGTCTTGATCTCAAGCCATAGTGACTTTATGGATGAACGATCTATTGGAAAATCGGCCTTGTGTCTAGAGTCTAGATTGAGAACCAGGGTATTTGCCACCATTAGTTTGATTGTATCTAGCCATCAGATTGTTAGCCTTGTCTTCTATTCTTCTATCAAAATCCATTGTTGATTTGTTTATAGCAGTTCTTCTACTGAGTTTCAGTGTTGTTGCTGTATTTTCAGTGATTATCTAGAAGTCCTTTACAACTTCCAGTTTATCACCATCCATCTTAAATGTGTTTTGGTTGTACCTGCCAGTATGTTACATCCACAAAAGCAGACAGGGCCTCGGCATATTCACCCCTCCAGCACTCTCTCAGCTTCATCCCAGGCAACATCTGATTCTTTCTGCACCCAGGGCCTGCACACGCAACACAGAACTCCAGAGAGCACACTTAGGCTACATGCATGTACCACTCCCGCTATGTAAAGGGCAAGGACACCCTACTGGGAAATGCTTCTCACCTTGTGAGTGAGATGCACAGAGTATTTAAGGTGCATTTCCCATTTGAATGGGGCATGAGCAATGTAGCCTATGCCACTGAGACACACTGCTAGTTATTAGGTCCTCCTGCTGTTACCAGTGTATTTAGCTTACCTTTACTGTGTCTGTGTTGAGTTCGCTAATTAACTAGCACCTCTCAGTACCTTCCACATCAAGTCACCAGTCCGGTTGCTGCATCTCACCTGTTGCCGCATTGTCTACATCTATTCTGCTACAGCATCATCTGCACCAATCCTTTTGCCACACCTGCAGCACCTACCAAACTCTAACCCAGAGACTGAGCATGTCCATAGGAACTCCATAGGAACTTACCCTGGAGCAGCTGTCGTAGTACTGAGACCCCCTGAAGCTACCCACAAGAATAAGTCTAAGCTCTCTACCTGACGCTCTACACTGTGTCAGAATTATTAGGAAGTTGTATTTAGAGGATTATTTTTATTATTGTATCAACAACTATGTTCTCAATCAATCCAAAAGATTAAATATCAAAGCTTAATATTTTAGAAGTTGAGTGGTTTTTTTTAGATTTGGCTATCTTAGGAGGATATCTGTTTGTGCAGGTAACTATTACTGTGCAGAATATATTAGGTAACTTAATAAAAACCAAATATATTCCCATCTCACTTGTTTATTTTCATCAGTTAAACTAATATAACTGCACAAAATTTAGAAAAAACATTTCTGACATGCAAAAACAAAACACAAAAAAAATTAGTCAACCAATATAGCCACCTTTCTTTATGATGACACTCAACAGCCTCCATCCATAGATTTGTCAGTTGCTTGATCTGTTTACGATCAACATTGCGTGCAGCAGCCACCACAGCCTCCCAGACACTGTTCCGAGAGGTGTACTGTTTTCCATCCCTGTAGTTCTCACATTTTAGGAGGGACCACAGGTTCCCTATGGGTTCAGATTAGGTGAACAAGGGGACCATATCATTATTTTTTCTTCTTTTAGACCTTTACTGGCCACCCACGACTGTGGAGTAGTTGGATGCAGTGATGGAGCATTGTCCTGCATGAAAATCATGTTTTCATGAATGATACCGACTTCTTCCTGTACCACTGCTTGCAGAAGTTGTCTTCCAGAAACTGGCAGTAGGTCCCAGGAGTTGAGCTTCACTCCATCCTCAACCTAAAAAGGTCCCACAAGTTCATCTTTGATGACAGCCAGCCCATACCATTACCCCACCTCCACCTTGCTGGGTCTGATTCGGAGTGGAGCTCTTGCCCTTTACTGATCCAGTCTCTGGCCCATCCATCTGGCTCTCAAGAGTCACTCTCATTTCATCAGTCCATAAACCTTTGAAAAATCAGTCTTAAGATATTTTTTGGTCCAGTCTTGAGATTTTATCTTATGTTTCTTGTTCAAATGGTGGTCATTTTTTCAGCCTTCCTTACCTTGGCCATGTCCCTGAGTATAGCACACCTTGTGCTTTTTGATACTCCAGTAAGTTGCAGCTCTGAAATATGGCAAAACTGGTAGTAAATGGCATCTTGGCAGCTTCACACTTGATTTTCCTCAATTCATGGGCAGTTATTTTACGCCTTTTTTGCCAACACGCTTCTTGCACCCAGTTGGCTATTTGCCATGAAATGCTTGATTGTTGGTGATCACAGCTTCAAAAGTTTGGCAATTTCAAGCTGATCTGTATCCCTTTTCAGAGCCCGTCAATCTCTCTTCTGACCTATTTTGCCTAAGGAAAGGCATTTGCCTAATAATTAAGCACACCTATGGTGTATTCAACCACACCCCTCCCTCATTACAGAGATCACATCACCTGATTTACTTAATTAGTAGTTGGCCTCAAGCCTATACAGCTTGGATTAGGACAACATGTATAAAAATATCATGTCATCAAAATACTCATTTGCCTAATAATTCTGCACACTGTATAGAGATGACTCAGTAGCAGCTCAGGTTGCTTGTCAAGGTGATAATTGGTGTTTCGGCCCAGTGTTTCCAATCCCGAACACTTGCCCTGCGAGCATTACGTAGACAATATCTTTGTTTTCATTGGATTTGGAACAGTCCCATGTTCGAGCTTTCCACCTTGACATGTCATAATAATTCCGAAATTCCATCTACAATTGTTGCTATTAGTGTTGTATCATCTGTATATTTGCATAGTTAAAATTGTTGATGTTTATCCAGCAATTTTGAGTTCTTCTTCTTCGGCAAGTCCAGCCTTCTTGAAAATAGCTTCTGTATATAAATTGAAGAGAAATGGTGAGGGATGCAGCCTTGAATGACACCTCTCTTTGAATCATGCTGTATCATCGTATTCCATTTGGACTGTTGCTTCTTGATTAATGTAAAGGTTTCTAATGAGGCTGATCATTTGGTTCCTCACTCCAATATTCTTCATGATATTTCAAAGTTTCTAATGATCAACACAAATGAAGACTTTGCTGTAGTCAATAAAGCAAAAATAGAGCTCCTTGTTGTATTTTTTGGCCTTTTCCATAATCCATCAAATCCATGTTAGAGATTACTAGTGATGAGCGAGTGTATTCATTACTCGCACAGATAGTACAGTATTTGCGGTACTCGTTACTCAGCGAGTATCGCTGGTGTTCGTGAGTGATATGTTCATCGTTATCAATCTGACACATATTGCCAGCTCCCTTTAGTACACAAAGGGAGTCAGCACCTCAGTGAGAGCAGATTAATTATTAGGGTCTCTCTGGGGGGCACAGCAAAATATTGTACTCAGTGAAAATGCAAAAAGGCCCACCCTCCTGCCCTGCCCCAGAAAGACTCATTTTATAACTGGATGTGTGTGGGCAGAGCCTATCATTAATTTACTAACATTGGGCTCGCTATTCGGATGAGTACACGTGTATTGAAAACTACTCGTTAGGAATATAGCGATTACGAATATTTCAATACTCTCCCTACTTTGCAATGGGAATGAACACCGATCTTGTCCAGTCCTTGTGCCATTTACCAGTTGTCCATATCTAGCACTTTGTTGTTTGACAGAAGCTTTATTGCAGCAATTACTTAATCTTTCAGGATGCTCATCATATCATTCCCTTTCTCAGTTTCTTCCTATATCACTGAGTCAATCCTAGAAGCGAGCTGCATGTATTTTTCCTATCTTTCCTTGATCTATTTGGCTCAGTTTGTTCAGATCGGATGCTTTCAACATTCCCACTCTTGGTAAAACATTTGTCTTATCTCTTTTATCTTTAGACTTGTCTTCTTGCAGGGGCAGACATATCATTGGTACGACCTGGGCAACTGCACAGGGGCATAAGAGGTAAGGGTGCACATTTCCACCTCCAAAGCAGGTGGTATTGTGTAAATGATGAGTAATTGGACTGAGAAGGACAATATTTTGTTCTTACACAGGGGCCCTTTTCTGTCTGTGTCCACCACTGTTTTTCTGGTCTTCTCCATCAGTTGTTGAGTGTCTATCTCTGTACATTTCTATTGTTTGTACAGTTCTTTGCTCAAATGGCTCTGATTACTCTATGACTGATGTTGTCTGTGACCGGCTTGTTACATTTCGCCTTTGCCAGCACATAAATGCTGTAAAAGCAAAACCCAATAGGAAGCAATAATAGAATTACATTGTCTTTTTTCACCATTTTTCTTTTCTAGTTTTTTAGTACTTTACATGGTAAAAAGAATTGTGTCATTTAAAACATTAACTTCTCTTGCCAAAAATATGTCTTTGTACTGCAGTGTTGATGGAAAAACAAAAAGTAATGGCTCCTGGAAGGAGGGGAAGAATGTCAAAAACAGAAAATCACCCGCTAATGAAGAGGTTACCTATAGGTACTATTAATGAAGTCATGCTAGCCTCCATGGACGTGAGATCTTTCGATTCCAGCATCCCTCATGAGGATGAACCGACTGCTGTGTATATTGAGGCTAATGAGATCGTTTCTGAGTCTGGAGATCTGTACAGCAGCTCTTGTCTGCTAATAAATACCTCTGGGCCCACAAAAGTGTAGAGTGCAGAAATTAAATTACTGATATTAGTGGTGGAGATTTTGGCTGAATTTTCTTGGTAAATACTTGTCCCTACTTTTTCCTCTTCTGAGTCTGAAAAATGAATAATGTCTATTTATTTGCAGTTTTGACAGTTAATTAGCTAAACATAAACAGTTGTTTCTTTATGCTATTTCATAATGTCATAGTAACGAAATAAGCCACTTTATAATACATACATAAAATGGCCATATGTTGGAAGATCTGCAAAAACGTACAGCTTTGCAGATAATGCAGTGCCGGAACAGTAACCTCACACAGATCCTAAATAATATAACCTTCAAAATCAGTACAAATATAATAAAACAACACACAGTATGTGAATGCTGAAATAACAGCCAAATTCCAAGTGTTGGTTCAATATTTCCACTTATTATTTACTAGGGGCCCAATTCATTATTGCATTGCTGCCAGCTTTTTGGGGGTGAACTTGTCTCACTTAGTAACTTTTTGATTTATAACAAGAGTATCAGATGATTTCTGCCTTTTATCAAGTTAGCTTTTGTGGTTTACTTCATTTTCAGATTTTTTATTACATTTTGGCTTTTCCAGTGTTTTAAAATGATTCATGAAATGTGATTTTTTTTTTTAAAGCAATAAAAAACTTGGAACAACTCTACTGTAGTCACTCTCTGAAGTCATTCTATGGTGAAACATGTAATTTTTCATACAAAAAAGTCACAAAACAAGTTAAAGGGAACCCGACCCCTAAAAATCAGCCCCCAGCCTATTACTGCCTGTCCCTGCACCATCAGTATTGTATTCTAGCCATCCCTTTGTGTAAATATTCTGTATTTCTAAAGTTTATAAAACTGCTTTTATTACCTGCTGAACTGCGGCTTCTCAGTGCTTGAGAAGTCACACAGGGCGTTCCCTGTGGCTTCTCATCGCCGCCTGTAATTTAATTATTCATGCCGCGATGGGCGTTCTAAACCATAGTGATCCTTCCCATCCTCCTACATGGGCGGTATAGCCGGTATGAAGCTAATCGCGTCATATCCGGCTATCCGGACGTCAGTACACCCATTTGAGTGTATTCAGGACCTCACGATGCGCATTGCGCATGCGCAAGTTTAGTTTTACGGCAGCTTATCTGTGATGCAACCTCACGCATGCGCAATGTGTATCACGAGGTCCTGAATACACCCAAATGGGTGTACTGACGTCCGGATAGCCGGATATGACGTGATTAGCGTCATACCGGCTATACCGCCCAGGACAACCTTTTAATGATCAGTAAGATGGTATTACTGTATATGCTGATAATATTTAGTTACTAGTAAAAAGGCCCGATGCAATTGCATCGGGAGCGCGGTGAAATGAATTGTGTGTATACAGGCGGGTGAGTGGCTAGCAGAGTATACATGGGGCTCTGCGGGTAGCAGACTATACAGGTGGGTCTGTGGGTAGCAGAGTATACAGACTGCTCTGAGGGTAGCAGATTATACAGGCGGCTCTCTGGGTAGAAAAGTATACAGGCGACTCTGTGGGTAGCAGAGTATACAGGCAGGTTTGTGGTTAGCAGATTATACAGGCGGCTCTGTGTGTAGCAGAGTATAGAGAATGCTCTGTGGGTAGCAGAGTAGAGAGGCGGCTCTGTGGGTAGCAGAATATAGAAACAGCTCTGTGGGTAGCAGAGAATACAGGCGGGTCTGTGGGTAGGAGAGTATACAGGCGGCTCTGTGGGTAGCAGAGTATAGAGGCGGCTCTGTGGGAAGCAGAGTATAGAGGCAGCTCTGTGGGTAGCAGAGTATAGAGGCAGCTCTGTGGGTAGCAGAGTATACAGGCGGCTGTGTGGGTAGGAGAGTATACAGGCGGCTCTGTGGGTGTCAGAGTATAGAGGGGGCTCTGTGGATAGCAGAGTATGATGTGGCGGGAGGCTGGAGGAGTGAGGGGAGCAGAGGCTGGAGGGGTGAGGAGAGCAGAGGCTGGAGTGGTGAGGAGAGGTCCAGATGGAGGGGTGAGGAGAGGTCCGGCTGGAGGGGTGAGGAGAGATGCGGCTGGAGGGGTGACATCACCGCTCGGCGGCAGGACGTGGCTGCGTGCTGGGGCTGATCGCAGCCCCAGTCACACGGCATTGTCCTCTGCGGCGGGTTGGGTGATGCAGAGAGGGATCAGTTCTTGCCCTCAGGTCAGACATGTGACCTGAGCGGAAGGAGCGGATTGGGCGGTGTGTGGTAAAGACAGGACGGTCATCCGATTGGTCTAGGACGCCAAGTCCTGGGCAATGGGATGGGCGTCCTGTGTGTACAACACAGCGCCCAATCCGCTTGCAGGGGCGGCGGGGGCAGGCAATGGGAGTGAGCGGGGCGTGTCAGGCTTTGCAGGCTGACACGGTCCGCTCACTCCCATTGGCTGTTGCCGGCCACAGGACGACTTCCCTGGCTCCCGGCACCTGGCCACAGCCCGTAGACCGCTACTCCACCAGCATGGCGACATTGAGAGCCCAGCGGTGAGAGAGTGGCGAGGGGCGGAAGGCTCCGGCGGCATTCGGGCAGCATGGACCTCGCGGAGGGCGGTGGCGATGGAGCGGGGCCGACGGTTGGCAGGATGGCAGCGGTGTCAGGTAGTGCGGCTGAGGATGGAGGAGGCTGAGAGGATGGAGGAGGCTGTGAGGCTGGAGGAGACTGTGAGGCTGGAGGAGGCTGTGAGGCTGGAGGAGGCTGTGAGGATGGAGGAGGCTGTGAGGATGGAGGAGGCTGTGAGGATGGAGGAGGCTGTGAGGCTGTGAGGCTGGAGGAGGCTGTGAGGCTGGAGGAGGCTGTGAGGCTGGAGGAGGCTGTGAGGCTGGAGGAGGCTGTGATGCTGGAGGAGGCTGTGAGGATGGAGGAGGCTGTGAGGCTGGAGGAGGCTGTGAGGCTGGAGGAGGGTGTGAGGCTGGAGGAGGGTGTGAGGCTGGAGGAGGCTGTGAGTCTGTGAGGCTGGAGGAGGCTGTGATGCTGGAGGAGGCTGTGATGCTGGAGGAGGCTGTGAGGATGGAGGAGGCAGTGAGGCTGGAGGAGGCAGTGAGGCTGGAGGAGGATGTGAGGCTGGGGGAGGCTGTGAGGCTGGGGGAGGCTGTGAGGCTGGGGGAGGCTGTGAGGCTGGGGAAGGCTGTGAGGCTGGAGGAGGCTGTGAGGATGGGGAGGCTGTGAGGCTGGAGGAGGATGTGAGGCTGGAGGAGGCTGTGAGGATGGGGAGGATGTGAGGCTGGAGGAGACTGAGGCTGGAGGAGGCTGTGAGGCTGAAGGAGGCTGTGAGGATGGGGAGGCTGTGAGGATGGAGGAGGATGTGAGGCTGGAGGAGGCAGTGAGGATGGGGAAGCTGTGAGGCTGGAGGAGGCATTTACTGTACTGAGCATGCTCAGTACAGTAAAAGGTCTCCAAACAGGAAGGCAGGGGTTAAAAAAAAAAAAAAAAAAAGTTAATGCTCACCTCTCCCCGAGCCCCCGCCGTCTCCTGCCGTCTTCCTCCAAGCTTCCGGTGGCTGCCGCAGGCTGCGAGTGTCTGCAGAGCTCTTCTAGTGCAGTTCAGGACCTGCGGTGATGTCACAGTCACGTGACACCAGGTTACCATGGAGTAACCTGGTGTCACGTGACTGTGACATCACCACAGGTCCTTGACTGCAGTAGAAGAGCTCTGCAGACACTGGGCGCCTGCGGCAGCCACCGGAAGCTTGGAGGAAGACGGCAGGAGACGGCGGGGGCTCGGGGAGAGGTGAGCATTAACTTTTTTTTTTTTTAAGGGTAGTGCGGCTGCGGCTCGTGATGACGCTGCGCGTCATCACTCGCAGTCCCGCAAAGCATGTTGGGATTCGGCTACAGTGCCCGAATTCCCAACTGCCGATTATATAAGTAGATAGTATCATGGTATTTGTCTGTTATGTTTTAATATTATTATTGCAGTATTATTATTCTTGCATAGCAGTATTATTAGAGATATTGCTCTATTAGTATAGCTTTATTTCTTCCATGCATAGTAATGTGGTGTGATGTTTGTGGAGACAAAGGACAGCATGAACCTGTTGGCTTTCCTATGCCATGGCTAAATTTTAGTCCCAATCTATTCCTGTCTATGGGGAAAACTTCCAGACAGTGACTGTTATTGGTAATCGATGTTACATAAATATGTCATTATGAGCATTATAAGGAGGTAGTGGGATGGAGGATGGTGGGATACACAGCACAATATATGTTTAGCATCTGTTCGGCACAAGACATACACAGAATATCATTCGTCCTTGGTTATACTTTATGCTTATAAAAAGACGTCTTAAATTCTATTCAATTTCTTCTGCTTTTCCAAAGTTAATTCATTTACAATGACATCCAGTCAGCCCGATCAGATAATCTGTGCATTCTCTGCTTCAATGAAGATGTGCGCTTTATTAACAATGAACTAGTAAATGAACTGTACCTTCTAACTAATGGAGGAAGCAGACGGGTGCTCTTACCCACAGCTATGTGCAGTGAAAAGCATTGCTTACAATGCACTTGTCTGACGTGGAGAAGATCCATTCTGCATAGATCTTTTTGGACAAAGGTAGTGGGAAAGGAAATAAATCTAAAACCGGGCTTGTGATAAAAGGCGGAAGAGAAGAGAATGGAACAACTTCAATATGCCTGGCTTCTCATACAAACAAACAAACGACTGACTGACGGATCCTGTCAATGTAGTCAATGGAAGCACTGTCCAGTCTAATTTTAGCTGCTTGCATTACAGGAATATTCTTGTCAGTTCTATGTAAGTAATGGTGGATACTTCTTAAAACTGATGCACTTAATCAGTATATTGAAACTTGATTGCATCCTTTGCACCCAATTTGGGAAATCTACCCCAAAGTCTAGTATAATGGATATTATTATTATTGCTACAGTAACACTCTAAGCAAACCTGATACATTTCCATGTGAAATACTGGGTCTGAGAAATCAGGGGTTGGAGCCATGTCCATGTCTGGTCAACACACTAGGCCAAGGGCAATTACAGACAAAACAAAGCCTCTGTGCAAGAATTAGGCTGGGGTCACACATAGAAATCCGTTTTTGGAAGTGATTGTCATCACCAATCCATTTTTTATAGGGTGCTTTTTGAGCCTCCTGCACCCCTGAACGTTTCTGGACTTAGTCATTTTTTCATTAAAAACGCATATGCGTTAATGCATGCGTTAACGCAAGTGCCTATATGTGCCATGCGTTAACACATGCATTTCCCAGAGGGCCCCATGTTAAAAAAACGCATGCGTTTTTTAACTGATGCCAAAAACGTTGCTAGCAGTGTTTTTGGCTCAAAAACGGACATAGCAATGTTTTTAGGTCCAGAAAAAAATGGACAGGGTGTTTATTACATCCAATCCAATTTTCTGTCAGTTTTTGGACTTAGAAAAAAAATGACAAAAATGAAGCCAAAAACGGACCAAGGGCTTATGTGTGACCCCAGCCTTATACACTTACCGGTGCATCTGAATAAATTACAATGTCATCAAAAAGATCATTTATTTCAGTAATTCAATACATAACATGAAACCCATATATATTAAATAGAGTCATTACACACAGAGTGATCTACTTCAAATGTTTATTTATGTTAATGTTGATGATTATGGCTCACAAACAATAAAAACCCAAAGGTCATTATTTCCCAAAATTAACGCAGTGAGAATGAAGAGTTCGAGAGATAAAATATGACCTAAATAGGTATCAGAGGCTTCATCTTGTGTGGTTGTGAGAGTCACAACCACTATAAAAGCAGATCACAGCTGCTGCAGGCCCCAGTGTGGTGCATATAGAGTACGGAGGATGAAGGGTAAAAAACCACGCTGATTTTTTCCACGAGACATCAAAGGGTGTATATAATATTGATTTATTAGTCAACATGTTTCAGGGCTCCCTGTCCTCTTCCTAAGGACAAATCAATATCATATTGCCATCTTTCAGTGCGTTTCAGGAAGACCTGAAACACGTTGACTAATAAATCAATATTATATTTACCCTTTGATGTCTCGTGGAATATGGCAGTGTGGTTTTTAACCCTTCATCCTCCCTACTTTAATTTTCTGAGATAATGATCTTTGGAATTTCATTGGCTGTAAGCCATAATCATCAACATTAACATAAATAAACACTTGAAATAGATCACTCTGTGTGTAATGACTCTATATAATATATGTGTTTCACTTTATGTATTGAATTACTGGAAAATTAGCTTTTTGATGATATTCTAATTCATTGAGAAGCACCTACTGTGTTTCCCCAAAAGTAAGACCCTGTCTTATATTTTTTTGGGGGCCAAAAGTGGCCCCCTGTCTTACTTTCGGGGGGGTCTTATATTGGCAGCCGGGTCATTCCATGTCAAGTGAACCAATGATTATTACCTCTATATTTTTAATTCTTTTGAGATTTTGTTATTTGATAATAGCATGTCAGACAATGCAAAATGTGAAGAGAAAATTTTTTTAAAAAATTTATTTTTTTTAAAAAATGATTTTCAAAGTTCGGAAAAAGAGCGAATTTCGCTGTTGCCTGCCTTTACGTTTCTCCTCATAACTAAGGCTAGGAATAAGATAGAGAGACAAAATAAACACCATTCTACTCAGAACTATACAGGCTTTCACCAGATATGTCACAAGAGGATCTTTGTTAATATTTTACCCATGTGATCACAAGCGCAAAACTTTAAAACGCATTTCCGAAAAATTGGCGCGCTTTAAATATTTCAAAAACTGCCCATGTGTCTGCTTTGCTCTTAGCCACATCTGTACCAAATTTCAAGTTGGGATCGCGATGGCATCATATTTTAAAATATTTTACTATTAATAGCGTCAATGGGTCATTCCATATCAAGTGATCTAAATATGAATATTTTTTTTTACCTGACGTCTTTAGATTTTTTTTATTTTTTTTCCTTTATGAAGTACTACTTTAGTTAATTACAAATTAAAAGTATGACTAGTATGACTTTACATTTTTTTTTATCTTGGGCTAGAAATAAGATAGAGAAACAAAATAAACACCATTCTACTCAGAACTGTCCAGGCTTTCACGCTTTCACCAGATATGTCACAAGAGTATATTTGCTAATTTAAATTTTTTACCCATGCGAACACAAACGCAACATTTTGAAACGCATTTCCGAAAAAACGTTTTAATAAAAATTTTCCAAAACTGCCCATATGTCTTTTATGCTCTTAGCCACATCTGTACCAAATTTCAAGTTGGGATCGTGATGGGATCATATTTTAAAATATTTAACTATTATAGTGTCAATTCAAAAATCTTGAATTCAGATCTGTTCAACCTGTGGTCTAAAAGCGTGGGGTCTATATTTATCAAATTCATTATTTTTAGACATTACTGTATTATTTTGATATGTTACAGCTTAGAACCAGGAGAGGACATATAGGAAAAAGCTTTGTTAGGGCTCAACCTGAGAAAGCACAGGGATAGACAGTGAATGCAGAGCAGATGATAGGCCAGCAGCTCTGTCAATCATGTTAAGTGTCTACCCACTGCATTCAGGAAGTAAAACAGCTCATTCAGACCTTTCATGTCCTGACATGTCTGGACATCTTCACTCCTGAACAAACAATAGTCTGTACAAAGCCATCAAGGCTGTGTACTAAAATATGGGTGAGTAAATATATTAATAGTTTAATGCTTTTATTATTAAGGGCCAATACACACAGTGCTATTCTTAGGGATCATCATTCAGAAAAACAGCCCCATTGATTTCTATGGGGTTCACCACATGCAGTGTTTTTGGAAACACTCAAGAGTGAGTAAATCACTGCTTGAACTACTTTTTAATCGCTGCAATAAACGCAGCATTTATCATTTATATAAAAAAAGCTGCCATTTTTTTCACTAGTGATTAAAAAAACTAACGCATATGTGGTAAAAACTTGGTAGAAAAACAAGCTGCCAAAACTGCAGCGTGTATCTGCAGACAGAAAAACTGTGCGCGCTAGCCCTAAAACTCACTTTATAGTAATACAGTTCTATCTCAAGTGTACTGTAAATCTTTATTTTTATTACCTACATTCCTTACTTAATATTAACTGTATTTTTCCCACACAGCAATGGCTGCTACTTCTCAAGAAACAGCATTTTATCATAGACACTGTTGCAATCCTTTTGAAAAAATATGAATATGATTGGCGCTGGTGGCTGGCTACTGTACTCTCCAAAGATTGTGAAAATGAAGAAGTAGAATTGACTTTATTGCATCCTTCTGGTCCAGCGCCATCCTTTGTGTATCCAAGAAAGCCAGACATTTTAAAAGTGCACAAAAATCAGATATTAACTCAGGCGGAGCCTAACACCGTGACAGGCCGGACATACTCTTTGACACACAAGGAAATGGCGATTGCTAGTAATCGTTTATGGACAAGATTACATTTCACCCACTAGAAGGGACAAATTGATGAAAGGCCACTTTAAAAACATACTATTGATTGTTTGATTAGTTCATAATTTATAGAACGATGATTTAACTACTGTACTATTCTTATTAAACACTTCAAAAATCACATGTTTAGTGATAGAATAGAAAACAAATTTATATGTATAAATAGGGGTTAACATTTTTGGTTCTTTTAATCTTGTTTAATCAAACTTGAGGATATGATCACCCTTCTGCTTTTGGTTTGTTCAATACATTCTAGTTGAAAATGCTGAGCATTGTGTTCTGATGATTAAGATGTATTTATCCTGGCACTTATGGGATTTGCTTTTTGTGTTTCTTTTTTGTTGCATATAAATGTTTTATTCAATAAGTTGTGATAACTCATACAACCATAAAATAAAAAATATATAAATTTGACAGGTCCCAAGTTGAATCTCTGCACAAATATAACCAAGAACACAATCAGTCATTTTTTCACAATTGCCCGTCAATAGTTTGAATTTGATATAAAGAAACATAGTCTTGTAACATCTCAAATGAAAGCTGTTACCGTTCTGAGTAAAATGATGCCTCTCCCACTTCATTATATTATTTCTAGCCTGAGATAAAAAAATGTAAAGTCATACCAGGCCAAAATTCACAAAAAGTTTTGCGCTTGCGATCACATGGGTAAAATATTAACAAAGATCCTCTTGTGACATATCTGGTGAAAGCCTGCACAGTTCTGAGTAGATTGGTGTTTATTTTGTTTCTCTATCTTATTTCTAGCCCGAGATATGATAGAAAATGTGAGGCCATACCAGGCCAAAATTCGCACTTTTTTAAAACTCTAAAAATCTGTAAAAAATTAACTGATAAAGAAAAAACTTCAAAACTTTTTTTTGTAATAAACTAAAGTTGTTCTTCATATAGAAAAAAAATGTAAAAAATCTGAGGACGTCAGGGAAAAAAAATATTCATTTTTGGATCACTTGACATGGAATGACCCAGCCCCAGCCACTCCAGCCCCCAATCCACACACACCCACCCACCCTACACTTACAAACACATACACCCACACTGCCGTTAATCTTTATCTGAATACATACACCCACACGCACACACTTACAAACATACACACACACATACACACACGCACACACTTACAAACACACACACACACACACATACACACATGCACACACTTACAAACACACACACACATACACACACTTACAAATATACACACACATACACACACACATACATACACTTACAAACACACACATACACACTGCTTCTTACCAGCTCCCCTGGCCTTCAGTGTGGCTCCTTGCTGTCCCCCTGTGTGTCCAGGCTCCTCCAGTGTCCTGCAGCTGCAGCCGTGCTGGTGCAGATAGGGTTAATCACAGCCTAACATGCTGTGTGCTCTTGCTGAATTCTGCCCAGCCTGACATCACAATAGCCCGGCTCGAGCTCTGATTGGCTCCCAGGAACCAGTGGGCGCGGCCAGATGACGAGCCCACAACGCCACGCCCACTGCTTCCTGGGAGCCAATCAGAGCTGGAGCCGGGCTGCTGTGACTTAAGGCTGGGCACACAGCATGTTCGGCTGTGATTAACCCCGTCTGCTCCAGCGCGGCTGCAGCTGCAGGACACTGGAGGAGCCTGGACACACAGGGGGACAGGTACTGGCCTTATATTCCCCAGCGCCTCCCCCCAGGCGGCCTTACTTTCGGGGGGGCCTTATATTACAGACCCCCCCCCCGTTCTCCCTACCCTGCCTTACTTCCGGGGGGGTCTTACTTTCAGGGAAACGCGGTATATGTGCAAAATATTAGCAGCGTAACATCACTAATGTTTTTAACCCCCTCACCCTCGGATAACTTTCCGTTTTTGATTTTCGTTTTTCCCTCCCTTCTTCCAAAAGCCATGACTTTTATTTTTCCATTAATATAGTCTTATGATGGCTTCCTTTTTGCAGGACGAGCTGTACTTTTGAATGACCTCATTCATTTTACCATATAGTATACTGGAAAACGGGAACAAAATTCAAAGTGCTGTAAAATTGCAAAAATAGTGAAATTCCTCAGTTGTTTGTGGATTTTTTTATTCATCATGTTTAGGGATGGGCTACTCAGTACTCGCCGAGTAGTAAGGGATTCGCCCGACTCGTTATTCTGCGAGTAATCTCAGGGATTACTCGCACAGTAACGAGTCCGCAGGGAGCGAAGGAAGAGAGGGGGGAGAAATGCTCCTTACCTCTCTTCTGGCTTCTGCTATGTGCTGTGTGCTGGGCTCTGGGACTTGCGGGCTGCGGCAGCTCCAGGGTCCTAGAGCCCGTCTACACAGAGATGTAGCAGAGCTGAGATAGTTCTCAGCCTGCTCACTCCCTGTGCATAGATATGTATATCTATGCACAGGGTTGTGGCAGTGAAGATGTCGTTTTTAGACTACGTCGGACGGAAGAGGATTTTTGGAGTAAAGATGGAGTCTCTAATGTCTTTTTTGTTTTATTTTTAATAAAAAAAATTTCTCTGTGTTGTTTTTTTTTTTTATATTGAGTACTGGAAATTCATGGCGGTCATGTCTAATATTGGCGTGATCGCCATAAATTTCTGGCTTAGGGCCAGCTGATAATACAAAGCTGGCCCTAACCCCTTTATTACCCAGTGAGCCACCCGGCACCAGGGCCACTGGAAGAGCGGGGTTCAGCGCCAGAAGATGGCACTTCAATGAACGTGCCATTTTCTGGGGCGGCTGCGGGCTGCAATTTGCAGTGGGGGGTGCCCAGAAAGCTTGTGTCCGGCCAGGTACAAATAGGCACCTGGGGGTTGGGGGCAGCCCGTCGCTGCCTGCTGGATCCGGCTGGTTACAAAAATACGGTGAAGCCCACGTAATTTTTTTTTTTTTTTAAATCTATAAAACAATCCTAAAAAAGGATTGCATCTTTACTAACCCCTCGACCATGGTGGAGGGGTTAATAAAGATGCAGTCCCTTTTATTTATATTGTTTTATGGATTTTTCAGAAAAATTTGACGTGGGCTTCGCCGTATTTTTGTAACCAGCCAGATCCAGCAAGCAGCGACGGGCTGCCCCCAACCCCCAGGTGCCTATTTGTACCTGGCCGGACACAAGAATATAGGCGAGCCCCCTTTTTTTATTATTTCATGAATTTCATGAAATAATAAAAAAATAATGCGTGGGGCTCCGCCCAATTTCTATGTCTAGCCAGGTACAGCTAAGCAGCTGGGGGCTGGAATCCGCAGCGCAGGGAGGCCCAAGCTTTGTGGGCACCCCCTGCTGCAAATTGCAGCCCGCAGCCGCCCCAGAAGATGGTGCGTTCATTGAAGCGCCATCTTCTGGCGCTGAACCCCGCTCTTCCAGTGGCCCTGGTGCCGGGTGGCTCACTGGGTAATAAAGGGGTTAGGGCCAGCTTTGTATTATCAGCTGGCCCTATGCCCGAAATTTATTAGACATGACCGCCATGAATTTCCAGTAATCAATATAAAAAAAAAAACACAGAGAAATTTTTTTTATTAAAAATAAAACAAAAAAGCCATTAGGGACTCCATCTTTATTTTAAAAATCCTCTTCCGTCCGACGTAGTCCAAAACGCAATCTCAGCTCTGCTACTTCCCTGTCTGTGCTTAGACAGACAGGGATGTAGCAGACTGAGAACTGACTAAACAGTCAGGGTTCAGCTCAGGGCATTAGGACCTGAGCTGAACTCTGCTGTCAGCCAGACTCGCTCTACTCCAGAGATTCCCGAGCAGTGACGGAAGTTAATTTATTCACTGCTCCTGTCACCATTCGGGAATCTCCGGAAACAGAAGCAGAGAGACTCGGGGATCGAGTCTGCGGCTGAGGCGGCAGCGGCGGCGGAGGCAGGGGTAAGTAGCCGGCCGGGCCGGTGCACCCCCCCTCTCCCCCCTCACCCCCCCTGACCCCCTTCCCCCTTTTCCCCCCCTTCAATCTTTTTTTAAATTTTTTATTATTCTTTAAAAGCCAGCGGCTTTTTGCGCTGGCTTTAAAAGAATAACATGGGGATATGCAGGTTTTTCCTCTGCTGCCAGACCCCTCATAGGGTCCGGCAGCAGAGGAATCGCTGCAATACTCGCCTCCCCATTCATTTACATTGCACTCGCTAGACTCGCAACGAGTAGCGAGTCCTGGACTCAGACTCGTTACAGTCTAGCGAGTCCGAGTAATTTAGGATTCGCCCATATCTAATCATCTCTAATCATGTTCACTGAATGGTAAAACTGATGTGTCGTTATGATGCCTCGGGTCAGTATGAGTTCATTGATGCCAAAAATGTATTATTTTATTGTTATCTAAATGGAAAAAGAAATTTCTGAAATTCGTTAAAAAACAGAATTGTGCTTTTATTGCCATTTTCTGTGACCCGTAGAGTTCTAATTTTTCGGGATCTGGAGATATGTGATGGCTCACTTTTTGCGTCTTGAGCTGATGTTTCTAATGATACCATGTTTGGGTGGTTTTAATCGCCCGTTATTGCATTTTATAGCAATGTTGCGGCGACCAAGAAAACTTAATTTTGGAGTTTTGGCTTTTTTTCCCTTATGCAGATTACCGATCTGATTAACTGATTTGATATTTTGATGATTCGGCATTTCTGAATGTGGTGATATCAAATAAATGTATTTCTTTTTTTTAATAGTTTTCTTTTCAATGGGACAAATGGGGGTGATTTGAACATTTATTTAATTTTTTCTTTCTGATTTTTAAACATTGTTTTTTTACACTGTTACTTTTTTTTGCTAGCCCCCTTATGGTGTCTCAGTCCGATCACTTGTGCAGTGCAAAGCCTCATCTAACCCATGGCTGACATAGCAACACATCATAAACGCAGTTATGAGTATTCATCTTTTGCTCAGTTGTTCTAAGCGCAGTGTTATTATTTTGCACATAACTGTATATGTGGCCTTTTCAGTCTAACGGCTCATCATAATTCACAAGTCCACCTGTTTTGGTGGTAGAAATAGGCCCCATCCAATAAGCATATATATTAGTTTTTCTTATAGTAATTTAAAGGGAATCTGTCAGTAGGCTTTTGCTATATAATCTGAGGACAACATCCTGTAAAGGTGAACACATAGAAATGTTGATGCTTCTGCAGCCATTTTTCAAGACACATAACGCTTTTATGTTTTGGTCTATGGAGCTGAGCAATGGTGCATTTTTTGCACGATGAGAGGTTTTTATTGGTAATATTTTGGGATAGATATGACATTTTGATTGTTTTTTACGGCACTTTTTGTGGTATTGCAGCGAGCAAAAAAAAGTAACTTTGGCACTCTTGAATTTTTTTGTTTACAGTTTGAGCTGATTAGATAAATACGGCAAATAATTGTAAGTACCGTATATTGCTAAAGTAAATTTATCCTAGGGAGCTGAGTGAAACGTACATCGGTGGGAGAGACACAGAGTATTATACTACACTTGACCTTCAGGTAGTTGTATTTAGTAGCTTTTGTGCACTGGCATGTATTAGTGATTTGTAGATCACTATAGTTGGATGTACTCAAGAATTTATGGCTTTGTGCTAATTAAATAAGGATTAATTTGAACCTCCTAGTCCTATATTCACCCAAATACATTCCACTTATATGTGCTGACAGGTGCTATTTCTTGCCTGCTAATCTTGAAATATAGTGACTCCATTGTATCCCTCATGGTACCTTTACACGCCGCGACGGCAGGCTGGATACATCGCGCTACAGGCTGCAAATGTAGCTTGTAGCGTCAATGTAGCCCGTCGTAGCGGCGTCTGAAGACGCGACGCTACAGCCGGCGACAGATACATCTGTTTATGGGCTCTGCTCGAAAACAGATGGCTATATCGCCGATGGTAGCGAGCTGTATCGGCGTGTAAAGAAGCAACGGAAGGGAACTCTGGACACCCTGCGCTGTAGCTGCAATGTAGCTAAGGCGTGACCTCGGCTCCGTCTTACCGCGCCCCATGTGCGATCATTGGTGGAAGCTTCTGCGTGCCGATTGGCCCTTGCCGCACAGCCCTCCATCTTGGATGAGCTGTCCCTTCAGCACTACACATACGCGCCGTATGCACGATCATACCTTAGTACAATATGCGGCCCACAACTTACGGGAAACCAAACCAAATGGTCCATGATTCTCATATACAGTGTGCACATCCTGTAAACACATAATGAATAATGCTGGACACAGCGGTGAAGTATGTTACAGACCGCCATGCCTTATTGAAATGCAGATGACTGCTAAAAGTGTCCCTTCAGTGCCTGCGCGCAACTCACACATTGATGCACGTATACCCACACCGCATCGAAGAACATTACTCACTACACAGCGCACAGGCTTGCTGTACGCATCGCTATATGGGTGTTGTTTAGTAGGTGCCGCCGAAGTGGTTCGCCCGTGTCTGCGCGTAGGGCTCGTTCAAAATGTGCGTGACCCCGAACGAAGCCGTAATGACGTCATTACGATAGTTTCAGTTTCACTCTGCCTGCACGGAGCAGCTCAAAACTCTGCACAGACCTTTTGCAGGCATGGCGGCCGGTACCCGCGCTGCAACTTGGGGCATGGCGGAGTTGATAATCCTGATAGATCATTGTGACCGTTGGGATTATTGGGGCCACCATCACCACCGGCACCCCAGGTTGCGCAATCGGTGCACCGTCCGCCGGATCCAGCGGGCCCTGATCCGCAAACTGGGGGTAGAGCGGAAAGTCAAGCAGATCCAGAAGAAGATCGCTGACTTGAAACAAAAGAGCCCGGGTCGCATCCTGGACATCCGTGCCAGGATTGCCAGGCTGCGTGTTGAGTAATAGTTGGGGTCAAACACACACCGCCACATGTGCATGTCCCACAATACTCAAAAATGGATGGCAACATATGACAAGGGACAGTGTGGCCTACACAATCCTAAACATCTTCAGAGTGTTGTGGTCCTCCAGTCAGCGCACTCAATTTTACACACGCACAGTACATGCATACAACGTCAGGGTATGCATCCAGCATCACCTGGTTGAGGCTAAGTTAGCTGTCAAATACATAGCCACATGACATATATGTATGGGAACAATGTTTTTGTACGATTTTAGCACTTTTTTCTTTTTTCTTCGGGAATAGCTTCAGAATCATCATCTGAAGAAGGGCCCCATGCCCCACCCCCAGGTGGGCCATCCACAACACCCCCACATCTGCCTGAAGTGGCACCCTTGGCCACAAGCTCCACACATTCCCCCGGGCCTCAGGAGCAAGACCTGCCGTCACCTACCGGGACAGAGGACCTGGAGGAGCAGTCAGCACCTGGCAGCCCGCTTGAGTGTGACGAGGTGTCGTCATGTGGTTGGCTGGAGGAGGACGAGATCACCTCCCCACAGGAGGGCCAGGAGCTGGAAGCACCTGTTGGCCCAGAGCAGGGTGTGCCTTGTAGTCCAGGATCCCTGTTACCATCAAACCACGTAATGTGGCCACGGAGCCCCAGGCAGGGAGTAACACCACCTCCCACTGTCTCCAGCTCAGTGGCGAGTCCTGGGGTGACCATGTCCCCACACAGTGACTATGGTGGTAAGTGTGTTATGTTGCCACATACACCCTGCACACTGATCCATTAATTTCATCTTGCACAACACGATTTCAGTCCACAAAGTTAACAATGTGGTTTAACTATTCATGCAGATGGTGAACGTGCGGGTTCATCTGGATGGAGCTTGAGGCCATCTCTGTCCCCGTCTGATGTTGATGTGGATTTAGAGGAACAGGGTAAGTGGATGGTTGTGTGCAGTCCTGCCTACCCATCACCAGCGACTGCTGTGTCCTAAAGTGTGTGTTTACTCCCAATACAGGTTCCCCTACCATGGAGGAATTTGTCGTTGCCCATCAGGCGTTTGTGTCCCGCATGACCAGGGCTTTGCAGCGTGGCCTGCAGGACCTTGCACGGCTGGGTCAAATGCTGGAGGGCCTATGTCCAGAACATGGATCCCAGCCATGAAGTTGCTGGCTGCATTTTATTCAGGCCAAACATGGCCACAAAATACTGTTGTCCTAGTTGGACGCTAACAAATTACCCAAGTTGCCTTGTTGGCTTAAAAATGTGGTAATGTGTTTTTTTTTTTTTTGGCCCCGTTGGGCTATTTTCTTATAGTGTCCCACATTGGGACCATGAGGAGTGTGGACTGCCCATCCCTTTGCCTTCTGTACCTATACTGTCCCACATTGGGACCATGAGGAGTGTGGACAGCCCATCCCTTTGCTTTCTGTACCTATACTGTCCCACATTGGGACCATGAGGAGTGTGGACTGCCCATCCCTTTGCCTTCTGTACCTATACTGTCCCACATTGGGACCATGAGGAGTCTTGGATGGGTACACCTATGTGGAAGCTGCATTATGTGTATTGTGGCATATGGCTTACACACATGTATGTAGCGAATAAAATGTTTGTTTACCTTTGTATTTTGGCTGCTCATGTCATCATTGGGTGGAAAACATGTTCTACAGGTAAATATCTCACACACATTACCACACCTCTTTGTGAAAGTGCTAACACAGTACAAAGGAACCTATGGTCGTCCTACTCTGAGGCCATTGCCCCATATTGTGTGGCCTGGGCCAAGCTATATTGTGCACAACACCATTCACCCACGCTGCCCCCCCAACCCATATACCAAAAAGACCACACAATTGAGTATCCTCCAAAATTTATTAAAGGCAAAAAGGTAAAGTAACAAAGAAATCATATTAAGCAAGTCTGCTAAAAATTAATCCAAAAAAAACCCGTAGAAACAAAATTAGCTTCCTACAGATGCAAAAGTCCAGAGTGCCAATTTGGTGCATTGGCTACTAGTGTCCAAATTAATCATCTTCTGTCGGCTCTGACAATGCCGCATCCCCCCTCCTCTCAGGGCAGCCCCGACCTGCCTGAGAACGTCTTGTTGTACGACGACGTGTTGGGGGGGGGATGGGGTGACTGTGGCGGGGCCGGTCTTCTCACGGGCCGAGATGGGGCAGCTGGGGAAAGGGGCCACAAGGTGTGTTGCATGGGGGGGGACGTGGCAGCCCCATTGAAGGGCCCCATCATCGGCAGCATCAGCGGCATTGTTGAAGACCCTCAGAAGGATCTTTTTCTGGAGCGGCTCCATCCCTCGCATTCTGTCGCTCATGTAGAGGGCGTTGCTGTCGATGTGGGTCCGCTGTTCATCCAAAAGCACGCGTCGGGCCCAGGCGCCCAGCTCCGTCTCGGGTGGTGCAGGACGTCGGCGACGACGGATCCTGGAGCTGGGCCCTGGGCCCGGACCCACATCACTCGCCCCGCCCTCCTGCTCAGCCCCAGATGTCATGGGCTGAGCATCATCAGCGACAGAATGCTCCGCAATGGAGCCGTCCTCTTCTGGGGCCTGTGGGGGGGAGAGGAAACAAAAGAAAACATTAGTGACGGCAAGGACCACACCATACCATGGACACAGGACACAATATACCACTCCCAATAAAGTAAAGGCACTTACAAAATATATGGAAGGAATCTACAAACAGCAACCCACCTAACTTTTACCACAACAAAACCTGTATTGCGCCTGGACACTCACCTCTACGATTCCCGGTACTCAGCACAATACAGATTTAGGTGTCAGTCACAGAGAGCCGTAACCCAATGAGTACATGTCACCACAACACCTTGATACTGGGGGCTGGGCTGGCCAAACACAGAAGGTGGCCACCTTCCCATTTGTAATACAAATATGATGTCAAACCACCAAACCTTAAAAGAACTAAAACCCACTTGCACCAGAGCCAACACACATGTGTGGCAGCAAAATTTAGTACATGGCAGTATGTGCCTCTTTCATTTTAATCCAATAATAATTATAACCACATTACACATGTCATTTTTCCAGTACCGATATTTGGTGGTAATGCTATTTTGGAATGCGGCTCTCTGCGTAAAAATCATATAATCCCCAATCATGGAAGGAGGGCAGATTCACAGACAGAAAAAGGTTTCCCACACCAAGGCCGAAAATGTGTCAAAAGTGTGCTAGTTATTGTTTGGGCAAAACACACATGTGAAGGCAACATTGTGGGACAACACTGTAACACGATTACCCACCTCCTGTGGCGCAGATGGTGATTCATCCGGGCCTACATGGGACGCAGCAACGGGGCGGTTGGTGGTCGTTCGACGCGAGCTCCCCTCGCCCAGGATGAAGGTGAAGAGGGGATAGTACCATAGGGTAGGTGATGGTACCTCCTCAGCTCCAGCTCCTGAGCGACGGCGCAGGTAGTCATTGTGAGCCCGCCTGAACGACTGCCGCATGTTTTTGATTTTTAAGGCCACCGCATGCTGGTCCCAACTCTTGCCTACCCTTGACTCCAAGCGATTGGCTAGAGCCACAAGAGTCCTGTAGGCCTCGGACCTCGCTGCCTGGTTTTTATATTGAGGCAGCGAGCTGCGCCACAAACATTCGTGCCGCTGATACTCCGTGAGAAGCTGGGTTTCAAATTCCACAGTACCCCTCGGCATCTGGGGAAGACAAAACACAGCCAATCCAGACCGTCACGACACAAGCCATATCGATCTGTCAAAACCTTGTGAACATTATTTTCCTGCTCATAAGGTTCTCATGTCCATTATAGGCAGCAATAACTGTTATTACAACTTGGCCTATGTGTGGCATTTGCACAATGTCACACCGGTCCTAATTAAAAGACATATGTGACACAATTACACATGTCAGGTACTCTGTGGCCCCCTAAACATGTATGAAACCTCATGTAACACCCCACTGTCCATATGAAAACAACACCTGGAGACGGTGTGTGCGTACCAACCTGTAGGCCAACATGTGAGCAAACACATTGTGTGGTAGCTACTACCTTTGTAAAGAGCAAAATGGTTAACATTAAGCAGATGACAAAGGAGGGCGTGGTTTGTGCCAAGACTGCACATACTACATGTAATGTGCAAACACATCATCATGTAGTCGTGTGGCCATCCATGGGACTACAATTGTAACAGAGGTAACAAGAATCCCAGCTATGAAGGGACCAATAATTGCAGGCATCAAATGCTGATGTGCCTGGCCGTTCTAAATCTCTACTTTATATTAGGGATGGGCGAATCTACTCGCTAGGACTCGTTACTCGGCGAGTAGTAAGGGACTCGCAGGACTCGGTACTCTGCGAGTTTCCCAGTGATTACTCGCACGAGTCCAATGCAAATCAATATCAATCCTAATTTTGTCAGAAACGCTGACAAAACTAGGATTGCCATTGTTTGCATTAGACTCGTGCGAGTAATCACTGGCTACTGTGCCAGAGATAGCAGGGAGACTCGCAAAGTAACTGCTGTTTCTTTGCGAGCCGAGTCCAGCTGTCTTCTCTGTGCAGCTCCAGGGTCCTAGAGCCCGCCTGCTCACAGACATTATGTAGCAGTTCTGAGATTGTTCTCAGTCTGCTCATTCCCTGTGTACAGACATGAATGTCTGTGCACAGAGATGATGTAGCAGTGCTGAGATTGTTCTCAGTCTGCTCATTCCCTGTGTACAGACATGAATGTCTGTGCACAGAGATGATGTAGCAGTGCTGAGATTGTTCTCAGTCTGCTCATTCCCTGTGTACAGACATGAATGTCTGTGCACAGAGATGATGTAGCAGAGCTGAGATTGTTCTCAGTCTGCTTATTCCCTGTGCATAGACATCTATATTTATGCACAGGGGATGTAGCAGAGAGGACATCGCGTTTTGGACTGCGTCGGACGGAAGAGGATTTTTTTAATTAAAGATGGAGTCCCTAATGGCTTTTTTTTTATTTCTAATAAAAATTTTTCCTTGTGTTGTGTTTTTTTTAAAACAATTTAATAGAAATTCATGGCGGTCATGTCTAATATTGGCGTGACCGCCATAAATTTCGGGCTTAGGGCCAGCTGATAATACAAAGCTGGCCCTAACCTCTTTATTACCCAGCGTGCCACCGCTACCAGGGCCGCTGGAAGAGCGGGGTTCAGCGCCAGAGGATGGCGCTTCAATGAACGCGCCATCTTCTGGGGCGGCTGCGGGCTGCAATTTGCAGCGGGGGGTGCCCAGAAAGCTTGGGCATCCCTGCGCTGCGGATTCCAGCCCCCAGCTGCTTAGCTGTACCTGGCTAGACATAGAAATTGCGCGGAGCCCCACGCATTTTTTTTTTATTATTTCATGAATTTCAGAGTCAGAGTCTCAGAGTCAGAATCTCAGAATTTCATGAAATAATTAAAAAAAAATGCGTGGGGCTCTGCGCAATTTCTATGTCTAGCCAGGTACAGCTAAGCAGCTGGGGGCTGGAATCCGCAGCGCAGGGATGCCCAAGCTTTCTGGGCACCCCCCGCTGCAAGTTGCAGCCCGCAGCCGCCCCAGAAGATGGCGCGTTCATTGAAGCGCCATCCTCTGGCGCTGAACCCCGCTCTTCCAGCGGCCCTGGTAGCGGTGGCACGCTGGGTAATAGAGGTTAGGGCCAGCTTTGTATTATCAGCTGACCCTAAGCCCGAAATTTATGGCGGTCACGCCAATATTAGACATGACCGCCATGAATTTCTATTAAATTGTTTTAAAAAAAACACAACACAAGGAAAATTTTTTATTAGAAATAAAAAAAAAAAGCCATTAGGGACTCCATCTTTAATTAAAAAAATCCTCTTCCGTCCGACGCAGTCCAAAACGCGATGTCCTCTCTGCTACATCCCCTGTGCATAAATATAGATGTCTATGCACAGGGAATAAGCAGACTGAGAACAATCTCAGCTCTGCTACATCATCTCTGTGCACAGACATTCATGTCTGTACACAGGGAATGAGCAGACTGAGAACAATCTCAGCTCTGCTACATCATCTCTGTGCACAGACATTCATGTCTGTACACAGGGAATGAGCAGACTGAGAACAATCTCAGCACTGCTACATCAGGCAGCAGGCGGGCTCTAGGACCCTGGAGCTGGCAGCCTGTACAGAGGAGACAGGATCTTATCTGTGCGAGTCAGCGATTACTTACAAAGTAAACGAGCAATGCAAATAAATGACAAAACTAGGATTGCTTCAGGCTGAAGCTTCCGAGACACATCTGCGATTTGTAAATCTCACACTACTCGCTATTACTCGCTTCCCCATTCATTAACATTGGACTCGCTAGACTCGCAACGAGTAGCGAGTCCTGTGCTCGGACTCGCTATAGTCAAGCGATTCCGAGTAATTTAGGATTCGCCCATCACTACTTTATATGTTTGACTCACAAATTACATCAAAGGCCAAATGTATACGCACACAATACCAGGTGAGGCTATACCTGGCTATTACCATACACTAGAAAAACTGACCCATCTGTCTAATTAGAGGGCCACAATTAAAGGCCGTATCAAAGATGCCCATACACACAATGCCTAAGCGGCCGCCAATACAAGCATCAGCGTCCCGTGCACTTTCATAGAAACCGCTAAAGAGGCTTACCGTCAGAGCAGCAGAAGATAGGCAGGACACTAGTAGCTCAATGCACATGGACCTCTGGACAAGGTGTAGTGGCCATTGGCCTGCCTTTATAGTCCGCTAAACCAATCACAACGGACACAATTACGCACAGCGTAATGGGACACCTGGGGCCGCAATTAACCTCCGCTAATTGGTGGAGATCGCTGAATCGTTATTGGTTGGCGGCCCTTTAAAAGGTCCGCATGCCGGCAAACATTACGCTTGCTGGCCAGACCCATTAAGTAAGTATCTGTGGACACACATGGAAATGGCGGGGTGTGGGTGCATATGTTGTTGTTATTTGCGACCGCAGGACACTGTTTTAGCGTAGTGTATAGGGGTCTGTATTGCTGGGGAAGATATAGTGTACTGTGTGGACTTGGAGTAGGCATTTGGTTTGGTGCTTATGAATCTTTGAACATATACATTGCTGTCTTTGTTTCCAGACACCATACCAGGAGATTGGCTGCAGGACTGTAGACAGAAATGTGTGACTCCTGTCACCTGGATCAATTTCTGCATACTGGTTGTGGCCAATGGAGACTGGGTCGAACGGGGATAGGATGAGACATGGCTTGGAGGTGTGGCACTCAAGACATAACATAGATGTTTCGGACAAATGCCACCAGCAAAAACATATGTAACCATGGGTACCCAACCTCACTCATGTGCTAAATTGTTGGCTTCTTGTAAGCTTACTTGACCAGCCTATCGGGGTATGTATTGTTTGTTTTACCTCCCAGAATAGTAAATGGCCACATTTTCATTATGGTCTGTGTAATGGCATCTGCAAATTTGTTATCACACATTATTGGTGACACATGTCCCTTTCTAACTCACCTAGGTGCAGATGTTTTACTTTGACAAACTCCCATAGAAGTTGATGTAGAGGAGGCCACTATCATTGGGCGTCTTCCATTTTGATTGGGGTGACTACTGGGTGTTTGCCTTTCCTGGCTTCAGGGATGTGTTTCGGGGCCTGACGCAAGGTCCCCTCCAGTTGGCTATAGTGTGTCATCCAAAATAGGTGTGGCTTGCTTAACCTGCTGACATTGGCACATATTGTTCTACCTACTCATGTTGTGATTTCTCATCTACAGGTGCTGATATTGAGGATGCAGAATATCCATGACCGCAATGTTATCGTGGCTCTTGCGTTGGTGGAAGAGCAAATGTGGTATCAGGATCGGTATGAAAGGTTGATGAGGCGCAGACAGCGGCGGTTGTGGACCCGTGATTGGCTTCTCAGGCGGGAAACCCGGGGCCACATGCAGCTGTTGCGGGAGCTGGAGATTAACTGTCCTGATGATTACCGAAACTATCTCCGTATGCCCGAGGACTGTTTCACCTTCCTATTGGAGCGTGTAGGGCCAATGATAGCGCGTCAGGACACTATAATGCGCCCATCAGTATCACCTGCTGAGCGGTTGGCGATCACTTTGCGGTTCCTGGCTACAGGGCAGTCCATGACATCACTCACATACATGTCACGTGTCTCCCTGCCCCTGCTGAGCCGCCTGATCCCTGAAACGTGTTGGGCCATCTGGAGAGCTCTGCAGCCAGCCTACATGAAAATGCCAGAAACAGCCGCAGAATGGCTGGAAGTAGCCCGAGGGTTTGAAACCCGGTGGAACTTCCCCAACTGTGGCGGGGCATTGGATGGTAAGCACGTGAGGATTACCAAACCTGCCAACTCTGGCTCTTTGTTTTTCAATTACAAAGGGTATTGTAGTATAATCCTCATGGCTGTAGTCGATGCCAACTATGAGTTCCTCTACGTGGATGTTGGAATGAACGGTCGCAACTCAGATGGGGGTGTGTTTGCCAGAAGCTCCTTGGCAACACTACTAGGGAATGGTGGGCTAAACTTACCCTCAAATGACCACACGACCGAACATCTCAACTTTGCGTTTGTGGCGGATGAAGCATTCCCACTTCAGGAACACCTACTGCGGCCATATCCACAGAGGGCCCTTACTTCTGAGAGACGCATTTTCAACTACCGGCTATCCCGGGCCCGCCGTGTAGTTGAAAATGCGTTTGGGATAATGGCGAATAGATTCCGGATTTTTCATATGGCTATGCATATGAAACCGGAGTCTATTGACGCGGTAGTGGTGGCCTGCTGTGTGCTACATAACTTCCTGCGTCGTAGGGATAGGGCATCATACACGCCAGGAGGTTATGTAGATAATGCAGACGCTACAACAGGGGAGCTCCGTCCAGGGTCTTGGCGTGATGATGGCCATGTGATTGTGCCACTCCAGCCGCAGAGCCATGGCCGCACTCGGCAGGAGGCCAGGGACAGTAGAGACGCTTACTGCTCCTACTTCAATGGGTCTGGCGCAGTGAGCTGGCAGGACCAGGCCATGTAGTGTGGCTGGTTCTGGGAGGTTTATTAAACTTTGCAATGGAGGTGACAGCAGGGTGGCTGCACCCCATTTCTTTTGTGTTCTGCATGTTTTTTTTTTTGTTTTTTTTCCTAATGTGCATGATGTTTAGTTAGTTAGTTAGTTTATGTTGTTTTTATTTGTTTTTGATGCTCCACAGGTTCCAATGTGGGTTCAATTTGCTCTCTCTGCAATGTGTTGGCAGATTGTGACATGCACTTTATTTGTTGTTTTTATTTGGATGTATTTTTGGTTACAATTTGTAATCCAAGGTCACGATGAATGATTTTGATTTATTAAATACTTTTTTGGATCCAAACAAATGTGTGAGCCTGTTTACTTGGTGGAGGAGGGAAATGTGATGAACTTTATGGTGGGGGGCCTGGGATGTCATAGCCACCTATTGGCTGGGATTGTGCAGACAATATGTGTGGGTAGCCATGTTTTTTTCCCAGTCTTTTGCCTAACAGTGTTTGTGGCCATTGTGCGTACATGAGCCTTTATTTTGTTCTAGGCAGAGGTCACCTGCAGACAGCACATTGATGCAGGACATATTCTTCTCAGGTGTTTTCTAATACACTGTCACACAGATCTTTCACAGGTTTGCTACGGAGCAGTTCCAGTACAATCACATCTGTTGCCAGAGATAGATACATACAGTGTACACAGAGAACGCACATACTGTGTGTTGTAAGCCGCTCATGTGTGTTGCAGAAACGCACCTCGCCGCTATCTACACACGCCGCTGTCACAAGCGCTGATCGTGCGTGACAGGGCAATCACTTGTACTACGTACACATAGCCCCGGGCCCGCTACTTTTATGCACACTGGGTAGATGACTTGCCACCGCTCCTGGGTGACGCTTTACCATCGGTTTAGATGCATTCGCCACACTCCGCCATGTCACAACCGCTTATTCCGTGCTTCACTCCCCTCACTGGTACGTCACGTCTCGGCCATCCGCCCTTTCCGTCGTGCCCAATCACAACTCCGTAGTGTTGGCCAATGGTTGTGGTTTGGGCGCGGCGTACAGGACTGTGGCACGCCTATTGTGTTTTACGTCCTGCCTTTGTTGCTCCCACTCACCCTGTGGTGGCGGCGTGTGAAGCGGGTACGCTAAGCTACAGCTGGCTACTTGAGACACCCGGCGATGTAGCTAGCTATAGATGTAGCGTGGCGTAGCGCACCTTGTCGCGGCGTGTAAAGGAGATGCGTTCACCGTTTGTAGCCGTTTGAGCGTGCTCGTGCACGTGAAGTAGCGCGATGTATCCAGCCTGCCGTCGCGGCGTGTAAAGGTACCATCAGTGATGTACTGCTTTTTTATAGTTTTTTTATATTGTGCATTTTTTACAATAAAGATATCATTATTTTCCCACTTGTTTCCTTAATTTTTTACAAGGTTTGGTTGCAGAGTTGCATAGCACAGCTCTGCCAAATGAATAATGGTTGCGGCCATGAACTGCATTAATTCAGATTGTCTCCAGCAGTGTGTGACCTGCCCCAGGGTCGTGGGGTACTCGGTTTCGGGCATTGATTCACAGGGATGTCACGGGGGCATGTGCCTAGTCCCGTGGCCCTGGTGGTCACTGAAAGTCAATAAAAATAATAAAAATAAAAGTAGTTTGTGACACCACCTACGGTTCAGGTATGGTTACCAAAACTGCGGGTCAAACCTCCGAGGTGATGGTAAATCAGCGAGATGGTTATGCTCCCCGTAGGTGGAGTGGGATCCCCAGGGCAGTTGTAATAGTTTTTACACAGGGAGGCAGCTTACCACACGGGTTTGTCACTTGTCCTTTCAATGCAGCAGTATGCGGCTCCTTAAGTGAGGGAAGTAAAGAACGTCACACCAGTCATTAGCTTTGATCGAGTTTACTTGCAAGTTGTTAAAGCAGATAGACAGATGAAACAGTCTTCTGGATCTTTCTGGCCTGGTAGTCTCCAGGGAACCGGGATCTTTCACTCAGGACTCTCGGTGGTGTGCTTGTCATTCCCTGCCGGACCCTTCGCTGCTCTTAACTTCTCCTCACAACTGTGTAACGCCTCCACACGCAGAGCCTCTAGCCAGCTCCCACGGGTCTCTGGAGGATGACTCCCCTTCATGTCCCCCTGATCCTAGTTCGGTGTGCCTTTTCGAGGTATACGCTGGGACTTGTGGCCGCAGCTTCCTGAAGAAGCTCGGGGCCTCCGGTTTAACGGCTCGGGGTTGAACTCCCGCACCATGTCTAGAGCCGGTCCTCTGCCCGGGACCAGACCCTTCTGGTCGGCATTACCCGGGTCCAGATTTGGGCGCACCGTGACTCCTGGTGCCCCTAAGGTCTTTCTCCTGTCACGATGACCTTCCCCTGCGTCTTCCTCCACTCGACTCTCCCTCTCACTCACTGTCTAACTGTCCTTCCACCCATACACTTTGCTACCCAACTAACTCCTCCCACGGGACTGGGTTTCCCTGCAGCGGGTTCACCCCTTTATGCTAGGATGTGCATGATATGGTAGCAACAACAAATGGGAAGGAGGAGATAATTGTGTAGATATAGTTTCAAATAGTGTGAAGTTTTTCAAGAGAAATTACCAACTGTGTTTGTTTCTGGCAGCTGCTACACGGTAGGGTGTTGGACCCTCACTGGTCTGATAATGATGACCTATCCCAAGGATTGCTTATTAATGTCTGGTGACTGGACAAACTCTTTTAGGTTATAGGAGATGGGAGTTTTCATTTGCCTATTTTAAAATAAGTACTTATTAGTATTAATTACTTTTGTACTTATTTATTTACATGTGACTCTTTGAAATGTTTTAGAATTGTCAACGTTTTGCTATTTTTTCCTATCACAACAGTTAAATAAATGTCTATTCATCTGGATATTGTTCAGTGATCCATGCCAGTAAAGCTCCTGCTTATGTACCAGATTATGTTGAAATTTTCCATTTTTTGTTTGATTGACTACATTAGACGGAAGTTACAGTAAATAAAACACGAACAGCTTGTAGTCACTAGATCCGCAAGTCTTCTATGATAGCTACATTCTTGACTTCATGTGATAGTGTAATTGATAACATAACGTTTTAATTCACCATTAAAAAAGCGAAGTGAAATAAATATCTAAATTGTGCTCAATATATAATCAGATTTACCAATGTAAGCATTATTGCATTCTATGAAGAGCAGCTGTGCACCAACAGGAGTCCAAATGTTTGTAGTTCAGGCTTAAAGCCAAGAGGATAAGTATTACAGAATCAGTTTTGGCTTTGCACTGTGGCCAGTTGTAAAGCATTATATGCTTTCCCATCTGGGCCCTGACTATTTCAACAACATTTGATTTTTTTCATATGTATGACATTAACATATTCTGCATCACTTTACATTACAGAAGGGATATGTGTAAAGAAGAGCAGACATTACAGAATGACAACTAACAGTTCAATGAAGGCATTGCTCTGATGAGCATACAATCTACAAGGAAATAGAGATGACACAAAAAATTAACAGTGCTTGATTTACACAATGGTCACGTCCTCGTATTTACAGAATGGGATAGTGCACATCCATCTGTAAGAGCCAGTCACCTAGTCAGTATCTGTATATTGAAAACAGAACATAACAGACCTCTGAGGTATATTGAATTTTCAAGCTTAGTTTATTTAGTTCAATAAAATAACTTTTGTCCCACGTTTTGGGTCATACTCATCTCCCATTCTGGTTCTTTGTTACATGGTCGCTGAGGAGAGAAAAAATGAACATGAGTATGTCCTGTACAGTAGAATCAGAGAGCTGGGCTGGAAGAACATCACTGTTGGCTGTGTCATGATGAGGCATTGTCGGCATAGCCATGTAGGGGAATCCAAAGGTTCTTGGTGCTTGTAGGGTTGAGTTGCTGATGTCATGATAATACTGTGTCTAGCATCATCGTGCAGCAAAATAACATAACTGTCAGCGCATGCGTAAGAGTTGGGTTGTTGTATCATGATAGTGGTGTGACAGGTGTTGACATTTAGAGACCCTATATACCGTGTTTCCCCGAAAGTAAGGCCCCCCCGATTGTAAGGCCGCCTAGGGGTAAAGGGGGGGCCTGCTAATGTAAGGCCTCCCCCGATTATAAGGCCTTACAACCGGGGGGGCCAATGTAAGGCCCCTAGCGGAGGGGGGGGGGAGCGGGAGCAGGTCGCACGTCACGTGCGCCTGCTCATTACATATGCACTGCATCCCCCTGTCAATCAGCGACAGGGGGAGCAGTGCATTATACGGTATATAGGTATGGGCCCCCTCCTGATGGCACACTATCCCCCTGTTCTGAGGCCCCCCCTGCTGCTGCTGCAGACATCTTACCCTCCAGGGTCTTCTTGCAGCAGCCAGCGCGTCCGTCCTCTGTCCTCGGCTGTCTCCCGGATCATGTGACCCGTCGCAGCGCATGACATCATCGCACTACTGGTAACCCGTCTGGAGGCCACAGTTCCAGGATGATGTCTATTAGAATCATTGCACACATACACTTAAGGAGTTTTTCGCTTGTTAGTGAAATTTATTGAAACAAGTGCTCCTATAGTGATTGCGACAGAATGGCGTTTCGGTCATTCAAGACCTTGATCACATAAGTCGCCTTAAGCTATGTTGTGGTTCATGAAGGATGTGGTCCTTATGGTCAGTATAGGAACAGCGGGTATGCCCTTAGTGGTTCTAAACTGAGGGCTGTCCTGAACAAGGTAATGGTCACTTATGCCTTTAGGACCTGTGGACCAAAGGAAGAAAGGGGTAATTACAGCCTGCAACCTGGTTACCGGGTACGGCTTTTCCTGGGAAATAGGCCTCTATGTAGAGGTTTTCGTGGGGTGAAGAGATGTCAAGCCTAGGGATGAGCGAGTCTACTCGCTAGGACTCGTTACTCGGCGAGTAGTAAGGGACTCGCAGGACTCGGTACTCTGCGAGTTTCCCAGCGATTACTCGCACAGTAACGAGTCCAATGCAAATCAATGGCAATCCTAGTTTTGTCAGAGACTCTGACAAAACTAGGATTGCCATTGACTTGCATTGGACTCGTTACTGTGCAAGTAATCGCAGGGAAACTCGCACAGTAATGAGTCCGGCAGTCTGCTCTGTGTCGGGCTCGCTCGGGTCCTGCAGGCTGCCGCAGCTCCAGGGTCCTAGAGCCCGCCTGCTCTCCCTGTGCACAGAGATGATGTAGCAGAGCTGAGATTGTTCTCAGTCTGCTCATTCCCTGTGCATAGACATCTACAGTATATCTATGCACAGGGATGTAGCAGAGAGGACATCGCGTTTTGGACTACGTCGGACGGAAGAGGATTTTTTTAATTAAAGATGGAGTCCCTAATAGCTTCTTTTTTTTTATTTCTAATAAAAAAATTTCTCTGTGTTGTGTTTTTTTTAACCCTTTATTGGAGATTCTTAGTGGCCGGGTCAAACGTGGCCTGACATTAAGAATCTCGGGCTTAATACCAGCTTGTATAACAAAGCTGGTATTAACCCCTTTATTACCCAGCGTGCCACCGCCACCAGGGCCGCTGGAAGAGCGGTGTTCAGCGCCAAAGGATGGCGCTTCAATGAACGCGCCATCTTCTGGGGCGGCTGCGGGCTGTAATTTGCAGCGGGGGGGTGCCCAGAAAATTTGGGCCTCACTGCGCTGCGGATTCCAGCCCACAGCTGCTTAGCTGTACCTGGCTAGACATAGAAATTGCGCGGAGCCCCACGCATTTTTTTTTTATTATTTCATGAAATTCATGAAATAATTAAAAAAAAGGGCTCCCCTATATTCTTGTGTCCGGCCAGGTACAAATAGGCACCTGGGGGTTGGGGGCAGCCCGTCGCTGCCTGCTGGATCCGGCTGGTTCCAGTAATATGGCGAAGCCCACGTCAAATTTTTTTCTGACAAATCCATAAAACAATGTAAATAAAAGGGACTGCATCTTTATTAACCCCTGGACCATGGGCGAGGGGTTAATAAAGATGCAGTCCCTTTTTTAGGATTGTTTTATTGATTTTTCAGAAAAAAAAATGATGTGGGCTTCGCCGCATTTCTGGAACCAGCCGGATCCAGCAGGCAGCGACGGGCTGCCCCCAACCCCCAGGTGCCTATTTGTACCTGGCCAGACACAAGAATATAGGGGAGCCCTTTTTTTTAATTATTTCATGAATTTCATGAAATAATTTAAAAAAAATGCGTGGGGCTCCGCGCAATTTCTATGTCTAGCCAGGTACAGCTAAGCAGCTGGGGGCTGGAATCCGCAGCGCAGGGATGCCCAAGCTTTCTGGGCACCCCCCGCTGCAAATTGCAGCCCGCAGCCGCCCCAGAAGATGGCGCGTTCATTGAAGCGCCATCCTCTGGCACTGAACCCCACTCTTCCAACGGCCCTGGTGGGGGTGCCACGCTGGGTAATAAAGGGGTTAATACCAGCTTTGTTATACAAGCTGGTATTAAGCCCGAGATTTTTAATGTCAGGCCACGTTTGACCTGGCCACTAAGAATCTCCAATAAAGGGTTAAAAAAACACAACACAGAGAAAAATTATTTATTAAAAATAAAGACACAGACACCTTCAGGGACTCCAACTTTATTACCACCACACATCCCTCCAAAGACCCAGGTCTTCTCTCTTCTTTCTTCTCTCTTCTGTCTTCTGTCTTCCTTCTTCTTCTTGTTGCACCGCCGGTAAGCAGAGAGTTAACTGTGGTGTGACAGCGGGAGCCTATTAAACGTGATTTAGCTATTGTAGCAGATAGAGCCTGAAGCTTCCGAGACACATCTGCGATTTGTAAATCGCACATTACTCGCTATTACTCGCTTCCCCATTCATTAACATTGGACTCGCTAGACTCGCAACGAGTAGCGAGTCCCGGGCTCGGACTCGCTAGAGTCAAGCGATTCCGAGTAATTTAGGACTCGCCCATCACTAGTCAAGCCCCACCTCCCGCAAGGCCACCCAGACTAGGATTTGTACCGGGGTGACGTGATCACATATGTATGCTTGCAGGACCCCGAGGCAGTTACGTGATCCGGATCAATAAGTGTTGAACAGTTAAGATGCTCCCGGTTTCGTGTTAAATGTAAATAGTTACATTTGTGATTCCTTGATAAACCCATAAAAATACTCACATGGACTTGAATGTGATCCTCTGGTGTCAGAGCCTGATTGAACTTAAATCAGAGACTCAATACCCGGCCCCGTTGGGCCGATGTGGAGTAGAATTGTTACTGTTTAAATGCAACGTTTAAGAGATGGCAACTTCAGCAAAGAAAGAAAAGCAAACATATTGTTTTTGTCATGTTTAGTTGTAACCTGGGTAATATGTTAATAAAAAGTTAAGCTCTGACCCGGTTTGGTTGTGACACTCGCAGATGAGTGTAGTTCACCAAGGGGGAATGTGGTGCCCCTCTGGCGGGACGCCACAGGGAGATACTGCACCCCAAACAGAAGGTGTGGTGTCATCATAGTCGTGGATGAGGAGAAAACCCAGAATCTGCACACATGCATGCTCATAATACACCTTAGTACAGGGGACTGTAATTCAGTAGGTCCCAGGGGAGTGGAGTTTAGAAGAGCAGGAGAATTGAATTGACAGTTACAGCCAGTCAGACAGAAGAGGAGAAAGGACGGACGCAGGGGACCCTGCAGCTGTGACAGGAGGGCACTTCTAAGGAGAGAGGTGACCCATACAAAGAAGGTCTCCAGGTCTGGAAGGAGCCGTCTGGAGTGCCCAGGTCAACACGGGTAAACCAGAACCGAAGTGGTTTATTACCGGTTCATCTCAAACCGCAGACCGGCAGGCCAAGGACTACGACTCCTCTCATCCTCCCCCGCTGCACTGAGGTAAAGCTCCACCTGTGGGGAGCTGTACTACCAAAGTTGCTTCACCATCACCTCAGCGGCCGGCTGCAGCTCTGGTAACCACATGACCAGGTACCACAGGTGGCATCATGATTCCCTATCCCTAAGCTCCTCCTCATCCCCTTCAGCCAATTGACTGCCCAGGCCACCAAACCGGGACCCAACCAGCCGTGATCCCCCCACTAAAGCCACTGTCCCGGTATCCGAGTGACCCCTTTACTGCCGGCCTGACTCACATTCTTAATGGGAGTGCCAAAGACCATCTGCTTTGCTCAGCTACATCTGATGGTCCCATAGAGAATGAATGGAGTGGAAGTGTGCTTGATCAACCACTGCTCTATTAACAAAGGACTAAAGAGAGCCCCTGACTAGGAAGTTTGGTGTGAGTCCAAGGGGCCAGATTGGGAGGTTATCCCTTTATCGATACAAGAAACCTTCCAAACTTGGTAGTCGGGACATTACTCTGGTCATTTATGTTATCTATAATAATTCATGTTCTTCTTCTTGATAAATTATTTATCTACTTGTATTTTTCAACTCTCCTCTTCTGTACAGTAATTTTGCCTTTTAAATCTTGATTTTAGAACACCTTTGGTGTAGTGGTAGTTAAAAACAGACACATTTCATACTCTTGCCACCTTTTTTTTGCCTGGATTGATTCTTGTAGGTTATGGATTAGGAGATATATATAGAATCATTGAAATGGAAAATGAGGTCTAGATTAAGAAAGTCAATGGCAAAAGGTGAGAAGAATAAACATTTTGGGAAATGACAGAAGTACAATGTATTCCACTATAATGTAGCTATAAAGGTCTTGGCACTTGAGCTTGTTCTACTGTTTCCTGCATCCAAGGGACTACATATGACCCATTTTTATTTGGGATCTGAGGAAGGGCACTAGAGTTTAAAGATCAAGCATATCACCTTACTTTCTAATGTGACAAACTAGCATTAGAAGCTTCATTCTCTACGGTATCTTTAGGAAAAAAAAAATGGAAGAAGACTTGAGACTTCAGTAGACTCAGTATATATTAACCTCTTAGCAATGGCAGGCTGTGATATGACATATTTATGTTTGTTAGGTGAGGATATTGTAGTGGTTTAGTCCCAGGAGCTCTGGAAGCTTCTAGCTTTTTCTTTAATATACACTTTAATGTTGCGTGTCTCAGCAGACTCCAAAGTGAAGTAAGTGTTCATAGCAGACAATAGAACTGAATTTATTCTCTCATGACATCTAAAAGAAAAATTCACATTCGCCATGTAGAGACAAATAAATTACCATGGTGCGCCAAAGATTTTGAGAATAATTCATCTCTATTACCTGCACATATCTAAAAACAAACAATAATAAATAGTCTATGAGGTATCATGGCTAAGAAGCTAAGCTGCAGGCACAGAGCTGTGGAGGTCATCAGGTATTAGTGCATGAGCTATGGGTACTATAAAATATGGGAGTAAGTGCTAGTAATGGCTATGGCTTGTATGGTTGGAAATAGTGTTTGGAGAAGCAAATGTGTCCCCCTTCACAGATTACTGGTGTTTCAGGATTAATTTATTTTGTTGAGAGTAGATAGTGCTATTCAGAAGTAGCAAAGGTTATAATGACTCACAATGTACAAGTTTTATAACTGAAATAACCTTTTACGACAAGTGAAGTGAATTAAGATGACATTCCAATACACCACACCATTGACTCATTTTAAGTTAAGGCCACCTATACACATTAGAATATTGTTGGTCAAAGCTGCCGATATTGACAAGTTTGGCCAACTGTCTAATGTGTATGGGGAACTGATCGGCTGATGGTCAGGCAGATGTTGATCATGCATATTCTATTTCAGACTGACAATTGCATTGTTCTGCTGGAGAGAAGCTTCAGAGAACACAGGAGCCCTCGGCTGAACCAGTGTTTCCCCGTATGGGAGAGTTGGCTGAGATGGCTGCCATCGGAACATTGTTTGGCTGTAAGCCTTTAAATGCTTGTGGCTGGTTTTAGCTTTTCAATGGCACTTGAATTGTGTCATAGCATACCCAGTGCTTTGTTATTTATGTCAAGTTAACCTTTTTATAGATCTGTTTTTAGATTTGGGGTTTAAAAATTTAATTTCCCTTTGAGATGTTCTATGGCTGCAATATGGCAAAATTGGAAAACATATTTGGAGCCCTTAAGAAACCCTGGATTCATGATTAACACTAAGGAGAGAGTGCAACAAGCTAGACCTTGACAATGTTTAAAGGGAACCAACCACCCCAAATGACCCCCCCGGACTGTTAATATGTGTCCCTACACCCAGCACACACATTTGGGGCAATCGTTTTTGCTAAAAAAACTGTTTAGTAGAAGCTAAGATATATGTTTATAAAGTTAAATAAATTGAGACGGATGGGTGTTACCTAGCTTTGTCCACGTGCAGTGTTCGTGCCTGTGATCCTCCTCTCCCCCCTCCCCTCTCACTTTGTAAGAGCCTGGCTGCGTCATGAAAGGGGCGGGACTAAATCGCGTCATAAAAGGGGCGGGGCTCGTCGCGATTTAGTCCCGCCCCTTTCATGACGCGGCCAGGCTCTTAGAAATTGGGAGGGGAGGGGGAGAGGAAGCTGACAAGCACAAACACTGCACGTGGACAAAGCTAGGTAACACCCATCCGTCTCCATTTATTAAACTTTATAAACATATATCTAAGGCTGGGGTCACACACACAGATATCTGGGCAGATATTGTTCACAGATCTCTGGTTGCAGTGAAATCATGGATACATTGCTCCATGTTGTACACAGCCACAAAATGGAACCATGTGTCCATGATTTCACTGCAACCAGAGATCTGTGAACAATATCTGCCCAGATATCTGTCTGTGTGACCCCAGCCTTAGCTTCTACTAAACAGTTTTTTTTAGCAAAAACGATTGCCCCAAATGTGTGTGCTGGGTGTAGGGACACATATTAACAGTCCGGGGGGGTCATTTGGGGTGGTTGGTTCCCTTTAACATACACATTGTTGGTATTTTTCTCTGTTTCATAGTCATGGGAAAGGGTCATTACATGAATGTTTATATGCGATTTGTATACTTGTAACTAGCAACAAAGATCAGCTCATATCCTCTCCAGTGTCATAGTCCTTTATAGCAGCCCTCTCTCATTTTATTTTATCACAGTGATCAAGGCGGCATGACAGTTGAAATGCGTATGATTTTATTAAGCCTGTGACTGTCACTGGTAGGAAATGCCCATTTTTGTCTCTCTGGATATAAAAATGTATTCTGGATTTATGTGGTTTTAATGAAAATGGTATAAAAGTTATTTTTTTTATGGATATCACCCATGCTGGACGTCTGCTTCACCTATGTGTCGACTGCTGTATTCTCCATCTCCAACTTCCAAGACCACTGACCAGACATCCTTGTTATGGGACGTCAGCACACTACGCATGCGCCCTCACCCGACACTATTAAGACACTCATCTCCATGGTGCTTGTGGCTTTTATGTCTCCACATCCCACCATAATCTAAAGCTACCATTGGCCGCCTTATTGTATATCTTGATGTCCTCCATCCTCTATACACACCTCCTGATGAAGATGTGTGGACACCATGATACACTAATGAGTGTCTCCCTTTATTTTTACCCAATGTTACTATGCCCCTATACATACATGTACTCATAGTAATACAATGCTACCTTGACCCTATACATCTATATACATACTTGTATAAGTACATTGACAGTGGACTGATTAAGCAGTAGCTAATAACTATATATGTATTAGTGTTACAATTATTAGGGGTATAAGTGTTGTATTACTTGTGTACCTTAGAGATTGTACTGGCACATTTTGCCCACAGTATGCTTATCACTCATACAGATATTCTTGCGTGAAATCCTGATACTTTTCTGGTCTGATTATTATTGGGCTATTTTTGTATTTTCAAGTATTTCACTCTATGTGTCACTTTTATATTTAATTTAATATTTTATAATATAATTATATATATATATATATATATATATATATGTATATATGTATACATATATATATATATATATATATATATATATATATATATATATATATATATAATTAATTATAATATAATAATTTAATATTTTTAATAACATACTTTGCATATTTTTTGAATATTTGTACTTGTAACTATGTAACAACCACTCTTTTTTTCACAGAGGATGAGGAAGAGAGGAAGATACCGTATATTAATCTTTCCTCACATCTCGAGTCCTTTCTACCCCTTGCCAGTTTTTACTAGTATTTGCTTTCATTTGGACTTTTTTTTCTTTCTCGTCCAATTTATTAAGCAGTGCCCAAAACTGAGCTACATGTTCTGGATTAGTACACACGAAAGATTGTTAAAGGAATAATAATATTATACCGCTGTCCTGTAATCAATGTATTTTTTAATACTCATTATATTACCCTGCAGGTCTTAGAAGAAGCTGATTGACTTTAACGTTTAATTCCTACTAATAAAAAGATATCTTTAATCACAGCCCATCTCTAATGTATTCCTGCTAGGCAGCGCTGTTGAGTGTCCTCTCTGTTTAGTGGCTCCGAAACGCGTAGGATGAAATAAAGAAAAATCTGCCCAGTTAACACTTTATTTCCTGGTGATTCCTGGTGGCAGCGTGGGCATTCCGGCATTTGGTCCTATTACAGCATTGCTGTTTCCACGTTTATCGTGAAGGTGCGGCCCTGCAGCAGCCATCTTATAAACTACCTTACAGGCGATTATACCGGTTGTGGGTGACACAACTGAATCAGGTGAGCAGTTCTTAATTTACACCGATATAACCTTTTAAAAAAAAGGATAAGACCCTATGCGCATTTATCTCACATTTGCAGGTTACTCTCTGTTTCAGTCTTTTACTTTACAAATAATGGACACCATTAATTTATTGTTTTTCATTGGCCAACTAAGTTATGCCAGAGAGTTGTGTTGTAATTATTCCACACATGTGAGGCCAGCTTCACACTGCGGCGCGATCCGGTCAGGGGCTATCCGGGATAATCCTGACAGCTGCGGACCAGATCAGCACACAGGACTGGGGGCTAATATGCCCTCCGGTCCAGTGTGCAGCACACGCAGCTGCAGCCGCTGACAGGTTAGGACCGTGACGCCCGCGGTCCTGACTTATCAGCAGCAGGAACTGCATGCGCTGCACACCGGACCGGAGGGTATATTAGCCCCCCAGTCCTGTGTGCTGATCTGGTCCGTGGCTGTCAGGATTATCCCGGACAGCCCCGGACCGGATCACGCCGCAGTGTGAAGCCGGCCTAAGTGATTTTGGCATGTGAACATGTTTAAAAAGTGTCTACAGTGTGTCAAAAGCAAAGTAATAAGTTTTCAGTTGTAGAATTAATTTTTTACACATTTAATATAATTTTTTTAAGCTTCCTGAAGTTTGCAGATGTTTTTGGAAACAGTGCCAGATGTGGCAACAGTTGTGAAGTCCAGGAAGCTTTCAATGTTCTTAAAATATCTGTTTAAGAGAGCTTACAGTAATATTTATTTGAAAAAATATGGGGAATTTTTTTATATTACTTTTTTTTTCTTATTTTTTTTACTACAATTTTTTTGGAGAGCAAACTTTTATTATTGCAGAGGGTTATCAGCATTCAAGGCCATCTCTTCTACAGTTATGTGATAGCAATTCATATAAAAATAGCATATGGCCATTATATGCCCTACATACATGATCTTATAGGTTTGTTCACACTGCTGAAACACCATACTATGGATATTGCTTCTTGAAAATGAGCAATCACTTTATTTCATTTCATTTTATGCATATAGAATACAGATTGTTTTGGCATGTATATGTTTTGACTGTGTTATCTAATATGTAAAGCTGAAAGTGTGTATGTATGTCCGGGATTGGCATCTACACCCTCGCAACTACGGCCACAAAATTTTGCACAGTCACACGTCTGGACCCCGAGAGCGTCATAGGCTATGTTGTGAGGTGAAATTTTAACCCTGCGCATTCCAGTTCACCAAACAATTTTGCCCCTATCTACATAATGGGGAAAAACTGAAAGGAAAAGTATTGGAGGAAAATCAACAGCTGCCAGCTACAGCCACAAAATTTTGCACAGTCACATATCTGGACCCCGACAGCATCATAGGCTATGTTGTGAGGCGAAATTTTAACCCCGCGCATTCCAATTCACCAAACAATTTTGCCCCTATCTGCATAATGGGGGAAAAAGTGAAAGGAAAAGTGTTGGAGGCAAATTGACAGCTGCCAGATGTGAACAAGGGGGACTTAAAGAATGAGAGTGATAGCGCCAAAGAGTATATACCGTATAGTTGCTAAGGTGGGGCCCGACATAGGCTACTCACCACACATGGGGATATGAACACACATACAAAATGCGCCTCACACTACCACATGCTTGAACACACATACCACCCTCAGCACACATTTCACCGCACATACATTAACCTCGCCACATAATCTCCCTAAAACACACACGTCTGGTATTATCCTTCAAAAATATAAATCTGATTAATAAGGAGCAAAAGTACAAGAGAAACAAATGTACCATATCTAATATATAAAGCTGAATGTGTGTATGTGTATGTGTGTGTGTGTGTGTGTATGTCCGGGATTTGCAAATGGACTCCGTGGTGCCTTGATTAAGAGTCTCAAATACGGGACTAGCCAGATATCAGAGATCAGTAGTACTTTGTGATGTGTGTCCGGGATTGGCATCTACACCGTCGCAACTATAGCCACAAAATTTTGCACAGTCACACGTCTGGATCTCAAGAGCGTCATAGGCTACTTGTGAGGCAAAATTTTAACCCTGCACATTCCAATTCAACAAACAATTTTGGCCCTATCTACATAAAAGAGAGAAAGTGACAGTTACCAGTACCAGTTGTAAATGAGAGGGGCTTAATGACAGCACCAAAAACTAACAGCATATACCAGCATATAGTCACTAAGGTGGGGCCCTGACATGGAATATTCACCACGCACGGGGAAATGTATACACACCACATGCACACAAAGAGTAACAGCTAAGGTAGAGACCCAACATTGGATACTCACCATGTACCCGAACACAAACACACACACCACAAAGAGACACACACAACACAGAGACACACACCACACAGACACCCCCCCCACAGGGACAAACACACATACACACCCTATAGGGACACATGCACTCACCCCACAGGGACACACACACCACAGGGACATACACACATACACACCCCACAGGGACACAGAGACACACACACACCCCACAGGAACACACAGATCCCATAGGGATGGAAACACACCACAGAGACACCCTTCCCCCCACGAGGACACACACCACAGGGACCCCCCACAGGGACATACGCACACTACTGGGACACACACGCACCCCAGGGAAACACACACCACACAGACAGACACAGATGTGCACAAATCGCCTCTCACAACTCGCCTCACACGTCTGGTATCTTAAATTTCCAAAAATAAAAATCTGATTAAAAACAGTCAATGTGCAACACATGTGCCATATAGGGAATTAAGGCAGATGTCAGTCACATGAGCTGTCTTTTATGTGTACGTGTGAGGTAATATGTATTGCCCGGCTGGGGGGAGGGTTCACTGTTGGCTGGAGATTTATTAGGCTGCCTATAGCAACCAATCACAGCTCAGCTTCTATTTTCCTACAGGTCATTAATATGACATATTCAAATTCTATTTTGTTATAGCTAACAGCAGTTATTTATTAACTCGGGCGTAGCCAGGTAGTACAGCTAGTGTACTATAAATATTGAACTTGTGGCATTGCTGCCCACTAGCCTTATTCAGCATTCTAGATGAATTGCAGTTGAGTTCAACAGATGTATTTGTTTTCATTATTTTCCTCCAAATATTTCAGGCCTCAATAATCACTCAGCCCAACCTCAAAATCAGGTGTTACCTGTGGCATGGGGAATGGGATTTGAAAGTCAGATGCCTTCTGCAGCCCACTACATGGAGGGGTTAATGAGGAACTAGGCAACAAGATTGTGCAAACAATAATATCCTACAAGTGATTGTTTGTGTTCTGGCACTGAAAAACAACAGGCCCCTAGGCAAAGCAAGGAGTTCGGTGAAATCTTGGCAGTGCAGTACACCATAATAAAACTCTGCTACACTTAGTGTTTGCTAATATGTGCCTGCAGTACACAGTTTTACTATATGAATCCACCACAAGATACGCCTGCTCTGGAAGATGTCATCTTACCACCCCAGGGCAGAGGGTGCTTCAGTGCCAGAATCGGAGCAGCCCCATAGGACATTGACATATATGTACTATAAATAAAAGGAGACACAAGAGGCGCAGATGGTGCCTTATCAAAAAGGACACGTAGTTTGTTACAGGTCACAATAAGGGTACACTCACTTTTCAGGTTGTGCAACCCACAACCAGCTTGAGCGCTTTAGCAGCTGCTGCAGAACCTCCACCATCTCGCCGCGGGAAAATCTGAAGTTCAAACAGGAATGGTTTCAACGATCCGATCCGCGCTGCTGCTTCAATACATGTACTCCAAAAGCATTGTTTCCTCCATCTAATTCTTTAATCCATCACATGAACCAACGCGTTTTGGTGCAACCCTCGCACCTTCCTTGGGCTCCTCCGGGAACTGGATGAGATCCTCCACCTCGATGATATCCTCCTCTCCTGGTTCCACAGATGTTATAGCAACGGGTTCCAGGGACTCAGCATGGGGCTCAAAGGTTACCGGGTCATCTGTCTGTGTTGCCAGGAGCGAATCTGGAGGAGGAAGGAGCCGTCGGTGGTACTGGAGGAGGCCGGGTTCGCGAGCAATGGAGGGTCACGGTACCAGTGTTATTTGCTGCGGCTGGAAAATGGAGAGCGGCTCTACCTGCAGCTGACGACGAGAACACCTGGTAACCGGTAGGCCACCCGTGGTGTACCCAACCTAACCCGGATGACAGGCTGAACAACACCGGCAACGTGAGGCCTTGTGGGCTAACGAAATAGAGACTTGCCAGGCCCGTGTCATGGCCCGTAACCAGTGACAACCTTCAACCTGGGCACCGGTTATGGGTTTGTCCGTGAGGAAGGCCTCTATTCGGAGGTATTTGTGGGCCGCCGGTATGTCGAGGAACACCTTCCCCAGGGCCACCCGGACTGGACCTGTACCGTGGGGATGTGATAACCTATGAGCGCCACGCAGGTCTCCGCGGGTGGTTTGCAATCCGGGTCAAAAGAAATGAAGAGTAAGGACACAAACAGCCTGGTATTGCATTGCAAATATGTATATAGTTGCATTATTTTTTATTATTATATGCGCATTGGTTCCATGCGCTTTACATGAGATAGGAGACAACAAGTACACAATCAGGCGATCAGACACAGTACAGGGGCAGTACCCTGTCCACGAGGCTCACAGTCTTTTCTTGCACACATGAAAGTTATGTAATCTGTTTAAATGCAAAGCCAGATAAACATTAATCAGAGACTTGTTACCCGGTCCCCGTTGGGCTGATGTGTACTAGACTATAGTCAATGTTATTTAAGTTAGATGCAACTTAAAGCACAGTACCTCCTACAAAGGAAGATAATCCAAATCAATCGTAAAGTTTTTATTGTTTATTTATGTTTTAAAGTTACCCGGTTAACCTGTTAATAAAAATGTCAACTCACATCCGGTTTGGTTTTAACACCCGCGGACGGGTGTATTTCACCAAGGGGTGTGGTGGCGCCTCTATGGCTAGGCCCACAGGGAGGTATTACATTTAACAAATTCATGTAGTGCCTCTATAGCTGTGGGCTTAGGGTTTAACCTATGGAGTCTGAATTTACACACAACACTAGGCCACTTTAGAGAAAGGGATTGATTATTCAGTAGGTCCAAAAGGGGGTGGAGCCTAGGTTAGAGTGGGAAAGCCAGGAAGTGGAGAGAATTCTAATCAGACCGTGCTGAGAAGGCAGTCAGTCAGGACACTCCTGACAGCTCTGTGACAGGAGGGATCACTAATCTCCAGGAGGGTGTCCCAGGACAGTAGGGGACAGACCAGTACCGGTTGGAGCTGGCTGGTAACGGCTGAGGAACACCGGAAACACGGATGCCGAGGCGGTCAGAGTCCATCCCTGGCCATAAACCGACGAGCCGCGGGCCCTCTGAAACCGGGTAGCCGTAAGCGCCACAAGAAGGTACCTTGCCCCTCAGGCCCAAAATCGGTCTAGGATTACAGGAGCAACGGTCCGGATTCTGGTGGTTGGAGGATTTGCTTGTTGTCACTCCCATCCGTATCAGTAAAGGAAAACCCATGCTCCACCGTATAAGACCAGGGGACTGGCGGGAGAGCTCTGCAAGGGTGGTTAAATAGAGAGAAAGTCAGAATTAGACCCCGAGAGACTATCAGAAAGGAACATCTGGAGACTCCATAGGGGTAGCCTGAACCGTCAACTAGTACCCATTAAACCAGACTGTACCGTGTTTTCAATAACATCTGCCGGTACCAATAAAGTGAAGTTGAAGTTGAATCGGTCTCTGTCTTCCTTCCCGTCGGCGCCCGGAGGGCTTCAGCATCTTCAGCATCTCATCAGAGGGGTAAGAACAACTACTCCCCTCATCCCCTTCTCCTCCATCACTGCTGCCCTGAGGTAAAAGCTCCACCTGTGGGGAGCGGGACCACACTGAGCTGCACCCATCATCACCTCAGTGGCCGGCCTGCAGCGCCGGTATCCAAAATTACTGGGATCCACAGGTGGTGTCACGTACTCTTTATCCCTGTAAATATTTTCCCATCTAACAAATGACAGCCAGGGCATGGAACTTGGAATCCGACCACCCGTTATTCCCAAGTTAAATCCATCAAACCTGGGCCCGGTATCCGAGTACCCCTTGCCCTGGGCTTATCAAATGCATTAACTTCTAGCAGAGCTACGGACTGTTATTGTATAACATGAGGTGGCAATAATTATGGGCTCTACAACACTGAGAATACCAGTCATCAGCTGCCTAGTCTTACCTTGGCTGCCAATTAAAATTCGGGTGAAGCCTACACATTTTTTTGCCAGCCAAGGTAAAACTAGGCAGCTGAGGGTGGTAGCTTGCAGGTGTCTGATTTATCTGTGCTGAGAATTAAAAATACAGTAAAACCCTATGCATTTTTATCCCATTATTTTTTCTTTTTTTACACACTATGACAGCAGGTTAGTTGCCATACACTAATACTATCTAACCTATTCTGAATAAAAAGTTGCGGCACTCACCAGTGGATCAAACTGTGCCACGGTTTTATTTCCAGGTTTCCAAATTACATCGTGCAAGGAGGGAGGGGGAGCAGAGGAGGTCATAGCACCGGCAGGGTAGTGAGAGGATGTCATAGCACCTCCCACTATGATGTTCTCACATTTTCCCGCCCTGCTCCATAGCACAACACTGAGCAGGGCGGGGTAATGAGAGGATGTCATAGCACCTCCCACTATGATGTCCTCTCATTTCCACGCCCTGCTCAGTGTCGTGCTATGGAGCAGGGCTAGGTAATGAGAGGACATCATAGCGGGAGGCGGGGCATGCACCAAGACCTCACAAGGACGCGCAGAGCAAGGATTTCAGAATGGCATGAACAGAGGTGGCAAGGACATGGGCGGCACAGAGGCGCAGGGGGTGTGAAATGCCCCTGTGGATGAGATGCCTCAAGGACAAGGGCCCACCTCCATGGAAAATACTGTAAGTTTTAATCAGCTTATATATCGGGCAGCCCCACAGAGCCATTTGGGACCCCTTGCCTGAATCCAGTAGAAATGCTACATTCAGTGCTGGACTTAGATTCACATCCATGGGGGGGGTGACAGGTCCTCTTTAAATGCTTCAATAAGGGAATGTTTTTGCTTTCTTTGACAATCTACCTTTACTAGGCTATTTTCTAAATTTCCATTGATGATACATGATCATGGACATTCAGACGTAATGTGATCTTTAGGGTATGTGCCCGCAGGACGTTTTTTAAGCAGTCCTGAACACAGCAAAACCTGAGGATCCTAGAGTCCTTGACAGGAGATTAGCTATGATCTTGTCTGCATTTTCTGTGCATTCTCTGCACGTATTTTGCGCATTTTTTGTGCGTTTTTACTGTGGTTTTGATGCTGCGTTTTTTTCCTGCGTTTTTTCCATTGACTGCAGCAAAAATGCAGGAAAAATAGAACATGTCAATTCTCTCCCATCCGCACCAAAACTACAGGAACAAATTAGCATAAATTACCATAAAACCAATGGTAAACTGCATGCAGAAACCACAGGAAAAACTCAGCAAAAACGTCCCGTGGGCACTCACCCTTACTGCTGCACCCGAACTGGAGTTTTAAATCAATGTAAAGTACCATGATTTAGAAAAATTATTGGTGACTAGTGATGGGCGAATCCTAAATTACTCGGAATCGCCTGACTCTAGCGAGTCCGAGCCCTTGACTCGCTACTCGTTGCGAGTCTAGCGAGTCCAATGTTAATGAATGGGGAAGCGAGTAATAGCGAGTAGTGTGCGATTTACAAATCGCAAATGTGTCTCGGAAGCTTCAGCCTGAAGCAATCCTAGTTTTGCCATTGATTTGCATTGGACTCGTTTACTTTGCAAGTAATCGCTGGGAAACTCACACAGATAAGAGTCCTGTCTGCTCTGTGTGCTGGCTGCCGCAGCTCCAGGGTCCTAGAGCCCGCCTGCTGCCTGATGTAGCAGAGCTGAGATTGTTCTCAGTCTGCTCATTCCCTGTGCATAGACATCTATATCTATGCACAGGGATGAGCAGAGAGGACATCGCATTTTGGACTGCGTCGGACGGAAGAGGATTTTTTTAATTAAAGATGGTGTCTCTAATGGCTTTTTTTTTATTTCTAATAAGATTTTTTCTCTGTGTTGTGTTTTTTTTTAAATAATTTAATAGAAATTCATGGCGGTCATGTCTAATATTGGCGTGACCGCAATAAATTTCGGGCTTAGGGCCAGCTGATAATACAAAGCTGGCCCTAACCTCTTTATTACCCAGCGTGCCACCGCCACCAGGGCCGCTGGAAGAGCGGGGTTCAGCGCCAGAGGATGGCGCTTCAATGAACGCGCCATCTTCTGGGGCGGCTGCGGGCTGCAATTTGCAGCGGGGGGTGCCCAGAAAGCTTGGGCATCCCTGCGCTGCGGATTCCAGCCCCCAGCTGCTTAGCTGTACCTGGCTAGACATAGAAATTGCGCGGAGCCCCACGCATTTTTTTTAAATTATTTCATGAAATTCATGAAATAATTAAAAAAAAGGGCTCCCCTATATTCTTGTGTCTGGCCAGGTACAAATAGGCACCTGGGGGTTGGGGGCAGCCCGTCGCTGCCTGCTGGATCCAGCTGGTTCCAGAAATACGGCGAAGCCCATGTAATTTTTTTTCTGAAAAATCAATAAAACAATCCTAAAAAAGGGACTGCATCTTTATTAACCCCTCGCCCATGGTCCAGGGGTTAATAAAGATGCAGTCCCTTTTATTTACATTGTTTTATGGATTTGTCAGAAAAAAATTTCGCGTGGGCTTCGCCGTATTTCTGGAACCAGCCGGATCAAGCAGGCAGCGACGGGCTGCCCCCAACCCCCAGGTGCCTATTTGTACCTGGCCGGACACAAGAATATAGGGGAGCCCTGTTTTTTAATTATTTCATGAATTTCATGAAATAATAAAAAAAAAATGCGTGGGGCTCCACGCAATTTCTATGTCTAGCCAGGTACAGCTAAGCAGCTGGGGGCTGGAATCTACAGTGCAGGGAGGCCCAAGCTTTCTGGGCACCCCCCGCTGCAAATTGCAGCCCGCAGCCGCCACAGAAGATGGCGCGTTCATTGAAGCGCCATCCTCTGGCGCTGAACCCCGCTTTTCCAGCGGCCCTGGTGGCGGTGGCACGCTGGGTAATAAAGAGGTTAGGGCCAGCTTTGTATTATCAGCTGGCCCTAAGCCCGAAATTTATGGCGGTCACGCCAATATTAGACATGACCGCCATGAATTTCTATTAAATTGTTTTAAAAAAAACACAACACAGAGAAAATTTTTTATTAGAAATAAAAAAAAAAGCCATTAGGTGGAACGGTGTAGGTAGGGTGCAGGGACATGTATTAACTGCTTATAGTCGTCATCTGAAGTGGTTGGTTCCCTTTAAGCCCGGGATTCTTAATGTCAGGCCAGGTTTGACCCGGCCACTAAGAATCTCCAATAAAGGGTTAAAAAAAACACAACACAGAGAAAATTTTTTATTAGAAATAAAAAAAAAAAAACCATTAGGGACTCCATCTTTAATTAAAAAAATCCTCTACCGTCCGACGCAGTCCAAAACGCGATGTCCTCTCTGCTACATCCCCTGTGCATAGATATAGATGTCTATGCACAGGGAATGAGCAGACTGAGAACAATCTCAGCACTGCTACATCATCTCTGTGAGCAGGCGGGCTCTAGGACCCTGGAGCTGCACAGAGAAGACAGCTGGACTCGACTCGCAAAGTAACAGCAGTTAGTTTGCGAGTTTCCCTGCTATCACTGGCACAGTAGCCGAGTCTAATGCAAGACAATGGCAATCCTAGTTTTGTCAGCGTTTGCCATTGATTTGCATTGGACTCGTGCGAGTAAACGCTGGGAAACTCGCAGAGTACCGAGTCCTGCGAGTCCCTTACTACTCGCCGAGTAACGAGTCCTAGCGAGTAGATTCGCCCATCCCTATTGGTGACCACAGTCCTGCACAATAATTATTTCTCTGGTTTATTTGATAAACATTTTAAAAATATTGTATCTTATTCCCAATCTCAGATTACTAAAACAATCACTATGTAAACTGAAATTGTGTTAATATGCATGCACTGAATACATCTGTATGGGGATATTTATGCTGAAGGTGCATGAATTTCAGCAAAATCTGTCATTTTAAGTCTTTTACATTTTGCTAAAGTGATTACCAGAAGGCTATTTGATTTATTTTTTGGGATATTCTGCAGTAAACATCTCCGTCTCCAGCTGCTAACTGGGTTAGTTATAATAGGTGCAGTTTAGACATTCCTAGGAATGGTAATTGTAGTTTAACTTTCTAGTATGGCACTTTACTATATCAGCACTATCTTAACATTTTCTTTTTGCATGTGTTTTTGTCCTTTCTTAGTTAATAAAGACATTGTACATTCGCATAATTGTTTGTGCGGCTGAATGCAGGAATGTGTACAAACAGTATGCTAAATCTCCCCTATGAGTAAGATTTGGATGACTGCCTGAATACATAAGGGATGTTCAGAAAACCAAACCATCAGCAAATACTGCGCTACTCGCATCTAATAATACATTATTTATTGGGTAAAATGAAGAGTAAAAACCCAATAAAGTTGCAATCTTTATTCCATCAATGAATATTATATAAACTAACAATGTATTTACATCTTCCGATGTTTTCTGCATTGTGTCTGAATAACAATAAATTATTGGTTCTAACAATAGCGAATTATTTGCTCCCAAACTTTAGTTTTCTGACTTTTATTAAACAAATGTTAGCTTCATCTTGAGTACTTTAATCATTCTAATCACAGAGAGGTACGTCATTTTTGAACGTAATGTCTCACAAATTATAATTTTATTAATTAGATGTAGTTTACAATTTACAGAACACTAATAATGAGTTTGTATTATTTGAATGCTTTATATTTTTGTAAAATCTTCTATGGAGTCGCCATATTGTAGACATGCATTTTTTTTGCATTGTTTTTACATGTGTAGACATAATGAATAAATTGGATTTGTTTATTAAAAACTTTACAAATAGTGCAGTCTCCAAGAAGTGATATATTATAGCTCCTCCAGAGGTGGGAAGTGAGAGGAAAGATGAATAAAGAGTTGCATTTTGTGTAAAGTCATACTATCCTGTTTTATCTAAATCTCTAAAACCCCCCTTACATATAGTGAGATCGCTGCTATGTCACAGGTTATGTGACGCAGCAGCGACCTCTACAGCGATCTCGCTATATTTGACACGTAGCAGTGACCGGGCCCCCGCTGTGAGATCACCCATCGTGTCTGAATGTCCTGGACCATTTTTTAATCATCGGTTTCCCACTGGGCAACATGCATCGGTGTGTTTGACGCCTTAATAACGACCTCGTTGGCAACACAGAACTCAGCCACGTAGGTCTGAGTCATCAGACAAGCTGCTGTGCGACAGGATCCCAATGACCGCCGAGGTCATTACATGAGTCGCCATATCGTTGATGAATCTTTGAGTAGATCTGACTGTTTGACATCTCACCAGCGACCACAAAGTGTTATTTCAGCGATCCTTAGCAGGTCGTATCATTGTCAGGATCGCTGTAACGTCGCCAAGTGTGACAACAGCCTAACACTGTAGTACAGCTGACATTAAATTGCCTAATCTCTGCTAACTCCTTCACAGTCTACACAGCTAAGCTATGACAGCCCATTGTGACTGATCTATTCCATAAATAAAATTTGTGTCCAAAAGTAGAGGATGTATAATCAGTGATGTCTGGGTGCTGCCGGAAAGGAAACATATTGCTTTTAAGTTGATAATAAAATCCATCTTTACCATTCGCTTCACCGATACTTTCTGGCAGCACCCGGACATCACAGTTTACACATCCTGTTCTTTTCAACCCCATATCTTCTTTCCACCCGCGGTGTGAGTAGAGAGGCCGGACCAGCAGCCCTTCAATATTTGGTTCATACAAACTGTATCCGAGGTGTATCTCACTCAACTCATTCAGGTGAACAATCACATCATGCTTTCTCGCTGATTGCTCCACTGTATCACACAGGGAGTGTGCACTCTTTTCTTCATTTGCATAGAAAAAATCTGACAGATCCTTCATCTATCATGGTCATCATCAATGATCATCATCATCATCATCAGAGACCTGATTTTTTTGTTACAAAATCTTAAATAGAAGAAAAATAGTGCAAGGTAGAGCAATGGGGATTGCAAGATATCATTTGGGGACAGTTTGAAATTTTTTTGTCATTGTATGTCACCAAAATATTTTTGTTATAATAGTCGGGTTGAATGAAAAGTAATGCCTCCGCCTTTGTAACTTGGGTTTCGATAGGAATATTTTAATATATCAAACACAGAAATAGTCCGTAGAATGGGCTCTTTAATAACCGATATTCACTTTTCTACCTAATCACCAGACAAATGGATACACTTCAGACAATGATGAACATGTTTTCTGAAGCCATCATACTGTTGACATGATTTTCGCAACCAGGCCCTAACAGATCTCTCAGCTTCTTCATCTGATGCATAGTGATATCTCGCAGATATTCTTTCAGTTTTGGGAACAGATGGAAGTCAGACGGCGTCAACTCTGGACTGTATGTAGTATGCCGCATGGTGGTGAACTTCAGACTCTGAAGCTCTGCTGTGGTGGCTTGTGAATTGTTTGGTCTAGCATTGTTATGCTGCCGGAAAAAAATTCCCATTTCCTTTAGAACAATTGTTAGTCATTTCACAGTTTACAGCGTTGTGATGTAACACTCTGAATTGGTTGTTGTTCCATGTTCAGGGAAATCAGAATAACACCATCTGTGTCCCAAAACACTGGTGTAATGATTTTTCCAGCTGAGGGCTGTGTCTTGAATTTCCTTTTCTGTGGCGAGCCTTTGTGTTGATAATTCCATGGACTGAGGTTTGGTCTTCTGTCACAATTCACTGCAGAAAGGCATCAACTTAATTCTCATAACCTTAGATGAGTTCCTGGCAAATTTCATGTCTGTGCCTTTTAATTGCAGACATGGCATCCGAGGTACCCATCGTGCACAGATCTTCTGATAACCAATCAAATCAATAATGTGACCTACACATTCTAGTGAAATGCCAATTATGCTTGTAATTTCACTCTGAATGATACGACTATCATCCTGAATCAGTCTGTCAAAGATTTGCATGTTTAAATCAGTGGTTTCTGTCGCAGGATGTTCAACTCTTTCTTTGTCATGCAAGTAGACATTCCCACCTCACTATTTTTAAACTTACTGGTCCAATGATGCACAGTGCTTACATCAACACAATCACAATTGGCAACATACGATAGGAAATTTCCTCACAGCCTCAGAACATCATGCTTTCTCCTCCCTCCTGCACTTCATCCAACTCACTGTCGGTCTTTGATCTGGTCACAGAGGAAGAAGTCACCCGGCTTGTTGCATCTTCTCGCCCTACTACCTGCACCAGTGACCCTATTCCCTCACATCTCCTTCCATGTCTTTCTCCAGTTGTCACATCTCACCTAACTAAAATATTTAAGCTTTCTCTCCCATCTGGTGTTTTCCTCTCCTCCTTCAAACATGGCAGCATACATCCATTATTAAAAAAAACATCCCATGACCAGAACTCTGCTACTAATTACTGAACTGTCTCTAATCTCCACTTCATCTCTAAACTCCTCGAGCACTTGGTCCCCTCCCGTGTGATCCGCTATCTCTCTGACAATTCTCTTCTTTACACTCTACAATCCGGCTTCCGCTCCTTACACTCTACTGAAACTGCCCTCACTAAAGTCTCTAATGATTTACTAACAGCTAAATCTAATGGTCACTACTACCTGTTGCTCCTCCTGGATCTCTCCACTGCATTCGATACTGTGGATCACCAGCTCCTTCTCTCTATGCTCTGCTATATTGGGGTTAAGGACACCGCTCTCTCCTGGTTCTCCTCCTACCTCTTTGACCGCTCCTTCACTGTATCTTTCGCCGGCTCCTCTTCCTCTCCTCTTCCCCTCACGGTTGGGGTTCCTCAGGGTTCAGTCCTAGGTCCCCTTCTCTTCTCTCTATACACTGCCCCCATTGGACAAACCATCAGTAGATTTGGTTTACAGTACCATCTCTATGCTGACGACACCCAGTTATACACCTCTACTCCTGACATCACCTCCACATTACTTCAAAAGACCAGTGATTGTCTGTCTGCTGTCTCAAACATCATGTCTTCTCTCTACCTTAAATTGAATCTGTCAAAAACTGAACTTCTCATGTTTCCTCCCTTTCCTAATCTTCCAAAACCTACTATTGCCATTTCTGTATGTGGTTCTACTGTTACTCCTCAGCAGTACGCCCGCTGTCTTGGGGTTATATTTGACCCGGATCTCTCCTTTACTCCCCACATCCAGTCTCTCGCTCACTCATGTCACCTGCACCTCAAAAACATCTCTAGAATTTGACCTTTTCTTACTGTTGACTCTGCAAAAACTCTATCCGTTGCCCTTATTCATTCTCGCCTGGATTACTGCAATTCTCTATTAATCGGTCTCCCTTTTACTAAACTCTCTCCTCTCCAATTCATCCTCAATGCAGCAGCCAGGATCATATTCCTCGCCAACCGCTTCACCAATGTCTCTATCCTGGGGCAGTCATTGCACTGGTTGCCAATTCGCTATAGAGTTCAATATAAAATTATCACTCTTACCCACAGAGCCCTCCACAGTAGTGATGGGCGAATCTACTCGCTAGGACTCGTTACTCGGCGAGTAGTAAGGGACTCGCAGGACTCGCTACTCGGCGAGTTTCCCAGCGAGGACTCGCAAAGTAGCGAGTCCAATGCAAGTAAATGGGAATCCTAGTTTTACTAGCGAGACTCGCTATATCACATCGCTATGTAGCTTGAATCTCCCCCAAATCGTTTAGAGAATGGCACCGCTTCACGGATACCCGCTGTAAGTAGCGATTCCGAGCGAGTCGTAGCGACTCCTAGCGAATCCTAGCGAGTCTACGAATCCGAGTCCTGTATTCTGTATTCGGGACTCGCGAATACAGAATCTGTTATGTTCCGACAAATCTTCCGAGACAGCCTAGCGTGTTAGGTCAGACAAACTTGTGAAGATGGACAAGCATGTTAGCCAATCTTATTCAGTAATGCCACAGCCCTCTTCTTGTGGCATTACTATGATTGGCTTCTGTCCATCGTGATGGCTATGTCATCGATGACAGGCAAGGCTGTATATAAGCCTTGCCACTGCCATTTTGAGCACATTTCTCTGAAGATCTGAGCTAGAACAGGGTGAGGTAGATTCTGGAGCAGATCATAGGGATTGTCAGTGAGTGTAGGGAACTTCAAGATTCCTTATATTAACCCCAAACAGCTCTTGTGAGAGCTAGCAGGAGGACAGAGGAGTACTGTGTACTGTGACACTGTAGGCAGGCAGGGAAGCAGGGAGCTGCAGCCTTTACAGTGTTCACAGGAGCGACCTCATAGCTTCGCTTACTCACTCAGCTGTTCTAATAGCTGAAGTCAGAGGCTTAGCTGAGGTACTATTTACAATTTTTTGCCAGCTGATAGATTTTGGGTCCTAAAAACCCCTTCAGCGTTATTTTGTCTGTGGCAGAACAGTGCGTTGCTGCTCTCCTAGCTGCAAATAGCACGTACGCCACCTACTTCTGCGACTAATTGTGCGCACTTAATAATTTTTTTCAGGGAATAGTGTGCTGCTTCACTGCCAAGTGTTAGCACACACTTAACCCGCCAGTAAGTGACGCCTGCAGCAACACCAAACTCCATCTCGGTGGCTGTGCGCACTTTCTAATTTTTTCAGGGAATAGTGTGGTGCTTCACTGTCAAGTGTTAGCACACACTTAACCCGCCAGTAAGTGACGCCTGCAGCAACACCAAACTCCATCTCGGTGGCTGTGCGCACTTTCTAATTTTTTCAGGGAATAGTGTAGTGCTTCACTGTCAAGTGTTAGCACACACTTAACCCGCCAGTAAGTGACGCCTGCAGCAACACCAAACTCCATCTCGGTGGCTGTGCGCACTTTCTAATTTTTTCAGGGAATAGTGTAGTGCTTCACTGTCAAGTGTTAGCACACACTTAACCCGCCAGTAAGTGACGCCTGCAGCAACACCAAACTCCATCTCGGTGGCTGTGCGCACTTTCTAATTTTTTCAGGGAATAGTGTGGTGCTTCACTGTCAAGTGTTAGCACACACTTAACCCGCCAGTAAGTGACGCCTGCAGCAACACCAAACTCCATCTCGGTGGCTGTGCGCACTTTCTAATTTTTTCAGGGAATAGTGTGGTGCTTCACTGTCAAGTGTTAGCACACACTTAACCCGCCAGTAAGTGACACCTGCATCAACACCTAACTCCATCTCGGTGGCTGTGCATTTGTCAACAATGTCCCAAAAACACCAAATTCCCAAAAACCAGTCTGCAAAGGGACAGGGACGAGGTCGGGGCCCTAGCAGTCGTGAACAACAAGGCACTGGTAGAAGTAGACAGACAAGGATTGATCGATCCACCTTCCTGCTGTCTAAATTTCCCAGTACTCAACCGAAACGTGTCTTGAGGCCGGAAGATCAAGACCAAATAACATCTTGGATGGCTGACAAGACCTCAACCACGGGTTCTGGCAGCACACAATCATCCTTGACACCATATTCAAGTGCCGCTACTGACAACGCGGGGTCATCTAATCCACAAAATCTTCCTATTTCCTCAAGCCATCGCCAGACGGAGGAAAATTTAGACCGCGAACTTGGGCATTCGGAAGATTTATTTGGTTCTTATCAGCCATTCAGACAACCGGACCTTTCTTTGTCACTGCCTGAACAGATACTTGAACCAGACGTACATTCCATCTATGGACAAAGTTTGGATTCACCTCGTCATGAAGAACGTCCCTTTCAACAAAGCCATAGACCGTCTCAGGAGGTGGAGGATGATGATGATGATGAGACACACATCTCATCTGGCCAGCCTGACCAGTCACGTTATCCAGATGACTTTGAGGAGGAGGGGGTGGATGATGAGACCACTGATCCAACCTGGACACTTGACATGCAGAGCCAACAGAGCAGCCAGGAGGAGGAAAGTGGTTATGTACCACCGCCTAAAGCACCCAGGCTTACTCCTTTATCCCGAATCCAAGCTGTGACAACAGTAGCCCAAATTGTGTCAACTGTTGCACAAACTGTACCAACTGTTGCCCCAACTTTAAGAACAGTTGGCCAAAATGTGTCTACAGTTTGTGTTGGCCAGACTCATCCTTCAGTTCCTACACCACAACCTAAAGGACGAACATCCATTGTCTGGAAATTTTTCAAAGATAGCCCATCAGTACCAAATGTGGTTATATGTAACATCTGCTATGCCAGGCTGAGCAGAGGCCAGGGCAAAGTAAACTTGAGCACCAGCAGTATGCGAAAACACATGACTCTTAAGCACCCTAGTCAGTGGTTGGCCCATCAGGGTTCGACATCAGGGCCTTCTGACCTCAACACCGTTATGCCACTTCAGAATCGTCCTTCACCATCTACTGTTCATGCAGCAGCTCCTACTCATACGATCTCACCACAAGCTGCGTTAGACCAGAGATATGACAGTAGTCAAGTGACTTGTGAGTCTGCACCAATTGTACAGTTGTCTGTTCCACAGCTGTATGAGAGGCAGCGGAAGCACCCATCCACACACCCTTTTTCTCGACAAATGACAGCGCAAATTTCTAAGCTGTTAGCTGTAGAAATGCTGCCATTTAGGCTTGTTGATACTGAGGCTTTTAGGGAGTTGTTGGCTGTTGCAGCACCACGATACACTGTCCCCAGTCGCAATTTTTTTTCACGTACTGCCATACCCGCGCTACATCTGCACGTGGTTAACAACTTGAAGCGTGCACTGACAAATGCTGTGAGCGGAAAAGTTCACCTGACAACTGATACCTGGACAAATACTTGTGGACAGGGCAGATACATATCCCTGACAGCTCACTGGATCAACCTTGTCGAGAGTGTCCCAAAGTGTAATAGTGGAATATCTGCGATCCTACCAACTCCACGAATAGCGGGCACAGCATCATTCCGGGTGTCCGCGTCCTCATATACTTCTACAACACAATGTGCGTCTTCAACTTCCTTGACCACTGCTGATTTGTCCGCCACATCACGTCAAAGTTGGGAGCTTTGCAGTACTGCATCAGCCAGGCGACAACAGGCTCTTCTTAAGCTCATCTGTCTAGGTGACACACCTCACACTGCAAACGAGCTGTGGAAAGGTGTTAAACAACAGACAGATGAGTGGCTGGCCCCACTGCAACTACAAGCAGGTCTTGTTGTCAGTGATAACGGACGAAACCTTGTTGCAGCAATAAAGCTCGGTAAACTTCAACACGTGCCTTGCATGGCTCACGTACTGAATCTTGTAGTTCAGAAATTCTTGAAAAATTACCCAGAGTTATCTGATCTACTAGAAAAGGTGCGTAGAAATTGCGGACATTTCCGACATTCATCAACGGCACTTGCAAGTCTATCTGCCCTTCAACAGCAATTTAATTTGCCCAAACACAGATTAATTTGCGACATGCCCACACGATGGAATTCTACATTCCATATGTTGGCTAGGTTCAATGAGCAGCAGAGGGCTATAGCGGAATATCAGCTGCAACATGCCCGTCACCCAGGAAGTAATACAAGACACATTGGTACGATGGAGTGGGTCTGGATCGCTGACCTTTGCGAGGTTCTAGAGAACTTCGATTACTGCACAAAACTGGTCAGCGGTGATGAGTCCATTATTAGTCTCACCATCCCCATGCTGTGTTTGCTTAAAGATTCTCTCCTGAATCTTAAAACAGAATCATTGAGGGCACAGCAGAGGGCTATGGATCCACATTTTAACATCCAGGATCAGAGCCAGCAAAGCCAATTTCAGCCGGCAACATTGGCTGCAGAACAAAACAGTGATGAGGAAGATGAAGACGATTTATTTCTCCATGGTACTGAGGTGCACCCTGATGGAACTCCCAACCCCAGTTTTATGTCGGTACAGCATGGGTGGGCTGAAGAGCAGGAGGCGGAGACCGATTTTGAGACCATGATGCCTATTGTTCATCAGTCTGGTGACACAGAAGACATGAGTCTTTGTAGCCTAGCACACATGTCTGACTTCATGTCTCAATGTCTGTCCCAGGATCCACGCGTCATTAACATCTATGACAGCGACCTCTACTGGTTGTCAACATTCCTTGACCCACGCTACAAAGACAAGTTTCCATCGCTGCTGTTGCAGTCACCAAGGGGCTTAAGAATGGATTATTTCAAAAGTGTGGTGGTTGACAATTTAATGTCAATTTCACCATCTGACTCCGCTATACCACGAACAAGCAGCTCTTTGCCACAGCAGCCTTTGGTTCGAACACAAACTGCCACATTGTCAAGAAGAGGTGGTGGTAAGATGTCCACCAACTGGGCGATGTTCAACAGACCTTCCAATCTGCAACGGATTGTGCCTACGGTCCCCTTGTCTAGGAGACAAACATTGTCAAACATGTTGAACGAGTATGTGTGTGACACTACCAGCTTCTTAACCGACCCCTCTGTACCCTTTAATTACTGGGTTTCCAAGCTTCACGCTTGGACTGAGCTGTCTTTGTATGCCTTGGAGTTGCTGGCCTGCCCAGCTGCTAGTGTGACATCAGAGCGTGTTTTTAGTGCCGCTGGGGGAATTGTCACTGATAGAAGGTCACGGCTGACTACAGAAAATGCCGACAGACTCACTCTCATTAAGTTTAACAAGGACTGGATATCATCAAAGTTCTTAACCCCTTCAGACGACAGTACCCAAACCTAGAGGGACATTTTCAAATTTGTTACGTTTGGCTCAGTGCGGTTTAAACATTATGTCCTCTTCTGACACAAAGGATAAACAATGTCCCTCTGCTAAGAAGATTGGATAAATAATGTTCCTGCTACACTTGCTGCATGACAACAAAACTACACAATCAGTGTCAGTAATGTTACTTTAATAATGCATGCACTTGTGATGTTTTTTGACCGTTGAATTATGTCAGACAATCCAAAACAGTCTCTTGGCTGAATTTTTTAAGGCAACAAGCCTATGCCTGCATTGTGGGCATTTCTCAAACTGAAATAAAACATATAGTTTGGCTCAAGTGCCTTGCATAAATTTTAAAAATGTTGATCCCGCCCCTTGGGCTAATTTTTTGAGGCAACAAGCCTATACCTGCATCGAATACGTTGCTTGTACTATGCTCTCAGGACAAGCAAATAGTATGGGCCACGCGCCCTCCTCAACTTCCAAATAGAGTTGATCTCGCCCCTTGGGCTAATTTTTTGAGGCTACAAGCGTATACCTGCATCGAATACGTTGCTTGTACTATGCTCTCAGGACAAGCAAATAGTATGGGCCACGCGGCCTCCTCAACTTCAAAATAGAGTTGATCTCGCCCCTTGGGCTAATTTTTGAAGGCTACAAGCCTATACCTGCATTGAATACGTTGCTTGTACTATGCTCTCAGGACAAGCAAATAGTATGGGCCACGCGGCCTCCTCAACTTCAAAATAGAGTTGATCTCGCCCCTTGGGCTAATTTTTTGTGGCAACAGGCCTATGCCTGCATCGAAAACGTGGCTTGTACTAAGATCCTGCTGGAGCATGGCGAAGGGTCCCACTGTACGCTACGGAGATAACGCGTAGACGCGCTCTGTTGCAAGTAGACGTCCCAGCCTATCGCATCTGTGTTCCCAGTGTTGTTGCCATACCGAGTCATTAAGTAACCCCCCCACAAACACAGGCACTATTTATTTGTCAGCAACATTTGTATGTGCAGTCATGATTTTCCACATAATAACCAAGGTGCCTTCATGCGCCATGCGGGCCGTAAAGTACTTGCTAATGATGATGACTTTAAGCCCACCCACAAAAAAAACCTACACATCCATTCCCTCAAAAAAGACAGACACAAAGCAGTTTTTTTCAACTGGGTATTATTTCGCCATAATGGCAAAGATGTCAGAATTTTTTTTTTTTTTTGGGGTTTAAACTTTGTAAAAACAAATAATAACATAACAAAGAAATTGTGCAATGCACAGGAACAAAAAATAAACAAAAAAAAAAAGGGGTCTACATCTGGTGGTAGGTTGCCGCATCCTCCGGCCTTGGCTGTAACGTGGCACCATCACCCTGGTCGTTGAGTAGATCCAGGGCCCCATGCAGTACCTCACCCAGTGGTTGGAAGCCTGTAGGCTGGGGCATCTGGGCCGGTTGGCCTTGGCTTGGTAGGCCACTGATTCTTGGACACCACCTCTGGGTCGCAACATACCTGTCCCGGGGTGTGGCCCTGTCCAGGATGTTTGATCTGCTGAGCCGCCACTCCTCCAAAAAATCAAACACCTGCCCAGGATGGTTTGGGGGCCTACACGCATCGAGGACAATGTGTATTGCTGACCATGCCCGCAGTCGTCTCTCGAATGGAATGTCATCCAAGAACGGTATGAGACTGCGGGCAAAGTCAGCACTACACTGTCCTCTGCGGTCTTGTGGTGCCCCCGGGATCAGAGCAGGGCTGCTGGGGTTCCAGTGACTCCCCACACTGCTGCTGGCAGTCGGCACTGGAGGGCGCTGGTGTGGCCCTTCATCCTCCTCTTCTTGTATCTGCGGCCCCAAAGGTGGTGGTGGTGGTGGCGGCGGTGGTGGTGGTGGTGGTGGTGGTGGTGGCGGTGGTGGTGGTGGTGGCGGCGGTGGTGGTGGTGGTGGCGGTGGTGGTGGTGGTGGTGGTGCTACTCCCTCCTCCTCATCTGGTGGGGGTTGAGGGGCCTCCCTCCCCTCCTCAGGCAGCTGTGGTGGCGGGTTCCAACGCCGCCTCCGAAAGTGAGCAGCTCTGTGGGTAAATATAAAAAACATTTGGTGAATGGGTTGCCTTTGGAAACAAAACCATAGGCCAAACATAACATGTGCACGCTTTTTTGACTCAGTGTATCTGTGTATTCTGTGTCTTTTCATTGTTGCCCTTAAGATGGAATTGCAGCAAATAAATTAATGACATTTTTGGCTCATGCCTCAAACTATATTGTATGTGTGGGTACTGTTGCTCCACGATTTTTTGCCATTACATTACAAATTTTAAAATTAGTCTGCACTATTACACTGTGCCCTGACTTAGGCAGGACAGCTATGTAGTCACTTGAAGACATATTAGTGGCCACAACTATTGTTTTGACTTTTTGTGGAAACTTTATGTGGACAAAGCTATAGCCTGACACTGTGAGGCAAACACATTATTCAGGGTTCTTTGCCATCAGATGGACACAAAAACACACAGTGTGGACGGCCTTGGTCTCAATGCACATAACCCAGATCTATAGGGCAGGTGAGCAAGACAGGAAATGGAGTCCTGCAGCATAGGTGACACATGAGCATTTGGCGTTAGTGGCCTACACTCCTTGTTGCTGCCATGTATGCTAATCAGGAATGTCTTGGTAAATAAAACACAACAAACAGATGGCTTGGGATTTGAAACGACTGTAATGGACATAGAGTATGGGGTTGTCTTTGAGCAGCAGGTCACACATCGTTGGTGCCAAACAAGGTGGTATGCACAGATGGACAGTTTTAGTTATTCCAACGGGGCCGAACAAAAAAACGGGAACAGCAAGGACAAACCTCGGGTTTCCTAAAGGACCTTGGACATAAAAGGCTGTTGCACTTAAAATATGGCCCTTTTTAGTTTGATTTAATACAGCATTAATACGCTATGTTTTCCGGAGGATTCGTAATGTGGCCATGAGTTAACGACAAAAAAAGTAAAATTCACATGTGGGCCCTAATATCTACACCATCACCTTGCAGCCCCAAATAAACCCATGGGAAAACTGAACCACACATATTTGTAGTGATACAGGGTATGTTCTGAAATGTGTGTGAATGTGTCAGCAATCTGGGATGGTGTACAAACAGTTTAGTGCAAAAGGGGTATATCCTTGCAACGTTATTTTGCCGAAAAAAACACCCACAACTAAATGTGTAGGGATGTATGTGGCCCTTATGCAAGTCGAGGCCATTAGGAACTGATACAACTGAGGCTTATGACAGGCAAACCAGACAGGGCCACACACCTTAGAGGCCATTGGAGGGAAGAACATGGCTTTGTTCCACAAACATGCCAACAATATTAGCTAATTGTGAGGTCACGGAACATTGTGTCTGACCACCCTGCAGAACATTGCTTATTTGTCCAAACGTCACAATGTGACTATAAATGTGTATGTCCTGGATCATTGCCAAAGGTAATAGAATTGTGTTGCACCATGGCAGAAACAAACCCCTGTGTGGGTATGTAAACCAGCACACTCATTATAGAGCTTCATACGTACATTGTGTGCCCTCGTGGACAGGGTCCTCTCCTCTTGTACCTGTATGACCTGATTGTCTTCATGGACTGTTTTTTGTCGTTAACCCTTATCCTCATGTAAAGTGCCATGGAACCTAATGGCGCTATATTAAAAAATAATAATAACAATAATAGTAAACAACAGTGCGGCAGACACATACCTTGGCATACGGGCCACCGGTTCCAGAAATGACAGCCGTTCATAGTGGCAATATATTATCCCGTGACCAGCTTCCGGGCCCCCCTCCATGATCCTCCGGTGTTGCCGCTTAAATTGGTCGCGGCAGCTCCTCCAGCGCTTCATAATGTGGTCAACTGTGAAATGATTTCAAACCGGGTTTAGACCTCTTTAACATTTGAAACACTAAAAGTATGTGTACAAATCAACAATAACATTTTAATCATGTTGTGTGTGAAATGTGTATACAAGGCACATGGAAACGACAGTGTGGAACATCATCAACAGCATTACGGACATTGAGCTCACGTGGCCACAATCACAAATGGGGCAGGGCACATGTCAACGCATAGAGAATGTAATAGTGCGGGCACCAGACTCCGCTCATTAGTGGTATTTATATACACCCAACCCCGTGGCCTTCAGAGCCAGGAGGAACAGCCCTTAAACTAAGTGTACTATTGTGAACCCATCCAAATGTAGGCAACCATGCAACGGCGCATTATAACACATTGAGGGCCCTGTATACCCTACTATGGGGGCCCTGTATGCCCACGGGGGCCCTGTATACCCACTGCTGGGGTCTTGTATACCCACGGGGGGCTGTAGACCCTACTATGAGGGCCCTGTATAACCACTGGGGGCCATGTATACCCAGTGCTGGGGGACCTGTGTACCCACGGGGGGGCTGTATACCCTAATATCGGTGGCATATATACACACTGGGGGGGCCTGTATACTCTGCAGGTGGAGCTGTATACTCTGCTGGGGGGATGTCTAATAGTGATAGCCGCTGTATACAAGAATGGCGGTCAATATGGTTTCCCACTTTTTTGGGGCTAAAGTAGGGGGTCGGCTTATACACGGGTCGGCTTATACACGACTATATACGGTAAATGCAATATAACGTGTGAACACATTTAACTCACCCATATTGCTCTGCACATCATGGCCACAACGATGAAACGTTGGGAAAACGCCCTGTGCGATCTCCCTCCAGGCCGTAGTCCGCTGGACATTATCCCCATATGCAGGGTCAGTGGGCAGCCAAAGCAGGGGCCGAGCCTCCACCTGAGCAATTAATTGCAGGGTGTCGACAGGAGCCATGCTTCCTCGCTGTGACTTTCTGCGCGTCCAGCCAGGAAGCTCGAGTCGGCTTATTTCCTGTTTGCACAAAGCATGGGGTTTGCTGCAGAAAGTCGCTTGCCTCGCCTCCAACACATGCGACTTTGGCCTCGGAGACAGAAGCAAAATACAGTTGCCAGTGGGGCTTCCGACACGGCAATGCGAGCGCTTTCCGACACACATCTGCGATTTTTAAATCACACATTACTCGCTATTATTTGCTTCCCCATTCATTAACATTGGACTCGCTAGACTCGCAACGAGTAGCGAGTCCCGGGCTCGGACTCGGTAGAGTCAAGCGAGTCCGAGTAATTTAGGATTCGCCCATCACTACTCCACAGTTCTGCACCACCCTACATCTCCTCCCTCATCTCTGTCTATTGCCCTACACGTGCCCTCTGCTCCGCAAGTGACCTATTATGGACATCAGCTACAATCCAAACCTTCCACTCCCATTTCCAATACTTCTCACGAGCTGCACCAATTCTCTGGAACAGGTTATCAAAAACAATTCAATTAATTCCCAATACCAATAGTTTTAAGCTAGCCTTAAAAACACATCTCTTTAGACTGGCTGATCACCTCACTTGTCTAACTATTCCTAACTTCCCTTTTCCAAATCTGGCCTCTCGTGTCATCTGTCTGCACCTGCAGACTGTCTGTCTGTCCCCCATGCATAATATAGCACTTTATCCATACTGGTACATATCCTGACCGATTCATGTAGCGTTACATGAATGTCCTAATTATTATATTGATGGCTGGACCATGTATGACATCATTTGTTACTGTTACCTTTTGTGCCTCCACTATTTCCTCTAGATTGTAAGCTTGCGAGCAGGGACCTCACTCCTCATGGTTTTTTAAATTTTTGTTACTCTATATTGTCTCATATTGTCTGTACATGTCCCCTCTGTATTGTAAAGTGCTGCATAATATGTTGGCGCTATATAAATAAAATTATTATTATTATTTATCACCATAAAAGACATAAGTTATGTGCATTGAGACGTCCATGGCTTGAGCCACAGAAAAGATTAATGTATTTCACGTAAGCCTTTGGAACGTTAAGAATGTTGGGACATATGTTTGTCTTACATGAATAAGGGCAAGATTAAAGTATTATAGCATAAATTTCTTAAAAGAGCATCCGTAATATCTGGAAATAAAAGCAAAAAAGTAGGGGTGAAACACAATTCAATGTTTAGCAGGTGAAATAAGTGCTGCACATGTCACCAATTTTCTAAGTGAATACATTTGTAAATGTGCTATTGATGTGAATATCCCACCAGATGTTGGTAATAACCTATCCAATTAACATAGGCAAAAAAATCAAGCTATATATGTTCATAAATTATATAAAATAATTAGAAATAACACTGGAAATAGTATTAAACACATGAAGGACGAGAGGTGCAAAAAGCCATGGGATATCACAATATCACCTGAAAGCTATCGCAATCCTTTCACTTAGTGAAGAATAATATAAGCTGGCTCAACTGATGACCTATATAAAGGTGTCTCATTACCAAGACTTCACACAAAAAACATGTCAAGATGGGTTAAACCAGTCAGCTATCTCAAGCCCTTCACAACCTTTTTGTTGCACAACATATGGCATTGGTTAAAGAAGAATTGCTAAACTACTTTAGGTTGTAGTAAGCACTGTTGGGACCCTAATCCAGAAATGGACACATCATTTCACCATTAACGGGCCACAACCAGTCATTCTTTGCAAGATTTGAGACAAAGAGATGAAAAGAATTATCCAAAGAGTTGTCCAAGAGCCAAAAAACACCTGCAGGAACCTAAAGAAAAATCAGCAAGTACAATTGTTTTAAAAAAATAATGAATAATGCTCTTCGGATCCATAGCCTGTATGCATGACTAAATTGCTGAACAAAATGCATGTTCAAGATCTTTTTTAGTTTGCTCAATAACATTTTAACAACCCTGGGAAATACTGGAAGACTATAGTCTGGTCAAATGAGACCACAATTTTGCTCTTAGGATTCCATAATACACACCATGTTTGGAGGCCAAGAGGCACTGCATATCACCCACAAAACACCATACCAACAGTGAGGTTTGGAGGTGGGAATATCATGGTGTGGGGGTTGTTTTTCAGCATATGGCTATTGTCTGGTGCGGGAAAAAGAAGGGAAAAAATCAGAAATAATTCCGGTCTTAGAGAGTTTTTAACAGGAGTTGAGCCTGTGCAACCATATAGGGGCCCAAGAATTAAGGAGGCCACTGTCACCTCCGAATCAGGTGGAGTTATTCATTTTGATAAGCTGTTGGACTGGAGAGGTACTGATATAGTCTTTTCAAAGAGGTTCTCTATTTTCTGTGTCCAATCCTGGTTTGCAAGATGATTTAGGTCTGAGTGTGCTCATGTTAGTTATTTGCTCCATATCCCTGACTGCGTTGAAGGTTCCATCTCAATCCCATTCCAAAAAATAGAACCCCCAATGCAATTATAGAGCCATTGAATATATGGGGTAAAGTCCAAATTAGTCAACTTTGGACTCCTTTTTGGTGATATCTGTCTTTTACTTTTGAACATAACAAAACACTAAAGCAAAAATGTCTATGCGGCACCGATTCTGATACCAGGGTCTAAGCACCCATGGTTACTTTTTTATCCTCAGGTTGCTATAGCAACCATTCATTAGCACCCTGTCTTTGTGCAGAGCCACCCTGAAAATCTGCACAAACAACTTGATTGAGCCATTAGAATGAATTCAAGGCTACACAAAATGTAATGTAACAAGAAAACACCAGAAAGTTCAAATATTCATTTTGTTTTCCCATTTAGCTTATCTTTAGAAAGTGGGCTGAAAAAAAAGACTAAAATCCATTAATTAGTATTAGTAGTATTCTCAGTGATATTTACATTATGTAATTAGATACAGTATTATGAATTTTGTATTGTGAATTTCTTGCTAATTCATCACATTTAAGTTTAATTACAATATAAAATAGAGAAAACACTAGAAACCATAAAATACAGGTTTTAAGTGATCATTCTATTCATTAAAGATAAAGATGGATTCAAAACCTTTTATCACCTATGTGAAAAGTAATTGCCCATCTAAACCTAAGAAGCGATTATGATACCTTTAACATCTCTAATCAGTCTTTTGTAATAACTTGTGATGGGTCTTTTACATTACTGTGAAGGAATTTCAGCTTATTCTTTGCAGAATTATTTTGTTCAGTTACTATGAAGGGATTTCTAGTATGAACTGTCTATTTAGCCTCTTGCAATAGCTGCTTTATAGGATTGAAATTAATAATTTTTTTCACGCTGTTCAGAGGAGGATTTTCTTCTGTTCTTTGGAATATCTCAGGGCACTGTTTTCTATAGTTACATAGGTTGAAAACAGACTTAGGTCAATCACATTCAACCTTTCTCTAATTATACATTTTTGTCTCTAAAACATTTATAATCGACAATGTTATGTGCTCTGAGAAAATTATCCAACCCTGTTATAGAAGCTGTTATAGTGTCGGCCATTACTACCTCTTGGAGTCGGTATTCCACACTGTGACTGTTCTAACTGTAGAGAACCTTTTGCTATGTAGCTGCCAGAATCTCCTTTCTTTTTCATGCAGTAACTGCCCCATGGTCCTTAGTATTGTCTTTGGAAGGTATAATCATGTGCTATTCTTTTGTCCTATTTTAAAGGGAATCTGTCAGGTCAAAAATTCATATGTAACTGCTATCATTTTCTAATTCCTCCCTCTAAGATCACTCTATTGATGTATTTCTATTAGTTATAAATTAAAATCCACTTAGTTCTCTGCTGTTCACTCCCCATATGATGAATATTCATATCACAAATTCACATCACATTACTGCACAGGAGATCAAGGGGGGCTGTATCCTCCCCTCTGCTCTCTTTGCAGAAAAACAAAAGGTCAAATAAAATACAGAATCATTCACAGGACAGCACAGATTCTTACTTAGAGAAACAAATAGAGTGCCTTATCTAGATAAGGTAAAATGTCTACCTGCAATCTCTCCCTACGTGTTCTCATTACAGGCTCATAATACAAACTGAAACTTGACAGTGAGAGCAAAGGGAGGAGGGAGTGATGGAGAGCTGCTGAGAAGGAGTTAATATTTAAATGAACAGTTGAACACAGCAGGACAAATCATCTGTGAATATAATAGACAAGAATAATGCAGCAGTTCCCTGCAGGCTGTGAAAATGCTTATAGCCTGGAAACTACAAATGGAATAATAATGATATTAAATGTTTTTAAAAGGTCTTTAAAGGTTTTTAAGGTTTTTAAAAGGCTCTATTCAAAGGTAATATTAGTATCATACTGAAAAGTGACCTAACGGAGTCCTTTTAAGGTAAAGTTTGATACATCTGTATATTGTACTTGTTGTTAAGAGTTACATTTATAACAAACTAGTAAAAAGGCCTGATGCTATCGCATCGGGAGTGCGGTGAAGTGAACAGATGGGGTAGAAATAGGCGCTGAATAGTACAGTCCTCTCTCCATAAAGTAGAGTGTTGTTGCGGGATTTATATGGTGTATATGGAGGCTCAGTGGTTAGTACTGTGTTCTCTGGCTCTGTCGTGTGCTCCTGTCCTGTGCCTGTGTCCTGTGCCTCAGTTCTCTGTCCTGTGGGCCTGTCCTCTGTCCCTGTGCTGTGGCACTGTCCTTTGTCTTGTGGCCATGTCCTATGACATGTGTCCCTGTCCTCTGCCCTGTCCTGTGCCCCAGTCCTCTGTCTTGTGGCCCAGTCCTCTGTATTGTGCCCCAGTTCTCTGTCCTGTGCCTGTGTGCTGTGCCCCAGTCCTCTATCCTGTGCCCCAGTCCTCTGTCCTGTGCTCCAGTCCTCTGTCCTGTGGCCCTGTCCTCTGTATTGTGGCCCTGTCCTCTGTCCTGGGCCCTTGTCCTCTGCCTTGTGAGCCAGTCCTCTGTCCTGTGGCCATGTCCTCTGTCAAGTGCCCCTGTCTGTGTCCTTTGTCCTGTGCCCTTATCTTGTCTTCTGTCCTGAGCCTCTGTCTTGGGCCCCTGTCCTGTGGCCCTCTCTTCTTTCCTGTGCTCCTGTCCTCTGTCCTGTGCTCCTGTCCTCTGTCCTTATCTTCTCCTCTGTCCTGAGCCACCTGTCCTGTGTGTTGTGCCCCAGTCCTGTTCCCCTGCCTTCACGTGCCTTCTTCCTCCTGTGCTTTTGTGTCTCTGCCCCCCATTCCGTGTCTCTGCTCTCCCCTGTGTTACAGTGCCCCCCTTCCCTGTGTCTGCTCCCTCCTTCTTTGTCTGTGGCCCTCATTCCATCCTTCAGAGCTGTGACAGCTCCGTGTGATAGCTAGGAAGGAGTGAAGACCACAGGAGGCTGAGTTGCAGTGATGTACGGTCATGTGTGTGATCACATGACTGTGACATCACCAAAGTTCCTGTCGGCTTACTGCACATGCGTGCGCATTGGGAAGTCGCGGCTGGTGGCGAGGATCGGCGGCGCTGGCATCCGGCCGCAATGCATGCTGGAATAGCGGCACAGTGGTCGGATGCCAGAAACTGGTAATTATATAAAGAGATGTAACAGGGTCAATATCTTCAGTTTGTTTACCTCAATCTGCAAGCTAAATCCCCCCAAAATTGGTTGTCTTTTTCTGTATTTTTTGAAGGCGGTATCAACTTTTGCTTGGTATGTTGTTTTGCCAAAAAGAAGCAACAATGAAGGCAGAGACAATTAAGATTTTCAAATCAAATCCTTCATTAACTGTGAGACAACATACAGTGCTGTGCAAATTATTTGGGACAAAGTAAGTCTTTACTTATTTTTGTTGCATTAATTTTACTATTTCTGATAAGTGTTTTATCAGTTCTTGGTGTCGTTCTCCTTTTTCTTGCACATTTCCCTGTTCGTTTTGGAGAAAACGATCCAGTTTCATTGTATGTGCGAATTATTGTTCAAACGGTAGTTTTTCCAATACCAACGGTGGAAGCGATTTCTCTTACAGTCAGACTTGTATGTTCATTAAGAGTAATAATTCTAGACCTCTTCCCTCGTGTAACATCCATTTTTACAGGCACGAATCACACTGAGAGAAAAAGTACACTGAACCACTCCTCACAGAAACAAGCTCTCAACTGAAGCTGAGGGGGCAGCTAGCTGTTATTTTCTGACTAAAACCAGTCAAACCACATTTTGTTACTCAAGGTTGTACACTCACACCTGTTCAAAGCAGTTAAAATTGGTTTGATTTACAGACTGGTAACCCGAACTTACGATTTTACTTAAAAAAATGCTTTGTCCCAATTAATTTGCACAGCACTGTATATAACTTATTTTATAAAATGCACACTCTGCAATCTATTATCTGTCTGGTGTACCATTAGATGTCTGAATGTAATAATCTCGAAATATATCGCCAATATAAGAAAAGGCAAAAAACAGGCACAACTGGTGCTGCAGAGAACTTTACTGAGGTTCATGCTGGCCATCTTAAATGTTTTTTTTTTTTTGGAATAATGAAGACTAATAAACCTAAAAGAGGGGGTAACAGGCGTAAAATCCCTCTAAAAACAAAGCCATTATGATTGATAGACTACAGCGTCTTGTGAAAGTATTCGGCCCCCTTGAACTTTTCAAGGTTTTGCCACATTTCAGGCTTCAAATTTTTTTTTTAAATTAACAACAAGTGGAATGAAATTTATTGGATATTTTAAACTTTTAACAAATAAAAAACTGAAAATTGTGAAGTGCAATATTATTCGGCCCCTTTACTTTCAGTGCAGCAAACTCACTCCAGAAGTTCAGTGAGGATCTCTGAATGATCCAATGTTGTCCTAAATGACTGGTAATGATAAATAGAATCCACCTGTGTGTAATCAAGTCTCCGTATAAATGCACCTGCTCTGTGAGAGTCTCAGGGTTCTGTTTCAAGTGCAGAGAGCATCATGAAGACCAAGGAACACACCAGGCAGGTCTGAGATACTGTTGTGGCAAAGTTTAAAGCCAGATTTGGATACAAAAAGATTTTCCAAGTTTTAAACATCCCAAGGAGCACTGTGCAAGCAATCATATTGAAATGGAAGGAGTATCAGACAACTGCAAATCTACCAAGACCCGGCCTTCCCTCTAAACTTTCATCTCGAACAAGGAGAACATTGATCAAAGATGCAGCCAAAAGGCCCATGATCACTCTGGATGAACTGCAGAGATCTACAGCTGAGGTGGGAGAGTCTGTCCATAGGACAACAATCATTCGTACACTGCACAAATCTGGCCTTTATGGAAGAGTGGCAAGAAGAAAGCCACTTCTCAAAGATATCCATATAAAGTCTCGTTTGAAGTTTGCCACAAGCCACCTGGTAGACACCAAATATGTGTAATTAGGTGTTCTGGTCAGATGAAACCAAAATCAAACTTTTTGGGCACAATGCAAACCAATATGTTTGGCGTAAAAGCAACACAGCTCAGCACCCTCAAAACACCATCCCCACTGTCAAACATGGTGGTAGCAGCATCATAGTTTGGGCCTGCTTTTGTTCAGCAGGGACAGGGAAGATGGTTAAAATTGATGGGAAGATGGACGGAGTCAAATACAGGACCATTCTGGAAGAAAACCTGTTGGGTCTGCAAAAGACCTGAGACTGGGACGGAGATTTATCTTCCAACAAGACAATGATCCCAAACATAAAGCAAAATCTACAATGGAATGGTTCAAAAATAAACATATCCAGGTGCTAGAATGGCCAAGTCACAGTCCAGACCTGAATGCAATCAAGAATCTGTGGAAAGAGCTGAAAACTGCAGATTAAACAAACGCTCTACCACGGGTTGTATTTTGGAGACAGATTGTGTCCAGGGACACCCAAGGCAGTAACTCCAGTATAACAAATAAAAAGCAGCGATAGGCACTGCTATTGACACCCTTCTCTATCAGCCTAATAAGTGGATCTTGTCTTTATCTATACTATCTTTCTGGGGGGAGGATATTTTTTGTTATTGTGTAAAGTTTCACAATTACTTTAAACACTGATCCACACTGGATATTTTAAGATACTGAAATAAAAGCATAAACTGCGAAATAAATCTTTCCAACTCGTTATTAAATATATTACTAAAACGGAAAGACCGAAACCATTAATCGGTGAATCTCTCACAAACGCTCTCCATCCAACCTCTCTGAGCTCCAGATGTTTTGCAAGGAAGAATTGGCAAGAATTTCAGTTCTCGATGTGCAAAACTGATAGAGACCCCAAGTGACTCACAGCTGTAATCGCAGCAAAAGGTGGCGCTACAAAGTATTAGCTCAAGGGGGCTGAATAATATCGCACGCCCCACTTTTCAGTTTTTTATTTGGTAAAAAAGTTTAAAATATCCAATAAATTTTGTTCCACTTCACGATTGTGTCCCACTTGTTGATTCTTCACAAAAAAATGAGAATTTATATCTTTATATTTGAAGCCTGAAATGTGGCAAAAGGTTGAAAAGTTCAAGAGGGCCAAATACTTTCACAAGGCGCTGTACATACTAGAATCCCATCTGGCTTAGTCCAGCTTCACATCACAGTGTGCTGTCAGATTGTGTCCACTTTGAATCGGACACAACCTGATCCTGTTTTGCCTCCCATCTATTTCTATGGTCCCAGATTGGTCCTATTTGGCCTTCCGGTTTTATGTCTTCTGCCCCTAATCCAATTTTGTCTGTTTTTTCACTGGGCACAAAATAGGAACCTGCATCATTTTTTGGCTGCGGTCCAAAAATCAGACAAAATCAGACAGTCCTGGATCCGGGGCGATCCGGTGCCCATAACATAGGAGTTTATTGGCGTTTCCCTGATCCGATGTAAACCACAGCGCAGGCTCTGAAATGCTTCAGTGCCTACTCAGCACTATGGACAGCAGTATTTCAAAGACCCGCCTGAGAGTTCAGCCTCATTGAGAGCAGCACTGCACACACAGGCTGACAGATCAGCACTGTGGACAGCAGCAGAAACTGAATCCTGCAAGAAACAGGATCAGAAGGCATATTTGGCCACACTTTGTGTTCATCCTGTGCTGTGAGGTTCTGTCCGGTGGATCCGCAAAAAACGGGATCCAACCAGAAAGCACAAAACTGTGGTGTGCAGCCACCCTTAAATTATACAAGTGACCCGATGATTATTTAGTAAGTCATATAATATAAAGGTGCATGTCATTGAATTAGAATATTATCAAAAAGTTAATCTTTTTAATAATTTAATACAAAAAGTGAAACACATATATTAGAGTCATTACAAACAGAGTGATCTATTTCAAATGTTTATTTCTGTTAATGTTGATGATCATGGCTTACAGTCAATGAAAACCCAATGGCTTACAGGCTTATGGCTTATAGTCAATGAAAACCCAATTTTCGCTGAAAATTAAAGTAGGGAGGATGAACGGTTAGAAACTGCGCTGCCATATTCCTCCAGACATCAAAAGGTTATTGTAATATTGATTTATTAGTTAATGCATTTCAGGGCTCCCTTAAATGTTCTGAAACATGGTAATAGGATATTGATTTCTCCTAAGGAAGGGGCCAGGGAGCCCTGAAATGCTTTGACTTCTCAACATTATTTTTACCCTTTAATGTTCCTTGGAATAAGGCAGCACAGTTTTTAACCCTTCATCTTCCCCTATTCTATATGCACCACGCAGGGGACTGCAGCAGCCGTGATATGATTTTATAGGGGTTGTGAATCTCATAACCACACAAGGTGAAGACTTTGATACCTATTTGGGTAATATTGTATCTCTCAGACCCTTCATCCACCCTACTTTAATTTTTTGACAAAATGATCTTTGGGTTTTTATTGTCTGTAAGCCATAATCATCAACATTAACAGAAATAAACACTTGAAACAGATCACTCTGTTTGTAATGACTCTATATTATACATTTGTTTCACTGTATGTATTGTTGACTGAAATAAATTAACTTTTGATGAGATTCTAATTCATTGAGATCCACTTGTACATATTCTATCTTTCCTTTGTGCCACCTTTTTTCCTTTTTTCTTTTCCCCTTTTTTGTTCTATACCTTTTCACATAAATGTGAAAGGATGTAGAATTAGAGATGAGTGAGTACTGAAGTAATCGGACTCACTATACTCGCAATAAGTAGGTCCCGGTACTCAGTACTCGTTGCAAGTATAGCGAGTCCGATTGAAATGCGAGTACTTTCACAGTGTATCTATATATACACTGTGAGTACACTAAAAGTGAAGAAAAGTTATTAACAAATAAAAAACCCATCATACTCACCTTCCGACGCCTGAACTGGGGCCCCAAAACCTCACCTCCGATGTGCGGCATTGATGCACGTTCAAGACCTGGCAATCTGGCCAATCAGGTGGCTGATAGTAATCACATGGTTTGTGACGTCCGGCCATCTGATTGGCCAGATCACTCCCAGCCATCTGATTGGCTATCAGACTGGCAGGTCCTTGCCGCACATCGGAGGTGAGGTTTTCGGGTCCCGGTGCCGGCGTCAGAAGGTGAGTATGATGGTTTTTATTTTTTAACAACTTTTATTCACTTTTAGTGCACTTTCGCAGCGTATACAGTATATAGATACACTGCGAAAGTAAAATGACTACTCGCTACTCCCGAGTAATCACAAGAGACTCGGTGAGTAGTGAGTAGCCGAATATCGTTACTATTCGGCAAGTACCGAATAGTAATGATTATACTCGCTCATCCCTATGTAGAATCTAAATTTGATTTTCTTTTTTTGCCTTATATATGATTGTAATTTTCTACATTGTAGTGGCATTGCATATTTTTTATCAAAATAATATCTGCTTTTCATATGACTTGGTATATACAGTTAGGGCCAGAAATATTTGGACAGTGACACAAGTTTTGTTATTTTAGCTGTTTACAAAAACATGTTCAGAAATACAATTATATATATAATATGGGCTGAAAGTGCACACTCCCAGCTGCAATATGAGAGTTTCCACATCCAAATCGGAGAAAAGGGTTTAGGAATTATAGCTCTGTAATGCATAGCCTCCTCTTTTTCAAGGGACCAAAAGTAATTGGACAATGGACTCTAAGGGCTGCAATTAACTCTGAAGGAGTCTCCCTCGTTAACCTGTAATCAATGAAGTAGTTAAAAGGTCAGGGGTGGATTCCAGGTGTGTGGTTTTGTATTTGGAAGCTGTTGCTGTGACCAGACAACATGCGGTCAAAGAAACTCTCAATTGATGTGAAGCAGAACATCCTGAGGCTGAAAAAAAAGAAAAAATCCATCAGAGAAATAGCAGACATGCTTGGAGTAGCAAAATCAACAGTTGGGTACATTCTGAGAAAAAAGGAATTGGCTGGTGAGCTTGGGAACTCTAAAAGGCCTGGGCGTCCACGGATGACAACAGTGGTGGATGATCGCCGCATACTTTATTTGGTGAAAAAGAACCCGTTCACAACATCAACTGAAGTCCAGAACACTCTCAGTGAAGTAGGTGTATCTGTCTCTAAGTCAACAGTAAAGAGAAGACTCCATGACAGTAAATACAAAGGGTTCACATCTAGATGCAAACCATTCATCAATTCCAAAAATAGACAGGCCAGAGTTAAATTTGCTGAAAAACACCTCAAGAAGCCAGCTCAGTTCTGGAAAAGTATTCTATGGACAGATGAGACAAAGATCAACCTGTACCAGAATGATGGGAAGAAAAAAGTTTGGAGAAGAAAGGGAATGGCACATGATCCAAGGCACACCACATCCTCTGTAAAACATGGTGGAGGCAACGTGATGGCATGGGCATGCATGGCTTTCAATGGCACTGGGTCACTTGTGTTTATTGATGACATAACAGCAGACAAGAGTAGCCGGATGAATTCTGAAGTGTACCGGGATATACTTTCAGCCCAGATTCAGCCAAATGCTGCAAAGTTGATTGGACGGCGCTTCATAGTACAGATGGACAATGACCCCAAGCATACAGCCAAAGCTACCCAGGAGTTCATGAGTGCAAAAAAGTGGAACATTCTGCAATGGCCAAGTCAATCACCAGATCTTAACCCAATTGAGCATGCATTTCACTTGCTGAAATCCAGACTTAAGACGGAAAGACCCACAAACAAGCAAGACCTGAAGGCTGCGGCTGTAAAGGCCTGGCAAAGCATTAAGAAGGAGGAAACCCAGCGTTTGGTGATGTCCATGGGTTCCAGACTTAAGGCAGTGATTGCCTCCAAAGGATTGGCAACAAAATATTGAAAATAAAAATATTTTGTTTGGGTTATGTTTATTTGTCCAATTACTTTTGACCTCCTAAAATGTGGAGTGTTTGTAAAGAAATGTGTACAATTCCTACATTTTCTATCAGATATTTTTGTTCAACCCTTCAAATTAAACGTTACAATCTGCACTTGAATTCTGTTGTAGAGGTTTCATTTCAAATCCAATGTGGTGGCATGCAGAGCCCAACTCGCCAAAATTGTGCCACTGTCCAAATATTTCTGGCCCTAACTGTATGTTTCTCATATATGTGCATATCTTTCCTGACTCTTTGTATATCCATTGTAATTTTGAACTGCAGTCTTTTCCTTGCTAACTTAATGAATATGGCCAGGCAACGCTTTAACTATGTGCTATGTATTTGTTATTAACCAATGACATCACTAGTAGGGGTGGTCCTTTGCTTTTAAATTCTTTTCACTTGTATTTTCTTTGCTTTCTCACGCTGTGTATTTGCTGCATTTTATTTACACGTGAGCTCATCACAAACCAGGAGTGGATGATAAATCCAGAAGTGGGTGATGTGGTTCTATTAGGGTACCGTTACACGATGCAATATTGCTAGGCAAATTCACTGGCAATTTGCTGGTTGCAGTGAAATCATGGACACATTGTTCTATTTTGTTGCTGTGTACAAATGGAACAATGTGTCCATGATTTCACTGCAACCAGCAAATTGCCAGTGAATTTGCCTAGCAATATTGCCGCGTGTGACGGTACCTTTAGACTTTTCCTCTGATTGTTCCACTCCTGGTTTTTGATGAGCTTGTACATAAAATAACGCAGCAAATACGCAGCAAATACACAGTGTGTGAACGCACCCTTATTGTTATTATTATTATTTATTTATATAGCACCATTAGGTTCCATGGTGCTTTACATGTGAAGAAGGGAGAATGAGGACAAAAACAGCGTATACGGACAATCAAGTCTTGCAGATTTTACAAGGGAGAGGACCCTGTCCCAGTCTATGAGGGGAAGGCGAGGAAACAGTAGAAGGGGGAAACGCCGAACGTGTGGCGGCGCGGCGGCTGGGTCTCATCATAGGTTGTAGGCTTGTTGGAAGAGGTGAGTCTTCGTTTCTTTTGAAGATACCAAGGGTATGCAAGTGTTTGATATTTTGGGGAGGGAGTTCCAGAGAATAAGATTATTGAAGCCCAGCGCTACCTTGTACCCCTTTGCAATGGCAAGTATAAAAGTCATTTGTACTCAAATGTAATTTAACCCTTACTTTGGGATGTTTATTTAATATGGCAACTAAAATGCATTTACAGTTAAAATGTGAATTAAAACTTTGAAGCGCTCGTTTCTGGGAGATTACAGTCATTAAAACATTTTTATCTAAAACACTCTTAAATTGTACAGGTTCTGTGAAGGTAGGATACTTTCGGATATGAGGGTTTGGTGTTGCTGGAAATTGATCAGGACACTTATGGTTCACTCCCTGGTGTCCTAAAAATAATGAGAATACTCAGGATCAATATTAATCATGTGGATGCTGTTTTTATTAGAGTGGGTAATTACCCCTAATTCTCACCAACGTTTTTTTGTCTGGTCGACTCGATGAACCGTGTCGAGATGGCCGAACCTCCGCGTCACTAGGTATCGGGCCAGGGACATGCTAAATGATAGAGTGATACCATCTTAGTTTTATAGTTTTGGCAGTTGTCCCTTTAACCGTCTATATGAAATTAGATTAACTTTTGCTGATAGGCTGGGCTTCAGCTTTCTGCATTTCTGGATTACCATATATCCACACTAAAACATTAAACAGTCCCTTTTTAGTTAGAGTTAAAAAGTGCGGACTTTTACTAGCTACTATATGGTAATTAGTTTTACCTTCTTTGGTAGTGTAGAAGTCTTGGGATTGTAGTGCCTTAGGTGTTGGGTATGTGACTGCTAGACTTCTGGGCAGATCATATAAAGTGGACACATATCTTCGTGCCTTTGGGAATCCTGTTAACAGTTTGCTCTATTATAGGAGGATGATATAGATTACTGGGGTACAGTAATGCTGCAAAGGAATAGAGTCTGATTCTCAAAGGCACCTTAGGACTGTAACTACTATGATGGTAGAGGGGTTGAGTCTTAGTGGTTCCCCATGTGTAGTCTATGCTCAGTTCTCAGGGATAATTGCTTCAATGTTAACCCCTTACCCAGTTAAAGATTAGGAGGTGATTCTTCTGTGTATTATTGGTAGTGCTTACTATTACTAATAAGGCACTTGCCATTTATGTACAAAACTGATATGAGCTTTATAATCCTCCCTGGATAGTTTGCACATTAAGTAGGGACCTTTACTAAGTATAGCACCGCTCAGTGCTTTTCCTGGGTCTCAGATTTGATTACACCGTAATTGCTTAGTAGAATCCTTAGGCACAACATGCACAGTACCATGAGGCTTTAGTGTCAGTCCTCTGGGATCTTCAATCTTTCGTTTCTGCCTGTAAGGGTCGGGGCTGTGTCAGCAGCATACGCCGTGCCCGACGGTTGTATACCTCCTGGTTCTTTACCAGTCACCTGACCCTATCGCATCACCAGTCACGTTACGTCCTACATCACGGTGGCACGTCAGGTTTGGGCAGGGCGAGTCTAAGTCTCACGGTAGAGCAGAGGAGAGCAGAGGAGCCACTTTCAGGACTGGCTGGCTGTCAACACCTTTCACCTATGCATTTCAAGGGCGTCAGCCCTCTTCCGTAAGGTACCTTTACACGCCGCCACTGCGGTGTAGCAACTGAAAGGCAATTGTGATTTTTGTCACAGTTGCCTTGAAATTGCTACGAAGTTGCGGCGTGTAATTTGGGAAAGTGATCGCGATTTTGGCAGTTGCTTCGGGTTTCAGAGTATTGTTCTAAAATCAGAGGCAACTCTGAAGGTGAATTGCCCTGGTTTTGGTGTGTGAATGTGGGATAGGGATGGAATCTGCGTTACCTAGTGATTTCCCAGAGGCGTGCCATAGCGTGATGGATACCGCGCCCCATCAGCGATGATTGGTGGGGGCTACTGTGTTACCATTGGCTGTCCTTTCACAGGATGCCATATTTGAAGAGCTGACCATTCTCACTACACAATTGCAATGGTGTCATGTATTAGCCAGCCTTCCTACACAGGCTGTCCAATCATGACGCTATTGCGTTGTCCAATCAGCGTGTTTGGGGCGCGGAATACACAACTCTGTCACGCCTATGTTCTTGCGGCGCTGAACATGTATGCCCACATTCCCTTAGTGGTTGCGGCGTGTGAAGAGGCGTCGGGATTCAACCGTATGTTTCCCGCAGGATCTGTTTCAACTTCCGGGGAACCGCGTTCCCTTGGGTTGAGGGTACAATTGCGGCGTGTACATACGGAATTGGCGATCGTTAGCAACCGTTAAAACGTGCAGGCGCATGTACGGTTGCTACCGATCGCCAGTGATAGTTGCGGCGTGTAAAGGTACCTTTAGGGTGTCATCTAATTTGATATAGATGGTTAAAGGGACAACTACCAAACTATAAAACTAAAATGGTATCACTCTATCCTTTTGCATGTCCCTGACCCGATACCTAGTGACATGGAGGTTCGGCCATCTCGACACGGTTCATCGAGTCGGCCAGACAAAAAAATGTAGGTGAAAATTAGGGGTAATTACCCACTCTAATAAAAAACGTCACCCACATGATTAATATTGATTAATATTGTACCTAATTAGCAAATTAACTAGAGGGAGTTTACACGGTACTCCTCAACAGCCTCCAAGCAGCATCCCTCTGGCCCGAACTATTGTACCTGCCAAAGTCCCCAACAGGCTTGCTCCAGTGTATAAACTCCAATAAGGAGTTCCATAGAATGGTGGAAGCACAGAAGTCTTGTATGCGGTTGTGAGAGGATGAGATAAGGGTGGAGTAGAGAAGAAGCTGTTGGGAGGATTGTAGGTTGCATGCGGGTAGGTATCGGGACACCATGTCAGAGATGTATGAGGGGACATTTGGTGGATGGCTTTGTATGTCAGGGTTAGGAGTTTAAATTGGGATCTCTGAGGGGTGGGGAGCCAGTGAAGGGCTTGGCGGAGGGGTGAGACAAGGGAGTAGCGGGGGGCAGGTGGATTAGTCGAGCAGTGGAGTTTAGGATAGATTGGAGGGGTGCAAGGGAGGTAGCGGGGAGGCCATTGAGGAGTGAGGTTGCAGTAGTCAAGGTGGGAGATGATAAGAGCATGAGCAAGAGTTTTGGCAGTATCGTGATTAAGGAAAGATCGGATCTGGGAAAAGTTTTTGAGCTGAAGTCGGCAGGATGTGGCGAGGGCATGGATGTGAAATTTGAAGGAGAGGGAAGAGTCAAGAGTAACTCCAAGGCACTTGGCGTGGGGGACTGGGGAGTGTGAGCAGTCGTTGACAAGGATGGAAAGGTCTGGTAGAAGGGGAGAGCGACTTGGGGAAAGATGATTAACTCAGTTTTGTACATGTTCAGCTTAAGGAAGCGAACAGAGAAGAAGGATGAGATGGCGGATAGGCATTGTGGAATTTTGGATAGTAGGGAGGTGCTGTCGGACCCATAGAGGTAGATCTGGGTGTCGTCAGTGTAGAAGTGGTACTGGAGGCCATTGTTATGACTAAGACACAGAGATGTGTTGAAACATGTCAACTTGCCCTACATTGATGTTCTTTTAAAATGTGCTTAATAAAGGATGAACATTTGGAATAATTCTGTGGCCTCTGCTTGGAATACTTTAACTGCCCAGCTGATGGGCATCTGACTGAGGCTTGAATCCAGAGTGGTGTGTCTACATATAGCATGGTGAGCATCTTTTTAATTTAATCAGAGAATAATGCCTCAATACTTGTAATAAATGCAAAGAGGTGTATTCAACATGTTGATTGAATACTGCAGCTTTCATTTGCAGGCACTGTCAGGTCATAATGTAATGATACGAGATTAAAGGAGAGATGCAGAGTGTGAAACAACATGTCACATACCCTGCTCTGCATCTATTCCAGGTATCAGGGCATTATTGTCGGATATCTGGGATAAATCAGCAGGATTATACGTAATGTTATCATAGCTCAACTCTACTCTGCCATTTACAATGACAAGAAAGCAGTGTGCCCATGGTGCATTTTTTATGTGTTTTTTGACAAATCTGCACAAAATTCTGCATGCCTATCTTGAAGCAAACAAAGTCTATGAGCTTTCTGAACTGCTGTGCCCATATTGCTTCTTTCCCTGTCAGATTTGGTTGCAGGAAAAGAGTGCAGCACGTCAATTGCTAGTGCGCTTTTTGCAGTGTTTTTTACCCATTGACCTCATTGTGATCATAAAAAAAGGTTGCAAATATACATGAGTGTGCATGTGGTGCCCCACCGGTCAGTGCGCCACAGTAGGGTACTGCACTCATAACTGAGTGTGCGGTATTCCTGTCATTGGGAAGTGTAACGTCAATCTGAGGCTCCCATCCTGGCATCCCTACACCTAGATTAGGGGACCAATCGCAACTCGTTACTAGGGTAACCAGTCCCGGTGGGAGGAGAGTTACAGTGGGGAGAAGCGGGAAATTAACAGACAGATCTAGTCTAGCCTGAGAGCGAAGCAAGGAGGAAGCCCTAAAGGAGACCCCCAGGTAGGGCACTTAGAAGGCCAGACAGAGAGAGGAGACCCAGTGCCAGACCTGCTACAGACCGGGGAAGTCTATTCAACAACGGAGAACCGGCTCCGAGTTGCGGTGCAGGAGTCCAACCCTGAGCCGCCAACACCGGTAAGTCGTGGGCCAATATAATAGCTCTGACTCCGCTGTCCAGAATTTGCAGCCCCACCAGGATTACTAAACAGGGTTGAGCGCCTTAGAAGAGAAGAAGGGTATCTCATAGCACCCGACGGGCCTGGTAGACAAGTGGGTTGTGCAGGGCAGCGCAAGGAAGTAAGGAGGTGCAAGGAAAGTAACGGGACAGTGAACGAAAGCAGAAGGTACTCTCTGGGAACCTCAAAGAGACGTTATTCTCCTCAGTGACTACCCGGCCAGCTACCTGCTAAAGAACTGTGTAACTGTGAACCTGATCTGTGCACTTTTACAAGTAAACAACAGTACAGAGTCCATCAGCCTCCAGTGTCTTATTCCAGCAAGCTAACTCACAGAGCTGCTACCACGACAACCAGCACAGCAGCTACACTGTCCCGGGGATCCTGCTCTGCCTGCAGGGAGCTGAATCATCTAGCTGCATTATCATCATCCCCGGCGGTCTGACAGCGGCGCTGGTGAGAATCACCAGAACTGCAGGTGGCGTCACGAGACATTTATTCTTGTTATCGCTTTCATTTTTCCCCAATATCCAGTTGACCACCAGGGCTACGGGTCCGGGCAGACCACCAGTGACATCCCCCCAACCCCACGCCTGGGTTCCGAGTTCCCATAGACCCCTGGGTGAATCATGCACACAGCGCATTTTTTCTGTGGAGCCTCTCTCTCCTTTTTTCGCTCTTTCTTTAGCCTCTTGTAGCTTGGCTAATAATGTAAGAAATTTATCATGATAGAAAAATGCACCATTTATGCTTGCAAAATTGCACTGAAATGTGATGCTGAGATGTGGAAAATTCATTGCAGATTTTGGTGCGTTTTTCGGCCAGAGGATGCAGAATATTTGTGCATCAAATCTAAATGTGGGCACATACCCTAGTGCTTGAAGTTGAGAGAGCTCACTGTGATAAGGTTAGACACATCAGTCGAAGGCTACATTCAGATGCATATTTTGTTATCCATTTTTTGATCCTTTTTTTGCAGTGCGCTGCAGTAAACAGATCACTCAAATGACATCCCAGCAAAGTCTATGGGTTTTCATTTTTCAGTTCAGACTGTGCTCTTTTAAAGTTATCCGTTTTTTCACCTAAGGAGAGCTCCGATCTTGAAAAGACATGTCAATTTCTGTTGCATTTTTTTCCTGCGTTTTTCCCATAGGAGCCCTTAAAAATGAGAAAGAAAACGCAGCAGTCAAAAACGGAACAAAAAATGCATCCAAAAACGGATCCACTTTTTTAACCAGTTAAAAAAAAATAGATCTAGTTTTCCAGTAGTCAAAAACGGATTAAAAGACACATCCAAAAATGGAACTGTTTTTTTTAACCACTCAAAAAAATGGATCCAGTTTTAGAGCAGATTGCAACAAAAATGCAGCAAAGAAAAAAAAACGCACAGTGAGAATGTAGCCCTACTTGGTCACTGTGAAAAAGCTGGTTCTGATCTTATCTAGGGGGTTTGATTTTCACCTTTTTTATGTATGATGCTCCCTTCCTATTATTAAACAGTGTCACAAAGCAGAAAAAGTAAATGTCCCCAGCTAAACATCTGTGCTGCTTATTATACGCCTCAGGGCCATGGGGTACTCGGAACTGGGCTTTGGGTACTTCTGGGGAGTTACAGAGGTCGATAACCGGCTCCGTGACCCTGGGTATGAACATAATAGTTCAGGGAACAGGGATTTAGGGATGGTTGTCGTGACACCACCCGTCATGTTTGGCTATTAATGGCCGACACTGCAGTGTGGGACCTCTGGGGATGATGGGATTTCAGCTAAGGTGATATTGCTCCCCACGGGTGGTGTGGTTCCCTAGGGCGACTGGTAAAGTCTATGGCGGTGGTAGGCCGTTGGTGTGCAGGACTGAGGGCGCAGAATAACCAACAGACACACAGTATGTAGCCTCCGCTACCTTTACTGGTAGTTGCAGGTAGAAACCGGGGTACTGTTCACAAGTGATGTTGTGAGTCTGGATGGCCTGGAAGCAAGTCGGGGATCTCCTCACCTGGTGAGTTCTGAGGCCTCCCTGTTGCCCTGCTCCTTTCTGGTCCTGGCTGCCTGTAGCTAAGCTGCAACCCTCTGTCTCTGCTTTTAAGTCTTTCACCTGTATGGCAGGCAGCTTGAGCCCTTCCCGGGCACCACTCCTCTGGCAACTGGTCTTGAGCTCTTCAGTGCTGCTGTGCCTCTTGGCACTTAGCTGTGGCTGGGAGACTTGAAATCTCTCATCCTCCAGTTTTAGCTGCTGGGCTTGAAGTACCGTTACAGCTTCGGACTCCGGTGTCTGTTTCTTGCGCTCTGCTCTGAGGTGAGCCGGTCGGCTGGCTCCACTCACCAGGCCTGCTTCTCTCTTTCGTCAGACCCTCTCATACAAGTCCCTCATGCTTGCTAGTCTCTGTCCTAGAATGAGCCTTACACTGCGCCAGTCCACAGGATGTCTTCACAGTCCTCCTAGGAACTGCACTCACAATCCCCGCCCCCAGGCTTTAATTTATAGGGGAGATCCCCTGAACTCGGGTTTCAGAGCTCCCTTCAGGTCTGGAGTCAGGAAAAGTGATGCATGCTGTGGGCTTACCTGGTGTGGATACCCCTTCTTGCTTCCAAGCATGACATCAGCCCCCCGAGGGAGGCAATGCAATTGTGTCAACCGGACTCTGGGGTGCCACACTAAATCCTCTTTTTTTAAAAGTGAAAAATAGTATATTAGGAGTCTGTAATGTTACAACTCACTTGAGGTTGTGGCTCATAGTCACAGGAAGCATTTTTATTTAAATCTCTGGACGGTTTATTTAATCCAGCTAAGTGGCTCCACAAAAATGTAGTTAAGGAAAGCCCTTTTCCAGAACAAACGTGCAAACATTAAAATAACAAGTCCATTTAGCTTTGGACTCTGTCCACTTAGGTACAGGGTTTTCTGACAAACAGAGCACCAAACAGAACACTGAATGAATCCAGATGCCGTCATTTTACCTGCAGGACCACACCCTAGGGTGTAGATATGTGAACAACCATCCCACCCATCTCTGACTGCTCACAAAAAAAACAGCCCTCTTCATTGCAGATTAACTCTCTCAGCTAGGGATGGGCGAATCTACTCGCTAGGACTCGTTACTCTGCGAGTAGTAAGGGACTCGCAGGACTCGGTACTCTGCGAGTTTCCCAGCGATTACTCGCACAGTAACGAGTCCAATGCAAATCAATGGCAATCCTAGTTTAGTCAGAGACTCTGACAAAACTAGGATTGCCATTGACAAGTAATCGCAGGGAAACTCACACAGTAAGGAGTCCAGCTGTCTGCTGTGTGTGTGCTCTCATCCTGCAGGCTGCCGCAGCTCCAGGGTCCTAGAGCCCGCCTGCTCTCCCTGTGCACAGAGATGATGTAGCAGAGCTGAGATTGTTCTCAGTCTGCTCATTCCCTGTGCATAGACATCTATATCTATGCACAGGGGATGTAGCAGAGAGGACATCGCATTTTGGACTACGTCGGACGGAAGAGGATTTTTTTAATTAAAGATGGAGTCACTAATGGCTTTTTTTTTTATTTCTAATAAAAAATTTTCTCTGTGTTGTGTTTTTTTTAACCTTTTATTGGAGATTCTTAGTGGCCGGGTCAAACCTGGCCTGACATTAAGAATCCCGGCTTAATACCAGCTTGTATAACAAAGCTGGTATTAACCCCTTTATTACCCAGCGTGCCACCGCCACCAGGGCCGCTGGAAGAGCGGGGTTCAGCGCCAGAGGATGGCGCTTCAATAAACGCGCCATCTTCTGGGGCGGCTGCGGGCTGCAATTTGCAGCGGGGGGTGCCCAGAAACTTGGGCCTCCCTGCGCTGCGGATACCAGCCCCCAGCTGCTTAGCTGTACCTGGCTAGACATAGAAATTGCGCGGAGCCCCACGCATTTTGTTTTTATTATTTCATGAAATTCATGAAATAATAAAAAAAATGGGCTCCCATATATTCTTGTGTCTGGCCAGGTACAAATAGGCACCTGGGGGTTGGGGGCAGCCCGTCGCTGCCTGCTGGATCCGGCTGGTTCCAGAAATACGGCGAAGCCCACGTCAAATTTTTTTCTGACAAATCCATAAAACAATGTAAATAAAAGGGACTGCAACTTTATTAACCCCTGGACCATGGGCGAGGGGTTAATAAAGATGCAGTCCCTTTTTTAGGATTGTTTTATTGATTTTTCAGAAAAAAAATGATGTGGGCTTCGCCTATTTGTACCTGGCCGGACACAAGAATATAGGCGAGCCCTCTTTTTTTATTATTTCGCGGCCGCACCTGCCGCAAGTGCCAAAACCGCACTTGCCGCACCTGCCGCAACCCCGCCTATACATTGTATGGGGCTTGCCGCAACCGTGCCGCAACCGTGCCGCAAGTGCAGCCGGTATGCGGTAATCGCGGCAGATGCGGGATTTGAAAAAAAAACGCTGATGTGAAAGGGGCCTTACAGGATCCTACGTTTAACAAGCTAATATCTTCTCTGCAGCTCTGCAGCAAAGAGAAATGAAATAAAAAGTTAAAACTGCATTGCATACAGCTCTTCAGCTACTTTACCGTTAAGTAGTCAGTTTAAAAGGTAAAATGTGGTGAGAAGTCATCATTAGTGACGTTTTGAATGGTAATACATAAACTATACCTCCTACGTTAAGTGCTGCTCTAGTTTGTATCATTTACTACCATGAGATTGGTTGCTTAGCTGATTTAAAACCTATTATAAGTTGCATAAAGAGTGAAGCTTAAAATTAAATTAGGTGTAAACATGAAAGTGTAATACATTAATGTTTTATAATACTATGTTTATATGAATAGTAGAAATATTACTCTTTACATTTTTGTAACAGAGAATAAACAGCAGGGTGCACTCATAGAGTTATACCGGGTGATCTAGTGGGGTTTCTATTAGTGCGGAGATCCACTCACCTATCCGGGTTGTGCACCCATGCACAACCTCGGGAAAAGCCTGTGGTTAGTGAGGAGCCGGATGTGGGACATGGATTCCAAACTGTCATGTGACTGGAAACACATCACTAAAGGTCCTGCAGGTCTCCTAATATTGATGCCTTTGCTGCTCCATCCGCAGCCATCAAAGAGAGGTAGTGATAAATGAAGAGAAAAGTGCGGTCAGTCGGAGCGCTGGGCATACAGAAGAGGGCAAAAGGTTCATGGAAATATACAGACCTTTATTTTTACTTCTACACACACAACGTGTCTCGGCGACTGAATATCGCCTTCAGCAGGTGGTGGGGGAACATTACAAGCAAATGGTTTATATATAGCAAATGAACAGGAAGTGGTTTACAGCCAATTAACCCCTACTTTACCAGACAATCAGAAACATACTTCAAACATGCATCATATACCAAATAAACATAAAATAAAAACATCTCTAGATTAATAACCTTAGTCTATTAGAGAGCAAAAAATAAAACAATAAAGGAGAGAAACTATTATAAAACAGTATTAGCAGGACTGGCAAACATTGTATTAAAAGAGGTTAATTTTTTCTTTTCTTTTTCATTATAAAAAAATGCTCAGGAATAATCCTTTCACTAAAAAAGTAAGGGTGGGGAGGGGCAAGAGGAATAACAGGGCAGAGAGAGGAGGGAGATAAATATAAGGATAAAAAAGTATATATTAAAAAGCTGAGTAAAAATTGACTAAAAACTGAATAAAAATCATCGGAATGCGTATTTATTATACCATATTCTCTAATGATAGTTGAGTCCCTCTGGAGGTAATGTACCAAGTTTGAAGATCCAGTAATTTTTCTTGTTAACAGGTTTTCTATATCTATTTGGACAGGACTCGGATACATGGTCAATGATGGTCAGCATCATTTCACTTGGGGTTTTCAAGTGTTCCAGTAAAAAATGTTTAGAAACTGTGCAACAGGTAACCCGTCCTAAGGTGTCTATGTTTATTGAGTCTAGCCTGCATGGTCTGTATCATGCGGCCAAAGTATCGCAGGCCTCACATATAGGTATACAACATAGGAACAATGGCAGGAAACATTACATTTGATGGGAAAAGTTTCTCCTGTGATATGAGATGAAAAAGATATGGCCCCATTGCAATAATATGGCAGCATAGGTATTTTGGAGCGTTACACCGGTGTTAAATAACCGGTGGGTTAATTGGTTGTAAATCACTTCCTGTTAATTTGTGATATATAACCCGTTTGCTTGTAATGTTCTCCATAATCTGATGAAAGCAGTATTCAGCCCCCGAAACGTGTTGTGTGTGTAGCATTCAAAATAAAGGTCCATGAATCTTTTGCCCTCTTCTGTACGCCCAGGGCTCCGACTGACCGCACTTTTCTGTTCATTTATCGTTACATTTTTTGTATAAGTTTGTGGACTCCCATTAAACACATCATAACTGTAACATCAGATATGGTTCATCTGAACAATGATTTTTTTTCTATCCTTGAATGGAAAGAGATTGATATAATCAATGAGCTCTCATGATGGTAAGGACACAGCGGGTTTGTGTTATGTCTAGATACACTCACCTCTATTTGTCTCAAAGAGCCGCTTTTTCTATTATAACATACCGCAGAAAAAGAAATCTTTTTATGTTAATGTCCGGGAGAATTCTTTTTATACGGTTTCTCTCAAGCTGTGTATGTTAAATTCCTCTCATCCCAGTAGACAGAGGGACCTCCTAAGGCAGTTTTTTTTGTCTGGCTTAAGAATATATGAAAAAATCACATCTATTTAAACTCACATTTTTCTCCTCTCACTCTTTTTCTCTCTCTAGTCCTCAAGCAAAAGTTCCCCTAATGTCACTGATGGTGGAAGTAAAGGACATAAATGCAGCTGACAAAGAATCCTTACTGTTGATGGTTTGCACAAATCTAAAAATCAGACTGGTTTCTTGTCAGGTCTCTTAGATCAGTTTCTGACATACAGCTGTCCGTTCTGGGCTTATGAGATTTAAAAAGAACCTATCATCAGGCTCTTATCTCCCAAACTAATGATATGTGTGTATAAGAGCTTTAATGCTGAGGAAATGCTCACCGTTCTTGTAGAAATGTGTTTTAGGCCTCATTCACACATCAGTATTTTTATTCAGTATTTCATCAGTATTTATATTCCAAAACCATAATGGCCACTTTACATGTCCCAACATCGTCCCGATATTGGATACAACGGCACGGGAGCGCACACTTTTTTGGCTGAAATCCAAGATCGCATAGGAGCTGTCACACAGGGAGATATCGGCAGGCAACACAACTGCGATGTATACGCCCCCTTGTACGTGTGAACCAGGGAACGACCATTTAACATGGGAGTGAATAGGGGAAGTTGCTTTCCAAGTCGGTGTTGGGCTTTCACACAGCACGATCCTGCCAGATCGTCCATCCAATATCGGCCAGTTGGAGAGCCTGCTCATTTCTCCCCCGATATCGTTTTGGTATCGTTCTTGCATTGAATTGCACATTTACACCATACAACGCACGAACGATATCGGCACCAATGCATGAACCACGTGACTTTTTATCGAAGTTGGACGACAATATCGGGACGTGTAAAGCAGCCATTAGTGTCTTCAAAACACATAAACCATCTTTAAATTATAGTTTTTCTCTTTAAATTCTACTCCTGGCTTTGGCATACAAATACTGATGCAAAAATACTAATATGTAAATGAGACCTTAGGCTGGGTTCAGATATCCATTGAAATTACGTATGTGTGGTATGTTCCATTTTGACTAGTGATGAACAAGTATACTCATCACTATTGGTTACTTGCATTAATATTAACCCCTTCATGACCCAGCCTATTTTGACCCTAAAGACCTTGGCATTTTTGTCAATTCTGACCAGTGTCCCTTTATGAGGTAATATCTCTGGAACACTTCAACAGATCATAGCGATTCTGAGACTATCTTTCATGACATATTGGGCTTCATGTTATTGTTAAATTTTGGCCGATAATTTTTGCGTTTATTTGCGAACAAATCAAAAATTAGGCATAAATTTAGAAAGTTTCGCAATTTTAAAATTTTGAATTTTTATTCTGTTAAACCAGAGAGTTATGTGACACAAAATAGTTAATAAATAACATTTCCCACATGTCTACTTTATGTCAGCACAATTTTCGAAAAATATTTTTTTTGGTAGGAAGTTATAAGGGTTCAAAGTTCATCAGCAATTTCTCATTTTTCCAGCAAAATTTACAAAACCATTTTTTTAGTGACCACTAGGGATGGGCGAATCCTGAAATACTCAGACTCGTTGGACTCTAAAGAGTCCTGGTCCGAGACTCGGTACTCGTTGCAAGTCCAGCGAGTCCGAGTAGTAACCTGTACTTTTGTAGTGTACCTATACAGATACATTAACTTTTAGGGTACTTTTGTAGTGTAAGGGGTTAAAAACAATAAGCATTAATACTCACCTCCTGTACTCCTGGACTGGGACCAGTACCGAAGACCTCTGGCTGTTACAGGACCTCCGAGACCACCGGGAGAAGATGGGGAAAAAGACCTTGCAGTTCAGCCAATCAGCATTCAGCTAGCGGTCACATGGTTGTGACGTGGCTGCACTGCGGTCACATGACAAACCCATGTGACCGCTAGCCGAATGCTGATTGGCTGAACTGCAAAGTCCTTTTCCCCATCTTCTCCCGGTGGTCTCGGAGGTCCTGTAACAGCCGGAGTCTTCGGTCCCAGTCCCGGTCCAGGTCCAGAGTACAGGAGGTGAGTATTAATGTTTATTGTTTTTAACCCTTACATTAACTTTTAGGGTACTTTTGTATGTATCTGTATAGATACACTGCAAAAGTACAGGACTCGCTACCCCCGAGTAATTCCTAAGAAACTCGTCGAGTAGCGAGTCCCCGAGTCCGCTACTATTCGGGCGAGTCCGAATAGTAGCGAGAATTCGCCCATCCCTAGTGACCACATCACATTTGAAGTCTATTTGAGCGGCGTACATTACAGAAAACACCCAAAAGTGACACTATTCCAAAAAACTGCACCCCTCAAGCTACTCCAAACTACATTCAAGAACATTATTAACCCTTTAGGTGCTTCACAGGAACTAAAGCAATGTGGAACGAAAAAATGGACATTTTAATTTTTCTAACAAAAATGTTATTTTAGCTCAATTCTTTCATTTTCACATGGGCAACAGGATAAAATGGATCCTAAAATTTGTTGGGCAATTTCTCCTGAGTACATCGATGCCTCATATTAGCAAAACAACCCAGTTTAGCATCATTAAAAGTGCATTACTCTTACCTCATATGTGGTCATAAACCACTGTTTGGGCGCACGGCAGGGCTCAGAAGGGAAGTAGCGCAATTTGACTTTTGGAGCTAATTTTCATTCAAAAAGTGAAATTGCGCTCCTTCATTTCTGAGCCCTGCCGTGCGCCAAAGAGTGGTTTTTGACTACATGTGAGGTATCGGTTTACTGAGGAGAAATTGCCCAACAAATTTAGGATTCCTTTTTGTCCTGTTGCCCATGTGAAAATGAAAAAAATAGATTAAAAGAAAATTTGTTGTGAAAAAAAAAGTACATTTTCATTTTTACTGATGAATTTGTGAAACATCTAGGGGTTCAAGTGCTCACCATCCATCTAGATAAGTTCCCTGGGGCTCTAGTTTCCAAATGGGGTCACTTGTGTTGGAGCTCAATGTTTAGGCACACAAGGGCTCTCCAAATGCGACATTTTGTCTGCTAACATTTGAGCTGATTTTCCATTTAAATTGTTAGCGGATACCATGTCGCGTTTGGAGAGTCCCTGTGTGCCTAAACATTGGAGCTCCCCAACAAATGACCCCATTTTGGAAACTAGACCCCCCAAGGAACGTATCTATGAATAGTGAACTCTCTGAACACCCAGGCGCTTCACAAATTGATCCGTTAAAATGACAAAAGTACTTTTTTTTCCACAAAAACTTTCTTCTTTCATTTTTACAGATTCATATGTGAAGCACTGGGCTTCAAGTTAATTCCTAGGCCCATTGCCCCTGGGAATTTGAAAGCGTGGCTCCACAGACTCTATTTGCATATTCAAAATTCCCAGGGGGCAATGGGCCTAGGAATTCACTGTGTTGAGCGCTTTAGCCGGCTGCCGCAGTGTTTTCTTGAACTGGTCTCCCTGAGATCAGTGAATACTTTGTTTTGTTGGTCTACAATGCATTGCTCCCACCTAGCCAGAAGCCTACTCCACACTGATGAGGGGCAACACCCCGAAACAGCTGTCTGTGGATGGATACCTGGGTCTATTAATTCCCTTGTCATATCTTTAAGCTTGTAAAGAGCTGGATATTGACTCAAAGGGCCACTTAATATGGTGGTTATCATGGCTAGGTCCTTCACTAGAGGAAGATCTGGCTAGTCCTGTCTTGAGGCTCCACAGACTCTATTTGCATATTTGTAGGTAGAGGTGATTTTATCAGCCTGCACCTGGGCTTGCTCCACATAATGGGGTCTGACTGTATCCTGTCAAGTGCTGTGTTGGTTTTGTATCTGGATGCTGATGGTAAGAATTTTCTAGTGCAGTTGATAAACCCTTACCAACTAGGGCTGGTTCCCTGGGGTTGGTGATGATGAGGGTGGCAGTAGTGGTGCAGGGTAGGAGAAAAATGAACAGCAGGAAACAGTCTTTTGTGTTGCATTTTAGTGAAGTTCTTGCATAGTGTCAATGATGATACAACCACCAGGCAGGTGGCCTAGCCAGTCTGATTAGAACTCTTCCGGTGAGAAATATGGCCTTCCTGCTGACTTCTGGAGTTCTTAGGCTTCTTGGTGCCTGAGGTTCTCCAGTACTCCTTCTTAGTTGCCTTTGATTACCTCCTGTCAAGTTGGTAATTCAGACCCTGTAGTTAGCTGTGCCTTCCAGCAATTCTTTGACCCTCCTCTGTATTATGATGCCCCAGAAAGTTACACTTAAGTGCTGGTAAGCATAAAACTCAATCTCCAGTGTCTGCCACAAGGCTCTGTAAAACTGAGTAGGCTAGGGACTGGTACTCTGATTGGCAGATTGTCCTCTTGGAAGCAACTCCAATAAAGGTATACATGTTGGGTGTCTACGAACTCGTACCGACCCGAGGCATCACCCGTAATGTCGTTTTTACCATATAGTGAACATGGCAACGAAAATACCCCAAAACAAACGCGTTATTGCCCTTTTTTTTGCAATTTCACTGCATTTAGAATTTTTTTGCAATTTCCCTGTGCACTATATGGTAAAATAAATGATTGCATATGAAAGTACATCTCGTACCACAAAAAACAAGCCATCATATGTCTATATTGACGGAAAAATAAAAAGTTATGGCTCTTGGAAGCAGGGGAGCAAAAAACGAAAATGAAAAATGAAAATTCATGAAGGGGTTAAAGGGTTTCCCCAAGAACAAAGTTAATTCAAAAGTTTATTTTAATCAATAGATCTTATAATAATAATAATTTCCACAATTAAATGTGTTTAAAAAAAATGTTCCTGTGCTGAGAAAATTTTATAAATGTGCCCTGCTATGTACAGTTTCATTTTTGTTTCTGACCATGCACGGAGCATTGGTTTGATCCTGGGCAGGGACGGATGAAATAGAGTATACAGCATTACAGCACAGGATTACAAATAATTATTTCTTTGAGGTAAAACATTTTTTACAAACAGGCAGAGAAAATGTTTTACCTCATAAAAGAATCATCTGTGATCCCGTGCTGTAATGTCTGTATATTCTCTTTTCTTCCTCCCCTGCCCAGGAGTCGTGGTATGATCAGACAGAGTTCCGTGCACGGTCAGAAACAAATGAAACTGTACACAGTAAGAGAACATTTATAACATTATCTCAGCACAGGACATTTTTTTTAAACACATCCAATTGTGGAAGATATTATAATTCCAAGATCTATTGATTAAAATGAACTTTATTCATGGGAAAACCCCTTTAAGTATATCTTTGCTGTGATATTAAAGCCGCATATAAATGAGAGGTTGGTCAGAGCTTTAGTATGGCTGAGTGCCATCATTTTACAGAGATATACTGTACATATGGTAAGTGTCTGGAAGAAACAAATATTTGGCATCTAATAAAAGCGGTTTTTGAATTGTATGTGAACAGTTTGAGAGGTACTGTATTTTACGGATTATACAATGCACCAGATTGTAAAACACACCACAAATTTAGTAGAAGAAATTAGGACAAAAAATGTACATAAAAAAGGGGTTCTGTCTTATAATACAGTCTGATTAAACGCAGAGTAGCATACTTGGGGCGGGGGGGAACAGTGGTGGAGCAGGATCACATGAGGCAGGGTCACAGTGATGGGTGTCAGCAGTGGTGGCACAGTGGGGCAATGCATGTGGGGCCTGAGGCTGTGTGGATTGGGTGTCTAAGCAAGTTATCTCCAAGCAGCATTAACCTCTTCACCTTTGGGCAATTTTCCATTTTTTCCTTTTCACTCCCCTTCTTCCAATCTCCATAACTTTTTTATTTTTCTGTCATATAAACATATACAGGCTTGTTTTATTGCGAGACGAGCTATAGTTTTGAATTAAATCATTAATTTTACAATATACTCAGGAAAATGGGAAAAAATTCCAAGTGCTGTGAAATTGAAAAAAAAGTACAACTACACATTAGTTTTTTGGGTTTATTATTCATCATGTTCACTATATGGTAATTCTGACTTGTCGGTATGATGAACTCAGGTCGGACAAGTTTTTAGACACCAAACATGTATACTTTTACATTACCTAAGTGGTGAAAAAAATTTGAAGTTTTTAAATAAAGAAAAATAATTGTACTTTTGCACCATTTTCCGTGACCTGTTGCGTTCTCATTTTTTGGGATCTGGTGCTGTGTGATGTGTGATGGCTTATTTTCTGCATTTTGAGATCTTGTTTCTAATGATTCCATTTTTGGGTAGATAAATTGTTTTGATTGCCAATTATTGCAACGCTGCAGCAACTAAAATAATGTAATTTTGGCATTTGGAGTTTTCTCTTTTACCATTACACAATTTACACATGTGATTAGTTGATTTTATATTTTGATAGATCGGGATTTGCTTGTTAGGCATTCACAGGAAGTGATTCAAGATAGCTTCTGGGGTTATCAAAGGACCCTGACAATCAAGGTTAATCATCAAGGTCCCTGGATTGCCTATGCTGCCAGAGAAAACCATGATCCCCACCGTGGTGCTTAGGATTGCGCTGTCAGTGATTGACAGTGCGAAACAAAGGGTTAACATCACCAATCGGATCAACGATCAGCTGACATGTGCAAGGAATGATGTGAGCTTAGCGTGTGAGCTTGCATCAGAGGGATGGAAATGATCAATGGCGTACTATTACACCCTTGGTCGTGAATGGGTAATCTCCTGGTAGTAGATGCGATGGGCCCAAAAAATTGCTGTGTAGGCATCGCAGGTGCAGATAGAGATCTCAGAGAAAATGGCTGCAGTGGCAGTGAAGGTGTAGAAGGAGGTCTCTACGAGATCTCCATCTGTGTCTGCGCTGCCTCCACAGCTACTTTTATTTCGCCCATCATGTCAACTCTCAGGAGGCTAATGGCACCCAGTGATAACTTGCTGGGACACCTCAACCACTCTGTCTTGGGTCCCAGGCAGCATTGCCCAACAGTGACGCCACTGCCCCCAAGCCTTGTAACCCTGCCTCCTGTGACCCGCTCCACCCCACTGACTCCCTCAATAAGCTGTTTTCTGCTGTTTGGATTATAAAATGCACCTCCATTTTCCCACCAATTTTTCAGAAAAAAAAGTAGTTTTATAATCCAAAAAATGTAAGGGTTTTTTGCCACATTGCGGTTGGGGTCATGACACTGTAGATGCCCTATTTAAACATGTTTTTTCTAGTTATATCTGCTTTTTAATAAGAATTATCTTCAGAAGAATAGAAATATTGAGAAGTATAGCAGATACAGGTGCATCTCAATGATTTAGAATATCATCAAAAAGTTATTTTTTTCAATAATTCAATACAAAAAGTGAACCACATATATTATATAGAGTCATTACAAACAGAGTGATCTATTTCAAAGGGTTTTTTTTGTTAATGTTGATGATTATGGCTTACAGCCAATGAAAACCCAAAGGGCAGAAAATAAAGTAGGGAGGATAAAGGGCGAAAAACCGCTGTGCCATATCCTACAAGACATCAAAGGGTGAATATAATATTGATTTATCAGTCAACGTGTTTCTGGCCTCCCAGAAATGCCCTGACACATGGCAATATGATATTGATTTGTCCTGAGGAAGGGACCAGGGAGCCCTGAAATGCATTGACTAAAAAAACAATATTATATTCACCCTTTGATATCTCCCTGGAATATGGCAGCAGGCTTTAACCCTTCATCCCCCCTACTCTATATACACCACGCTGGGGACTGCAGCAGCGTGATATGCTTTTATAGTGGTTGTGACTCTCACAACCACACAAGGTGAAGCCTCTGATACTATTTAGATAATATTTACATCTCAGACCCTTCATCCTCTCTACTATAATTTTCTGATATAATGAGCTTTGAGTTTTCATTGGCTGTAAGCCATAAATATCAACATTAACATAAATAAACACTTAAAATAGATCACTCTATGTGTAATGACTCTGTATAATATATGTATTTCACTTTTTGTATTGAATTACTTAAATAAATTAACTTTTTGATGATATTCTAATTCATTGAGATACACCTGTACATCAATGTAAAAATGTGGCAGAACACATCCTTATCACCAGTCCAGAAAACATGTATACCTATAAATATACAATTATGTGTAAGACCCAATTTGTTGTAGGACAGGATTGGTTGTAAAATATTACAGATGCTGGAAAGAACAAGCTGGGCAAATGTACAAAGAGACTGAGAACACAGCCAACATGACATTTTGCTCAGAGATATGGCACCAATACAGACGAGCTGAAAAATACAGTTTTTATGAATTCAATGAAAAAAAGGCACTTAAGAGAAGAAGCCTGGTAATTGTAAAATACCATTGTGCATGTAGTAAATATAACAGAGCCGAGGAATAAAACAATTACATGTAGATACTTAACCCAACCAAATCCTTAAGTGTTTTACCTTAATAACCAAGTATTCGAAGTTAGGAAAAAAATTGCTGCTTTTTATGAGTTTGAAGTGGTTCGGGAAAAACATATTTAAAAGGTATGCTCTTGTAGATGAAAATTAATCAAATGTACTAGGAATTGTATAGTCACAAATGGGCTTTATTTTTGCTTACTGTTTGAATTGTTTCTTTTAGGCGCTTTCAGAAAATAGTAATAGAAGCATAAATGTGTGTCTAGAACATAGTACCCGCAAACTGGACTTGGCACAAGGCCTACAATATCTGTACAAGGAACAACATTATCTAGAAAAAAGTAAAGCATTTTATTCCCATAAAGATAACATATATTAAAAAGCCAAAGCATCATACACAACCCCAAAGCCATGTGAGCCGTAATAAGCAGAAACAATCATAAGGTTTGAATTCTGACATTTTGTGATGGCTCCTCTAGTTCTTTGGGAAAACAACCCAATGGGTACACAGGTACACAGTAAGATAAGTGGTCATTTGAGCCTACTTTTTATTGTTTTTGCATTTGAAAGAGGTACTTGTTCATTTACAATCATAGAATTTAAAGCCAGAAAGGTATTGTGGTTAGTACAATATTTAACAGGAGTGAAAACAATTGGAATATGTTAAAAGCATTAAATTCAGGTAGACTGTGAGCCTTCTCTGGCAGAGTCCTCTATCCTCATCTACTGTGTCTTCACCCTTCCCTTTCACACTGTGAGCCCTTACAAGCAGGGTCCTCTCTCCTCACCTTCTATATCCTCACCCATCCCTTTTAGACTGTTAGTCTTATGGGCAGGGTCCTCTCTCCTCACCCACTGTATCCTCCCCATCTCTTGTAGACTGAGAGACCTCAAAGGCAGGGTCCTCTCTCCTCAAATACTATATCCTCACCCATCCCTTGTAGACTGTGAGCCCTCATGGGTAGGGTCCTCTCTCCTCACTTATTGTATATTCCCCTATCCATTGTAAACTGTGAGGCCTCAAAGGCAGGGTCCCCTCTCCTCACCTACTGTATCCTCACCCATCCCTTGTAGACTGTGAGCCCTCAGGGGAAGGGTCTTTTCTCCTCACCTACTGTATCCTCACCCATCCCTTGTAGACTGTGAGCCCTCATGAGCAGGGTCCTCTCTCCTCACCTACTGTATCCTCACCCATCCCTTGTAGACTGAGAGCCCTCTTGGACAGGGTCCTCTTCCCTCACCTACTGTTTTCTCATTTATCCCTTGTAGACTGTGAGCCCTCGTGGGCAGGGTCCTCTCTCCTCACCTACTATATTCTCACCCATCAATTGTAAACTCTGAGCCCTAATGGCAGTATCCTCTCCCAAAAAGTTAAAACACTCAAAACACTTCACAAAGGTAAAAACAATGGATTTAATCCAGCTTTTGGCTGGTGTGATATTAGGAAAAACCTTTATGATAACAATAAGGTTATGGGTTTATTCTGAGCACACCACCTGCACAGGTGTATTGATGTTGGCTCTTACATAGTTGTTAGTGCTTGCTTTTGTGGGCTTGTGAATTTAACTAAATACTATCACTTTTGCTGGGTAACTCTTCCCAATAACCTCTATAAGCCATTATAACCTAACATTCTGCTTATATACTTTGCTCTGGTATAGGTTGGATCCATACTCCTGTTGTGGCACCCCTACAGTTCGGTTGCCACAGGAACACCTGGTGTGGGGATGGATTTCCACATCAGGCAAACTTACATTCCATACCTTCCACCCAGACCTGAAGGGGGAGCTCTACTTGCCGACTTCAGACAAGGTCCCCTATAAATTCAGGCATGGGGGCAGAGTTAGGCGGTGCAGTTCCAGGGAGGATTGTGAAGACATTCTGGTGAACAGTGCTGTGCTAGGCCCGTGTCAGTGAGGGAGCCTAGCCAGTGTGAGGAACCCAAGAGTGAGGGTCGGAGGAAAGGCGAACCAGAGAGGGGGAAGAGGAACCAGTCAGGTTCACCCCAGAGGAGAGACAGTAGCAATCCGGACAACGGAGTCCGAGTCAGCACGGGTCCAGTCAGCCCAGCAGAGAAGACCGGAGGGCCAGGGAGACTTCAGTCTCCTGGCGTAGCACTTGTAGCACAGTCACCAACAGAGCCAGGGACCACAGTGGAAATAGCGGTGCCCATCTGCAGGGCTCTCATCACCTTCTATACAAGTGAGGTACGCAGGAGAGGTCAGGGCCAGGTTTCAGACAGGCCAAGACTAGAGCACACGCACACAGTAACAAGGAGGCCTCACAACTCAACGGGTGTGGAAATCCCGAACTGCCACCCAACCACCTGGACTGTACCTTGGACGTTACTTTGCAACATCAACAGTAAAAGGTATGGAAACAAAGCCCCAGTGTGTGTGTGTCTGTTATTGCGGCCTCTGATCCTGTCACAAACTGTTTGCCAGCATCTCCACCTGATGAGCCACCTTCCCCTGCAACACAAGAGACAAGGCTGTGTGGAGAGGCTTTAGTAAACATCCACTAGATTTTGGGAGGATAAAAGGGGTACACCATCACATACCCAAGGGAAACCATCCACCCATCAAAGAGAGATATAGGCCTGTACCACCTGCCCAGCGTGCCAAGGAAATATTAGAGGACATGAAGGAGGCTGGGGTTATCAGAGATAGTTGTATCTGTCTGGCTCATAAGGGTTGGGGTACTCAGATCCCGGGCGGTTGGGTGCAAGGATGTCACGGGTGGTTGGTGCTGGAGCCTTTGCCCTTGGGGTGACAATAAAAAGGGGATTTTTGATGGGGAATAAAGTTAATAAAAGTCGTGACACCACCTGTAGATCCAGTGATGGCACCGGTGCTGCTGTATACCTCCAGGGGATTGATGGCAGCAATGTGTTGTAGCTCCCTACAGGTAGAGCAGGGTCCCCTAGGGCAGTGAAGTGTGATGATAGGAATAGGGCAGCGCAGTCTCTGCTGTGAAACTGGAATGCCACAGTTACCAGGAAGAATCACAGACACTTGCTTGCTCTGCACGGGATCTTTACTCCAGTTACCTTTACCTTGTACACAGTTCACAGGTGTTACGGCTCGGGTAGTGAACCAGGTGTCATAGGAGGAAGCAATGTCTCTCTGAGGCTCCCTGTGATGTTTCTTCATTTATCTCTCTCTCTGTCCTACCTCTGCACACTCCTTCTTCCTCGCACTGCCATGCACGAATCCCACTAGTGAGCCAGGCCTGTTGGGTGATATAGGACACCCTCTTCTCGCTCTAGGGCCCAATCGGGTTTGGTGCTTCTGGTGGGGACCGTGCATGTCGGGTGGATCATGCTCCTAAGAAGCTATCGATCATACCGCTTTCTGCGGCCTCAGGGATGGACCTCTGCACCGCTTTGGAGCCGGTACCCGCTTTGGACTGGACCAGGGTCTTTCCATCACCCTCTGCGTGCCCATCTCTGTCTGGACCGCCATTCTGCATGCACCCTCCCTCTTAGCTCCTTCTCCTTCTTTTTCCTCCCACATTCTGACTTCTCACTGTGCTTTTCCCGCTCTGCCCACACTCCTCCCACCGGGACTGGGTCTTCACAAACATTAGGTTAACTCTTTAGTCCCCTGCTCTAAGTGAGTGAATGCAGATTGAGAGCCTCACACCTACATTACCTCCCCCATAACAGGAATACTGCACTCTCTGTCTTGGGTGCAGTACCCCTCTGTAGCGCACTGACTAGTGGGGAGCTACATATCCCCTGGGCAGCTCCACTGGTCCTAGTTGTAAAGAAAGATGGCACAATGAGGATGTGTGTTAATATCAGACACATAAATAGCATAACACATAAAGATGCGTTACCCCGCATTGAAGAGTTACTTGCTATACTGAAAGCTGCTAATTACTTTTCCATCCTAGATCTTACTAGTGGGTATTGGCAAGTCTCTGTTGCAGAAGAAGACCAGGAGAAGACCACGTTCACAACACCAATGGACCTGTGTGAATTTAACAGCATGCCTTTTGGGTTCTGCAATGCTCCCGGAATGTTCCAACGACTGATGGAGTGTTGCCTGGGACACTGAAACTTTGAAACTGTGCCACTATACCTAGATGACATCATAGAATACTCCAAAACCTATGAAGAACCTCTGAAACACCTTGCAGAGGTATTTAAAGCATTGTCAAAGTTTGGGATGAAGCTGAAGCCATCAAGGTGCCATTTGCTGAAACCAAAATTTCAGTGTCTCGGGCATGTGGTCAGCGCAGAAGGAGAGGCACCAGACCCTGTAAAGATCACCAACATTAAGGACTGGCCAAGACTAACAACCGTCAGGGAGGTACTTCATAAAGGGCTACACGAAGATGGCAGCACCTTTGCAAGATCTCATGGTAGGCCAGACTAGGGAGAGCAAGACCTCAGGCCCTCTGTTTGAATGGAGTGAAAAAGAAGAGAACTCCTTCAGGCAGATGAAGTGGGCCTTGACCGGTGAAGAAATCCTGGCCTATCCCGACTACAACTTACCGTTCGTGCTCTACACTGATGCCAGCAATGTGGGATTGGGACCTGTCTTGTCACAGGTGCAGAAGGGCAAAGAACATGTGATTGCCTATGCCAGTAGGAAGCTCCGTCCTTCCAAGAGGAACCCAGAAAACTATAGCTTGTTCAAGATGGAATTCCTGGCCCTGGTCTGGGCTATCACCGAATGGTTCAAGCACTACCTGGCAGCTGCAAAGTTCACTGTCTTCACGGATAACAATCCACTTACCCACCTGGATTCTGTGAAGTTATGTGCACTGGAGCAACACTGGATGGGCCGGGTGTCAAACTATGACTTCACCATCAAATACCGGACAGGCCGTAAGAATGCTAATACAGATGCACTGTCAAGGATGCCTCACTTACCAGATGCGGTAGAAGCCGTGGATGAGCTAAAAGAGATAGCGCTGCCAGCCTTTCACCCCCACAGTGCATCCCAGTATCAGCAAACTTGTAACAAATGTCAAGAAAGCACACTGAACCCGTTACCTCACCATGGGTGAAAGGAGACACAAGACAGTGAACCGGATGTTAGCTTAGTCAAGGAGCTAGTAACCCAAACAGACTCACATTTTAGCCCAGATGCTCCTCCTGAGGCAAGTTGTTTATCTATCAGGGTAAGTTGTGTCGATGTTTTATCAATCCTTGAACCCACAAGATGGTGTGGCAGATAGTGATACCGAAGAGATCACAAAACTACTGGTACAGATGTACCGTTTGTGTATATCATATCTCTTACTGGACTGTGGATGACAAAAGCTCTGACTCTTCAATATATTCCAACAACATGCACACTAGTGATGGGCGAGTCCTAAATTACCCGGAATCGCTTGACTCTAGCGAGTCCGAGCCCGGGACTCGCTACTCGTTGCGAGTCTAGCGAGTCCAATGTTAATGAATGGGGAAGCGAGTAATAGTGAGTAATGTGCGATTTACAAATCGCAGATGTGTCTCGGAAAGCGCTCGCATTGCCGTTTTGGCGGGTTAAGTGTGTGCTAACACTTGGCAGTGAAGCAGCACACTAGTGCCTGCAAAAATTATTAAGTGCGCACAAGTAGTCGCACAAGCAGGTGGTGTACGTGCTATTTGCAGGTAGGAGAGCAGCAACGCACTGGTCTGCCACAGAGAAAATAAAGCTGAAGGGGTTATTATGACCCTTATGATCTATCAGGTGCAAAAAAATAAGAAATAGTACCTCAGCTAAGCCTCTGACTTCAGCTATTAGGAAAGCTGTGTGAGTAAGCTAAGCTATGAGGTCGGTCCTGTGTGCACTGTAATGGTGGGTTTACACGTCACGATATCGTTCCGATATCGTATGCAACGGCGCAGGAGCGCGCATTTTGTGCCCGGTTTTCCCTGAATCGCATCGGCGGTTTATACGCTGCGATATCGGGATACAACGTCCCTACGATGTGTACGCCCCCGACCCAGGAACGACCATTTAACATGGGAGTGAATGGGTGATGTTGCAGTACACATCGGAGTTGGGCTGTCACACGGGACGATCCGGCTCCAACCGGCATCCGATATCGGGCGGTTGAATAGCACGCTCATTCGACCCCCGATATCAGTTTACCATCGTTCCTGCATCGTATTGGATGTTCACACAGTACAACGCAGGAACGATATCGGGTCCAACGCACGAACCACGTGACTTTTGGTCGGAGTTGGACGCCGATATCGCAACGTGTAAACCCACCATAAAGGCTGCTCCTCCCTGCCTGCCTGCCTGCCTACAGTCCTCTACACAGTACTCCTCTGTCCTCCTGGTAGCTCCCAGAAGAGCTGTTTGGGTTAAATATAAGGAATCTTGAAGTTTCCCTACACTGACTGACACTCCCTATGATCTGCTCGAGCATCTACCTCACCCTGCACTAGCTCAGATCGTCACAGGAATGTGGAAGAAATGGCGGTGGCAAGGCTTATATACAGCCTCGCCTCTCATAGATGACATAGGCATCACGATGGACAGAAGCCAATCATAGTCCTGCCACAACCAACATGGCTGTGGCATTACTGAATATGATTGGCTAACATGCTTGTCCATCTTCACAAGTTTTCTGACCTAACACGCTAGGCTGTCTCGGAAGCTTTGTTGGAACATAACAGATTCTGTATTCGCGAGTCCCAAATACAGTATACAGGACTCGGATTCATAGACTCGCTCAGACTCGCTGCTGACAGCGGGTATCCGTTAAGCGGTGCGATTGTTTAAACGATTTGGGAGATTTAAGCTACATAGCGATGTGATATAGCGAGTCTAGCGAGTGAGAAAAAGTAAACTCTGACAAAACTAGGATTGCCATTGACTTGCATTGGACTTGTTACTGTGCGAGTAATCGCTGGGAAACTCGCCGAGTAACGAGTCCTGCGAGTCCCTTACTACTCACCGAGTAACGAGTCCTAGCGAGTAGACTCGCCCATCCCTAATGCACACCCAAGACATGGGAAATTACCCAAGTTTGGATGGCTAAGAGTGAGCTGCAGGTCTTGCCTTGAGCTGCTAATATCATATTTTACCAATCTGTCCCTTAAGTTCTGACTTCTCCTGTAGGATAATAGTGGTGGCATTTTAAATTCCTCAATATTCACATGTCATCTACCTAGAAGTGACCAGTGTTTTTTCACAATATCACCAACCCTCCTACCCAGATCATTATACGTAGTTACCAATGGTATTCTTTTGTTGTTCTGTGTCCTTTCTTTTGGACTCAATAATTCCCGTTTGACAGTTAATGCCTGGTTTCTGTATTGCAAGAGAGTTTCTGTAGGGTAACCCCATACTAGAATCTTATTGTACATCTCCTGTAAACTATGATCAATGATTGTTTCATCAGAAACAATTCTCCTCACTCTGAGGAGCTGACTCCATGGTAGTGACTCCAATCATTCTCCTTTGACTTTCACTGGAAAAGTGCAGAGTACTATTCTTATCCTTTTTTTTGGAAAGAGGTCCATTTTTAAAGTAAAAAAAAGGGGACTAGCTCCAACCACCTAATATTCCCAGGACTCCCAGGCAAACCGGAAAGTGGCTTGGCAACCACCAGTAGCAATAGAAAAAAGTGTAGAATCCGGTGCCACAAAATTCCTTTTTATTTTCAAAAAATTTTAAAAATCACACATGCTCCAAAGGAGCTACTGGACGCGTTTCGTGGGTCTAGCCAATTAAGTGGCTAGACCCACGAAACGCGTCCAGTAGCTCCTTTGGAGCATGTGTGATTTTTAAAATTTTTTGAAAATAAAAAGGAATTTTGTGGCACCGGATTCTACACTTTTTTCTATTCCATTTTTAAAGTACCATGGCTCTTGTATACAAGAGTATCCAAAAACTGCATCCTATCCAAGAAACAATCCTTGGTGAATTTCAATTCAGGGTAGATGTTATTAAGAGACATATGGAACGAATCTAGCTATTCTCTACTACTGTTCCAAATAAAAAAGATGTTGTCAATGTAACGTCACCAGTACACTTCTAGGCAGAGGACATGTGAATATTGAAGAATTTAAAATGCCACCACTATTCTCCTACAGAAGAAGTCAGAACTTAAGGGGCAGATTGGTAAAATCTGATATTAGCAGCTCAAGGCAAGACCTGCAGCTCTTTCTTAGCCTTCCAAGCTTGGGTAATTTCCCATGTGCACGCTGTGAGAATAATGGAGCTTTTGTCATTCACAGTCCGGTAAGAGATATGATATACACAAATGGTACTCCTGTACCAGTAGTTTTGTGATATACACCATTTGCTGTCCATGTGGCCTCTTCTACATCGAGGAGACCACAATGGAGGCAAAGGCTAGAATCAGTAAACATAAGAGCACTATCAGGACTGGGATGACTGAGCTTCCAGTTCAAGAAAAAGGAACTCAAATGGATTTTTGAGTTAGATACGTTAGAGCCGAAAGGCATGAATATTGAATATGACCAATGTGGCTGTTAAAGTAGTCGAGGGCAATCTCTTAGTCATTGATGTTTCCTTGCTGTTTCCTCAGTTGTTTTTAATTTTTAATCTCTATTTTAATTTAACCTCAGATCTGACATCTGACGATTGTATTGGACATCTGAAGGGGGATACTGATCTTGGATTTTTTTCCTTTTATTTCCCCCTGCATTATATTTTTTTCGTTTCCTACATACAGTGACTAGTGTGTCGTTTAGGGGGTACAATAGTGAAAATTTTGGGTCAATATACATTGCTATCCTGCTATATGTGCATTGGGTTAATTGGAGTTCAGTTATGTGCTATATAATGTATCTAGTATATATATGTACTGTTCAAATTGTGAGAGACTGGGTGTCTTGGAATGTTCCTTATCTTTGTAATAGTTGCCACTATTCATCTACACATAATTGATGGTTGCTATTATATATCTCTATGAAGTGCTATAAGGTTACTGAACTAATAGGAATATCCAGCACATTTAAGCATGATCTAGTTGTTATAAAATGCACATATATTTGGACCGTTACTACTTTGATGTAATAATTTATAATAATGGTAAGATATAAAACTATTTTGAAACTCTGCAGCAGCGATATAATGTGACCGGAGATTCAATAGTTAAATATACTGAGCCCATGATATATGGATATGGACTTGAACATACAACCAATCACATTATCTGTTGTGCCGCTATATAACCTGTAGTGACTGAACACCGAGACATGCGCTGCACCGACCTATAAGATGTGGATGCTGATGCATGCGACTGTCATCCAATAAAAGGAGGACGCTGATGCATGCGCAGTTGAAAGATGCACGTGATTGGCTGGCGAATGCCAGTGGGAGGAACAACATCACAAAGCATTCACTGATCTAAGGGAGACCAGTCCAAGAAAACACTGCGGGCAGCTGGCTAAAGCGCTCAAACACAGTGAATTCCTAGGCGCATTGCCCCCTGGGAAATATGAATATGCAAATAGAGTCTGTGGACCCTCGGTTAGAGGTCTCAACACAGGACGAGCCATATATCCCTCCAGGGAAGGACCCAGCCAAAGGGTGGCTCCTTGCGGAGAACACCATAACCACCATATTAAGTGGCCCTTTTAGTCAATATCCAACTCTTTTACAAGTTTAGACATCATAAAGCATTCACTGATCTCAGGGAGACCAGTCCAAGAAAACACTGTGGGCAGCTGGCTAAAGTGCTCAAACACAGTGAAATCCTATACAAAAAAGGTGGGGGAACAAGAGGCGCAATAGTGCCCAATCACTAGTGACACTCAGTTGTGAGTGGTGTAATGCAGTTACACTCACCTATTCCAGTTGTGAGATCCACAACTGGTTTAACAGCATATCACAGTATCAGCTGCTGCAGGACCTCCACCGACCACTCCAACGTGGAAAAACTGCCAGAAAATATGGGAAGCAAGGTGTACCACGGTCCGCGCTGCTGAGTCCACAAAATCACCTGGGATGCAAGATGTTGTAGCAGTATACTTCTCTATTCCTTCCTACGCGTTTCGGCGCCCTTTCTGGCACCTTCCTCAGGAGATTTTGTGGACTCCGCAGCGCGGACCATGGTACACCTTACTTCCCATATTTTCTGACAGTGAATTCCTAGGCGCATTGCCCCCTGGGAATTATGAATATGCAAATAGAATCTGTGGAGCCTCGGTTAGGAGTCTCAAACACAGGACTAGCCATATATCCCTATATTGGGAGGAACAAGGCTTTGACATCAGCAAACGGCACCATGGCAATGGTGGTTGCCAAATTGTGATTGGACGGACATTTTGTTATGGTTCTCGGACCCTGGGGAAATAACTATGAGATTACAGGCCTGCTAGTATACCGATGAGGGTTCCAGACATAGCTATATGGGAATTTTGAGTTAATTGTCCATATAATAGTCAATTGGGATGTTTTTAGACTTAGGATATTGTGAGACAGTGTGGTGGATCATATGCGAGGGGCGCTATGTCTCCCACAGAATGCGCACATATTGAACCCAGTATAGGATGTGAGAGAGAGGGACGGTCCGCTCCCTCCGCTCCGGGTCTTGCAGGGTCCCGGAAGGAGACAGGGAGATAAAAGCCTGGTTAGGAGGCAGGGCGGGGTTCCCTGTGGAGAGCTTTTTGTCTAAGCTGAAGGAGCAGCAGAGATAGACAGGAGAGGTCCAGAGTGCTATAATAACACGGTCTAGCTGAGGAAGGCTGGGAGCTCGGGGCGACCTATATCGGAAAGTTCATAACCTGAAGGAACTTTCTTACTTTATGTGTGGACTGTATCCTGTGTACCCGGCTGCGACCCGGATTCCGGCAGCTTGTGCCATCGCTGTGTTTATCAGCAATAAAACCGGGTACTGTTTGAACTACCGGGCTCAACATTTTCCTGACTTGCAATCCCATCGCTGCCCCACACATGGTGGAGAATGCGGGCAGCCTGAACCACGAACTGCATGTCCGTACTGAAACCGGCCACGCTACAGGTCAGGCCTGCCGCTAGTATGGAGGAAATCCTAAGGCAGATGGTACTTACCCAGCAGCGGCAACAAGAGCAGCAACAGCGACACAAGGAGCAGCAGCTCCGATAGCAGGAGCAACAGCAGAAAATTAATGAATTGCTCCTGCAACAAGTTATGGTCCTACGAGACCCGCCAGCAGCGCCTCTCCCAGAACGGCGTGAGGCCCGGGACCGGGTCTGATTGGCACTGAGGAAGCTGAGTCTGGAGGACGACGTAGAAGTCTTCCTCACAGTCTATGAGTGCACCACAGAGCGAGAAAGACTCCCTGCCGCTCAGTGGGCTGAAGTGGTGGCGCCATTCCTGATGGGTGACGCCCAGAAGGCCTACACAGACTTCAGTTGGGAGGATGCACAGGACAACGGGAGACTCAAAGGTGAGATTCTTGCGAGACTGGGGGTCAATACTTATGTCCGAGCCCAACTGGTGTTTTCCTGGTCCTATGTGAAGTCCAAGCCGGCTCGCTCCTAAGCGTATGACTTGTTGCAGTTAGTAAAACGGTGGCTCCAGCTTGAGAACTTGACCCCGGGACAGATGCTGGAAAGGGTGGTGGTCGACCGGCTGGTACGGGCTCTGATGGTTGCGATACAGCATTGGGTGGGGCAAGGGGACCCGGGTACCTTGGACCAGGTGGTTAGCTTGATAGAGCGATATACAGCCACCCAGGAGTTCATACAGGAGTCTGCCCCACTGCGGCAGTTCCGCTGGCCTCCGGAGCCAGGTAAAGGTGTACGTCCATCCACGGGGACCCTCCTAAACATGTAACCGCTGAGAGGATACCCCAGAATGGGGCTGGCAGGAGACCAGGCTCCCCTAGAAGGAGCTTCCGGACCGGCGGTGCCACTGCTACATGGTGCTGACGGTGTAAAGGACTGGGACATGTGGCTGCTTATTGCCCACTAACGATGGAACCCATGGACTGCGGGTTCACACGCCGGGTTTCGATGTATGCCAGCCCCGTGCTTACCGCAGATGCGGTGGTTCCCCTAATGGAACCACATCTGTGCCCGGTGCTCATTAATGGACACAGAGCAGAGGCTCTCTTGGACTCCGGCAGTTTGGTGACGCTGATTCATGCGTCCTTAATCCTCGGGTTGCAACCCACTGGAGGATTGATCGGGGTCCGGTGTATACACGGGGACCTACGCGAGTATCCGACCACGGAAGTGATTGTCCACTCCATGTGGAGAGGTGGCCCACGTGGTCGGAGTGGTAAAGTCTGTACCCTACGGGACTGTGCTGGGAAGATACTTACCATTGTTTTGGTCCTTATGGGGAAGTAGGAGTAACCCTCCCCTGATGCCAGGGAATCAGGGTGCTGAACCCAACGACCCTGAGTCCGGGATACCTGCCGTAGGGGTCGCCAACATAGGGCTAGAGTGTCACCTAGATAGGTTCCCGCTAGACGTATTGGCAGGAGAGGTCGAGGAGACCCCACCGATTCCAGAGTTGGAAGCATCCCGGAGAGCGTTTGGGACAGCCCAGCTACAGGATACCACACTGACCCGGGCCAGAGAAAGGGAAACCGAAGTAAATGGGGTAGCTCAGCATCCGGGGGGCAGAGAATGTGTTCCCACGCATGGTGGTCAACCGGGAGTTACTCTATAGGGTGGACAAAATCCGGGATGAGGTCGTGGACCAACTGGTAGTACCGCAGACACACCGCCAGGCGGTCCTAGAGATGGCCCACTCCCACCTGCTAGGGGGCCACCTTGGGGCTAAAAAAACGCAAGAATGCATCTTGCGAAGGTTCTTCTGGCCAGGCGTTATGTCCAAAGTGACCCGGGATCTGTGTAAACTGCTCAACATAAAACAGCTGCACACCTCAGTGTATCATCCCCAGACCGACGGGTTAGTCGAGCTGTTTAACGAAACCCTGAAGTCCATGCTAAAAAAAGTGGTAGCCAAGGATGGAAAGGATTGGGACATGTTACTGCCCAGTTAATGTTTGCCATCCGGGAGGTACCGCAGTCGTCTACGGGGTTTTCTCCCTTTGAACTATTGTAAGGCCGGCATCCTAGAGGGCTGTTGGATGTCGCCAAAAAGACATGGGAACAGAGACCCACTCCCTATAGGAGCGTAATCGACCACGTGGCAAAAATGCAGGACTGGATCACGGCGGTCCGGCCTATCGTGAAAGAGCACCTGATGGATGCCCATGGAACTCAAAGCCATAGGTATAATACACGGGCCACCGTTAGGACCTTTGAGGTGGGGGACCGGGTATTGGTCTTAGTGCCCACTACAGAAAGCAAATTATTGGCCAAATGGCAAGGGCCATATGAAATCCGGGAAAAAGTAGGGGAGGTAAATTACAGGGTATACCAGCCCGGGAAAAGAAAACCCGTGCAGCTATACCATGTTAATTTGCTTAAAGCGTGGAAATACGGGGAGTGCCTGATCATGGAGGCTTCCGATGCACCCGGAGACCCTCCCCCTTCGGCCACGAGGGAGACCGAAGGGGTACAAATAAGCGACACCCTCACTAAGGCCCAACGACGGGAGGCTCGAAAGTTGGTACAGCAGAATCCTGATGTGTTTTCTGACCTGCCCGGGCGCACTTATGTCATTCAACATGACATTGTCACTAAGCCCCGGGTAAAAGTTCGAGTGAAACCGTACCGGGTACCCGAGGCCAGACGGCAAGCCATTGCGGCCGAAGTTAAGCACATGCTCAAGTTAGGGGTGATAGAAGAATCCCGGAGCGAATGGGCTAGTCCCATCGTGCTCATTGCGAAGCTGGACGGATCGCTGCGGTTCTGCAACGATTTCCGGAAGCTGAATGACGTGTCTAAGTTCGATTTATATCCCACGCCCCGGGTGGACGAGCTGATTGAAAGACTGGGGCAAGCCCAGTACTTCACAACACTCGATCTGACCAAAGGTTACTGGCAGGTGCCGCTAACCAAGTCGGCCAAGGAAAAAAACGCCTTTGTTACTCCGGAAGGCCTCTATCACTACTTTATGTTGCCTTTTGGGTTGCATGGAGCACCAGCCACATTCCAGCGGCTCATGGACACAGTATTAGAACCTCATCGGAAGTACGCATCCGTCTACCTAGATGACATCATCATCTTTAGTCTAGATTGGCATACCCACTTATTCCAGGTACAGGCCGTGGTAGATTCGCTCAGGGCAGCAGGCCTGACGGCAAATCCAAAAAAATATGCCATGGAGCTCGAGGAGGCCCGGTACCTGGGATATGTGATTGGGCGAGGGATTATCAAACCCCAAATAAACAAAATCGAGGCCATTCAAAATTGGCCTCGACAGGTGTCTACCAAACAGGTGAGGGCGTTCCTCGGCATAGTTGGGTACTATCGACGCTTCATACCCAACTTTGCTGGGCGAACAGCGGCCCTGTCCGACCTGTTAAAAGGGAAGAAATCTGCTTTGGTGCATTGGAATCCCCAAGCAGAGGCAGCCTTTCAGTCCATGAAGTTAACTTCAAACACACCTTCGTGGTGCAAACAGATGCCTCAGAGGTGGGGCTGTGCTATCGCAAGAAGTGGACGGAGAAGAACATCCGGTAACTTACTTAAGCCGGAAATTGTCCCTGGCGGAAAAGAATTATAGCGTAGTGGAGAAGGAGTGCTTGGCTGTGAAATGGGCCTTGGAGTCCCTACGCAATTATTTGCTCCGGCGACAGTTCCGGTTGGTTACGGATCACGCTCCCCTGGTCTGAATGCGAAACGCCAAGGAACGGAACGCTCGGGTCACCTGGTGGTTCCTGTCCCTCCAAAACTCCATTGGGCTGGCAAGTTCCAGGGTAATGCAGATGCCCTGTCTCGGGCTTCCTGTTTGGTTGCTGGGGTTCAACCCCACAAGTTTGAACCGAGGGGGGGGAGTGTGTGAGACAGTGCGGGGGATCATATGCAAGGGGCGCTATGTCTGCCTCAGAATGTGCACTGTCACATATTGAACCCAGTATAGGGTGTGAGAGAGAAGGACGGTCTGCTCCCTCTGCTCCGGGTCTTGCAGGGTCCCTTAAGGAGACACGGAGTTAAAAGCCTGGTTAGGAGGCAGGGCGGGGTTCCCTGTGGAGAGATTTTTGTCTAAGCTGAAGGAGCAGCAGAGATAGACAGGTAGACAGGAGACGTCAAGAGTTCCAGGGGCCGTGTGCTATAATAACTCGGTCTAGCCCAGGAGGGCTGGGAGCTCGGTGCGACCTATATCAGAAAGCTCATAACCTGAAGGAACCGGGTTACTTTATGTGTGGACTGTATCCTGTGTACCCGGCTGTGACCCGGATTCCGGCAGCTTGTGCCATCGCTGTGTTTATCAGCAATAAAACCGGGTACTGTTTGAACTATTACCGGGCTCAATGTTTTCCTGACTTGCAATCCCAGCGCTGCCCCACAATATGTAATGTATTAGATTAAAGGGAACCTGACCCCTAAAAATCACCCCCCAGCCTATTAATACCTGACCTGCACCTTCATTATGCTATTCTACCTATCCATTTGTATCAAAATTGTGTAGTTTGAATGTTTAAAAAAGTGCTTTTTATACATCCAGAACTGCGGCTTATGGTCTCTTGAGAAGTCGCACAGGGCGTTCCCTGTGGCTTCTTTTCACCGCCTTTACAGCTTTTTTTCATGCCCCGGTAGGCGTGATAATCCATGTGAATCCTCCTCACCCTCCGCCATGGGCGAAATAAGCCTGTATGACGCTAATCGCGTCATATCTGGCTCTGATGACGTCGGAACACCCTTTGGGTGTATCGATGGACCTCACGATGTGCATTGCGCATGCGCGAGGTTTGCTTTACGGCAGCTCATCACAGATCACAGATAAGCTGCTGTAAAGTAACCTTGCACATGCGCAATGTGCATCGTGAGGTCCGTCGATGCACCCAAAGGGTGTACTGACGTAATCAGAGCCGGATATGATGCGATTAGTGTCCTACCGGCTTATTCCACCCATGGAAGTGGACGAGAAGGATTCAGATTGATTATCACGCCCATCGGGGTGTGAAAAAAAGCTGCAAAGACAGCGACAAGAAGCGACAGGGAACACCCTGTGCGACTTCTCAAGAGAACAGAAGCCGCAGTTCTGGAGGTATAAAAAGCACTTTTTTGAACATTCAAACTACACAATTTTGACACAAAGGGATAGGTAGAATAGCATGATGAAGGTGCAGGGACAGGTATTAATAGGCTGGGGGTGACTTTTAGGGGTCAGGTTCCCTTTAAGTTTTGGTGTAACTTTTGATTGGTTTGCATAATGAAGGGGGATGGTTTTGTACTATATAAAGGAGATGTTTTGATATTGTAACTTGAGCTTCATAAAGATCCAGCAAGATCGAAACATTGCTTTATGCATGCGGATTAAAGGATATGTGAGGCACTGTCCTTTCTCTATTCTCTGATGCCTATTGACCATTTGATCTTACACTTTATAGGTGAAAGAGAGAGGACCCTGCTAATTATAATACCTTACACTCTACTGGAGAGAGAGGACCTCACTGACTGTAAAAGCTTACACTTTACAGGAGAGAGAAGACCCCACTGACCATATGAGCTTACACTCTACTGGAGAGATAGGACACTACTGACCATACAATATTACACTCTACAGATGAGAGAGAGGGAGAGAGAGACCCTGCTAATCATAATGAATTACACTCAACAGGAGAAAGAGGATCCTGCTGATAATAAGAGCTTGTGCATTGGTCATAAGTAGTGATGAGCAAGCATGCTAACTGGTACTCAGTGCTCGGGATGCTCACCGAGTACCGGCAAGGTGCTCGGGCAGATGCTTGGCTCTCCCTCCCTGCATGTTGGCGTTTTTTACAGAGCTAGCCCACATGAAGAAATTGGCTGCCACACACTGTAATGCCACAGTCATGTTGGTATACCATTACAGGGATTGCCTGGATGCGCAGCGTCATCAGGTCTATATCAGGCCTGACCGCGCTGTGCTCGTTCCTTCCCCCGTGTGACTTGTGCTTTTGATGAGCCCAGGGCTAGGGGTACTTGGATACCGGGCCTAGGTCTGATGGTTTTAACTTGGGAATCACGGATGGTCGGGTTCCCGATTCTGTGCCCTGGCTGTCATTTGTTGGTGGGGGGGAAATATTTACAGGGGATAAAGAGAGTACGTGACGCCACCTGTGGATGCCAGGTAATTTGGGTACCAGCGCTGCAGGCCGGCCGCTGAGGTGATGATGGGTGCAGCTCAGTTTGGTCCAGCTCCCCACAGGTGGAGCTGTTACCTCAGGGCAGTGGTGATGGAGGATGAGGGGATGAGGAGAGTAGTTGTTCTTACCCCTCCGGTGAGATGCTGATGATGCTGAAGCCCTCCGGGTGCCGGTGAGAAGAAAGACAGAGACCAATTCAACTCCAACTCCATTTTACTGGGTACCAGCAGATGTTAAGATGAAACACGGTACAGTTTGGTTTAACGGGTGATAGTTCCTGGTTCAGGGTACCCCTATGGAGTCTCCAGATGTTCCATTCTTTAGTCTTTCGGGATCTAATTCTGTCCTTCCCTATCTTTCACCACCCTTGCATAGCTCTCCTGCCAGTCCCCTGGTCTTCTACGGTGGAGCACGGGTTTCCTTTACCGGTACAGACGGGAGTGCTAACTTCTCCCACCACCAGAATCTGGACCGATACTCCTGTGATCTTCTACCTATTTTGGGCCTGAGGGGAGAGGTACCGTCTTGTGGCACTAACAGCTACCCGGTGATTATGCAACTGGAGTCCGTGGAGCCTTGATTAAGAGTCTAAGTCACAGGACTAGCCAGATATCCCTCCAGGGAAGGACCTAGCCCTGGGGTGGAATCCTTGCGGAGACCACCATAACCACCATATTAAGTGGCCCTTTTAGTCAATATCCCACTCAGTTACGAGTTAAGGATATGACAAAGAAATTAACAGAGCCAGGTATCCATCCACAGACAGCTGTTTCGGGGTATTGCCCCTCATCAGTGTGGAGAAGGATTCTGGCTAGGTGGAAGCAATGCCTGGTAGACCAACATCACAAAGCACTCGCTGATCTCAGGGAGACCAGTCAAGAAAAACACTGCGGGCAGCCCGCTAAAGCGCTCAAGCACAGTGAAATCCATGATGCATTGCCCCATGGAAATTTGAATATACAAATAGAGTCCATGGAGCCGTGATTAAGAGTCTCAGATACGGGACTAGCCAGATATCCCTCCAGGGAAGGACCTAGCCCTGGGGTGGAATCCTTGCAGAGACCACCATAACCACCATATTAAGTGGCCCTTTTAGTCAATATCCCACTCAGTTATGAATTAAGGATATGACAAGGGAACTAACAGAGCCAGATATCCATCCACATGGAGAGATATCCATCCACCTGGAGGAATATCTGGCTAGTCCCGTGTCTGAGACTCTTAATCGAGGCTCCACAGACTCCATTTGCATATTCAAATTTCCAGGGGGCAATGCATCAAGGATTTCACTGTGCTTGAGCGCTTTAGCCAGCTGCCCGCAGTGTTTTCCTTGACTGGTCTCCCTGAGATCAGTGAGTGCTTTGTGACCCGGTGATTATGGGCCTGCAGCTCGTCAGTTTGCGGCCGGAGATAAACTGCTGACCGTACTCAGCTTCCCATGTTGCTGGTGTTCCCCAGACGTTACCAGCTGTCTCCAACCAGTTCTGGTCCGTCCCCTTCTGTTCTGGGCCCCCTCTTGGAGAGAGGTGCCCTCCTGTCAGCAGCCTGCCAGGCACGTCCTCTCTAGCTGCCTTCCCAGCACTAACTGAACTAACTGTCACTCAAGTCTTCCTGCACTGACCTAGGCTCCACCCCCTTTTGGACCTACTGAATAATCAGTCCCTCTATACTAAGGTGGTCTAGTCCTGTGTGTGTGTGGGAAAACAGACTCCATAGGTTAAACCCGAAACCTACAACTTACAGAGGAACACATATATTTGTAAAGTGTAATACCTCTCTGTGGTGCCTAGCCAGAGGGGCACCACACTTTCACTTTAGCAGCGTATATGTGGCAGCTTCTGGCTGCCTGTACATTCGCTGGTAAAGTGAAATCCAAGTCCGCAGACTCCCTGGACACGTCTGATCACTACAAGGACCTGCCGGTAATCAGCTGCTGCTTTTACCTGACAGCATCAGCTGATTGGGAACTCCCGCTTTAGAATGCCGACTTTTTCCCTCCGGGCCAGTTTAAATGATCAGTTGACAGCATCAGCTGATCGTTTAAACCGGCCAGCACTAAAAAGCCAACTTTTTCCCGCTCATCCGGTTTAAATGATCAGATGGCAGCATCAGCTGATCGTTTAAACCCGGCCGGCAGTAAAAAGCCAGCTTTTTCCTGCCGGCCAGTTTAAATGACCAGTTTAAATGGCTTTTTATTGCTGTCCGGTTTAAGCGATCACCTGACAGCATCAGGAGATCGGGAAGTCCCGGTAAAAAGCTGAATTTTTTCGGCCAGTTTAAATGATCAGCTGATGCTGTCAGGTGTTCATTTAAACTGGCTGAGTGGAAAAAAGCTGGCTTTTTACCGGGAATTAGACGATCAGCTGATGCTGTCAGGTGACAGCATCAGCTGATTACCGGAAGATCCTGGAGCTGAGAGGACGTGTCTGCAGAGGTATGTTTTGTTTTCTTTTCAAGATACATTAGCTGATTGTTTTAACCAGTTTTTATACAACTGATGTATCATCTCATTCAGCTCATTGAACCTGACATTATTATTGATTTATTTATTTATAGAGCACCATTGAATCCATGGTGCTGAACATGAGAAAGGGTTACATACAAACAAGTTAAAAATACAATGAATCAACTAACAATGATAGACTTTTACAGAGGGAGAGAAGACCCTGCACTAGCGGGCTTACATTCTACGGGGCAACGGGAAGAAGAACAGTAGGTTGGGTCTGCTTGGGAGGTGGTGGAGTGCCAGGTCGAATGCTGGTGGACCGCCGGGTCCAGTCGTGGTGGAGCGATGGGTCCAGTGGTGGTGAGGTGGCACAATGGTCATTGTAGGCTGTAGGCTGGTCTGAAGAGATGGGTTTTCAGGTTGAAGGTTAGATGAGGAATGTACAAGTATGGATGAAAGGAGGAGGTCTTGGGAGGATCGAAGATTACGAGTTGGATGATATCAGGAGATTAGTTCACAGATCTATGGGGGGACAGATTGTGGATGGCTTTGTCAGCCAATGTTAGTAGTTTGAATTGGATACGCTGGGGAATAGGGAGCCATTGGAGGAATTTGCAGAGGGGAGAAGTGGAGAAGCAGCGAGGAGAGAGGTGGATTAGTTGGGCAGCAGAGTTAAGGACAAGTTGGAGAGGTGCAAGAGTGTTAACAGTGAGGCCGCAGAGGAGGAGGTTGCAGTAGTCGACATGGGAGACGATGAGGGCATACACTAGTAGTTTAGTAGATTGAGTATTGAGGAAGGGACGGATTCTGGGAATATTTTCGAGTTGGAGGTGGCAGGAGGTGTCAAGAGCTTGAATGTGTGGTTTGAAGGATAAGGTAGAGTCAAGGATCACTCCGAGGCAGTGGTCTTCAGGTGCAGGGCAAAGTGTGGTATCATTTATAGTGATGAGCGAGTACTAAAATGCTCGGGTGCTTGAAGCTCGGGCCGAGCATCCCGAGATACTCGTGTACTCGGCCCGAGTACTGAGCCCAATGTTATCCTATGGGAGACCCGAGTATTTTTATGAAATGACTGCTGGCAGCATGTAGAAACCCTAAAAATGTCACAAAAGTCTCAGAAGAGTGCTCAAATGACATGGCATCACCATGGGGAAGACCCCTGGAAGCATTTCTCACTCAAAAGTCACAGCTGTGAACAATGTTGTCCGAGTTTCACGCCAATTTTACGCAGTCACCAGAAAACCTTCCAAAATGACACCAAAATGAATATTCAGGGTGGAAATGTTAAGATAACATACCCAATAGTGAGATACAGCTGGTGTATGTTACTTTTTGTGATTACATGAAGGATTTTACGTGAAAACATTGTGCGGCACTCCGATGTCCCTGAGAAGAGACGTACATGAAGGCCTCTTGACATAATGTGCCCATTTTGAGGAACTGGGTCTATTGTAGTATTTTCCTTTGCCAGGGCAGTCCAAAATTGGGAGGTTCACCAATGCCCCTGGATAGAGACGTGCATGAGGGCCTGTAAACCTGAAGTGCCCATTGTAAGGAAGTGGGTGTATTGTAGTATAGCCCTTTGACAGGGCAGCCAAAAATTGGGAGGCTCCATATTGTCCCTGGATAGAGACATGCATAAGGGCCTGTAAACCTGAAGTGGGTGTATTGTAGTATAGCCCTTTGGCCAGGGCAGCCAAAAATTGGGAGGCTCCACATTGTCCCTGGATAGAGACATGCAGGAGGGCCTGTAAACCTGAAGTGGGTGTATTGTAGTATAGCCCTTTGGCAGGGCAGCCAAAAATTGGGAGGCTCCACATTGTCCCTGGATAGAGACGTGCAGGAGGGCCTGTAAACCTGAAGTGGGTGTATTGTAGTATAGCCCTTTGGCCAGGGCAGCCAAAAATTGGGAGGCTCCACATTGTCCCTGGATAGAGACGTGCAGGAGGGCCTGTAAACCTGAAGTGCCCATTGTAAGGAAGTGGGTGTATTGTAGTATAGCCCTTTGACAGGGCAGCCAAAAATTGGGAGGCTCCACATTGTCCCTGGATAGAGACGTGCAGGAGGGCCTGTAAACCTGAAGTGGGTGTATTGTAGTATAGCCCTTTGGCCAGGGCAGCCAAAAATTGGGAGGCTCCACATTGTCCCTGGATAGAGACGTGCATGAGGGCCTCAAAACATTTTTCCCATTGAAAAGGAGCGGGTATCCTGTCGTTGTAATGCCTATTCAAAAAGAATGGGCGTAAAAATTTACCACTGGGGGTATACCTGAAACAACAGCCTAACTATTGTAACGGTCATTATGGTGGCACATGAGGAGAAGGAGGAGCAGTCCAGCGATTAGCCAAGGAAGAGGAAGACGACGTGGTGATTGATCCAGTAGCTGACCCAACCTGGCAGGAGGATATGCAGAGCGAGGACAGCAGTGCACAGGGGGAGGGAGGCGTAGCATCCCAACAGGCAGTACCAAGCAGGGTCGGGTCCGCAGGCAGAAGGCAGGCAACCGTTCCCCGGAACAACAACACGACACAAGGTGCCTGTGCAAATGTTAGGTCTTCCCGAGTCTGGCAGTTTTTTAAGTTGGCTCCGGATGACTCTAAAAAGGCCATTTGCAACACCTGCCATGCCAGCAGCAGCAGGGGTACGAAAACTAGCAGCCTGACCACCACCAGCATGATCAGGCACATGTCAGCCAAGCACCCGACTTTGTGGGAAGTACAACAGAGTCGAGGAGCGGTGCTTGCTGATGTCACTGCTATGTCTTCGCTTGTTGTGCGTGCGAGCCAATCCCCTGTACATGCTGGCCGCGAACAAGCCTCCGGCCCTGCACCTGAAGTTGCCCACGCACAAATAACCCCACCATCAAGCACGTCCTTGACCCAGCGCAGAGTTCAATTATCCATTCAGCAAACCTTTGAACGCAGGCGCAAATATGCTGCTAACGCCCCACATGCCACAGTCCTGAATTATCACATTTCGCGACTCATAGCGCTAGAAATGTTGCCTTTCCGGCTGGTGGAGACGGAAGCATTCCGCGACCTGATGGCGGCTGCTGTCCCACGTTACTCGGTCCCACCGCCCCACTATTTCTCCAGATGTGCCGTCCCCGCATTGCATAACCACGTGTCCAACAGCATCACACGTGCCCTGAACAACGCTGTTTCAGCCAAAGTCCACCTAACCACAGACACGTGGACAAGTGCTTGTGGGCAAGGCCGCTACATCTCCTTGACAAAACACTGGGTTAATATTGTGGAGGCTGGGACACAGTCTGAGCGAGGGACGGAACACGTCCTTCCCACAGCAAGGATAGCAGGCCCTACCTCTGTCAGGGTTTCACCGACACTCTACAGCTCCGGAATGTCATGCTCTTCAGCCTCCTCCTCCTCCTCCTGCGCATCCTCATCCACTGTACCCTCCACACCAGTCCCAAGCTGGAAGCACTGCAGCACTGCCTCTGCAAAGCGGCAACAGGCTGTGCTGAAGCTAGTCTGCATAGGTGACAAACCCCACAATGCAGAAGAGGTGTGGACAGCTCTGAAACAGCAGGCAGATCACTGGCTCACACCTCTGAACCTAAAGCCAGGAAAGGTCGTGTGTGACAATGTCCGGAGCCTGGTGGCAGCTTTGAGGCGAGGCCAGCTGACGCATGTTCCATGCGTGGCCATGTGCTCAACCTGGTGGTTCAGAGGTTTCTAAAGTCATACTCAGAGCTGTCTGAACAGCTGGTAAAAGTTCCCCGTCTGTCTGCACATTTTCGCAAGTCACCTGCTGCTTCAGCCGGCCTTGCCGGCTTTCAGCGCCGTTTGCGTCTTCCGGCCCACAGACTGGTGTGTGATGTCCCCACGCGTTGGAATTCAACTCTGCACATGTTGGTCAGGATATGTGAGCAGAAGAGGGCAGTTGTGGACTACCTGCATCACCTAAGCCGTCAGGAAATGGGTCAAACTCCACACATAACACCTGAGGAGTGGAGATGGATGTCCAACCTATGTACCGTCCTCCAAAACTTTGAGGACTCCACCAAGATGGTGAGCGGCGATGACGCCATTATTAGTGTCACCATACCACTACTCTGCCTTCTAAAACGATCTCTGCTGAAAAACAAAGAGGATGCATTGCAGGCCGAGCGCGATGACTTGGAGCAAGAAGCAGTAGTGGGTGTGGGTGAAAACACACAGCCCAGCCTCATCTCATCACAACGTGCAGTGGAGGACTATGACGTGGAGGAGGAGGATGAAGACATGGAGCAACTCTCTGCCAAATTGAGGATATGACATGCACACCAGTCATACCCTCGATTCTGCGTGGCTGGCCAGAGGACAGTGGAGATGAGGAGGAGGAGGAGGACAGCATGTTCAGTCATCGTGTTGGTCTGGATACTGATGTGATGGCTGTTAAGAGTCTGGCGCACGTGGCTGACTTTATGGTAAGCTGCCTGGCTCGTGACCCTCGCGTTCACAACATCTTGGCCGACAATCAGTACTGGTTGGCAACACTGTTAGACCCACGCTACAAGGAGAACTTTATGTCTCTCATTCCTGAGGCGGAGAGGTCAGCCAAAATGCAGAATTTCCAGAAGGCCATAGTCACGGAAGTAGGCAAATCATTCCCCTCACAAAACGCTAGCGGCATAGGTCAGGAATCGGTGGACAACCAAGGCGTACGGCTGAGAGGGGCACAAGTCCAATCCACCAGAGGTAGGGGAACAGTCTTTACGATGTGGGACAGTTTTCTCAGCCCCTCACTTACCACAGCCCCTGAGGTGCGGGGTAGTGCCACAAGAAATGCTAAGTTTGGCCAGATGCTGAAGGAGTACCTTGCAGATCAAACAATTGTACTGCTAGATTCCTCTGTGCCTTACAATTATTGTGTCTCCAAGCTGGACACGTGGCATGAATTGGCTCTCTACGCCTTGGAAGTCCTGGCCTGCCCTGCCGCTAGCGTTTTGTCAGAGCGTGTTTTCAGAGCCGCAGGTGGAATCATTACTGATAAACGCACCCGCCTGTCAACTGAAAATGCTGACAGGCTGACTCTGATCAAGATGAACAAGGGTTGGATTGGGCCAGACTTCACCACACCACCAACAAATGACAACTGAATTTAAATTTTGTTATGGGAATTTGCCATGTACCTCCACTCACCCATGGGTACACACTTCTGGACTTCCGAGTGTCCAAGTGTGGGATCAGTAATGTCCGTGGACGTGTACTCGGCCTGGTGGTAGGAAGGAGGATCAGGTTGGGAAATGTGCGGTGCAGTATCACGGCTACTGACACTTGACCGTGTGGAAGACAGGGTGTTTGTGGAGGTGCCAATCTGACTTGAAGTATTATCCACTATCCAAGTAACAACCTGTTAACACTGGTGTTGGTTCAAGAGCGGTGTACTGCAGCGGGCCCCAAGAATTGGGACAGGACGTGTGAGCGAGTAGATGTGCCCCTTTCTTGTTACGAAATTAGTGCTTGCACATGACCTCAGCCTCTGCCTGCACCACCATCACGTTCACTTCCTTGTTCCTTGCCAACGCCCTTGCGCATTTTGCTTGTATACAGCGACAACAGTCTGGTGACTGTAATGGTCACAGGAGAGTAGGATTTTAGTCCCTAACCTGTATCAAGGTAGTAAGTACACCAGTCTGGTGACTGTAATAGTCACAGGAGAGTAGGATTTTAGTCCCTAACCTGTATTAAGGTAGTAAGTACACCAGTCTGGTGACTGTAATGGTCAAAGATTATTAGGATTTTAGTCCCTAACCTGTATCAAGGTAGTAAGTACACCAGTCTGGTGACTGTAATGGTCACAGATTATTAGGATTTTAGTCCCTAACCTGTATCAAGGTAGTAAGTACACCAGTCTGGTGACTGTAATGGTCACAGGAGAGTAGGATTTTAGTCCCTAACCTGTATCAAGGTAGTAAGTACACCAGTCTGGTGACTGTAATGGTCACAGGAGAGTAGGATTTTAGTCCCTAACCTGTATTAAGGTAGTAAGTACACCAGTCTGGTGACTATAATGGTCACAGGAGATTTGGATTTTAGTCCCTAACCTGGATCAAGGTAGTAAATTCAACAGTCTTTGTGACTGTTAGGGTAAGTGCACACTTACCGGCGGGTTGGTCGGCGGCGGCTGGGCGGACCCGCCAGGAAGCTCTGCGGCCGTCCACCGGCTTCCTGGCGGGTATGTGCGGCGGGTGCCGGGCGGGTGCCGGGCGGGTGCCAAACGCCGGTTTGGATTAACATAAATTTACATAAAACTCATGGAAACCGACCGGCGGTTTCCGCTGCAAAAACGACTATAACCCGGCCAGTGCGCACATATCGTTATGGTCACAGAAAAGCTTGGATTCCGATCTGTATCACCCTGCCTATATCCTCCTAGATTAGTCCTGAGAAGGACTGTTGTGGTCAGCAGCAGTTTGCAGCCTTGCTCCAGATCTACCTATGAGGGTCGCAAATCTGTCCCTAAGCAGCAGCAGACACTCTCCCTACACTCGCTGTCTGGATGCCTGTGTGAAGAGCACAGCGCGGCCGGGTCTTATAAAGGCTCGGTCACGCTGTGCAGGCCGGCCAATCACTGCAATGCCACAACTAACAGGGCTGTGGCATTGCAGTGCTCTGCCAGCCAATCCCTGCATGTGGGCTGGTTCTCAAAAGAGCGCCAACATGCAGAGATGACGACCACGAGCACAGCACGAGTATCGCGAGATTACTCGGTGCTCGCCGAGTAGCCCGAGTACAGTGATACTCGTGCGAGTACCGAGTAGTGGCGAGCATGCTCGCTCATCACTAATCATTTATTGTGATTGATGGGTCAGGTAAGGGAGGTGCGCGAGATATGTGAAAGATGATGAGTTCAGATTTTTCTAGATTTAGTTTAAAGAAGCGAGAGGAGAAGAAGGAGGATATGGCTGATAGACACTCTAGGATTCTGGACAGCAGAGAGGTGACGTCTGGGCCAGAGAGGTAGATCTGAGTGTCATCAGCGTATAGGTGGTACTGGAATCCATGGGACTTTATGAGTTGTCCTAGGCCAAGGGTATAGATGGAAAAAAGAAGGGGTCCCAGGACAGAGCCTTGAGGGATCCCAACAGAGAGGGGATGGGGTGAGCAGGCAGTGTTGGAGTGGTAGACACTAAATGTGCGGTTGGAAATGTAGGAGGAGATCCAGGAGAGGGCAAGGTCAGTAATACCAATGGAAGAGAGGATCTGTAATTGGAGGCAGTGGTTGACTGTGTCGAATGCAGAGGACAGGTCAAGAAGGAGGAGGATGGAGAAGTGTCCGTTAGTTTTGGCGGTACGTAGGTTGTTAGTAATTTTGGTCAGGGCAGTTTCAGTGGAGTGGTGGGGGTGGAAGCCAGACTGAAGGTTGTCAAAGAGAGAGTTGGATGAGAGGTGGGATGAGAGTACAGTATGAGAAACAAGAATATGGAAGGCTCACGTATTGAATAGGGTGCTCCAGAAAAATATTTCAAGTCCAGAAGTGTAGTCTGGGCACACCAGTAAAAGGGGAAAAAAATTAAAGTATTGTCCACGTATGAATCTATTGCAGAAAACGTGTTACTTTATTAATGTCACGCAGTACATTCACCAACGTTTCGGCCATCGGCCTTCATCAGGGTACTAGTACAAGAATATTACATGAAATTAATACAGAAAATAACATAAATTCATTTGTTAGTTGGTGTTGGTGAAATCACCTCGTGATTCGCTGAGTGGTGACATAAAAAGGAAAATAACACTTGGTGTCCGTGTGTAATATACCTAGGTGAATCAAATATAAGTGCAGTGAGAAAACCTAGAGTTCTCATGTGTGTTGTGCTGTGACTTAAGGTAGAAAATCTGTAACAAAGGGACATGAAAAGTGTATGGTTTAAGGTCAAAGGAGGGAGAAAAAGGAGGGAGAAAAAGGTGGGAAAAAGGGGGAGGGAAAATCCAGAGTGTAACAGAGTATTAGAAAAAAACGGAAAAATTACCAGAAAGGCACAACACACATGAGAACTCTAGGTTTTCTCACTGCACTTATATTTGATTCACCTAGGTATATTACACACGGACACCAAGTGTTATTTTCCTTTTTATGTCACCACTCAGCGAATCACGAGGTGATTTCACCAACACCAACTAACAAATGAATTTATGTTATTTTCTGTATTAATTTCATGTAATATTCTTGTACTAGTACCCTGATGAAGGCCGATGGCCGAAACGTTGGTGAATGTACTGCGTGACATTAATAAAGTAACACGTTTTCTGCAATAGATTCATACGTGGACAATACTTTAATTTTTTTCCCCTTTTACTGGTGTGCCCAGACTACACTTCGGGAGAGTACAGTATGGACATGCTTTTCAAGAAGTTTGGAGATGAACAGGAGCAGCGATATGGGGTGGTAGCTGGATGTGGAGGTTGTGTCGAGAGATGACTTCTTCAAGACAGGTGTAATTGTTGCATGTTTGAAAGCAAAAGGAAAGGTACCGGAGGTTAGTGATAGATTGAAGAGGTGGGTTAGGGCTGGGATAAGCATGGTGGTGAGTTTGTGGAGGAAGTGGGATGGGGTCCGATGCACAAGTGATGAGGTGCGATTTAGAGAGGAGGTGTGCAAGTTCTCCTTCGGTGATGGAGGGGAGGAGCGTTAGTAGTGGAGGGGAGTGGTTTGATATACATTGGGGTTGTGATAGTAAGGTAGCAAAGACTTGTCTGATCTGATCGATCTTGTTGGTGAAGTGTGTTGCGAAGTCTTCTGCAGAGATACGAGAAGTAGGGGGGGCAGTGAGGGGTGAAGGAGAGAGTTAAATGTGTTGAATAACTTCCTGGGGAATATGAGGGTAATGAAGTAGTTCTGTTTAGTGGTGGTGAGTGCTGACTTAAATGTGAGAAGTGCTTGTTAGAATGCTGTGTAGTCTTCTACACAGCAAACCGATCAGATGATTTGGATCCGGATTAGACGACGACGGACCCTCGTCCCAGGACTACGTCGGAGGAGGGGGGATTCTTTTGTTCAATAAAGATGGAGTCACTAATTGTGTTGTGTTTTATTTCTAATAAAAATGTTTTTTTCTATGTTGTTTTATTTTTGTCTGTCATATATGACACCATGAATTTCGGGCTTAGGGCCAGCTGATAATACACAGCTAGCCCTAACCCCATTATTACCCAGTGAGCCGCCTGGCACAAGGGCCGCTGGAAGACTTGGATACGGCGCCAAAAGATGGCGTTTCTATAAACTCGCCATTTTCTTGGGAAGCTGTGGACTGCAATTTGCAGCGGGGGCCACCCTGTGCTGCAGATTCTAGCCCCCAGCTGCCTAGTTGTACCTGACTGGACACAAAAATAGGGTGCATCCTACGTGCTTTTTTTTTAGTTATTAAACATGGCCAGCATGGCAATATTAAACATGGCCACCATGAATTTGTAGTAATCAGATAAAAAAAAAAAAAACAGAAAAAAATATTTGTATTAGAAATAAAACACAACACAATTAGTGACTCCATATTTATTGAACAAAAGATCGCCCTCTCCTCTGACGTAGTCCTGGGTCAAGGATCCAATATCTTCTCATCTGTTTGCCGGCCGGCAAACCGATCATATGATTAATATCAGGTTCAAGGACCTGAATGAGATGATACATCAGCTGATTGTTTAAAAATTGGTTAAAACAATCAGCTAATGTATCTTAAAAAAAAAATAAAAAATACTCACCTCTACAGACACATCCTCTCGGCTCCAGGATCTTCCGTTGATCAGCTGATCATCTAAGGCTAGGGTAAAACTTGCGGCAGAATTTTTAAATCTTGATCCGGTTTTGAGCTGTAAAAAAGCTCAAAACCGGATCAAGAACCGCTCCCCATAGGAGCCCATTATGTTAACCGGATTGCTCTACATGCAATCTGGTTACCGCATCTGGATCTGCAGCCTGCGGTAAAAATCATGCAGGCTGCAGTTTTCAGAGATTTGCAAACTGCAATGCGGTAACCGGATTGCTCTGGATGTGTAATCCTGAGCAATGCGATTACCATATACTTTGTTCATCCCAGCTGCCGCAGAGATAAACAAAGTGTTAAATGTTATTAAAACATTAAATATTAATAGTAGCTGTGGCCAACATGCCTCGAGGGGTGCCCACCCTCCCTAGAGACATGCTGTCCACTCCTGTGGACATGTTAATGAGGCAGTAAATACTATTGCCGGCTTTTGTCGACTTTGTACAAATTTCTGAATGAAGCCACGGCTCCTCACAGTACTGGAGATACTGTACGTAATGTACGTATAGTATCAGCCACTGTCCAGGGTCCTGTAAGCATTAACATTATGCCTATGGGCAGTGCACCGCCAGTCAATAGCAGGGGTTTACATAACTTTTGACACTGCTTGCTGGCTCTTCCCATGATGGGAGAATATGACACTCCCCTAGCACAGCATATGGTTCAACAGTATGGCTGCCGCCATTACACAGTTCGTTACACACAGTCTTTAGCACACAGGACCCCATTGAAATGGGGTTTCGACATCCTGTACATGATGCCAAAAATGATTGCAGCGATCATGGAGCCAAGGTACCTGACTCTTCAGAGGTTAACAGTTTTGGGAATGTCACAGTGGCCTTCCCTGGAAGTTGTGGCTGCGACCGGTCATTAAAAAAAGGGGTATTTAAATGGGAACATTTTTGTCATGATACCATCTGAGGTTTATGGTCAGGGATGATCAGTGCTGCATATGGTAGTCCCCAGGGGACATGTGGTAAGGCAGCTAGTTGGAGAACTTCCACCAGAGTGGCCCCTGGGGTGTAGTGGTGGTGAAGTAGTGATAGTGGTGGTTGTAGTAGCTGAAGGTGCAGAGACGTGCAGGAAAGAGTAGACAGACACAAGATTCTCGCAATTCTTACTGGTCACCTTTATTTGAGTACAGTGCAGACATAACCCTGCTGAGGTACTGTATTCACCAAGATAGCGGCCTGGCCGGCTCACAAGTAGCCTGAGTCCACTCTGCTGAGACACAAAGAATATGGCCTTCCTTGTTGCCCTTTCTCTCTCTCTGACACTGCTGTTCCTTATCCTCTTAGTGCCCTGTGGTTACAAGTCCCAAAAAGCAGGGACTACGGGCCTTCGGAGCGACTGCCTTACAAGTCCTCTTGACCCTATACATTTCCTTAGCCTTGGGAGAGTCCACGATGGTAGTCACTGTACATACTGCCCAATGACCTGAAGTTTCTCAGCTGGTCCTGAAGATATCCAGACCGAATTGGGGCTGGTACCCCTGTGGAGCAAGTTCCTATGCCCATTTGTCCAGCTGGCTGCAGATTTGGGTCCTCATGCCTGGGATTCGCAACTGAACCACATGTCCTGCTGTTTCCCAGCTCCTGACTTCTCCTAGAACTACTCCTCTCTTCTTTGCCTCTCACCCTTAACCTAACTCCTCCACCCAGCCAGTAGATGGGGACTACTCTGAATGTGAGTCTCTTCCACCCAGCATCTCCCTGGCCTGGAGTTTGGATAGTTTTGGGAGTGTATTGGGGGTCTCAGCAAAGTTTTCCCTTGTTACCTGAGCATGATAACCCAATTATTGGATAGATGCAGTACCATAGTGGCGATCGAACCACAGGGACGCCACACTTGGACTCTACAGGAGAGAGAGGACCCTGCTGACCACAAGACCTTACACTCTATAGGAGAGAGAGGACCCTGCTGACCATAAGCGTTTACAGTCTATAAAAAAGAGAGAAAGATCTAGATGGATAAAACATCTTTTATCGATTAAATAGAGGGAGGGAAGGTCATAATCAATACAAATGAGATGGCAGTGAGATGGTAGTGATAGAGCCAAAGGAAAGGGGGAAAATGTGGCAATACAAAAATGTATAATCATAGCAGTTGCTCTGAGTAAATTTGAGTTGAAGAGGCAGAGGGGAGAAGAAATTACTCATGAGAGGAGAAGGAAGCATATATACTGTATTTGCTTGTTCTAATGATGTATTTAAAGTTTGTTAAAATTACAGTGACCAATTAAGCAAATTAAAAACAAGGTACTAGTGAATGTGGGCCGGGATGTCAACATTGGTAAATCGTTCCAGACAATATTCTAGTTGATAACTTTCACATTAAAAAGTTTGAGAACCCAGCCGCTAACTAATGGTACATCAGAAAAGTTAATAACTACCGTATATACTCGTGTATAAGCCGACCCGTGTATAAGCCGACCCCCCTACTTTTGCCCCCAAAACCTGGGAAAACCTATTGACTCATGTATAAGCCGAGGGTGGACCTCAGCACAGGTATACAGCCCCCAGCAGTGTGGTATACAGGCCTCCCCAGTGGTATATACAGGCCCCAGCAGTGTTACAGCAGCAGCCCCAGAGGTATATATAGCAGCAGCCCCACAGGTATATATAGCAGCAGCCCCACAGGTATATAGCAGAAGCCCCACAGGTATATATAGCAGCAGCACCACAGGTATATATAGCAGCAGCCCCACAGGTATATATAGCAGCAGCCCCACAGGTATATAGCAGCAGCCCCACAGGTATATATAGCAGCAGCCCCACAGGTATATATAGCAGCAGCCCCACAGGTATATAGCAGCAGCCCCACAGGTATATAGCAGCAGCCCCACAGGTATATAGCAGCAGCCCCACAGGTATATATAGCAGCAGCCCCACAGGTATATAGCAGCAGCCCCACAGGTATATATAGCAGCAGCCCCACAGGTATATAGCAGCAGCCCCACAGGTATATATAGCAGCAGCCCCACAGGTATACAGGCCGCCCGCCTGCCCGCCACCATCAGTATACATGTCCCCCCCATCAGTATCCATGGACCCCCCTTGCAGGCCAAACCTGTAAAGTAAAACATTATACTTACACCTGTGGCCGCCGCCGTCCCCGCTCTGCACCGCGCTCCTCCATCTTCTTCCGTCTTCCTCCTCTGTCGCAGGCAATGACGTCATTGCCTGAGACAGAGGAGGAAGACGGAAGAAGATGGAGGAGCGCGGTGCAGAGCGGGGACGGCGGCGGCCACAGGTGTAAGTATAATGTTTTACTTTACAGGTTTGGCCTGCAAGGGGGGGCCCTGGATACTGATGGGGGGGGTACATGTATACTGATGGTGGCGGGTGGGCGGGCGGTTTGGGCAGTACTCGCGTATAAGCCGAGGGGGCACTTTTCAGCCCAATTTTTGGGCTGAAAAACTCGGCTTATAAGCGAGTATATACGGTATATATATGTTTGCAAAGAGTTCTTATTATTGAGTTACCATGATAATTTTAAAATAGGGCTGTATAAGTTTTACAAATGAAATATTTGTACTCATTTATGTCTCATACGTTTTGTGCCATATTTATAATTTATTCTGATTTATTCATTTTTAAAGTAATGTTTACTCCAATACTTTGTCAACAAGCAGAAATGGATACCAAGATCATAATATGAGTGGGAGAAAGCAAATGTTCTCCAGGTAGATGTAGCTAATACAATATATGTAAATAGCTGCTTTGTATGCGGTGCAAAAACTTAGAAATAACCTTCCACATAATTTAATAAAGACAGGGAACAAATAATTGAATTCAAAATTAGTTTATTTTGAATTCAATTAACAAGTGCGTGTGTGACTGATGACAGCTGAAACCACTGCCATCTGAAATGTAGATTAGAAGATCATTTAAGTGTCCTTTCAACATCATTAACTGGTAAGATATAAGGAACACTGTGTTGTAGACAGAGTCAATGGCACGGTAACAAATGTTCACTTAATGTAGCAAAACTAACACAAGGATTAGTGTATATATGATGATGATAATGATGATGATGGTAGGAAAATGATGAGCTAGATGAATTAATCTAATTTACAAGTGGATACTAATATAAAAATGTCCTCATTGTCATGTATAAAAGAAAAACGTTCAGAAGATAATATTCTGAAGTTTGAATTTATCAACTCTGCCAAGAAATTCAATGTGTCGAAAATCATTTTATGGCAAAACAAAATTATTCCAAAGACTCAAATTGCCCTTAAAGGGCTTGCCCAAGACATTATCATTGATGACCTATCTTTAGGGTAGGCCATCAGTGCTGATCAGTGGGGTTGAGACATCCAGGACCCTAGCCAATCAGCTGTTCCCGGTGCCGACGCTGCCGGAATGACCCAGTTGGTAGGCTGCACAGAACAGCTCTATCAACAGAATAGTAGAGCACATTGTTATGATAATAATAATATTTGTCTTTATGTATATAGCACCAACATATTCCGCACCGCTTCACAATTTAGAGGTTCATTATCAAACAATCATAAGAAACAGTTATCAGAAAATACAATACAATACAATACAAAAAAAGATAAAATACAAAGCATAATACAATAATTACAGCAAAATAATGACAGCATTGCTCATAAGAGCTTACAATCTAAAAATGAGGTGGGGGTGACACAAAGTGCAGGTGCTTATTTAAAATAATGGTATAGTCAACTTGAGGAGATGGGGAACAGATAGGAGCAGCATAAGTGGCCACCAACCATTATTTATGATGCATTTGAGATTGGTGGAGCGGATAGACTATGACTTTGACTAGGGATCATGATAGGCCACCCTAAAAAGATCTGTTTTTAGGGATCGCCTGACACTATGCAAGTTGCAGATAGACCTAATATCTTGGGGTAGAGCATCCAGAGAATTGGTGCAACTCGGGAGAAGTCCTGGAGCCGCGAGTGGGAGGTTCGGATTAATGCAGAAGTGAGTCTAAAGTCACTTCCAGAGTGAAGAGAACAGGTGGGGTGATAGACAGAGATGAGATTAGAGAGGTAGGGTGGAGCTGCACTGTGAAGAGGTTTGTGGGTGAGAACAAGCAGTTTGAATTGGATCCTATAGTGTATAGGCAGCCAGTGCAGTGACAGGCATAGAGCGGAAGAGTCTGAGTAACAGTTAGCTAGGTAGGTGATCCTGGCTGCTGCATTAAGGATGGATTGGAGAGTGGAGAGTCTAGTGTGGGTGAGGCCAATTAAAAGGAATTATAATAGTCAAAGCGGGAGTGAATCTGGGCCACAGTGAGGGTTTTTGTAGTTTCCAAGGTGAGAAAGGGGTGAATTCTAGAGATGTTCTTCAGGTGCAAGCCGCAGGAGCGGGCGAGTAATTGCATATATTGGGTGAAGGAAACATCAGAGTTTCAGAGTTAAACATAACACCCAGACAGCGAGCCTGCTGCCTAGGCATTATCATGGTGCTGTACACTGAGAGAGATATCAGATTTAGGAAGGTTAGTGGAGGGCAGGAGCAGAAGAAGTTCAGTTTTGGAAAGGTTCAGTTTCATATAGAGAGTGGGCATGATATTGAAAACTGCGCTTAGACAGTCATTAGTGTTCTTTATTAGAACGGGAGTACGGTCAGGGGAAGAAGTGTATAAGTTGTGTGTCATCAGCATAAAGATGGCACTGAAAGCCGAATCTGCTGATAGTCTGTCCAATCTGGGACTGAACCCTGAGGGACCCCAATAGTGAGAGGAAGAGGGGAGGAAGTGGAGCCAACAAATGATACACTGAAAGAGCAATCAGGAAGATAGGAAGAGAACCAGGAGACAGCCGTGTCCTTGATGCCAATGGAGTGCAACATGGAGATAGGAGATGGTGGTCAACCGGGTAAAGGCTGCAGAGAGATCAAGAACAATAAGCAAAGAGTTGTCACCATTACGTTCTGCTGTCAGTTTGTCATTGGTCACTTTGGTGAGGGCAGTTTCTGTAGATTGTAGGGGAAGGAGACCAGACTCCAATGGGTCTAGAAGAGAGTGAGTGGAGAGGTAATGGGTGAGGCGGGAGTAGACCAGGCGTTCGAGGAGTTTCAAGATGAAGGGGAAATTAGAGACTGATCTGTAGTTATTTGTGCAGGATAGGTCGAGAAACGTTTTCCTTAATAATGGAGTAATGATAGTGTGTTTGAAGGAGGAGAGGAAGATGCCAGAAGAGAGGGAGGGATTGAAGATTTTGCTTAGGTGAGTGGTGAGCACCGGAGAGAGACACTCAAGTAGATGTGAGGGGATGGGGTGCACATGGTGGACGAGAGGAAGAGAGGAGCCTGGAGACTTCTCCTTGTGTGACTGGGTCGAATGTGGAGAGTGACCCAGAGGAAATATGTGAAGAGGTAGGGTAACAGCGATTTGAGATTGGGGTTGATTTCCTGATGGATGTTTTCTATTTTCTTAGTGAATTAAGAAGCCAGATCATCATCACAGAGGTCAGTGATAGGGTCCTGCTGTTATGAACCGGCAACTGAAGAGTAACATGTGGTGTCCACAGGAGAGGTTGGAAACTAATACTGGTCATGGAATCTTGACTAACCCCCGCAACTAGAAGTAGCCATGGAGCGCACTACGATGCCCTATAGCACCTCAGCACAGCCGGAGGTCTAATTAAACCTAAAGACGGAAACAGGAAATACCTGACTGTCTCAGAGCAGACCCCAAAGGAATAGCAAACCCCCCACAAATACTGACGGTTACTGGAGATGAAAAACAATACACAGACAGAAAATAGGCACAAGCAAAGAGAGGTCCAACTATAACTAAACAGAGAAAGGACAGGACAGATTACTTCCGCGACCAGCAGCAAAACCCTATCAGAAAACCAACTGCTGGATATGCAAAAAACATCTGAGCCCACATAGACTCGCCTCCCACTAAACTAGCAAGACTCCTGCGAACAATTCCAAAGTCAGTAAAACTGACACTAAACAAAACTGGGAACTACAGACAGGTAATGGAATGGTTGATAGACTAGGGAGAAATTCCTCCCTAACTGAATGCAGGAAAAAAAACGACACTTATTCAGACAAGATAATAAATCCTACACTCAGAGCAGAAACATGAGTAATTCAGATACAAAAGGCACATTACAAATGAGCCACACATTTGCAGAAAAACAACCATTCATTTATCTGTAATGGCCACTTTACACGCGGCTACATTTCTAGCTTATCCACAGGTAACTTACTGGCTGCAGTGAAATCATGGGGACATGGTTCTATCTTGTTGCTGTGTACAAATGGAATAATGTCTCCATGATTTCACTGCAGCCAGTAAGTTACCTGTGGATTAGGGATGGGCGAATCTACTCGCTAGGACTCGTTACTCGGCGAGTAGTAAGGGACTCGCAGGACTCGGTAATCTGCGAGTTTCCCAGCGTTTACTCGCACGAGTCCAATGCAAATCAATGGCAAACGCTGACAAAACTAGGATTGCCATTGTCTTGCATTAGACTCGGCTACTGTGCCAGTGATAGCAGGGAAACTCGCAAAGTAACTGATGTTACTTTGCGAGCCGAGTCCAGCTGTCTTCTCTATGCAGGCTGCCGCAGCTCCAGGGTCCTAGAGCCCGCCTGCTCACAGAGATGATGTAGCAGTGCTGAGATTGTTCTCAGTCTGCTCATTCCCTGTGCATAGACATCTATATCTATGCACAGGGGATGTAGCAGAGAGGACATCGCGTTTTGGACTGCGTCGGACAGAAGATGATTTTTTTAATTAAAGATGGAGTCCATAATGGCTTTTTTTTTAAATTTCAAATAAAATTTTTTCTCTGTGTTGTGTTTTTTTAACCCTTTATTGGAGATTCTTAGTGGCTAGGTCAAACGTGGCCTGACATTAAGAATCTCGGGCTTAATACCAGCTTGTATAAAAAAGCTGGTATTAACCCCTTTATTACCCAGCGTGCCACCGCCACCAGGGCCGCTGGAAGAGCGGGGTTCAGCGCCAGAGGATGGCGCTTCAATGAACGCGCCATCTTCTGGGGCAGCTGCAGGCTGCAATTTGCAGCGGGGGGTGCCCAGAAAGCTTGGGCATCCCTGCGCTGCGGATTCCAGCCCCCAGCTGCTTAGCTGTACCTGGCTAGACATAGAAATTGCGCGGAGCCCCACGCATTTTTTTTTTATTATTTCATGAAATTCATGAAATAATAAAAAAAAGGGCTCCCCTATATTCTTGTGTCCGGCCAGGTACAAATAGGCACCTGGGGGTTGGGGGCAGCCCGTCGCTGCCTGCTGGATCCGGCTGGTTCCAGAAATACGGCGAAGCCCACGTGAAATTTTTTTCTGACAAATCCATAAAACAATGTAAATAAAAGGGACTGCATCTTTATTAACCCCTGGACCATGGGCGAGGGGTTAATAAAGATGCAGTCCCTTTTTTAGGATTGTTTTATTGATTTTTCAGAAAAAAAATTACATGGCCTTCGCCGTATTTCTGGAACCAGCCGGATCCAGCAGGCAGCGACGGGCTGCCCCCAACCCCCAGGTGCCTATTTGTACCTGGCCAGACACAAGAATATAGGGAAGCCCTTTTTTTTTATTATTTCATGAATTTCATGAAATAATTTAAAAAAAAAATGCGTGGGGCTCCGTGCAATTTCTATGCTTTCTGGGCACCACCCGCTGCAAATTGCAGCCCGCAGCCGCCCCAGAAGATGGTGCGTTCATTGAAGCGCCATCCTCTGGCGCTGAACCCCGCTCTTCCAGCGGCCCTGGTGGCGGTGGCACGCTGGGTAATAAAGAGGTTAGGGCCAGCTTTGTATTATCAGCTGGCCCTAAGCCCGAAATTTATGGCTGTCACGCCAATATTAGACATGACCGCCATGAATTTCTATTAAATTGTTTTAAAAAAAACACAACACAGAGAAAAATATTAGAAGTAAAAAAAAAAAAAAAAAAAAAAAGCCATTAGGGACTCCATCTTTAATTAAAAAAATCCTCTTCCGTCCGACGCAGTCCAAAACGCGATGTCCTCTCTGCTCATCCCTTTGCATAGATATAGATGTCTATGCACAGGGAATGAGCAGACTGAGAACAATCTGAGCTCTGCTACATCAGGCAGCAGGCGGGCTCTAGGACCCTGGAGCTGCGGCAGCCTGCACACAGAGCAGACAGGACTCTTATCTGTGCGAGTTTCCCAGCGATTACTTGCAAAGTAAACGAGTCCAATGCAAATCAATGGCAAAACTAGGATTGCTTCAGGCTGAAGCTTCCGAGACACATCTGTGATTTGTAAATCGCACACTACTCGCTATTACTCGCTTCCCCATTCATTAACATTGGACTCGCTAGACTCTCAACGAGTAGCGAGTCCCGGGCTCGGACTCGCTAGAGTCAAGTGATTCCGAGTAATTTAGGATTCGCCCATCACTACTGTGGATAAGCTAGAAATGTAGCCGCGTGTAAAGTGGCCATATCGGATTCAGCAAGGACCAGGAGAAGGCAGGAGACAAATAGTCACCTCATGAACAATTGGAACAATTGACCACTGGCAAAAAGCCAGCCAAATCAGCACACTTAAATATCCCAGTCCAAACCAACCCTCCAGTCATTATCAGATTCAGGTGATACATCTCTCACAAACAGGGTAGATGCATCACCAGTCTCAACCACTTTAGGGAGCTCCAAACCAGAAATTCCATGCAAGGAATCCACAACAGCCTGCACTTTAGGACTGAGGAAAGAAATAATGTGTCAAAGAGTTTCTTTGGATTGTTGGATAGTGAGGAGACTAGGGTGATGAAGTAGGTCTGTTTGGTGAGGTGGAGGGCAGAGTTGTAAGTTCTCAGCATAAATTTATAGTGAATGAAGTTTTCTGGTGTGCGATTTTCCTCCATAGACTTTCAGCACTCCTAGAGCATTGCTGGAGGATTCTAGTTTGTGATGTGAGCCAGTTCTGTTAAACTCTGTGTTTGGCGGTTCTGAGGGTGAGGGGCACTACTTTGTCCAGGGTGCTTTAGAGAATGTCATTGTAGTGATTCACCGCCAGATCCGGACAGGAGAAGGAGGAGACTGGGGACAGTAATGAGATGAAAGAGTCCGTGAGTGTATGAGGTTTAATGGCCTGTAGATTTCTGAATGTGTGATAGGTAGGAGTGTGCTGGGGTGGGCGAGGATTTGTGTGCGGGAAGGAGAGAATGTTGTAATCACAGAGAGGAAGAGGCGAGTTATTTAAGGAGGAGATTGAACAGATCAAGGTGTTACCATCCTTGTGTGCCTCAGAGGTTGAGAGCTGTGAGAGGCCAAGAGTGGTGTTTAGAGATAGGAGCTGGGATGCAGACAGGGAGGTGGGGCTGTTTATGGGGATGTTGATGTCTCTCAGAAAAAGGGTTGGTAATTCTGAGGACATGAAGTGCGGCAGCCACACAGAATAATGGTCAAGGAACTGGGTGGGTGACCCTGGGGGGTGGTATACCACTTCTACTCTCAGGGGGAGGGTGTGGAAGAGTCTAATGGTATGGACCTTAAAAGAAGGAAATGAGAGTGATGGAGCTGGGGGATGACCTGGAAAGTACATTGTGGTGACAGGAGTAAGCCAACTCCACCACCATGTGTGTTCCGAGGTCTCGGGGAATGGGAGAAATGTAAACCACCGTGAGAATAGCAGCCTGCCCGCATCGGAGGTCAGCAGCGACGCAGCCGGGGATGACTGCTCAGTCACACTTGGCGACCTGTAAGTATCGCTGGAGCGTCGCCAAGTGTGCCGCACGGAGGTCAGCGGCGACGCAGCCGGGAGATGATCGGTCATCTCCACCGCTCGCAATGGAAGTACCCTCACCAGAAGTAGAGATGTCGCTCAGTGTGACATGCAGCAGCGACCAGGCCCCTGCTGTGAGATCGCTGATCATCGTGATCAGTAAAGTACTGGCACACTTGGTGGCGCTCCAGTGATCCCGAAAACGATATGACCTGTAGGTATCACTGGTGCGTCGCCAAGTGTGATAGTACCTTACTGATCGCTGGTGAGGTGTCACATGTGCAGCTATATTGAACGAACCCGCATTGCTGATTGGTCGCAGTTGCCCGGTATTGCCGTCACGATATTGGCACAGAATTTAAACCCCACTCACAGCGCCAGCAATAACATTTAATGTATATATTTTACCCGGAAAATCCTGTGTATTCATTGCATTATTCTTACATCTTCATAAATAAACTAAATACATATTCTAGAATACCTGATGCGTTAGAATCGAGCCAACATCTAGTATTATATAGAGCCATTACAAACAGAGTGATCTATTTCAAGTGTTTATTTCTGTTAGTGTTGATGATTATGGCTTACAAACCAAAGAAAACCCACATTATCTCAGAAAATTAAAGTATGGAGGATGAAGGATGTGAGAGATAAAATATTACCTAAATAGGTAATAGAGGCTTCACCATGTGCGGTTGTAAGAATCACAACCACTATAAAAGTATATCACGGTAGCTGTAGTCCCCAGTGTGGTGCATATAGAGTAGGGGAGATGACAGGTAAAAACTGCACTGCTGTATTCAATGAGACATTAAAGGGTGAATATATTATTGATTTATTAGCCAGCACGTTTCAGAGCTCCCTGGCCCCTTCCTCAGGACAAATTAATATCATATTGTCATGTTGCAGGGAGTTTCTGGAAGCCCTGAAATGCGTTGACTAATAAATAAATATTATATTCACCCTTTCATGTCTCGTGGAATACTGCAGCATGGTTTTTAACCCTTCAGCCTCCACATTAAATTTATCTGAGAAAATGACCTTTGGACTTTCAGTGTCTGTAAGCCATAGTCATCAGCATTTACAGAAACAAACACATGAAATAGATCACTCTGTAATGACTCTATATAATACAAATGTGCTTAGTATGGTTGGTACCTTTCATTTAATTAAAGAAAAACCCACAATAGTCACAGAAATAACTTGAATCTGACAAACGTTATAATAAATAAAAAATCTATGAAAATGAACAAATGAAAGTCAGACATTGCTATTCAACCCTGCTTCCACAGAATTTTTGAAAAATAAACCTCCTGAAATCGGCCTGGACAGAAATGTTGGTACCCCTAAACATACTGTGACAAAAGGGACATGTTAAATCAAGGTGTGTCCACTAATTAGCATTGCAGGTGTTTACAATATTGTAATCAGTCAGTGAACCTGTATATAGGGCACAAATACTCACTGTGCTGCTTGGTGACATGGTGTGTACCACAGTCAACATTGACCAGAGGAAGCAAAGGAAAGACTTGTCTCAGGAGATTAGAAAGAAAATTATAGACAAGCATGTTAAAGGTAAGGTTTATAAGAGCATCTCCATGCAGCTTGATGTTCCTGTGACTACAGTTGCACATATTATTCAGAATTTTAAGATCCATGGGACTGTAGCCAACCTCCCTGGACGTGGCCACAGGAGGCGAATTAATGACAAATCAAACAGACGGATAATACAAATGGTAACAAAAGAACCCAGAAAAACTTGTAAAGAGATTTAAGGTGATCGTCAAGCTTAAGAAACATCAGTGTCAGATCGCACCATGCGGATGTTGGGGTGCTCAGAAGAGGCAGAGGTGGGTATTGAACAATACTTTCCTTTAATATATTCACAGGTCCTCACAAAACAATTGCCAAGTAGCTACTCATTGCACCTAGCAGCAGGCTGCTTGCTCCTCTGAGAAGCAACACAGGTGTCTGTATACCGGTGCTCAATCACCTACAACCCACAGATGGGGGCAGTTGTAGCACTAGCGTCCAGCCATGCTCTCAGGGATGTGACTGGTGGCATCTATAGACACAAGGTTAGTGAGGAGCGAGAAGCCTGCTGCTAGGTGCAATGAGTACTTACCTGGCAATTTTTTGGTGAGTTTTTTTCTCTGATTTTATGTCCTATTTCGGTGAATCTATTCAAAGGTTTTCACAATACATTTCGGCAGCAAGCTCCGCTCCATGCGTCATTGTTTGAGCCAACGTGCACTTCACGGGAGACAATCAAGGAGCACACCATTGTTGAAGAAAATCATAAGAAAGCTAGACTTGCATTTGCCAAACTACATGTTGACAAGCCACAATGCTTCTGGGAGAATGTCTTATGTACAGATGATATAAAAATTGAACTTTTTGGCAAGGCTCATCAACTCTATGTTCAAACATGGAGAAATGAAGCATATCAAGTAAAGAACACTGTACCTACTGTGAAACATGGGGGAAGGTCTGTTATGTTCTGGAGCTGATTTGCTTCATCTGTCAATGGGTGTGTTGAATCTGTGTAGGGTACAATGAAATATCAAGACTATCAAGGGTTTCTAGAGAGAAATGTGCTGCCCAGTATCAGAAAGCTTGGTCACAGTCGCACGTCATGGGTCTTGCAACATGATAATGACCCAAAACACACAGATAAAAACATCCAAGAAAGGCTAAGAGGAAAACACTGGACTATCCTGAAGTGAACGTCTATAAGCCCTGACTTAAAGGGACACTGTCACCAAGATTTTGCCATCTCATCTGACAGCAGCATAATGTAGAGACAGAGACCCTGATTCCAGAGATATATCACTTACTGGTCTGCTCAGTATAGTTTTCATAAAATCACTGTTTAATCAGCTGGAAATTAACATTATAGGACTAATCAAGTAGTCCAGCATATTCATTTACTGCTAAATCTGAAGCAGAGAAAACAGTAATTTTATCAAAATGACAGGAAGCAGCTCAGTAAGTGACACATCGCTGGAATCAGGGTCTCTATCTCTACATTATGCTGTTGTTAGATTGGATAGCAAAAACCTGGTGACACTTTCCCTTTAAATCCTATTGAGCATCTTTGAAAAGAGCTGCAACATGCCATCTGGAAAAGGCAACTTTCAAACACAAGTCACTGGAGCAATATGCTCTTGAGGAGTCGCCAAAATACCTGTGGAGAGGTGCAGAAGTCTCATTGACAGGTACAGGAGTCGGGTGCCATCTTTTCTGTCCAGGCCGATTTCCTGAGTTAATTTTTTTTTTTTTCATTTCTGTGGAAGCAGGGTAGATAGCAATGTCTGACTTTCATTTGTTCATTTTCATAGATTTTTATTTATTAGTTTTGTCAGATTCAAGTTATTTGTGTGACCATTGTGGGTTTTACCTTCATAAAACAAGGGGTACCAGCAATTTCGACCACGTGTGTATATGCCATTTACTTTATGTATTGAATTTATGAAAAAATCTCTTTTTGATGATATTCTAATTCATTGAGCTTGCACCAGTACGGTACCCAGTCACGGCCACTATGCAGATGATGGAGCTGTGCTGTGCACTTTTACAACTGAGCAGTTCTGGTCAGCAGTTTATTGTCAGGGATAGGTCCTGGACAACAAAAAATAATGCTTGAAAATCTCAGGTCTACTAGAACTGTATCCAACCCCCTTCCAAGCCCTGTGATGCATATGGCTTTGAGTAAACTGATGGTAACAGGTGATAACAAATAGCCTCAAAACCACACTGCAGTGTTATACTTTTCATGCATTTATAAAAATGAAATATTTAAATTAACATTAATGTTTATCTTCTATTAATATTCTTTTTCAATTATTTGATTTCTTAAATTACATAATACAGTTCACACAATCAAGGGACAGTGGTGTCCCATATTTGCTTCTACATACAGATGATTTTGTCAGTACTGTTGCTGCTACTTGCTCTGCAAGCTCCCACGTATTCACTGGCATATAATGTGACACAGGTGTTTCCTCCTACATTATCATCTTGATTACAATTCCTGTTTTTCTTTTTGCAGTACATTTTTAATGTACTGGAATTAACTTTTGTTTTTTTTAAACCATAATTCTTCCATTTCCAAATAAATGAGCAACCAAATAACGGTGGATGCCAAAAGAATACCAGCGGCATCAGGCCTCCGCCAGTAGCGCTAGTATAACATACATGTACATCAAATGGACTAACAAAGCAGGTATGCAAAAAAGCAGAACTGCATGTGACATTTCCAGAGTTAAAGGGAATCTGTCAGCAGGATTTTACCAGCCTACAATTTATATGTACATGTAACTCTTGCAAAGACAAGTGCAGCAATGCCATTATCTAGGCAGTCTATTCCTCCATTACCAAGAAATATGTGTATAAATTGATATGCAAAGAGACTGAAGTGCTTTTGGCACATGGAAGCTCTTAACAAGTTTCTGTTATCCAGCCCTGTGCTGTCTTCCACTTGTGTAGAGAAGCAGCAAGAACAGCCTGTACCTTTAAACAAGTCCAGCAGGGCTAATAAGAAGACCTTGCCCCCTGCATTAAGAAGAGGCCATCCGGAACCAAAGAATGTACAAGCAGTTTCTGCGGGTGAAGAACTGGAGGGGAGGACCAGGTCAGAGGGCAGCAGTGATGCGGCATGGAACTATTCAAGAAAGAGGAAATACCACAGGCAGAGACAGTTTGGAACCAGAAAGTTAGAAGAAAAGGAGATGCAAGCAGGAGACCCAGTCGTGCCTCCTGTTGCCTGGAGAGAACTTGATTTCTGTGTGTTCACTGCAAGTACTGCCTGCAAGGAGCCAGTACCATAGTTCTGTGTGCCAGCTGCCTGTATCCCCAGAGCAGACCAAGATTTAGGACCTGGGTCAGAGTCTGTGCCTGGGTTGTGGAGTCAAGCTGTAGATGCCACCTATCAAGACCCGGCACCCAGGCTACATGATCAAGCAGCAGACATCACCTGTCAATAGTGATATTCCAGAGTAGCCTGTGCCCTTGCTTCCTGCTGGGCTATGGGGTATCTGAGGGTGCGATAATAGTTAAAGGGAACCTGTCCCCTAAAAATCACCCCCAGCCTATTAATATGTGTCCCTGCACCATCATTATGCTATTCTAGCTATCCCTTTGTGTAAAAATTGTGTATTTACTAAGTTTATGAAAGTGCTTTTATTACATAGTAAACTGCGGCTTCTGAGCTCTTGAGAAGTCACACAGGGTGTTCCCTGTGGCTTCTCTCTGCCACCTTTACTGCAATTATTCATGCTCCGATGGGCGTGATAAGCCTTAATGATCTTCCTCGCCCCCCTCCATGGGCGGTTTAGCCGGTATGACGCTAATTGCGTTATATCCGGCTATCATGATATCATTGGTGGCGCAATGGGGGCCTTGAACACAGCCTTTGTTGCTCACAGCACGAGAGATCCCTCTTCGTGCTGCTGCTCCACTGGGTGGTGGACATCGGAACATGGCTTTATGGCAGCTTATCTAGCTGCTGTAAAGTAACCTTGTGCATGGGCAGTGCGCATCACGAGGTTCTCGATACACCCAAATGGGTGTACCAATGTCATGATAGCCAGATATGACGCGATTAGTGTCATACCAGCTAAACCGCCCATTGAAAAGGGTGAGGAAGATCACTAAGGCTTATCACGCACATCGGGGCGTGAATAATTGCGTTAAAGGCAGTGGAGAGAAGCCTCAGGGATTTCTCAAGAGCTCAGAAGCCGCAGTTCACTATGTAATAAAGTGCAGGGACAGGTATTAATAGGCTGGGGGTGATTTTTAGGGGTCAAGTTCCCTTTAACAAGGCCATAGTCCCCTCCATCACCCCAAGGCCTCACAGAAGAGACTAAAGGTGATATTTAGATAAAAATGATATTCTTTGCTTAAATATATAAAATGTATCCCTGAAAACTGTATGTGTTTTCCCTGATTGTATTAGTTAAAGCTTTTTCTGTACCATCATTCCCCTGTTGGTACAATAATAAATATATTGTATGTCACCTACTGCATCACATTTCTCTGTGTGTTGCATATTTGATCTTCCTTCCTTCTACACTTGACTATTAGCTCATCATATAGCATCTATGCTTGCACAAAGAATGACTACTTAAAGAGAGGTCGTCTGAATCAATATACTCCTTGATGAAGGAAGCTGAGCAATGGCAAAACAAGCTGAAGCGATGAGCAGTAAAGGGCATAGGCCGCCAGACTCCGCAATTCAACAGACTGTAACATCACACACCAGAACTTTCTTCTGGTTCCTGAAGCATAATAGTCTCAAGATCGCCCAAAGAGTATCTGCTTCCTGTTCATATGAGCAAACTCTTCTACAGTAGATGAATCTTGGTTTTATTTAATCGGTGGTTTTACATTGAACCTCGGATTGTGCTTTATGCGCTGGATACGATCATTGGAGTTGCATCACTAGTTGGGGCCCATAAATGGCAGACAGGATTTCGATGTTACCGATTAACCCTTTGTAAGGGACTTCCTATACCAGGTAGAACCAATTAGTTGGTAACAGTCATTATTTTTATTATTTCTCTACTAGTATTACCAGCCTTTGCAAACTCTACTATAGTCATAGACCCATATGTTTTTTGTACATTTGTGCATTAGGGGGTTATGAATGGTATCCAAGCACACAGATTACTTTGAATAGCTTATTATTTCATCTAGATGGTCTACATGTGTCATTTTTATGTGATGCTGAAGATTACCAAATGTGTGGAATCGCCTAATCTACTTTCATTCATCTTCCCTTTGGGCTATTTCATGTTACCTATACTATTTCTTTAGTGGTTAAGATTTTTTCTCTCTATCTGTATAACGAACCCAGTTTCGCCATAAAATGACTGCAGAATTTATACTTCTAGTTTTACACAGGCTAGGATAGTCCTTCCTTATTGGTTGTACTACACCATGTCATGTTATGAGCTGATTCATGCTGTGTGATTCTTCTCTGGCTGATGCCATTTTATGCAATGTGTAGAAAGGCAGACGACCTTTTAGACAAGTGACAAAAAGATAATGTATATTTGAATTATCAGGTTTCAGAGAATTCCTAAAAATTCAAAACAAAATTAATTTAACTATACTATGATGTTGATGAAATACTTAGCACTTTGAAGTCCTTGCACCATATGTCCAACAACACTTCTGGAAATCCAATTGAAAGTTTATGTCTTGATGTATCTTTCCTGCTGTAGATAGTATTCTTTCTGTGTAAGTTCCGCCATGACACTTCTCGGTTAAGTGGATTTTCTTTGTACCTTTTCTAACTCCAGTCGATCCTTTATTTGACCTGGTATCCAGAACTAAATTGCATATTCCATGCAAAATCACAGTAAGTGGAAGCACAGTATCCTTCTTACATGCGAGTCTCTCGGAAGAGACTTGGATCAGTGACCCTGAACGGCCTCTCCCTCTCTGGACTGGAGTGTGATGCTGCACAAAAACACAAGCAGCCGACAGTCCCGTCCAGACAGGGAGAGGCTGTTCAGGGTCACTGATCCGTGACTCTTCCGAGAGACTCACATGTAAGTAGGATAGTGTGTTTCAGCCCTAACACTTTGTAAAGTAATAGTACTAGACCCATGTCCATGATTCTATGACTCTTAATATCAAGCTAGGCTTAGAAGTCACTGTTTGCAGTTGTTTTGAGGGTTTTGGACTCTGATCCACTTGTAGTCCCAGATCCCTCTGTGCAAGTAACTCACATTGTTTTACTCTACCAAGAAGATATAATGCCAACATATTATTAGTGTTCAAATGCACAACTCTGCATTTATCCATATTAAACCTCATCACAGGATTGGAGCGATATGGATGGCAAGCGGCACATATGTAGAAGAAGTGTGGATGCAATGTCACCACCCTGCCCATAATGTAGCAAAGGTAGTTTACATAAACTGATAAAAGATCCTTTCTGGCCATAAAAGCATCTAATGTGAGACATCCAGATTTGTCCCTACTATGTACTGTTTAATGGCTGTGTCTGGCCATACAGGGACAAGGTCTGATCATACCACATCTCCTGTACTGAGATAAACTTATATATGTGTCCCTACTGTGTACTGCGTAATATATGTGTCTGACCGTACAGGGACATGGTCAAGGATGGATCACAGGTGACATGGCAGTGGTTTGACCCACAGACACCGATTTGGTACCATGTTGTTCCAGCTAGGGTGCTTGGCTGCCATGGGTTTCCACATACTGGTGGTGCTTTGGTTGCCTTTGCCCTGGCCTCTACTCAGCTTCATTTGGCAGATGCTACAGATGACAACATTTGGTTCAAAAGGACTATCTGAAACAAATTTTCAGACAGCAGCTGAACGCACCCTTGCCTAGACTTGGGGCACAGAGGGATTGCTCTTGGCAACAGTTGACGCACTTCGCACTCTGCTCAAACCTGTAGCCCTTGGTGCCTTTGTTGGTGTTACATATCCACCTTCTTCCTCTGTGCTGCTGTGCTGGCTATGCGTGCCAACGGTCCAAGTCAGTTTAGTGGTCTCATCATCGACTACCTCGTCGTCCATGTCATCCTCCTTCCGTGTTGATATTGTCAGTTGGCCAGATGGCAACTGTGTCATCATCATCAGCCTCAGTCTCTTCACCCGGTATATCATGTGAATGAAAGTGGCTTTCTTCTAGCCGTGTGCTTTCAAATGTTTGGCCATGAACAGACTATACCTCCTCACGCTCCTCTTCAAAGTCAAGCGGTGAGAGGCCAGAGGCAACGAAAGGATATGGACCAAACAGATCCTCAGAGTGGCCAAAGTTGGGGTCAAATGTTTCCTGTGACTCCTGACGGGGTGATGGACTAGGAATCGGTTGAGAATAGGATGACCCAGCATTCCCTGCATTGACATGAGACTGTGTGGTTGTGGATGATTGTGGACTGCTAGATAATTTTGTTGAGGCCTTATCAGCAATCCAAGACAGTAACTACCCTTGCTCTTCTGGCTTCCAGACCCATTTACATTCCAAACCAGGAAATTTCACGAGGAACATAGATGCATCAACCTTCTTCTCTCTCCCAGACTCTATGCCTTGTCGGGCACCACTGACAACCCCACGCCCACGTGCACGTCCATGTCCCTGTCCCTTCACAACAGCCTTTTTAGGAATTTGGGTTTTTTTTGATGCAGATGTTCAGATGCAGATATTAGGGAACAATGAGCAGTTAGTGCTTTGTGGAAGCTAGCACTACAGCCTAGTACTGCTTTGTGTTTTACACACAGCACCGCAATGGCACCAAAAAAATTGCCCTGAGGTTTAAGGTGAGATTACGCTCGCTAGTCACCACACAAGACAGTGGTGCTGGCTGCATGTCAATTGTGCAGTACCGTGCGTGCTATTCAGTGTGAACACAGCACTGCCACGGCACCAAAAAAATTGCCCTAAGGTTTAAGGTGATATTTTGCGTGCCAGTCACCACAAAATAAAAAGGTGCTGTCTGCATGTCAGTTATGCAGTACCGTGCGTGCAATTTGGTATTAAAACAGCCCCACAATGTCACAAAAAATTGCTGTGAGCTTTAAGGCGATATTTTGCATGCCAGTTACCACACAATACAGAGGTGCTGTCTGCGTGTCAGCTATGCAGTACCGTGTGTGCTGTTCGGTATGAACACAGCACCACAACAGCACAAAAAAATTGCCCTGAGGTTTACTGCGATATCACATGTGCCAGTCACCACACAAGACAGTGGTGCTGGCTGCGTATCACTTGTGCAGTACCGTGTGTGCTATTCGATGTGAATACAGCAACACAATGGCAAAAAACATTGACTTGCAGGGCAAATGTGACCCCAAAAATACCTGGGAAAACTGTCACTAAACTTATACTTTCAACTCTGAGAAGAGCTGAGATATTGCTGACTGTACTATGTGTTACTGTAACGCCCCTGTCTGTCTCTCAGCACTACAGTCACCTAGTATTACAATACTGGTAGCTCTCACAAGAGCTTTTGTGTTTTACAGAGGATTTCTGTACTATTTGCACGAGCACAACTGTCCCTAGCAGCTGCTCACACTCTCCCTACACTAGCTGTGTTCTGTATGCAATGTGCAGAAAATGGAGGCAGCAGGGCATATACATATATAGAGCCTATGAGTCATAGGCTATGACTCATGTATGACGCTGGTCAGCCAGCCAATCATAGTAATGCCACAACCAAAAAGGCTGTGGCATTATTGTGATTGGCTAATGCTGGGCGGGAGATCCGTATATTGTGAGGTGAGTAGTGAAATACTCGCTATGTTTCGATTACCACAAGTACCGCATTACTGGCCGAGTAGCAAATACTTGCAATTGTACTCACTCATCTCTATCCACGAGACACCAAAGGGTGAATATAATATTGATTTATTAGTTCATGTGTTTCAGGGCTCCTAGAAATGCCCTGAAACATAGCAATATTACATTGATTTTTGAAGATATTCTAATTCATTGAGATGCACTAGTACATGTAGCATAACCTTTCATAATGTTTGAATAATACATACCGTATATACTCGTGTATAAGCCGACCCGTGTATAAGCCGACCCCCCTACTTTTGCCCCCAAAACCTGGGAAAATCTATTGACTCGCGTATAAGCCGAGGGTGGACCCCAGCACAGGTATACAGCCCCCAGCAGTGGTATACAGGCCCCAGCAGTATGATATACAGCAGCCCCAGTGGTATATACAGCAGCCCCAGTGGTATTGCAGCCCCTATATACAGCAGCCCCAGTGGTATTGCAGCCCCAGTGGTGTATACAGCAGCCCCTATATACAGCAGCCCCAGTGGTATTGCAGCCCCAGTGGTATTGCAGCCCCTATATACATCAGCCCCAGTGGTATTGCAGCCCCAGTGGTATTGCAGCCCCTATATACAGCAGCCCCAGTGGTATTGCAGCCCCAGTGGTGTATACAGCAGCCCCTATATACAGCAGCCCCAGTGGTATTGCAGCCCCAGTGGTATTGCAGCCCCTATATACAGCAGCCCCAGTGGTATTGCAGCCCCTATATACAGCAGCCCCAGTGGTATTGCAGCCCCAGTGGTAGTATACAGCCCCTGTATACAGCAGCCCCAGTGGTATTGCAGCCCCTATATACAGCAGCCCCAGTGGTATTGCAGCCCCAGTGGTATTGCAGCCCCTATATACAGCAGCCCCAGTGGTATTGCAGCCCCAGTGGTAGTATACAGCCCCTGTATACAGTAGCCCCAGTGGTATTGCAGCCCCAGTGGTACTGCAGCCCCTATATACAGCAGCCCCAGTGGTATTGCAGCCCCAGTGGTAGTATACAGCCCCAGTGTAGTATCCAGCAGCCCCAGTAGTAATAAACAGCCCCCCCTCCTTATCACGTCCCCCCAGGCTGCGGCAGCTGTGAAAATAACAAACACTTTATACATCACCTTCCGACGCAGCTCTCCGCTCCTCCGGTCCTCTGCCATCCGCTCGCCGGCTTCTTCTTCCTTGATGTGCCGACTTCTGTGACCACGCGCAGGAAATGACGTCATCTCCTGAGCCAGGTCACATGACACCGGCACATCAAGGAAGAAGAAGCAGCCGGCGAGCGGAGATGCTGAGGACCGGAGGAGCGGAGAGCTGCGTCGGAAGGTGATGTATACAGTGTTTGTTATTTTCACAGCTGCCGCAGCCTGGGGGGGACGTGATAAGGAGGGGGGGCTGTTTATTACTACCGGGGGACCCATATTAAGGAGGGGGGCTGTGCAGTGCAATATGCACGGCATCCCCCCGCCGCTGATGGACGGGGGGATGCCGTGCATATTCATTGCACTAATGAGGCGGCCCCACGTGACCGCATGCGGTCACCGCGGCCCCGTCCTGCCTCCTCCAGCCCCCGATCACAGCCCCCCCCCACCAGCATACCGTATGACCCGTGTATAAGCCGAGGGGGGGACTTTTCAGCCCAATTTTTGGGCTGAAAAACTCGGCTTATACACGAGTATATACGGTAAGATGACGGAACAATGAAAAGCAAGAAAGAAAATCTGATTTGTATGTAACGAGTTGATCCTAGCTATGGTCTTGCCCTCCTTTATTTCGTTACTTGTCCCCTGATGACATATCATTTTACAGCTCATAAAAAAAGTATCTTGGGAGGTTTCATCAGAATCTCAATCGATCACAGCGATTATTTCTGTGGTTGACCCTTGTGTACAGTTTTCATGTTTCTCTCTAAAAGTCATGAAGATTACACTTGGATATTCCATATGTATCTGGTAACCAATCTGAAATTCTAAACAAGACTTCTGATATTTACCTGCTATCATTTTTTGTGGCCTAGAAAAGTTTGTGTAAATGAACTAGGTCAATCAAGTAGAAGACACTTGAAGGAAGTTTGAGAGACTCAATATTGTACCGTCAGCAGGACCGCCTGCATGGTAATAGGGAGTCTCAGCTATTATATCTACGCTCTATATACATAGAAATATTGATTTGTCAGTATTGTGCCTCGTGAAGTAGACAGCAACTTATGAAGGACATGATGTACCGTTCAGCAGTAAAGACAAAGCTTAGCAATGATAATAAATCTTAGTAGATTGTAAAGGGATTACTATCATTACCAGTGCTATTTATTTTTACAACACATTGTTAGCCTAGGGAGTCTTTATTGTACCTCTCATCGGCTCTGAAATCCCTTCCACAATGCTGTCTCCGGTCTTTATCCTCTCAAGATTTATATTACCCAATCTGATTGATCCTATTAAAGATAAAATTGAAGAATTTTCATAAAACAATAAAAAAAACTTTTATATATAGAAGTAACAAAAATACAAATTGGTCAACCATCAACATTTTAAATTTAATTTACCATGCATCCTAATAGGAGAACAGCCACCACCAACTAATCTATACACTCGACTAATATTACTATTGCAAAGAAGATTCCATCCACAAAAATAATTTTAAAAATCTATGAAACATTATCTATTCACGGGGTTTTCTGCTTTCAGATACACCGAAGTTTCAAGAGTTAAAACTTTATTCTCAAGATGTGTCTTGGCTACCACACAACTCTACTAATTATTTCACTTCATTTTTTTCTGATGGGGTAAGGGCTGAGGGGTAGGGACCTTTCCTTTATTGTTAATTCAGGTTCAGGAGCTTTATCTTTCAGCTCAGCTTATGCTACATATTAATGAAATGCCAGGGATTGTCCTGAAGTATGAATTGCTGTTGCTATATTTGCATATAAAGAAAAGAGGGCCTCTGAACAAGCACATGGCTCAGGAAGGTGAGAGCAGTGATTAAAACTTCTCTGTAATATATCAATGCTGGGGCCTGTTGATTTTGCAGGACTGAAAACTGCAGCTTTGTCAGGAACTAAAAGGAATGGAGATCAAAGTAACTGTTGTATAGATATAATTAGGATGGCGAGAGAAGGCTGGCATCTCAGGAGTTAACTTCACAGCATTGAATATACCTACAACACGTGCTCAGCCACATTATGGTGTTTTTTCTTCTTGGTAGTAAGCTATATAGCATGTAAGATAAAAGCTCTAATAGCAAGAGAATGATGGCAGATAGAAGAAGCAAGACATATGCAAACTTGTTTATTTTCATGTAGCATGGGCATGACTAATAGGCTGCAGCCTGACACTGTGCATCATATATACCAGTGTGACTGAGGCCCAATGGTAACCTTGTTTCCACATATACCAACAATCACCTCCCTGTTAGCATGACTAGTCGCAGGTGCTACAACTTCTGGAAGTCAGAAGTTACATAATAAGCTCTCAATGAGATCCAGAATGGGGCAAGAACTAGGTTTTCATTGACTTTAATAGAAGAGTGAGTGACTGGCTCGCTCCATGACACTGGAGCAGCTGGCAGGTCACAAACAGATGGAGACCGAATGGAGTGGCAGTGATAGAAGATGAAGATAGTAGAGGATGAATATAAGACTATATGCAAAGAACTTTGATTAGAAGCACAAATCTAGTGGTAAAGAGTGGTAGAGTGGTGCTGTAAGTACTCGATTTTGTGTTCTTGATAAAATGTTGATCACTTTTAATAGCCAATCCTTGCATCCACTGAATTATTTGAATGCTAATGGACATAGGTGGCCATAATAATTAGAAGCAAAGCACCCTATACCCACAAAGGAGCATAGGTTACCATTTTGATATAAAAGGAGCAGCCATGGCTGTCTTCTAGAAATTCCAAACAGAAGACATCAGTGGCAAACTTCCAGGATAAATATCTTCATTTCACAAAGGCATAAAAATGAGTGCAGAACACCAATCAAGTGTGGGGGGGAGATAGATAGAATTGCAGGGCGCACAGTAGGAAAACACCATTTTTGAGTGTGTGCAATTCTAGTTGTCCAACCTCAAACGAAACAGCTGTTGTCCTATTTTGCAACTTGCAATTGTTTCTCTCTCTCCTCACGCTTGACTGCCATTGTGCACCAGTTTTTATGCCTTTGTGAAGTAAATGAAAGATTTCTAACCTGGAAGTGTGCCACTGATGTCTTCTGTTTGGGATTTCTGCTCTTACCCAGTTCTGAGTTTACCAGTTGAGCTTCATTGCGAGGACTCTACCCATATGGACTGCAAAGGATTACAGTACATCTCCCATTACTACTTTACCTAACACAGTAGTGCCTACATATGCCGATTTCTTCAGTCATAAATATGTTTATCTGCTAGCTTTATAAGAGTCTTTATAAATTCTCCATTTGTAATTGAATGAACTTACTAACAGAATTATTCTTCACCACCAATATCTTGAGTATACAATAGATGTCAATTAATTCTTATTGTCAATTTTAAAAAACTGCAACACAACAACACAAAAATATTGTAAAAACAAAGTACATAGAAATATGTCTATCAAACTACTACACACTACATACCATCGCAAACTGTGCAATTTTCAGGTTTACAAATTTAGGGCTAACTTTATGTTTTAGTTGAAGTTTCCCTTCGACTTTCATCTAAATGTACCGTGAACATTTTTTAAATGTTTCAAGTTTGCATAAAGAAGTGATGATCATATCATCCCTGTAAGGCTGGCTTCACACCACGTTTTTATGGATCCGGGGCTATCCGGTGTGGACTGGACAACACTGGATCTGATTTCGACCCCATAGTATTACTATGGGCCAGGTGGCAGCTATTTGCCATCCGGTTCCCATCTGTCCGGGATCATCCGTAAGAATGCAGGTTTTTCTACTGGACACAAAATTACAGCTTGCTACGATTTTCTGTCCGGGGGAAAAATCTGCACAAATCGGATCCTCCTGGTTCCGGCGCGATCCGGCACTCCCTAACATGGGAGTCTATGGCACCGGATTGCGCCGGATCCGACAATCAATCGGATCCAGGAGATGGACGCTGGGTGCTGAAGCTCAGCTCCGGCTGGCGCTGAACTTCAGCACCATGGAGAGGTCCCCGTCTAAGCTTTCAGGACCTGCCTAGCGGGGACAGCTCCTGAAAGCTGCAATCTGCCGATTCCGGCAGAAAACAGGACCGGAGGGTGTATTAACCCTCCACTTCTGTTTGTCCGGGCCAGTTAGGTTCTGTCTGGTGTTTCCTGCAAACCACCAGACAGAACCTGATACACCACAACTGTGGTGTGAAGCAAGCCTAATTGTATTGGTTAGTTTATGACACCTACAGTTGTGGCCGAAAGTATTGCCAGATTGCCAGGTCATTGATGCACGTTCAAGACCTAGCAATCTGGCCAATCAGGTAGCTGGTAGCGATCATATGGCTTGTGACGTCTGGCCATCTGATCGACCAGATCGCTACCAGCCATCTGATTGGCTGTCAGACTCACAGGTCCTTCACGTTGATCGGATGTCTTCTTTACCGGTCCCGGTGCAGCCATCGGATAAGTGAGTATGATATATTTTATTTTTTAACAACATTTATTCACTTTTAGTGCACTTTCGCAGTGTATATATAGATACACTGCGAAAGTACTCAGCCCCCCCCATTCACTGCCATTGGACTCGCTATATTTACAATGAGTACCGAGTACTGTGACCTACTCGTTGCGAATATAGCGAGTCCGATTCTTGCAGTACTCGCTCATCCCTACTATGGACCTAAACAATAGAAGTATTGAAAAATGGAACAATAGTGTGTGTTATATATATATATACAGTTGTGGCAAAAAGTATTGACACCCCTGCGATTCTGTCAGATAATACTCAGTTTCTTCCTGAAAATGATTACAATCACAAATTCTTTGGTATTATTATCTTCATTTAATTTGTCTTCAATGAAAAAACACAAAAAGAATTGTCCTAAAGCCAAATTGGATATAGTTCCACACCAAACATAAAAAAGGGGGTGGACAAAAGTATTGGCACTGTTAGAAAAATCATGTGATGCTTCTCTAATTTGTGTAATTAACAGCACCTGTAACTTACCTGTGGCACCTAACAGGTGTTGGCAATAACTAAATCACACTTGCAGCCAGTTGACATGGATTAAAGTTGACTCAACCTCTGTCCTGTGTCCTTGTGTGTACCACATTGAGCATGGAGAAAAGAAAGAAGACCAAAGAACTGTCTGAGGACTTGAGAAACCAAATTGTGAGGAAGCATGAGCAATCTCAAGGCTACAAGTCCATCTCCAAAGACCTGAATGTTCCTATGTCTACCGTGCACAGTGTCATCAAAATGTTTAAAGAACATGGCACTGTGGCTAACCTCCCTAGATGTAGACGGAAAAGAAAAATTGACGAGAGATTTCAACTCAAGATTGTGCGGACGGTGGATAAAGAACCTCGACTAACATCCAAACAAGTTCAAGCTGCCCTGCAGTCCGAGGGTACAACAGTGTCAACCCGTACTATCCATCGGCATCTGAATGAAAAGGGACTGTATGGTAGGATACCCAGGAAGATCCCACTTCTTACCCCGAGACATAAAAAAGCCAGGCTGAAGTTTGCCAAAACTTACCTGAGAAAGCCTAAAACGTATTGGAAGAATGTTCTCTGGTCAGATGAGACAAAAGTAGAGCTTTTTGGGCAAAGGCATCAACATAGAGTTTACAGAAGAAAAAAAGAGGCATCCAAAGAAAAGAACACGGTCCCTACAGTCAAACATGGCGGAGGTTCCCTGATGTTTTAGGGTTGCTTTGCTGCCTCTGGCACTGGACTGCTTGACCGTGTGCATGGCATTATGAAGTCTGAAGACTACCAACAAATTTTGCAGCATAATGTAGGGCCCAGTGTGAGAAAGCTGGGTCTCCCTCAGAGGTCATGGGTCTTCCAACAGGATAATGACACAAAACACACTTCAAAAAGCACTAGGAAATGGTTTGAGAGAAAGCACTGGAGACTTCTAAGGTGGTCAGCAATGAGTCCAGACCTGAATCCCATAGAACACCTGTGGAGAGATCTAAAAATGGCAGTTTGGAGAAGGCACCCTTCAAATATCAGGGACCTGGAGCAGTTTGACAAAGAAGAATGGTCTAAAATTCCAGCAGAGCATTGTAAGAAACTCATTGATGGTTACCGGAAGCGGTTGATCGCAGTTATTTTGGCTAAAGGTTGTGCAACCAAGTATTAGGCTGAGGGTGCCAATACTTTTGTCTGGCCCATTTTTGGAGTTATGTGTGAAATGATCAATGTTTTGCTTTTTACTTCATTCTCTTTTGTGTTTTTTCATTTAAGACAAATTAAATGAAGATAATAATACCAAAGAATTTGTGATTGCAATCATTTTCAGGAAGAAACTGAGTATTATCTGATAGAATTGCAGGGGTGTCAATATTTTTGGCCACAACTGTATAGTAATATTTCTTAAACCTCACGTTTCCACATGAACTTAATTTCTGCGACACATTACTGGTCCTGGTTTTGTATGCCTCTTACTAACTTGACCATGATAAAGGACAGGCGGTTTGAGGCTTAAGATGCTTACATGGTGACATTATCTCTTTGTTTCTTTCGACCAATTCTTGTAGCATTCTTATCATATTATGAATCAAATGAAAAGGAAAAAGTCCCATTTAACATTTCACGTAACACTGGAAGTAAAATAAGTTTTTTTTGAGCAGCCCATATATCTCCTGACTCTAAATGATTTGCGATGGTATTGATAAGAAAACTCATTCCAATTTATCTACAACAGTAACATGGTGATAATAACTTCGAGTCTGGAAATACACTGGTGTTACACATTGTTTAGCACTGCTGCTATATAGTAGACTCACAATTCAAGGCTCGGGGTTTCTCATTTTTCAAGCAGATATTAAATAGATGTTCGGAAGTATTTTAATATGTTTTTTTCAGCTCTATGGTGCATTTTGTTGTCCTGACATCTTAATGAATTTGTAGGCAGCACAATAATTCACATTTCTATATCTTTACTTATGTAGCACACTATCTAGATCTTGACCTGAAAACTATATAAAAAGCAAAATACAATAACTATCTGCATTGAACAGAGTTTATTCTTAAAAATGGCTATGCAGCAATTACGTCATATGTTTTTACATGTGCAGCATAATGCATTGTTCGAAAACATATGGAGTTGCATTTTTTGTAGTCTTTTTTAATGAGGGAACAAAAGATGATTCATGAATTGAATGTAAATTGGATGCCAAAATGCATAATGGCAAAATTAAAATAAATAAAAAAAACAAATGAAGATAGAGAGGTCTTGCTTCAGGAGGCGTATGTCTGATAGATGTAGGGCCCTTCAAAGAAAAGTATACATTATTGCAGATTGTATGCAAATTTCTCTTTAGAGAGGAAGTAGACTTGAATTCTAGCACCACCTATTGAAAGTAGCAATGCTAAAAGTCAAAAGTGATCCTTTAACAAGCCTTATCATGTGACAGTTTACACCAGATCAGAATCCCAATTTGCGGCTATGGTGTTTCTGGGTGTTTGCTCCTCGTCAATGCAAGGTATGAGATCTTATCTGGCTATGTGAGAGTCTAAGTGGTGTCTGAGGGGTAAGCTTTCCTCCTTGTGGAGAGTGGTACACCAATCTGGAATGTCATTGACGAGGAGACTTTAGCCACAATGTCCTTCTGGGAAATTAAGTATGCAAATGTCCAGGGACGTCGCTATGCATTAAGAATCGGGGCTGCATAGAGCCCCGAACCCCATGCGCCGGTCTTCTGTGCTCCATCCAGCTGCATCCGGCCCCGGTCCCCGGCCGTCGCAGTAACGATGACATCATCGTACGACGGCCAAGGACGCCGGATGCAGGCGGACGGGAGCATGCAGGACAGAGCACAGAAGACCGGCGCGGTGCAGAAGACCGGGGATGGTAAGTTAAGCAGCGGGGGGGGGCCTTACAACAGAGGGGGGAGGCTAGTACCAGCATTTGGGGGCCTATATACCACTGGGGCTGCTGTACACCACTTGGGCTGCACTGCTGTATACCACTGGGGCTGCTGTACACCACTGGGGCTGCTATATACCACTGGGGCTGCTATATACCACTGGGGCCTGTATACCACTGGGGCTGCTATATACCACTGGGGCTGCTGTATACCACACCACTGGGGCTGCTGTATTCCACTGGGGCTGCTGTATACCACTGGGGCTGCTGTATATACTGCTGGGGCCTCCTGTATATACCACTGGGGAGGCTGCTGTATACTACCACTGGTGAGGCCTGTATACCACACTGCTGAGGGCTGTATGCCTGTGCTGGGGTCCACCCTCAGCTTATACACGTAACACGAGTCAATAGGTTTTCCCAGGTTTTGGGGGCAAAAGTAGGGGGGTCAGCTTATACACGGGTCGGCTTATACACGAGTATATACGGTATATACCTCATAGTGTGTGTGCCTGCCTGATGTATACATATTTATACCTGAGGTATATATATGTATACATCAGGCAGGCACACTATGCCTCATCAAATAAAAATTGGCGGTGGCGGGTGTGATGGGGGGGGGGCGCCAAAATAAATCCTTGGCCCGGGTGCCAGAAAACCTAGTTACACCTCTGGTCAGGACCATTCTTCAGTCGGGCGACTCCCGCCGAGCGTCGCCGCGTGTGGCGCTGCCGATAGCGACGAGCGCCATTCGTGGCCTGCCGCCCAGTGGGAGGCCGCACGATCAGGAGTGACCAGCTGGGCTCAGCTCGGCGCTGTGGAGATGTGTTTGACATCTCCGCAGCAATGCCGAGCGCGACGCTACAGCGATCCCGGGCGATGGAAGTCGCTGTCGGGATCGCTGTAGCGTCGCTACGTGTAACGGGGCCCTTACACTCCATGAGAAGATAAGGGGAGGTCACGAGTTGACAGACGGTCGTAAATATTTTACTGAACCTAGGGAACCTGTTAAAAATTTGAATCCCACCCTTGCAGCTGCCGCTCACTGGACCTGCCGCTGCCGCTCCTTGGACCCGCTGCCGCTCACCGGACCTACCACAGACACGTTTCCTGGACCCGCCAACGTCCTCTGTAATCACTGGAGGTACCTGCATTGTAATCACTTATAAATGTCTGTGTAGAGGTGGTATTAATATTATATGGCCAGTATGGTCAGTGGTGATGTAATAGTGGTCTCTGTGTAGAGGTGGTATTAATGTTATATGGTCAGTGTGGTCAGTGGTGATGTAATAGTGGTCTCTGTGTAGAGGTGGTATTAATGTTATATGGTCAGTGTGGTCAGTGGTGATGTAATAGTGGTCTCTGTGTAGAGGTGGTAATAATATTATATGGCCAGTATGGTCAGTGGTGATGTAATAGTGGTCTCTGTGTAGAGGTGGTATTAATATTATATGGCCAGTATGGTCAGTGGTGATGTAATAGTGGTCTCTGTGTAGAGGTGGTATTAATGTTATATGGTCAGTGTGGTCAGTGGTAATGTAATAGTGGTCTCTGTGTAGAGGTGGTATTAATGTTATATGGTCAGTGTGGTCAGTGGTAATGTAATAGTGGTCTCTGTGTAGTGGTTTTTATTCAGTAATGGACTGTAATTTTCGGGCACTATGTACCATATATACTCGTGTATAAGCAGAGTTTTTCAGCCCGACTTTTTGGGCTGAAAATTTACCCCCTCGACTTATACGCGAATCAATAGAAGATACAATCTTGCACATGGCGCCATCTGACCTAAGGGCGACCTTGCTGCAGCCAATAGGCAGGCTCAGGCACCCAGCGTCTGAGAAGCTATTTATTTAAGTACGTTTTACTTGGGTTTTATTTTAATTTATTCCGAAAAATGCAGCTCAGTGGGCCCGAGCCCTGGATGTTTTTTGACCCTAGCAACGCCCCTGCAAATGTCTCATCAGGGAGGAAATAGACTTGAACTCTAGTGCCACCTATTGGAAGTAGCAATCCTAAAAGTCTAAAATGACCCATTAATCAGCCTTGTCATATGACTCAGGATTTATGCCAGATCAGAAACCCAATTTGCAGACACGATGCTTGCCCTTTAAACCCTACTTAGCCTTTCACACAGGCAGATCAGATCTCATATTTGGACTGATGAGGTGCAATACCCTGAAACACCATGTCTGCAAACTGGTATTCTGATCTGGTGTAAATCCTAACTCATATGACAAGGCTCTTTAACGCCTTCATGACCCGGGAATTTTTCGTTTTTCATTTTCGTTTTTTGTTCCCCTGCTTCCAAGAGCCATAACTTTTTAATTTTTTCCTCAATATAGACATATGATGGCTTGTTTTTTGCGGGACAAGTTGTACTTTCATAAGCAATAATTTATTTTACCATAAAGTGTACAGGGAAATTGCAGAAAAATTCTAAATGCAGTGAAATTGCAAAAAAAGTGCAATAACACGTTTGTTTTTTGGGTATTTTAGTCGCCATGTTCACTATATGGTAAAACCGACATGACAGGCTGATGCCTCGGGTCGGTACGAGCTCGTAGACACCCAACATGTATGCCTTTATTGGTATCTAGGAGGTGAAAAAAAATTCTGAAATTTGCAAAAACTCAAAAACTGTCTTTTTGCGCCATGTTCTGCGACCCGTAGCGCCCTCATTTTTCGGGATATGGGGCTGAGTGATGGCTTATTTTTTGCGTCTTGAGATAACATTTCTAATGATACCATTTTTCGAGGGATTCACAGTTTTGATCGCCCATTATTGCATTTTATAACAATGTTGCGGCGACAAAAAAAACCCAGAATTTTGGCGTTTGGACCATTTTTTCCGTTACAGAGTTTATGGCTCTCATTAACGGATTTAATACGATGATGAATCGGGCGATTCTGAACACGGCGATACCAAACATGTGTATTTTTTTTTTATAATACTTTTATTGTGATTGGGGGAAAAGGGGGGTGATTTGGTGATTTGAACTTTTATATATTTTTTTTTTAGAGGTTTTTAAAAACTTTATTTTTTCATTGATTCTTATTTTTACACTACCTCTTTAAGAGGCACCTTGCTGCACAGTTCAATCGCTTCTGGGAGATACAGATGAGCTGCAGCTCATCTGTATCTCTCAGAATCGCTGACCTGCTGTGGTTGGCAGTGTCTGCCAACCACAACAGGAAACTGCGCTCTGACAGCATCCAGGGTCTAGCCAGGACCCCGGGCTGTCATGTGAGCGCCGGAGATCCCGCAATGCTATTATGGGATCTCCAGAGCAGGCAGGGAACAACACGTTCCCCGCCGCAGATGCCTTGAATCCCACTGTCGCATCTGCCAACCACAAAAGGAAACTGCGCTCTGACAGCATCGGGGTCTAGCCAGGACCCCGGGCTGTCACGTGAGCGCCGGAGATCTCGCAATGCTATCACGGGATCTCCAGAGCAGGCGGGGAACAGTGCGTTCCCGGCCGCAGCTGCCTTGGATCCCACTGTCAGCGATAGACAGCGGGATCCAAGGGGTTAACAGCGCCGATCGGATCCCGGATTCGATCGGTGCTGTTAGCCTGACATCTCAGCTGATCATATCAGCTGAGATGTCGGCTGTTTGATGTGGTAGTATAGTAGAAAGGTGTGCTCACTGAGTCTTATTTCATTAGGGAGAGGTGCCAATTGAGGGGTCTGGTAAACCCACGATATAGACTCTAGGAAATGACAATTGCACACTCTCTGTTTTTAGTTTGCGAAAAAAGGTTTCTTTATTTCTATAGCAACAGGGAACCAACGTTTCGGTCCAAACCTAGGACCTTGATCACGGTAGTTGCCTCCGTATTCTGCTGTTCGTCATACATGGGGGCTCAGCCACCCAATAGGTTTATTTCAGTTTTCCTGTATGCTATATCTAACCATGGGATCCTTGGATCCTGGTTAAAGGATGTCTTATTTCATATGGTTATGAGCCTCAGTCAGGGCGCCACACACCACACAGACGCCCTGACTGAGGCTCATAACCATATGAAATAAGGCATCCTTTAACCAGGATGCAAAGATCCCATGGTTAGATATAGCATACAGGAAAACTGAAATAAACCTATTGGGTGGCTGAGCCCCCATGTATGACGAACAGCAGAATACGGAGGCAACTACCGTGATCAAGGTCCTAGGTTTGGACCGAAACGTTGGTTCCCTGTTGCTATAGAAATAAAGAAACCTTTTTTCGCAAACTAAAAACAGAGAGTGTGCAATTGTCATTTCCTAGAGGCTGTTTGATGTGAGCTCCACTCCGGAGCTCACATCAAACACCCCTTACCGGCCAGTAGGTGGAGTAAAGGTCTACTTTCTCTCTGAAGACACATATGCTTATTGAATTTTGAAAAGGAGCATCGCGGCACTAATGTCTCCTCATTGCTGGCGTGCGAGATTGGTGTGTCACTCTCCATGAGGAGAAAACCTTGCCCCTTAGACTGGCTTGTAGTCACTCATGAATATGCACATTTTTGCCCTAGGTACCTTAACTTTATAAGTGTAGTCTACATGGCAGTATTGTGGTTTAAAATTCATATATGCAATGTTTGAATATATCTTGATGCGTATACTGTCATGCTGAGAGTAATATGTTGTACAACTGTAGCTCTGAAGAAGATAAGTGTAGTATTCCGTGCATAATGTAAAGAATCAATTGATGTAGGCAAGAAATAGGAAATAAAGTGTAAAAGTAAAAAAAGTGACATATTCTGTAAAAAAGTAAATAAAAAAAAAAGCAAAAAAAATCACAAAAACCTGTTTTGCCACTAAAAATACAACTTTTATGTTAGAGGAAAAATAACCAAAGAAACACAGACATAATTGGTATCACCTTGTATGGGATGACCCAATCTATAAAATTGCCAAGTTTTTTATTCAGTCTAGCGAATACCATTAAGAAATTATGAAAAACATGCCAAGAAAGGCATTTTTTCATCTTACTGACACAAAATAGTTAAAGTTATCAAATCAAAAAGGCATTTGTAAAAAACAATTGTAGAAATGAAAACCCCAAACTGTCCCGCAAAAAAAAAAAAAAACTAATAAAAAACACCAAAAGTTGAATATTTTCATCAAATTGAAACACAAAAAAGTGAATAAAATTAATCAAAAACTCATGTTAAAAACAATGGTAGAAATGATAAAGAATATAGAAATGACTGCATGTTATTTGACCATTACTCTGGAGTAAGGCCTCTTTCACATCAGCGTTTTTCGCTGATTGCGGCAGATTTACCGCATCTGCCGCCTAACGGTTGCACTTGCGGCACACTTACGGCAAGCCCAAGCCTGTTTTTTTTTGCGGCCGCAACCGCCACAAATGCCGGAGCCGCGGCTATACAGCACTTGCCGCGCCTGCCGCAAGCCCCATAGACAATGGAAGGGGCTTGTCGCAAGTGTGCCGCAAGTGTGACCATTAGGCAGCAGATGAAGTAAATCTGACACATCTGCCGCAATCAGCAAAAAACGCTGATGTGAAAGCAGCCATGGACTACTTAGTGCAGTCAAAATGCGTCGACTGGGTCATGTCGACCATGTCAATTTTTCTTTTGTATGCACTGTATTTTCTTTTGAAAAATAAAAATAAAAGCAAAATCCAGTCCTGTTGAGCCGGAATCCAAAAGATTTTGAGAAAAGTATTCTAGGAGTGATACCTTTATTGGCTAACCAGAAAAATTATATTTGTAAGCTTTCAGAGCTCACATGGCCCCTTCATCAGACAATACTACAAATGAGTTACTGAGACATTTAAATAGGTAATTCAAGAGGACATGAGATTATGCTAATTAGATATGGCCTAAGGAAATCCTGAAAGTCAAAATTCTTCGGGGGGCTTAAAGGAAAACTGTCAGGTCAAAAATCCACATGTAACTGCTATTATTTTCTAATTCCTCACTCTAAACCCTCTCTATTGATGTATTTCTATTATTTATATATCTCTCCTATCTTCTGTAAACTTCAAATAAAGAGAATCATTTTATCTGTCACTCACAGTGAATGATCCACTTAGTTCTCTACTATCCACTCCCCATACGATGAATATGCATGTCACATCACAGCACGGGACATCAGTGGGGGAATGGGCTGTATTCCTATCTCTGCTCTGTGTCTGCAGCCAGGAAAGAGGTGAACTACGACACAGAAACTGTCACAAATGCGTTTTTTTGCAAAGTATAGTTTTCAGTGTGTAAAAGCCGCAAAGTAGAGAAAAAGTGATTTAATTCTGGTATCGCTGTAACTGTACTGACCCGAAAAATAAATCCCACAGTGAACTGCACAAAAACAAAAATCCAATAACAGTAAGTGAATTGCAGGTTTTTGTTCATTCTGTGCTGGAAAAATCTAAATAAAAAGGGATCAAAAATTCTTACGTTTCCCAAAATTGTAGCAAAAAAGTCTCCAACAGGTTGTGCAAAAAATAGGCAATATTGCGATAGAAAAACTATTTAAAAATATATAAATCTGATGTTGCTGGAATCAGAGACACAAAGAATAAATCTGTCACTAATATGATACGATAAACCATGCAAAAATAAAAATAAGAAACTATTATTGCACAGCTGTCTGTTTCTTCATTCTACAACCCAAGAATGGAATAAGTCTTTGTTCACATTAATCCACTGGAAAAATTTCAGCGGAAATACACTACTTTTTTTTTTATTTTCACAGCCTAATCTAACAAAATTTTGTATAGTTTGTGGGTTACAATTACTCACCACACCAATAGATTAATTCTTTATGGGATTTAGATTGCCAAATGGAGTCACGTAGGTGATTCTGCATTTTTGGCCCTTCATTAATTCTGCAAATGCGGCACATTGTCTAAATATGCGTTCCAAAAATCAAATAATGCTCTTCACTATCTGAGCTATGCCATGTGCCCAAACATTAGTTTTTAACCTTGTATAAAGTATCACTGGGTTTGGGAGAAATTGCTTAATGAATAGTGCTGTTTTCTCCTATTATCCTTTGTCAAAATCAAAAATTTGGACTAAAAAATAATTTTAGCGGAAAAAAGAAAAGTACCTTTCATTTTCACATCACATTTTAAAAACGTCTGTGACACATTAGTGGGTTTAAAACGCTCAACACTCCCCTATATATTCCTTGTGGGGGTTAGTTTCCAAAATCAGGTCACTGGTGGGGGTTTCAGATGTTTCTGCACTTCAGGGGCCCTGCAAATACGACATGGTGCCCGCCATCCAATTCAGCTAAATTTGCTTTAAAAATTCAAATATTGCTTCTTCCGTTCCAAGCTCTCCCTTTTGTCCAAACAGAACGTTTTAACCACATGTGTTGTAGTGCTGGGTAACAAACTGTGGTTCCACTTTTTGGTGTTAAATTTAGTAAAGTGAACAATTTGGTGCTAAACCAACATTTTTGTGAAAAAAAATGAAAAATTTTAATATGACGACCTAATGTTCTCAAATCGAGTGTAGTGCCTGTGGTTTAAAAATGCTCACAATATCCCTGGATAAAGTCATTGAGAAATTTAGTTTCCAAAATGGGGTCATTTGTGGTATATTTCTGCTGTTTAGGCACCTGGGGGCCCTGTAAATATGACATGGTGATTTCAGTCAAATATGTGTTCCAAATTTCAAATGTCTCTCCTTGCCTTCAAAGCCCAGACGTTTGTCCGAATAGAGGTTTCTGACCACATGTGGGGTATTAGTGCGCTCAGGAGAAACTGGGTAACACATTTTGAGGTCTGTTTTGTCATGCTATTCCTTGTCATTTTGGGCTAAATCAACATTAGGTAAAATGCTCATTTATTTTTCATTCCACTTTTAATTAGTTCTTGTGCAGCACCTGAAGAATTAATAAACTTTTTAGGTGTGGTTTAAAGCAGTCTGAGGGGTGCAGTTGAATTACTCAGGGATTTATGGGAATTCGGGTATCTGGGCCCTGCTGTATTTGGGATGTCACTGGTGGCTTGCCCAGACCCGTGGCCCTGGTAATCAACTGAAAAGGGCGTTAGGGAGTGGTGATGAAAAAATTATAAAAGTTTGTTGTGATGCCACATGCAGATTCTGGTGATGGGCACCAGCGCTGCTTCATACCTCCAGGGGAGATGGTACTGCATCTTGGATGGAACAGCTCCCTGCAGGTGAAGCTGAGTCCCTGGGGCAGACCAGCACTGATCGTGGTGGTGCTGGATGTGGATATGATTAGGGATGGAAGCAGGGTATGGGCCTTGCTGTCCAGCGGCTGGAATAGTCTTTAAAAGTGACAGGGTCAAGGGTAGAGGAATAGACACACACACCGGAGATTGTTTCTTTACCTTTTACTGGTGGAATTGCAGGTAAATGTCCAGTACACTGCCGAGTGTTCAGGTAGCACTTCTGGATCTCCACAGTGAGTGGGTATAAGGCCTCCTTGTCTCTTTTCCCTTGTGTGAAGCCCCTGCCCTGTATGGAACTTGGCTGGCCTTCTTTCTCTCCTCTCACCTGTGCTGTGTTGGGTAACCCTCGTTGGACTGCCGCTATATACTTTCTTGCAGTGCCTGGCTCTCTTCTTGGTGACTGCCAAGGAGACTGAAGTCTCCATGGAAAACCGACATTCTCAGCTGGTCTGGGTGCTCTCCTGTAGACTCAGACTCTGGTGTCCGGGGTGCTTTCTGGAGTGAATCGAAACAGCTCCTTGGTCCCCAGACTGCTACTTCTCCGTTGTTCCTACGTCTCGCCTTCAGCCCCACTCTTTGGTCCCTGCAATAGCTAGATTGATGGCTGTTCAGTTGGCTCTGGCTCGGGCATAGTGCAGCTCCGACCACCAGAGCGTCTTCACAGTTCTCCTAGCAACTGCACACTGTATAACTCCGCCCCCAGCACCAGTAATTATAGGGGATCTTGCCTAAGGGCAGCAAGTTGAGCTCCCCCTACTGGGTTGGGGTGGAAGGTGTTGTTTGTATCTGTGTACCCACTGTGGAAACCCATCTATGCTGTAGGTGAGTCTGTGGTTACCTGTGTGAGCAGGGCGCCACACAGTTTTTACAATTAGGCTAAGTGCTCACTGTGCAAATTTGTTTGGGCTGCTTTTTTCCAGCCTTAAAAATGCAGCTGTTTCAAAGAAGCATGCATGTGTTTCTGGGGTGTTTCTGCTGCGTTATTTTAAGAGCTGCGCTTTTCAGTTCACTAGAATGGCTGTCACCTGGAAAATACAGCCCAAAAAAGCATGAGATAATTGACAGAGACTTTTAAAAACACGTGTTTTTTGTCCCCACTGAAAAATGCATATAGTGGACACAGTTTTTTTAAAATAACATTGACTTTCATTACAAAACTGTGGGTCATGGGTTTTTGGTGCAGAAAACGCAGCACAAAAATGCAGCAGAAAAGCACAGTGGGTACTTAGCCTTAATGCCTCTTTTGGGTGTTTTCTGTCACATAGGCTCCTCAAAGTCACTTTACATGTGATGTGGTCCCCAAAAAATGGTTTTGTAAACTATGTTGGAAAAATGAGAAATTTCTGATAAACTTCTAAGGCTGCTTTCACATCAGCGTATTTTTTAAATCGCGGCAGATGCGGTGAAAAAAACGCATCTGCCGCGATTACCGCATACCGGCTGCACTTGTGGCACGGTTGCGGCACAGTTGCGGCAAGCTCCATACAATGTATATGCGGGCTTGCGGCAGGTGCGGCAAGTGCGGTTTTGGCGAAAAAAAACGCGGTCAACCGCACCTGCCGCAAGTGCCAAAACCGCACTTGCCGCACCTGCCGCAAGCCCGCATATACATTGTATGGGGCTTGCCGCAACTGTGCCGCAACTGTGCCGCAAGTGCAGCCGGTATGCGGTAATCGCGGCAGATGCGTTTTTTTCACTGCATCTGCCACGATTTCAAAAAAACGCTAGTGTGAAAGTACCTTAACAAAAAGAAATTATATTTTAAAAATGATGTTGATGTAAAGTAAACATGTGGGAAATGTTATTTATTAATCTAATAAATAAACTCCTACTAGTGTCCATCATAGACTTCCAGGGCGATGTCCACGAATCCCAGAATACACTGGGCTGCTCGGAAGCACACCAGAAACCATATTGGGATACCCAATTGATGGTTATTCCAATGTGGCGCCTGCTGGCGGTTCCGCATTATTGCGGTACCACCAGTTAGACACTGCCACAAGCCCTCTGAATGTTCTCCGCCTGACATCCCCACCCATGTGCTCACATCCTTGCTGCCAGTGGGACACTGCCTCAAGCCCACAGCACAGCCTCCACCCAACTTACCCGCCCGTCCGCCCACATCCCCACCGCCAGTGGGACGGTGCCGCACAGCCTCTACCCAATATCCCCGCTCATCTACCCACATCCCCACCGCACCAAAGCACTCACTGGTGCCTAGAACTGCTAGGCTACTCCGAGGCTCTGTCTGTGACCTGTGAGTGCAGGAGGAGATGTGGTGCATCCCTCTGGTGGCTACACATACACACATACCTACACACATACTGTACATGCATACACATATTCATGCTCACATACACACACATATGGATGGACTCATATATAAACACACACATATGTATGTACATAAATGCACACATGCATGCACAGACACACATACATACACATACACACGCATGCACACATATATTCATGCACACAGATGTACATGTATACACACATACACACATGCATGCACACACATATATCTCACATGCACACATATAAACACATACATGATATACATGCGTACATGCACATACACATGCACACATGCACACACATGCACACATGCACATACACGCACATACATACGCACACACACATGCAGACACATGCACATACATACACACATGCACACATTCATACATGCACACACATACATATGCACAAATAAATGCATACACACGCATACACACATACAAACACATACACACATGACACATGCATACACAAGCACACACATACACATACATATGTACACACAGAAACATACAAACTAACACATACACATACAGACACTCGAGTATACAAAGATGGCAGCAGCGTGATCATCACACGCCCCACCACAGGATTACAGTAATAACAAGATTACGTCAGAGGGCAACTTGGTGGGAACTAATAAAGTGGATAATGAGGCATCTGTCTATTTTGTATGTCATAAAGGATTTCTATGTATGTGTGTTTTTTTCTCTTTACTGAAAGTATTGCTAATTGCCGGCTTTCATACAAATGGCTGACATTAACAATACGGCATGATGTCAGCTGACAAAAAAAAGCTGACATCAACTCCTTTATTACCCAGTCTGCCACGGCTACATGGCAGCTGGAAGAGCAGGGTAACCACCTGTTTTGGCATCTGTCATAGAGATGCAAATTCTGAGGTGGCTACTGGCTGCAATGTTCAGCAGGGGGAGCACCAGAATGCTTTGTCCTCACCATGCTGAGAATTCCAGCCCCCTCTGTCTTAGTTACCTTGGCTGGCAATAGAAAAAAAGGTGAAGTCCACGCCTATTTTTTAAGTTATTTATTTAAATAGCTAAAAAAGTAAGACTCCTGTGTATTTTTCATTGTCAGCAAAGGTGACACCGGGCAGTGGGGGTTGGTAGCCAGTAGCTGCTTGGTTAACCTGCGCTGGCAATAGAAAATACAATGAAGTCCTACACATTTTTTATCAGGAAATAAAACACTTTACTATAAAAAAACTCACAGAAACAGGTTTTTGACTAAAAATAGATTTAGTTACATATTTTGGCAGAGAGAGACCGGGGACAGACCGTACAGAGAGGAGAGATGGCCGCCATCAACAGGGCCACACATCCCGCCCCCATTGTCATGTCACCACCCTCCCAATGTGATAGCATCAGCCCTACATTTAGTTATTTAATATTATACAACTTTCTGGTTTAGAAGCATAACAATTCAAAGTTTGAAATGTGTACAATGATGCAACTTATATGCATAATGCAAAAACCAGAGCTTTATTAAGATATAGGCAATGAGAATACCAACATTCTTTGGGCTACATGTGCAAAAAAATTGTTCAGGGTGTGCAGACTTGCTGATTTCCTTTAAAGGGTATAACCAGATTTTTTTTAGTCCACTCTGTGTCGGTGGTGAATGGCACCAGGCACAACAGGCAGGTAGGTAACAATTACCTGCCTGTTAGTGGTTAGGAACATTTTTTCTTCTTTTTGACATCAAGTATTTACCTTTTAAGGTTAGTTCCACATTACCGGCGTGTAACGGAGGAAAACACGTCAGATGGCATCAAATTAGTTTGTGTAACTGGATGCAAACACCCTGGCATTATGCCAGATCTGATTCTCGTATCCGACATAATACCGATGTGGTTGCATCCATTTTTTACTGGATCCGTCAAAGAGTTTTTCAAAGGACACACCCAGATAGACAGATATTGATAGAGCTTACCAATGTCCCAATGCTTGCTTCTGAGGTCACCCAATAAGCTTCATGAATATTCACTGCACTGACTGGCAATGGCCAATAGCTGAAATTAACAATCTGTGAGAGCATCTGTGATTAGCTTTTGCACTCAGACTGCACTCCCACACTCTGTATCGGTATCTGTACTTGGTTGTCATACAAATAGTTAATAATCCAGATGCAAAAACCGAATGCAACTGCAGGCCACCACATGGGCTGTGTGTCCTCATTGTAAGTTAATGCGGGACAATCCGGATCTGGTAGCATCCTGTTTCTGCTGGATTCTCCTAAGGGCAGAAAAATGCTAGTGTAAAACCACCCTAAGGCTGGCTTCACACCACAGTTTTTGCCTGTCTTTGTGGATCCTCTTTTTTGCAGGACCACCTGGACAGAAATGGACAGGACAGGATGTGTAGAAAAGTGTGGCCAAATATGGTCCAGGATCCTGTTTTTTTGCAGGATTCGTTTTCTGCTGCTGAAGTCTGCCTGTGTTTGCTCTGTCGCTGTCCTTGAATTCACAGCCTCTGCATGAAATACTGCTGTCCATGGTGCTGAACAGCAAGATTTCTGAGCATGCTCTGTGCAAAAAATTGGATCCCGGAAACAATTTGATTTTTTCACGGAACCAGCAACCATAGACTCCCATGTTATTACACCAGACCCCAAAAATGCTGCAGGCTCAAATTTTGGACACGGTGAAAAATCGGACAAAAACTAATCCATGTCAGAATATACAAAACCGGATGACCAAATAGGACCAATCCGGCACCATAGGGATACATGGGAGGCAAAACCAGATCAGGTTCTGTCCGTTTCAAAATGGAGAGAGCCTCATGCCCAAAACCATGGTGTGAAGCTGGACTAAGTATTCACAGAACTGGTATAAAAAGATACAATTGTTTGTTGATCATTATTTGGTTAAACTAGTAACAAGAAAAATTATAATGTCTAAACTAAGGCAAACAGTGCGTCATTTATTCAATGACATTGGCTTTTATGATTGTTTATAAAGTACTCTTCTTCTAAACCTTGAAACTGATTTAAATGTAATTGCAACAGCATTATAGAAATTATTGATTATATTTTCCAATAAATGTACTCTGTTTTTTTCCATCTTCAGCAAGACCATCAGTCTCTTATTGATGCAATTATCCAGCTCTTGATTAGTCACATTGTAGGTATTAAGCCCAGATCCATAATTTGCCTTTTAAGCAAGCTGTAATCATAAGATCATGTTGCTGACTGCCCCATTTGTTTTAGAATTTTGAAGTTAGGATATTTCTCGCCTTTTTTCTATTATGCTTCTGCCCAGTGATTAGATGCTGAAGAATACAATGTCAACTAAATTATTAATTCATTCAATTGTCAAACTTGCTTTGTAAATAGGTTATACTTTTTTTAATGACATGATTAAACAAATGATTCTCATTGGGGCTATATACATTCAATAGTTCTAAAATGATATGAAACATTGAGTATAAAATGAACAACCCACCAATGTATATAGCTGCATTAAAACACAGTAAATGGGGAAATGGGGATGTTTCAATGCAAGTTCTGTGCATGTCATCAAGTGAAATCTGCAGTATATTATACTCTGTGTTGACAAAAATTCAGAAAAAAGGAGGCATATAAGGTATGCTGTGGATTTGAAACTAGGCATTTTATTTTGGACATTAACCCCTTCACCATCCAGCCCTGTTTTGACCTTACTCTAAGAGAATATTTGCTGCAACACTAAACATGATGAGTGTGAACTAGCTACATGGCTATGAAACAGGCTATGTACAACTAAGATAATGCATATATGACAAAGAAACACAGCAAACACTGCTCTGGATTATAGAAAAAATAGAGAAATTTAGCTTCAACAATGGCCACTGCGGAAGAGCCCGGTAACCGCGACAAGATGCTCTCATCTTACCGGGTGTATTTTTTGCTTGCACCTTTTACATGCAGGTAATGCCGGTCATTATCTAATATATAGTATGACCTAATGATCTAATATATAGTATATTTTTTGACCGAGCTCCCTCCCCCAGCTCTGTAGCCTCGCCTATCCCTCCATCTTGCTGTAGCCTAGGTCCAGAGACATACCAAACCAGCAGGTTTTAATTGCAGTTCACAAGCATAAAAACCCATACTAGCAATTGTATACTGCATGTAGTGACATAGCGTTAGGACCCGGTAACATGAGAGCAAAGTTAAAAGCACAAAAAGGACACTAAAATGTGTTGTGCAATTTCTGCTAAATATGCCTATACCCCATATCTGGTGTAAAAACACTGTTTGGTTTTGGAAGGGATGGAGCGCCATTTGACTTTCTGAATGGATAACTAGCTGCAATCATTAGCGGACACCATGTTGCATATGGAGAATCCTTGTGTCCCTAAACGTTGACATCCCCCCACAAGTGACCCCATTTTGGAAACTAAAACCCCCCAAGGAACTTATTTAGATGCATAGTGAGCACTTTGAACCCCCAGGAGCTTCACACATTGATCCGTAAAAATTAAAAAGCACCTTTTTTTTCCCAAAAATGTTCTTTTAGCCTTATTTTTTTTCATTTTCACATGGGCAACAGGATAAAATAGATCTTAAAATTTGTTGGGCAATTTCTCCTGAGTACACCGATACCTCATATGTGGTCATAAACCACTGTTTGGGCACACGACTGGGCTCTGAAGGGGGAAATGACATTTTGGAACATAGATTTTGATGGCATGGTCTGTGGGTGTCATGTCCTGTTTGGATAGCCCCTGATGTGCTTAAACAGCGTAAACCCCCAACAAGTGACAGCATTTTGAGTTCACTGCCATGGGGAGCACTGGTGACTTAGCGAGTGGCGTCACCACTCCCCTGTGGCAGTCTTTGACTGCCGTAAGTGACATCACTCACCAAGTCCCTGCGGTCAGTGTAATGGCATATTATGCAGGGAGAGGATGCTTGCTCTATCCTTGCAGACTCTGAATGAAGGATCGTGGAGGTTTATGTGGGCGTAATAATCATGGAGCTAAGATGATTGTTTTTGTTCTAATAAAATTATTTTTCTGAGAGTGTTGAGTATTATTTACTATTTACTAGAGATTCCTAATGGCTGGGTTTAATATTTGCCCAACATTATGAATCTTGGGCTTTTAGTGCCAGCTGGCAATAAAAATGTTGGAATTAACCCCTTTATTACCCAGTTTACCACCCACACGAGGACAACTAGAAGAGTCTGGGTACAGCACCAGAAAATGGCACCTCTAATGAATGTGCCACTTTCTGGGGTGGCTGTGCGCTTCGATTCGCAGCATGTGGGGGCCTTAACCCTAGAATGCATACCTGGGGCCTCGCAGGCCTGCTAGGTTACTTTCTATTTTCTGCAAGATTACTTTAGTTAGAATTTTGAAACTCTAGGTATTCCTCAGGTATATAGTTGTTAGTGATTTCCAGTTGTTCATATATTTTTGGAGACTCGACCGGAAGAAGTGGCAGCCCGCCGCGAAACGATGGCTGCCGTCGTTTGCACTCGCCACTCCCTCCCCCCATCATGTTACATCTGTAACTCGGTTGCCATGTTCACTTTCCGGCACAAATAAATGGAAAATTTTCATAATGGTGAGTGCCGCATTTTTTCTACATATTCCCTATATCGTATATTTTTATGTTATAGGCATTTTGGTAAAACAACTCTTTTTTGGGACTACCCCATATTCACATATTCACATACCTGGGGCCTTTTAGGCCTGTACTTGGTTTACATGTGATCCTCAGTTTTTTTTGTCTGTACTGTTGCTGGGGAACACTTTGTCCTTATTACTCAGTCTTTTTGACTCTGCTGTTGCTGAGAAGAGTGTGAATTCTGCCTGACTACATGGTCATGTGATCTTGGGAGGGAGGCTCCCTCACAAACTCATGCGTCTCTGACATCATCGCAGGTCATGAACACACAGGAACAGGAGGACAAACAACATCCTGTTCATTGTGTGCTACTAGCTGAAGAGACCTTGGAGGAAGGAGTCAGCTTTTTGTTTCTGGAAAAAGAAACTTTCTGAGCTTCAAAAATCCAGAGGCTTCTCCTTCATATAAAAGAAAGTGGTGACCTGCTGAAGGAAAGAGGAGGGGGGCTGCACTTCACCTTTAGCACACACACTAACAAAGAGTGCACAACCCTGATTTTAACTATTTTTTTTTCTTCATTTTAGTTCACTGACATCCAAGGTTACAACAATGGCACAGTCTATATCCAGGGGTTTGACTGAAAAAGAAATCAAGGCAATAATTTTTGATTTTTGCTAATGTCTCTTCTTCATCGTCCTGTGATTCTTCAGATGATGAAGAAGTAGTGGATCCAGCAGAACATATAAATAGAACATCCAAAACTAATGTTTTTTGGACAGTACTGCTGGGGTTCCCATCACATAATATCATAAGTGTTGCTGAAGGCGCTGTAGGAATTCCCCAATGCTTGTCCAAAAGAGATGTTTTCTGTAAATTTTTTTCAGATGAAATTGCAGATGAGGACGTTTTGTGTACTAACTTAGAAGGAAAACATATCGCTTCAGGAAGAAAAAAAACATGGAAAAATATAACAAAAGAGGAACTATATGGTTATATTGCCCTTACTCTTCTGGCAGGGTGCACAAAATCATACAATGTTTCAATCAGAGAATTATTTCTGAACCCTTTTTCAGACCCACACTACAAAGCTACAATGTCAGTCAATAGATTTGAGAATATTCGAAGAAGCCTTCATTTTGATGATAAGAGAACTCGTCCTGTGAGGTTGGAAAACAGATAAATTAGCCCCGATTAGCTACATCTGAAATCTTTTCATCAAAAACTGCACAATGCTTTACCATTCTAATGACAATGTGACTGTGACGACCATCCGCTGTGAGGCCGAACTGCTGGTAGGCAGCACCCCGAGAAACCCTGAGACCCCTATACAGGGATCTGGAATTACAGCGGAGCCCAGGGGGTAGCTGCCTATATGAGCAACAGAGCCGGGGAGGTCGCCAGGGAAAAATCAAGACCCAAAAAACGAAGTCAGAAGTCCGAGTCAAAACCGAGAGGGCAGCTAAGGTACAAATTCGTCAGGCAGTAGCAGAGTCAAAAATCCAGGCAAAGGTCAAGGGCAAAACCAAGAGGGCAGCTGAGGTACAAAATCAATAGGCAGAGGCAGAGTCAGAAATCCAGGCAAGGTCAGACATGAAACTAAACACACACTATCACTGGGGAACCAAAACTATATCTGGCGGCCTGCAAGCCAGGCTCCAATGTACTTGAAGGGCGTGGCTACCTCCCATAGGCTGGAGCCCACAGCCTGATGATCTCATCCGGACTGCTCCTAGAACCAGGCCAGATGGTGATGCACGACTGGCTCCGCCCACCCCACTTCTGACAGCAGAACGAAGGCTGCGCCTAACAGACAGCTCTGCAGGGCCCGCTCCTCTGCTACCAACACCACCCAAAGGAGAAACATGGCGGCGCTCAGCGACAGAGGCAGGCGTCGCAGGAGCAGGTCCATATGAGGACAAGGCCCTCCTATCACTGGCGCCATCAGCTGAAGGAAACCGGCTCCTCCCAGTGGCCGAGGCAGGAACACCAGCCACCGAGTCCAATGGCGATGTGACAGTGACAGTGTATGAGCAACTTCTTGCCTTTAGGGGATGTTGCAAATTCATTCAGTATATGTCCAGTAAACCTGCCAAGTATGGCATAAACATTTTCTAGATGTGTCATTCTACAAGCTATTATGGCATGAGTGGTCTGATTTACTGTGGCAAAGAAGCTGATGCTCCAGTCCAAAAAGACCTATGTTCTGACATAGTAAAAACACTTGCAGTACCAATTTTCAATTCTGGAAAAAAATGAAACAATGGACAACTACTTTACCAATCTGGAACTGGGCAAATTTTTGCTTCAGAAAAAACTCACTTGTTGGTACTATGAGGCCAAACAGCCACGAAATTCCTCCAAACATGAAGCATAATCCCAAGCAAACACTTTATGAGAGTGTCTTTGGTTTCTGGAATCAAGCGACAATGGTATCTTATAAAGCAAAGAAAGAAAAATCTGTGATATTACTGAGTACAAAGCATTTTGATGGAAGTATGGACACCGATGACAGGAAACAGAAACCTGAAATCATACTGCATTATAATAAAACAAAAGGAGGTGTGGACAAGATGGAGAAATGATTGGAGAGTATTACAGAATTCCATGCCAAGAGGAAGGATAAGAGACTTCTATTCTTGACAGAACTTTGCTATGAACGTTTGATGCCTACCATGATAGTGCAAAGCAACACGAAATGCTTTCCAAGGCAAATTACGGAAGCTATGATCCGATGTGGTATATATTTTCAGGAACATCCAGAACCAAGAGAAAAAAAAAGAAAATGCTGTTATATTTGTCCAGCAAAAAAGGAAAGGAAATCTGAGCGTTTCTGTACTACTTGTGGACAAAATGTCTGCAAGGAACATTCTTCCGAAAAAATAATATGTGAAAATTGTTGGGGTAATCAGTAAAGATGAAAAGTAAAGTTTTTGAAAAGAAATATTCCTGCACCATGTTTACTACAACTTTTATATAAAAAAACATTTAGACAAAAAAATAGTTTTATATATATTTATATATATATATATATATATATATATATATATATATATATATATATATATATACAGAATTATATAGAATGCATATATTGGGCGTTTTAAGTTGGTGTAATTACTTTTTTCGTTTTATGCACTTAATTATAATGTTTTGAAATATTCACATCTCAAATAAACTTTGAAAAGTATTTCTATTTGAGTTACTCCATGTTATTTGCACATAGGCCTAAAAGGCCCCAGGTATGTGAAAGTGTAGATTTCTATGGTTGCACGTTCTAGCGATAATGTTTGGGCCTGTCCACGCTGAGGATTCCAGCTCTCAGCTGCTAGGTTGTACCTGGCTGGCAACCAAAACCATGATGAAACTCCACATAGTTTTTTTTAGTTGTATAAATAATTTAAAAGGAAAAGAGATGTGGGTTTTGCCGTATTTTTAGTTGCCAGCAAGGTACTACTTGTCAGCTTCGGACTGCCACCCACCCCCAGCTGCCTAGTTGTACTTGGCTGTCAACCAAAAAATAAAGCGAAGACCGACTTTTTTTAAAGAAATTATTTAGGGAAAAAAAATGACATGGAGCTGCACCATATTTTTGGTTCAGCCAGGTACAGCTAGGCAGCTGGGGGCTGGAATCCTCAGCATGGAGAGGCATTCAGGGACCACATGCTGCGAATTGCAGCCTGCAGCCACCCCAGAGAATGGCACATTAATTGAAGCACCATTTTCTGGCGCTGTACCCAAACTCTTCCAGTTGCTCTGGTGCCAGTGACAAACTGGGTAATAAAGGACTAAATGCCAGCTTTTTTATTGGCAGCTGGCAATAAACCTGCGATTCATAATGTCGGGCCAATGTTAGAACCGGCCATTAAAAATCTCTAGTAAATAGTAAAAAAAAAATACACCACACAGAAAAAAATCTTTTAATTAGAAAAAGGAACACAAGCAAAATTCAGACTCCATCTTTATTAACATCCGACATAATTCAAAGCTATGATCCCACGACGCTCGATCACCTCTGCTACATCCAAAGACTGCAGCAAGGGATCAAGTGTCCTCTTGATGCAGTCTCCGGCATAATAGTGATGGTCCACTGTATGGAAATGATCTGCCATACATTGCACTTTCACTATGAGCCTAGAGACTACAACAAGAGGACACTTGATTCCTTGTTGTAGTCTCTGGGATCCCAGTGATGGTGCACTGTATGCCAATTATCTGCCATACAGTGCATCATCATTGTGACCCAAGAGTGACATCACCACTCCCAGATCATTGCCATACAGTGCACAATCACCGGAACACCAGAGACTACAAGAGGATACTTGATCCCTTGTTGTAGTCTCTGGTGTCATAATGATGGAGCACTGCATGGCAGACCATTGCCATACAGTGCAGCATCACTGTGCAAACCGAAGTATCAGAGATCACATGATCTCTGAGGTTTGGGTCAGATGACCCGACATCGCCATGGTAATGTCGGGTTACCATGGTGATCGGCTCACCATAATTACATTACAATGAGCCGACCACTGCCGGGGAGAAGTAAGTGACTGCTCGCTCCCTCTCCCCGGATCTGAAGTGCTGTGACCGTAAGATCACAACTCTTAGGAGGTGACAGAACAACTGAAGCATGGCGGTAGTGCAGGGCACATGTGCCTGCCGCCTGCTTGTGCCCCTGCTTCTCTGCAGCCCGATCTCCCTGCATGGAGATCAGGCTGCAGAGAAGTGATCTTACATCGGGGCACAGCGATCCGCTATGTGAAACAGGGGCACAAGCAGGTGACGGTGAAGGGGTTAACATAGAGCAGGTGAAATAAGTATTGAACACATTACCAATTTTCTAATATATTTCTAAAGGTGCTAGTTACATAAATTTCTCACCACCTCTAACACCCCACCTAATCCACACAGGCAAAGAAATTTTAAAGAATCCGTCAGCACTTTGAACTTTCTGAAAAAAGTCCTACCTGTCTGTATCATGTAAGATGTCGTTGTTGATAAATGACCTTTTATTACTTTATGTAAATTAGATCTTCTAGGCTATGGGGCAGATGCTGCCTGGAAGATAACTCTGCCTCCAGAGATTATATTAAACATAAGTGGAAGTTAGCAGTGTGATATGTGATGGCTGCTCTCTGCTCTCCTGATTTCACTACAGAGTTTTGTGTGATTATGGCTGCGTTCACACATTTGCGTATTTTGCTGCGCTTTTTTGCGCGTGCTTTTCGCTGTGTTTTTCGGCCGCGCAAAAAAGCGCAACAAAATACGCAGGGGCTTTCACACACTGCGCTTTCTTTACCCCAGAAAGTGCAGTGATGTCACAGAGGAGAGGAAGAATCCTGCTTCCTCCTCCCCTCTGTGACAGCCCCATTAGATTTCACAGAGTATTAATATACACTGCGAAATCTAAATTAAACAAAAGCAAGTGTATGAAAAATAAAAAAGAATGAAATACTTTACCTGTCCGACGCCTTTTCCCGGTGTTCGGTGTCCGGTTCCAAGTGAGATGTCTTCTTCCAAGACCTGTGGTGACGTCAGAGGGGCATTCCCGGCGCTGATTGGGCTGCTCGCGGTCATGTGAGCAGCCAATCTGATCCGGGAACGCCCCTCTGACATCACCACAGGTCCTGGAAGAAGACATCTCTCTTGGAACCGGACACCGAACACCGGGAGAAGGCGTCGGACAGGTGAAGTATTCATTGTTTTTTATTTTTCATACACTTGCCTTTGTTTAATTTAGATTTCGCAGTGTATATTAATACACTGTGAAATCTAATGGGCGGCCACAGCTGTCACAGAGGGGAGGAGGAAGCAGGATTCTTCCTCCCCTCTGTGACATCACAGGGAGAAAACGCAGGAGCAGCTGCGTAAAGAATTGACATCTCATCTTTCTCCCTGAAAACGCACTCCGTATATTTACGCACTGTCTGCACGGCAAAGTGAATTTCCCATTCACTTTGCTGGCAGACACAAAACACATTGCATATTTTGAAAAGCGTGCGTAAAAAAGCGCAGTAAAATACGCAATGTGTGAACGCAGCCTATAACTGACAAATCTGCAGATTCCTCTCAGCTTAAGCTTCCATCGCTTAGGTAGACAAGGGTGCGATGTTGTTGTAATACAGCAGAGCAAAAAATGTGTTTGTGAGAAGTCAAAGTTAGTTTCTCGTATTCCGTGTCATTTACTTGTCTCACACTGGTAACTCCTCCTTCTATTTATAATAAAGTCTGGAGGCAGAGTTATCTTCCAGGCAACATCTGCCCGATAGCCTGGAACAGCTCATTTACATAAAGTGATAAAAGATCATTTCTCCACAACATGGCATCTGATATGAGGCAGACAGGTATGATTATTTTCAGCAGTCTATAACTTACAAGTGCATCTCAATGAATTAGAATATTATCAATAAGTTAATTTTTTTCAGTAATTCAATACAAAAAGTGAAACGCATATATTATATAAAGTCATTACAAACAGAGTTAGGGTGGCTCCACACTTGCATTCCCCGTCGCTGTGTATTGTGGCAGGGGAGCGCAAGCCGAGCGCATACTACGCACGTCCTTATGTTTAACATGGGGATGCACGGTGTATGCGCTCGGGTGCACATGGCCGTGTGCACCCATAGCCCGCCATGTGTGATTTGTACGCATGCGGATGCTTGCGTATAAATCATACATTCTCGTCCGCGCCATGAAAGCAACATACAGTCTCTGGTATCATAGTGATGGTGCACTGTAAGGCAATGATCTGCCATACAGTGCACTTTCACTATGAAGACTAGAGACTACAACAAGAGAACACTTGATCCCTTGTTGTAGTCTCTGGGATCCCAGTGATTTTGACATGTTGCATTCATGGTAAGGATGAGAATGTATGATTTGTACGCAAGCCTCTACATGTGTACAAATCACACATGGTGGGCAATGGTTGCGCACGGCCATGCGCACCCGAGCGCATACACCGTGCGTCTCCATGTTAAACATAGGGACGCGCGATGTATGCGCTCGGCTTGTGCTTACGCAAGTGTGAAGCCAGCCTAATCTATTTCAAATGTTTATTTCTGTAAATGTTGATGATTATGCATTATAGCCAATGAAAACCCAAAGGTCATTATCTCAGAAAATTAAAGTAGAAAGGAGGAAGGGTTAAAAACCGCACTGCCATATTCCATGAGACATTAAAGGGTGAATATAATATTCATGTATTAGTCAACGCATTTCAGGACTCCTAGAAACGCCCTTAAACATGGCAATATGATATTGATTTGTCCTGAGGAAGGGGCCAGGGATAGCATAGGCTATGTTCTTTAGTGTGAAAAATAAGAACATCCGTTATCCTTATTTCACTTTCCACTCTAGTTTTGTTACAAAAGTAATGGAATGAATTGGTCTTATAAGAATACACACAGCCAAATGTTGAAATATAGCTTATTGCATATAATTAAGCTTTTAATAAGTTTCCTAATAACAATTGAACATTTCTTTTTGTATAATGAAATGTGATTACAGAATAAGCATTTGTTTTTTTTCAAATAACTGAAAAATGTTGCAATACATTTTTAGATCTTATATTAGTTTTGAATAGGGAAAGCTCTATTAAGTTGGAAGTTATTGAGAAATATTAAAATATTCACATAATTTATATAGAGTATTTTAGGATAATTAAAAATCGGAAAAAAAAGCTTTGTTCTGCTTATATTAATCCAGTAAAGCAATTAGAAATACAGTATTCTAGTAGAGCAGATATATTAGTGTGAAATTGATTTCTACTCAAATATTGCAGAAATCTGCATTCGCCAAAATGTATATTGTTTTGTATTTTGCTTCCATGTAGATTCAGCTGAATGGTTACAGACTAGCTGCCCTTTTTCTTAACCATATACTGCAGATCCTTTAAAAGTAGGCCTAGGCTAAGTGCCGGCCACGGGCCACCTCTGGCCTTCTGGCTGTTCAAGTTTACTACAGGATTCTAGCTGTATATAATGACATTTGGCCCATTTATGTTCTGTACACCCAGTTACCATGATATGGTCCCATTTTACACAATTAAGCTCTTCCCTTAAATTGATAAAATAAGCTTTCCTAGACTTCCAGGTTTTAGCATTTCTGCTTTTTAATGTTGAATATTACATTGAAACTTACCATATTATAGACTCTGCTGCCCAAATACTCCTCGATCTGTAGATTTTAAAGGGAACCTGTCACCCCAAATAAGCTTTCTAAACTATTAATACTTGCCCCTGCAGCCTTAGAATACATTATAACACATCCCTGCCTCACCTTTTGTAGTAATCTACAAGTACTAATGTACTTTGCAAACTTACGAAAATGTTGTCAGAGGCACGTTCCTGAAGTCATTTTGACCAGTAGGCGGGTCCCCTTGTGCCGTGCTACCCATGCCTCGTTGCTGTAATATGCCGTAATGGGCGTCATTATACAGAAGCAGAGCGTGGGCACGATTTCAATATCGCGCCCGCCACGTCACCACTGCGACGCCGTCATGTGACGCCGGGACGCGTCACTTCTAGTTGCAGGGTTCACAGGCAGACTTCGCGCATGTGCAGATAGCATGCTGATGTCTGCCTGTGTGCGACCGGAAGTGACGCGCGAACCAGGGGTAGCACGGCACAAGGGGACCCGCCTACTGGTCAAATTACCTTCAGGAACAAAAATACACACTCCTCTACTCTTTTTGTCTTTCGTGTCCTTTTTGAATGTAGCATAACCCTCTACATTTGTCAACCAGTCATGAATTTCATCACACCAGGTTCCCTTAATGCCAACCAAATCATAATACATGGCTGACATAAGAGTCTCCAATTCATTCATTTTGTTTGCAAAACTTCTTGTGTTTGTCAGCAGACATTTAATACTATTATAAAAAAAAAATGCTGCACAAATGAATAATAATGACCCAAATGAAACATTCTTTCCTACAGAAAACACTTTTTTGTATGATCAACAATGTTATTGATTGTTCTTTTAAATGCATTCTGGATCTGTACTTATAATTGTTTTATCACATGTGATGAGTATGACGTTCATTAGATCAACTCCAATATAAATAATGGGAAATGACGTCACAAGCTATCAGACCAGCAGAAGTGCCACTTAGGGCGCGAAACGGACCATTGTCCGGCATCCCTCCACGTTCCTCCCGCTGCTTGCAGCGTTTTTTTTCGTGGCCGCACCTGCCGCAAGTGCCGAAATTGCACTTGCCGCATCTGCCGCACCCTTTCCGCAAGCCCCATAGACATTGCATGGGGCTTGCCGCAAGTGTGCCGCAAGTGTCGCGGTTATGCAGTAATCGCGGCAGATGCGGTTTTTTCACCGCATCTGCCACGATTTGAAATTACCGCTGATGTGAAAGGGCCCTTACTTGCAAAACTACCCACCACTTCCCTTCAGGTGGGATTGTACATTAAGATGAGCTATTGGACTGCAATAAGCCCATATACTGTTCTTTCATTGGGACCTCTTCTGTTTTTGTCCACCACTGATACAACAGCCAGACTGAACTTTCAGAGCTGTAAGTAGAGGTAGAAGGAGACAGCTCCACCAAATGATAGCATGTCTGGGAGAAGACAAATAATTCAGCACTGGAGAATGCATAATAGAACAATCAGCTTTATTCAAATTATATTAAAATCCACATTTGGAACCAGTATATATAACCTAGCTGAAAAGTTTCTAACTGTGCCAGTACTCACGGCTTTCATGAGCTGAGTAATGATTGATTCACCCCAGATACATGGGCTCCATACGAGGTATTAGTATGGTTTGGATCAAGTTGAATATTTTTTGTCGAACACCCTGGATACCATATAATCCGTCTATCTGCATGCAGCTGCCCTGTATTAAGACTTCCGTACCTAGGATGGATTTTTTTCATCAAGAGCTGTGAACTGCTAATAGTGTTGTTGTGTCTTAGAGATCCTCAGACTCTGAGCATTCTTGGAACAGAAGTCAAGGAAAGGGGACTATTGCACTTACAGAATAAGGCTGGGGTCACACTTGGCAACGGTTTTTTTAGTGCCTTAAAAAAAAGCATGTGTTTCTGCATGCTTTTTTCATTTCAGCATGCATTTTTTTAGGTGCCTTAAGCCACCCATGAGTTTTTCCATGCGTTTTTGAATCAGCACCCAAAAAAAGTTCAAGTACTATTTTTTGGTGCTGATTTAAAAACACATGCGATTTTTAGAAAACGCATGCGTTTTTTTAACATGGGCTCCTATGGAAAACGCATGAGTTTTTGGATGGTACTAAAAGGTACTAATGTACCATGCGTTTTTGCATGCATTTTTGAAGGCAGCTACTCACCTAAGTGCAAAAACTCATGCCAAAAACGCATGGCACTTTAGACATGCATTTTTGCTATTAGGGCATGCGTTTTTTGCATGGGGGCCTATGGGTGCGTTTTTACATGGTTTTTTAAAAACACAGGTCTCCAAAAAAGCATGAAAAAAAACGCAAGTGTGACCCTAGCCTAACACAGGGATCCATCGTCTGTAATGAAGTTTATTTGGTCTACATGTTTCAAAGCAAATTTCATCTTGGTCAAGACAATGTGAAATGCGTTGGCCAAATAAACTTTGAAATTCAGACAATGAATCCCTATGCTATTCCCACAGTACACTTTCTTTGCCTTCTAGTCCAAGAATTGATCTGACTCACCGTAGGCCCGTGGACTCCGGTTTAGACAGGCTGAAGCTCCTTCCTCCTAGTCACGGGTGGGCCGCGCCTGCCGGTAGTGAGGCCCGGTTGAGTGCAGATCGGTAATCGTTACCGACGCTGCGGAACCTCCGGGGGATGGACAGCAGCAAGATGGAACGCTCCCCACAGGCTGAGCGGTGATCCCCGGAGGCTAGAGCTGCTTAAGATGTTGTGCGGCAGCTGCGGTTACCTTGTGTGCGGACGGATGAAATCATAAGGAAGCACGGACACTGAAAGTCTCTGTTACGGGTCTTTACTGTAACCAGCAGGCAGTACATGGTATACAGTTAACAGGTAGCAGACCGGGCGGACTCAGCAGTGATAGGTGTCCCTCAGAGATCTGTAGTGTTCCTCCATTCTAGCTAAGTATTTGCCATCGTCGCCCAGGAATACCAGGTCGGGTACGGGGAGGCTGCTTCAATCCCTATCCAAGATGTATGTTATGGATGTTCTGGGGAGCCTTGGATCCCTCGGTGGGTACACCGCTGGTTAGACGACTGGAATGTGGCTGGTGGTGGGGTGCTCCTGTAAAGCTGCTCCTCCACGCTTCTGGTTCGCGTAGCAGAGGTGAACTGCTGCCAGCTTCGGTACCAGTGAACCGGCTGTAAATTGGGCACGGGGGTATTTTGGAACCCGTGGTTGGTGATGCCCGATCCCGGTTGTTGAGGCCTCAGGTGCTAACACCCAACCGGTGACGGCCCAGGGGCTGCACGGGGTGCAGAGCCCCCGCTCCACTCCAAGTTCAAGTCTGTCTCTCTTGTCTAGACTCGACTCCCACCAGACTCACTAACTAAAGTCTGTACATCTCCTACACTACCCTTACACTCCGCCCACCAGGACCTTGGATTGGCCCTCTATGTTAAGTGATGCATGCAGGGTTTGGATCTCTAAGTTAACCATATGGCTGCTGGGTCGGAGAATATTGCTGCTGCATTTATGGCTGCAATACCCTCCTGTGACGCACTCGTTGCGGGGCGCCACAGATCTATTTATAGGTCTGCATCAGCCAGTCACCTGCTTCTATAGTGATTGTGTCTGACACAACCACGTAAGGCGAGCACTTCCTTTACTTCAACTATACCCTATTTGCCATCCGATAAGACCCCATCCCTGCACCTTTTCTTTACTGATCATTTGGATTGATGTTCTTATTGTCAGGCTCTGTGTAATTGACAGTGGTTTAGCTGTAGCCATATTATAAAGCTCTGTCATAATGGAGCCGACCTAAGCAGTAGACAAGCAACAAGATCAAAGGGAAACATACAACAGGAAAGCAGTTCCTAGTATTACATTTTTTTAAGCTTATGACTGGGTATCTACATTAATGATAGACAGGTAGGCAAAGATATCTATCAAATATATCAGAGATGAAAAGCCAAGCATCAGTGTCAGAATAAAAGGACTTGAAAACTTTATATTGATTTGTAAGTTGGACTGACAGTCACATTCCTCCCTGAAGACACCAACCATACTGCTGTATTGTGTCATGCATCTTTGTGAGTAATGAACAATGTGAGCTGTAATGTGATGTACTGTGATATGTGTAATTTAAAGCATTTTATTTGTGGTTTGCCAGTATAATGGACAGCAGTGTTATGTATAGAATATTTGGTAACGGAGGTTTGCCCAGAAACATGCTGTAAGACAAGTAATAGTTAAGTTTTTGGACTAGCTCACAACGTTAGGAGATAGTCTTTAAGGTAAGTGACAATTTCCTGTATGATTTCAGATAGGGAACTGCTAGAGAATAGTGTGGATGTACAGTCTGATGGGTCATCAAGGCGACATGTAGTGAGTAGCAACTGGTACAAAGAGATCAGAGTGAAAGAGTGTGATCCGAGAGTATTTCCCGAGACAAAGATTGAGAGGCACAATTATAACTAGAGAACAATCATCCAGAAAAATAGCCTGACACACCAGAGAGGATGCACAGGTCGGCTCGGCAGTGATAACGCCCCAAGCCTAAGAGATAATCCGTCGAACAGAAAAGATTGTGCTGTGCTTAGTAACCAGATGTGTACCCTGGTTACCAGGAAACACATCAGGTTAGAGGGGCGTCACACACGCTGATGTATGCTGCGGGAGACCAACAATCAAAAAATGGTCCTGTCCATTACACAGCGAACAGCGAGCTCATCGCTGGTCGCTGCAGCATGTTGTTGCACCCCAGGGGTTAATGTGCCACAGTAACACCTCAAAGAGTTAACTCCCTACCCAACCCACAACACTACACCAGCGCCTCCAGACCAGAAGGAGGGAGCTAAAGCTGCTTCCCTATATATTCTGGTGTGGAGAGGAAGTGGGGAAGAGCAAAGTGGTGGGAGGAGCTAATGTTGTTTACCTCAGAGTGGCAGTGACAGTTAGTCAGTTGGAGTTAGTTCAGTTCCTGGGAGGATGGAGGAAGAAAGACTGGTGGTGTAAAGGGGCTGCCTTAGGCCTCTCCACAGCCTGCCACCCACTTCCAGGCCTAGCCAGGGTCTGACGGAAGGAGTAAAAGAAACAGGAGAACACATCTGGGAGACTGAGATACCTCATAACTCGCCCCGGAGAAGCGTACAGACCGGATACCGGATCCAAAACTGTGACTGACACATGCAGCACAGTAAACACTGGACTAGTGGAGGTTATATATCTACACTGTACCTCAGTGAAGCAACACGGCGGGGTCAGAAATACAGAGGAAAGACTCAAGTTGCCTAGCAAATGGGGTACCTGTGAGGAGAGACAGGCCAGCAGCCTAGCTGCAGCGGCAGCAGAGCCACACACACAGCGCAGGAGAGGGAAGCTGAGGACCCGGACAGGGTGGGAGCAACCTGGCCCCGGTACAGACTCCATGGACAGTACTCTGCTAACAACATCATCTGCAGTAAAGACTTGGAAAACTTCAAAACCGTGAGTTTATGTGATCCTTGTGCTCAAATCCTGCGTTCCCTCACAAGCAATTATCATCTCTACTACTACCCCTATACTGCAATATCCATAGCACCATTTATAGACTGTTACTATCTCTGCCCCGGGGAACCAAGCTCTACCTGTGGAGAGCCAATACATCCCCAGCTGCCAAACATCATCATCATCATTAGGTTCTGCAGCAGCGGTGGTCAACCATCAGCCTTCTCCGATTGAAAATCAGATTGGAAATTCACTTTTCAAGTGCAGGATATTGATGGACAGGTCTGGTCACATACTCTTCCATCAGCAGCTAATTTGTCTACAGCAGATCTGTCCAGTCTGGGATGAAAGCTGTACTAACAGCTGCAGGAGGAAAACACATAATACCTGTAAAAATCTTGTCCTCAACATTATCAAATGGCCATCCCCTTCAGTCCAACGTCCAAAATCAAAACCACAAAACTTACATATTGATATTGATGGTAGACCAAGTAATTCAATTTTTTATTCTTTAAAGGGGTTCTCCTGTAGTAGAGAAAAAAAAAAATAACCAAAGGAAATGTAATTTAAATAGATTTCTAAACAAATTTAATTAGTAAATAACAATAGTTTTCTCTAGAGAGGGAATCACTGTAGAATTAAAATGGTCGCTGTTCAGTTACATCGACAGAAAGCTATCCCAGAATTTTAGGACAGGTGCCTTTGAGCATGTTGTACAGTAGGAAGATCTGTAGGAAGATGAGCTGCAATAATACTACAGGAGATACTGACTCACCGTAGGCTCGTGGACTCCGGTTTAGACAGGCTGTAGCTCCTTCCTCCTTGTCACGGGTGGGCCGCGCCTGCCGGTAGTTAGGCCCGGTTGAGTGCAGATCAAAAGTTGAAGACGTCTTGTAGGAACAGATTAAAGGGGTTAATTTATTTGTGACGCCACCTATGAGTAGTTTGGTCAGTCCGACCGACGCTGCGGAACCTCCGGGGGATGGACAGCAGCAAGATGGAACGCTCCCCACAGGCTGAGCGGTGATCCCCGGAGGCTGGAGCTGCTTAAGATGTTGTGCGGCAGCTGCGGTTACCTTGTGTGCGGACGGATGCAATCATAAGGAAACGGGTCTTTACTGTAACCAGCAGGCAGTACATGGCATACAGTTAACGAGGAGTGGACCGGGTGGACTCAGCAGTGATAGGTGTCCCTCAGAGATCGGTAGTGTTCCTCCATTCTAGCTGAGTATTTGCCATTGTCGCCCAGGAATACCAGGTCGGGTGCGGGGAGGCTGCTTCAATCCCTATCCAAGATGTACGTTATGGATGTTTTGGGGAGCCTTGGATCCCTCGGTGGGTACACCGCTGGTTAGACGACTGGAATTTGGCGGGTGGTGGGGTGCTCCTGTGAAGCTGCTCCTCCACGCTTCTGGTTTGCGTAGCAGAGGTGAACTGCTGCCAGCTTCGGTACCAGTGAACCGGCTGTGAGTTGGGCACGGGGGTCTTTTGGAACCCGTGGTTGGTGATGCCCGATCCCGGTTGTTGAGGCCTCAGGTGCTAACACCCGACCAGTGACGGCCCAGGGGCTGCACGGGGTGCAGAGCCCCTGCTCCTCTCCAAGTTCAAGTCTGTCTCTCTCTCTTGTCTAGACTCGACTCCCTCCAGACTCACTAACTAAAGTCTGTACATCTCCTACACTACCCTTACACTCCGCCCACCAGGACCTTGGATTGGCCCTCTATGTTAAGTGATGCATGCAGGGTTTGGATCTCTAAGTTAACCATATGACTGCTGGGTCGGAGAATATTGCGGCTGCATTTATGGCTGCAATATCCTTCTGTGACGCACTCGTTGCGGGGCGCCACACTCCCCCTTGGTTAAATTCGCTTGTCCCCAAGCGTCACACTACCCACATTCCAGAGGTTTTTATATTTTATAACAGGTAATACACTTTTATTAATCACAGGTCATTATTTTGCATAAAAGTGAGGCAAGTAAAATAAACAGGTTGCACTTTGCGCGGACTCGGCGGGCGGTCGGCTGTCCCTAGGTGAAAGTTCAGGCTGTAGCCACCAGATCACACAGTCAGTGATTAACAGGAACAGAGTCAGTTATTGAGTGAGTCCAAGCTTTTAAGTCACTGGCACGGAGAACGATGGCGCACCCGGATACCGAACCACCCATCTGGACAAGCATAGCGCTCATAAGTGATTATATCGCCCCGGTATAGGTCGCGATCGGGATGTCCTCTGGGCAAGTGTGACTCGACTTCCCGGCGCCCCACAAACACCTCCTCATTCAAACCCACCTCCCAAGCGAACCCCCACCCGGTAGATAAATTAAAGGTGGAAATTCTACCTTCGCGGCGGAGTTCATCAGGCAGCAGCGGCTGGCGGCGAGCCTCGGCACGGGCCTGCATGTTGGCGCGTTCACAGGCTTGCCACTCCTCTCATCGGCACTGGCATACATCTCCGTCGGTACAACTCAGGGTGTGAAGATGAACGGTGGAGCTGGTGGTTTGGTAGGAAGCTTGGGCTTGGCGGGCAGTCTGGACCGGCACCCTTTGGAACGGCACAGGGGAAGGTGTCGGCGTTGCACCCGACCAGTGTACCCGAGCTGGCTGCTCGACGGAGGGTCCTCGCTGTCTCTCCAAGCAAAACCGGTGTTGAAATCCTCAGGGATGCTGCGGGTCTCGTCGTCGTCATCTACCTCTTCTCCCTCAACGACTACATCGGGCTGCTCGATGGTTGGAGATGCTGGAGCTGGTTCCTCTGTACAGCAGGGCGGTGGTGCTGCGGATCCTTCCTCAGGGACGTCCTGCAGGGCTTCCAGGCTGCCTGCCTCTTCTTCTGTTTCTGCAGGTAGAGGTGTCTCAATCCCGGTTACCAGGTAGGCCTCGGCAGTTGCAACGGAGGTCTCCGGTACGGGGATGAAAGAGGCAACAGTCTCTTTAGTAGTACAACTGTTGGCAGGTTCCTCAGTGGGAACTTGGTAAAGGTCAAGCTCTTTGGGGGAGCGTGTTGTAAGCTCCGGCTCAAAAACGGGGTCGGCTGCGGTTTCAATCGCTGGAACGGGCTGTGCTGGGACCTCCACTGGAATGAGGCAGTCTATCGGCTCAGGTGACGAAGCAGGACAGGTGGTGGGCGACGGTGAGGCGGTTGAGAAGCTGGCGACATCGTCCGGCCCTGGAGTAGCTGTACCCGGTCGGCTCTGCTGCATCGCATAGTGTAGTCGGCGGCCCAGGCTCACGCTCCAGCTACGGATCGTCCATTCTACAGTCTCGATCAGCCTTACACGGAGGTCTTGCAGAGCCTCCTGCCAGAAGTCGGGGCTGCCGTCAATGGTAAGGACGGGACCCGGACCCGGATGGCCTATGGCTGCTCTGGCCTCCGCCTTGACCTCCCGCATTAGGTCTTGGAGTCTTGTGCTGGCCATTCTCTTCTTTGGAGGGAACCACACCCGTTCAACCGGTAACCGTTCTGGTTGAGAGTTGGTGAAGAAGTGTCTCTGACACTCCCATTTCCTTTTGGCTTCTGTAGTCCAATTGTGGAAAAAAGTCTTTGGGGTCCGCCCCCATGGTTGATTCGAGCAATCAGGGCGGACAAAGAGTTTGGCGCCTTTGCCTTTAGCCCTCCCACGATGAGGGGAGGTGGCTCACCCCTGGGCTTGCACGTGGCGGATCCTTATGGCGGGAACGCCATCTTGGGCGCCATCTTGGCCCACGGTGAAAAGGTGGGAAAGTTCTTTTAGGGACGTACAAAGTCCAAATTGTAGACATTAAAGTCATTTTTAAGCACATTATACCAGTTAGGGAACGGGCCTGCTCGTATCCTGTTCTTGACGCCATTCTCTGACTCACCGCAGGCCCGTGGACTCCGGTTTAGACAGGCTGTAGCTCCTTCCTCCTTGTCACGGGTGGGCCGCGCCTGCCGGTAGTTAGGCCCGGTTGAGTGCAGATCAAAAGTTGAAGACGTCTTGTAGGAACAGATTAAAGGGGTTAATTTATTCGTGACGCCACCTATGAGTAGTTCGGTCAGTCCGACCGACGCTGCGGAACCTCCGGGGGATGGACAGCAGCAAGATGGAACGCTCCCCACAGGCTGAGCGGTGATCCCCGGAGGCTGGAGCTGCTTAAGATGTTGTGCGGCAGCTGCGGTTACCTTGTGTGCGGACGGATGCAATCATAAGGAAGCACGGACACTGAAAGTCTCTGTAAAGGGTCTTTACTGTAACCAGCAGGCAGTACATGGCATACAGTTAACGGGTAGTGGACCGGGTGGACTCAGCAGTGATAGGTGTCCCTCAGAGATCCGTAGTGTTCCTCCATTCTAGCTAAGTATTTGCCATTGTCGCCCAGGGATACCAGGTCGGGTACGGGGAGGCTGCTTCAATCCCTATCCAAGATGTACGTTATGGATGTTTTGGGGAGCATTGGATCCCTCGGTGGGTACACCGCTGGTTAGACGACTGGAATTTGGCGGGTGGTGGGGTGCTCCTGTGAAGCTGCTCCTCCACGCTTCTGGTTCGCGTAGCAGAGGTGAACTGCTGCCAGCTTCGGTACCAGTGAATCGGCTGTGAGTTGGGCACGGGGGTCTTTTGGAACCTGTGGTTGGTGATGCCCGATCCTGGTTGTTGAGGCCTCAGGTGCTAATACCCGACCGGTGACGGCCCAGGGGCTGCACAGGGTGCAGAGTCCCTGCTTCTACTCCAAGTTCAAGTCTGTGTCTTGTCTAGACTCTTCCCAGACTAACTAACTAAGTGTCTGTACTTCTCCTACACTACCCTTACACTCCGCCCACCAGGACCTTGGATTGGCCCTCTATGTTGTGATGCATGCAGGGTTTGGATCTCTAAGTTAACCATATGACTGCTGGGTCGGAGAATATTGCGGCTGCATTTATGGCTGCAATACCCTCCTGTGACGCACTCGTTGCGGGGCGCCACAATACCACAGGCAGTGGCATAACGATTGAGGTCGCAGCAGTCGTGGCTGAAACGAGGCCTGGTCCTGTAGGGGGGCCCTTGCCTCCCTGTAGGGGGGCCTGCGCCTCCAGCCGCCTCCCGCGACCGCAATCGCAGCTCGGCTCCAACACTCTGTGTGTCAGAGGAGAGGAGGCGAGGGGAGGGAAGTTTCCTGCTTTGTGCTGCAGATCCCGTCCCTCCTCTCCTCTCATCTGCTGCGGGCTCCCTGCCCTGCACTGTGCGCTCCACTGGGGAGCCCGAGGCCAGCAGTATTAACCCCCTCCCGCTTCTTACCCACGGCCGGCCAGTAGCACCCCTTCCCCCCGGTTCCTCACCTGCGGCCGGCCAGTAACACCCCCCACTGCTCCTCTCCGGCGGTGTGAGGGTATAATGCACTGCTGGGGGGACCCCGGTCTAAATATCGCACCGGGGCCGGCCAGGCTCCGGTTACGCCACTGACCACAGGTGTTGAGGTAAGAAGAGGCTGCTCATACTTCTGTTTACCCTTTATCTCTGAATGTCTGCACAAGGTATATCTTATCTCCAGGTCCAAGCAGCAGAACCTCATACTGCACATGCTCACAGACACCGGTCCTAATATTCCAGGACAGGATTCTGTGTAACAGGGCAGAGCTATTTGAATTCTGCAGTGATTACCTCCGAAGACAAAATGATTGTTATTTAATTAAATCTATTTGGGGCTTTATTTATAATGAAAATTCTTTTAGTGATTTTCTTTTTTTATTCTTGCAGATCCCCTTTAATAATCATTCCTATTTGACTTATTTATTCAATATTTGACCAAACCAGAATGTTCTTCAAAAGGAAAAGTCACAGCATCTGCAGACAGCTGTTTCAGGATTTTTTTCCTTTGTCAGTGCAGGATAGGGAAATATTTTGGCTGAATGAGAAACACAAAAGAGGTTTTCCATTACTAATTTCAGTTCCCTCCATTTGTCCTAACTCTTCCTAACACTTTTCTAATATACTTCTACTACCTACCCTGCTTCTGTAAGCTTCTCTCTGCAGCTCCTATATTTTTCGGTTTCTTCTCTGGCTTAGCTATAATAGCAGATAGTAATAGTTTGGGTACATCACTGATGGACGTGGGGCTGCCTCTCTGTGAGTGACAGAAGTCTGGGCACAACACTGGTGGGACAGGGCTGCCTCTATGTGAGTGACAGCAGTCTGGGCAAGTCACTGGTGGGATAGGGCTGCCTCTCTGAGTGGCAGTAGTCTGGGCACATTATTCGTGGGACAGCCTCTCTGTGAGTCAGAGCAGTCTGGGCACATCACTGGTGGGGGTGGGGCTGCCTCTCGGTGAGTGACAGCAGTCTGGGCACATCACTGGTGGGGGTGGGGCTGCCTCTCGGTGAGTAACAGCAGTCTGGGCACATCACTGGTGGGGGTGGGGCTGCCTCTCTGTGAGTGACAGTCTGTGCACAACACTGGTGAGGTGGGGTGTCTCTCGTGAGTGACAGCAGTCTGGGCACAACACTGGTGGGACAGGGCTCCCTCTCTGTGAGTGACAGCAGTCTGGGCACATCACTGGTGGGGGTGGGGCTGCCTCTCGGTGAGTGACAGCAGTCTGGGCACATCACTGGTGGGGTGGGGCTGCCTCTCTGTGAGTGGCAGCTGTATAGGCACATCACTGGTGGAGGTGGGGTTGTCTCTCGGTGAGTGACAGCAGTCTGGGCACAACACTGGTGGGACAGGGCTCCCTCTCTGTGAGTGACAGCAGTCTGGGCACATCACTGGTGGGGGTGGGGCTGCTCTCGGTGAGTGACAGCAGTCTGGGCACATCACTGGTGGGAGAGGGCTGCCTCTCTGTAAGTGGCAGCTGTATAGGCACATCACTGGTGGGATAGGGCTGTCTCTCTGTGAGTGACAGCAGTCTGGGTACATCACTGGTGGGATAGGGCGGCCTCTCTGTGAGTGAGAGCAGTCTGGGCAAGTCACTGGTGGGACAGGGCTGCCTCTCTGTGAGTGACAGCAGTCTGGGCACAACACTGGTGGGGGTGGGGCTGCCTCTCTGTGAGTGACAGTCTGTGCACAACACTGGTGGAGGTGGGGCTGTCTCTCGGTGAGTGACAGCAGTCTGGGCACAACACTGGTGGGACAGGGCTGCCTCTCTGTGAGTGACAGCAGTCTGGGCACATCACTGGTGGGGGTGGGGCTGCTCTCGGTGAGTGACAGCAGTCTGGGCACATCACTGGTGGGAGAGGGCTGCCTCTCTGTAAGTGGCAGCTGTATAGGCACATCACTGGTGGGACAGGGCTGTCTCTCTGTGAGTGACAGCAGTCTGGGTACATCACTGGTGGGATAGGGCGGCCTCTCTGTGAGTGAGAGCAGTCTGGGCAAGTCACTGGTGGGACAGGGCTGCCTCTCTGTGAGTGACATCAGTCTGGGCACAACACTGGTGGGGGTGGGGCTGCCTCTCTGTGAGTGACAGTCTGTGCACAACACTGGTGGAGGTGGGGCTGTCTCTCGGTAAGTGACAGCAGTCTGGGCACAACACTGGTGGGAGAGGGCTGCCTCTCTGTAAGTGGCAGCTGTATAGGCACATCACTGGTGGGACAGGGCTTTCTCTCTGTGAGTGACAGCAGTCTGGGTACATCACTGGTGGGATAGGGCGGCCTCTCTGTGAGTGAGAGCAGTCTGGGCAAGTCACTGGTGGGACAGGGCTGCCTCTCTGTGAGTCACAGCAGTCTGGGCACAACACTGGTGGGGGTGGGGCTGCCTCTCGGTGAGTGACAGCAGTCTGGGCACATCACTGGTGGGACAGGGCTGCCTCTCTGTGAGTGACAGCAGTCTGGGCACATCACTGATGGGGCTGCCTCTCTGTGAGTTACAGTAGTCTGGGCACATTACTGGTGGGATAGGGCTGCCTCTTTGTGAGTGACAGTCTGTGCACAACACTGGTGGAGGTGGGGCTGTCTCTCGGTGAGTGACAGCAGTCTGGGCACAACACTGGTGGGACAGGGCTGCCTCTCTGTGAGTGACAACAGTCTGGGCACATCACTGGTGGGGGTGGGGCTGTCTCTCGGTGAGTGACAGCAGTCTGGGCACATCACTGGTGGGACAGGGCTGCCTCTCTGTGAGTGATAGCAGTCTGGGCACATCACTGATGGGGCTGCCTCTCTGTGAGTGACAGTAGTCTGGGCACATTACTGGTGGGATAGGGCTGCCTCTTTGTGAGTGACAGCAGTCTGGGCACAACACTGGTGAGACAGGGATGCCTCTCTGTGAGTGAGAGCAGTCTGGGCACATCACTGGTGGGACAGGGCTGCCTCTCTGTGAGTGACAGTAGTTTGGGCACATCACTGATGGGATAGGGCTGCCTCTCTGTGAGTGACAGCAGTCTGGGTACATCACTGGTGAGATAGGGCTGCCTCTCTGTGAGTGAGAGCTGTCTGGGCACATCACTGGTGGGGGTGAGGCTGCCTCTCGGTGAGTGACAGCAGTCTGGGCACATAACTGGTGGGACAGGGCTGCCTCTCTGTCAGTGGTAGTAGTCTGGGCACATCACTGGTGGGACAGGGCTGCCTCTCTTTGAGTGAGAGCAGTCTGAGCACATCACTATTGGGGGTGTGGCTGCCTCTCAGTGAGTGACAGCAGTCTGGGCACAACTCTGGTGGGACAGGGCTGCCTCTCTGAGTGACAGCAGTCTGGGCACATCACTGGTGGGACAGGGCTGCCTTTCTGTGAGTGAGAAGAAAAAGGGGGAAGGGGAACAAGAGGCGCAATAGTGCCTTATCACTTAGACACTGACAATCCGGTGGTATAAAGGAACCACTCACCTATTTCAGTTGTGCGACCCACAACTGGTATGCAGACATGTGGTGTTTTATCCGGATGGCTGCTGCTGGACTCCCACCGACCACTTGCACGTGGAATCACACAGTAAAAAATGGGAAAGGAAACGGTGTTCACCAGTCCGCGCTGCCAGGATCCACTTATTCCAGGGAAGAAGCTCACGATCAGATGTGATGTGATCAAAACTTTTTATTGCATCCAACGCGTTTCAACGCCTTTCCTGGCGTCTTCCTCAGGTATCCCTGAGGAAGACACCAGGAAAGGCGTTGAAACGCGTTGGATGCAATAAAAAGTTTTGATCACATCACATCTGATCGTGAGTTTCTTCCCTGGAATAAGTGGATCCTGGCAGCGCGGACTGGTGAACACCGTTTCCTTTCCCATTTTTTCTGTGAGTGAGAGCAGTCTGAGCACATCACTGGTGGGGGTGGGGCTGTCTCTCAATGAGTGACAGCAGTCTGGGCACAACACTGGTGAGACAGGGCTGCTTCTCTGTGAGTGACAGCAGTCTGGGTACATCACTGGTGGGATAGGGCTGCCTCTCTGTGAGTGACAGCAGTCTGGGCACGTCACTGGTGGGACAGGGCTGCCTCTCTATGAGTGAAAGCAGTCTGGGTACATCAGTGGTGGGACAGGGCTGCCTCTCTGTGAGTGACAGCAGTCTGGGTACATCACTGGTGGGATAGGGCTGCCTCTCTGTGAGTGACAGCAGTCTGGGCACGTCACTGGTGGGACAGGGCTGCCTCTCTATGAGTGAAAGCAGTCTGGGTACATCACTGGTGGGACAGGGCTGCCTCTCTGTGAGTGACAGCAGTCTGGGCACATTACTGGAGGGGGCGGGGCTGCCTCTCTGTGACACCATTATGGCACATCACTGGTGGAGGTGGAGCTACATTTATTTGAATGACAGCAGTCTTGCCACACATGCTCCAGTCAAATTTTACTCTCCTCTCAGCCTGGTTTACATTGAGGCCTGTGATATACTATCTAATGATGGGCACTTGTGATATGGTGGCCTGCCATGGTTTGAATAGCTGGTATACATTGCACAGGAAGAGGTCTGATGTAATGTGAATGTTTTACTGTGTCTTGCAGCAGTAGAAAGAGTTAATGCGAGTATATGTGTGTATGAGTTAACACACCTCCTCTAGGGGTGTGGTAATGGCTGATGTCATGTGACTTCTGACTGGTCACAGGATGTGATGTCAGCTCAGGTCCTGGAGGCTAAAAACAGACTGTTTGGGCAGCACATGGGAAAGCCCAGATATGGAGCTTGGAGCAGCTCCTGGAGCAATGAACTGTCAGGAGACAGAATGAAAGAATTATTATAACCTACAAATTGGACTTACACGTCCTACTGGATCATAAATATATAAACCTAAAAATTACCCAACAATCTACCAACCCAGGATCAGGACGTAGCAAAATAGGGCATGAATGATCCAGACAAATATTTTAAGAAATGCATACATTTATTTAAAAATATTTCATACTAAATATGTGACATAACACCCTCAGTGACAGACAAGCCACTGGCTGTGGGGACCATCCGGTTATTAATACTGTATTTGATCTTTAAAGATTATAGTCATAATAATATGCATCTAGATGAAAAGTATATATGTATATACCCTAATAGTTATAGATGATGTCTATCTATTATTTACTTATTTGAGAGTTAAGCCTAATTGGATCACATAGTCTCTTTGTTTCTCTGCTGTGGTCCCCACAGCCAGTGGCTTGTCTTTCACTGAGGGTGTTATGTCACATATTTAGTATGAAATATTTTCAAATAAATTTATGCATTTCTTAAAATATTTGTCTGGATCATTCATGCCAAATTTTGCTACTTCCTGATCCTGGGTTGGTGGATTCTTGGGTAATTTTTAGGTTTATAGACAGAATGAAAGAAGCCTGCTATGATTGCTGAACAAGGTAACCTCACTAAAAGGGAGTTGTGTACTGACAGAGGTCAGTGAGTGCACTGTGCAGATGAACCCATGTGTGAAGTGATGGACTGTGCACAATAATTGTTTATATCAAGTGGTTTATGTGACTAAATAAACCAACTGGACTTGAGTTAAATAGGAACCATTGCTGTCTGCTTGAATTACGCTGTCAAGTGAGTGTACCCCGACCACTGAGTGATCGCTATATCACACACTGTACACCAGAGATCAGCTTATAGGAGCAGGGTGGGTACAGTGTTGGCCAAAAGTATTGACACCCCTGCAATTCTGTCAGATAATACTCAGTTTCTTCCTGAAAATGATTGTAATCACAAATTCTTTGGACAAAAGTATTGGCACCCTCAGCCTAGTACTTGGTTGCACAATCTTTAGCCAAAATAACTGCGATCAACTGCTTCCGGTAACCATCAATGAGTTTCTTACAATGCTCTGCTGGAATTTTAGACCATTCTTTTTTGGCAAACTGCTCCAGGTCCTGATATTTGAAGGGTGCCTTCTGCAAACTGCCATTTTTAGATCTCTCCACAGGTGTTCTATGGGATTCAGGTCTGGACTCATTGCTGGCCACCTTAGAAGTCTCCAGTGCTTTCTCTCAAACCATTTTCTAGTGCTTTTTGAAGTGTGTTTTGGGTCATTGTCCTGCTGGAAGACCCATGACCTCTGAGGGAGACCCAGCTTTCTCACACTGGGCCCTACATTATGCTGCAAAATTTGTTGGTAGTCTTCAGACTTCATAATGCCATGCACACGGTCAAGCAGTTCAGTGCCAGAGGCAGCAAAGCAACCCCAAAACATCAGGGAACCTCCGCCATGTTTGACTGTAGGGACCGTGTTCTTTTCTTTGAATGCCTCTTTTTTTCTTCTGTAAACTCTATGTTGATGCCTTTGCCCAAAAAGAGAGAACATTCTTCCAAAACGTTTTAGGCTTTCTCAGGTAAGTTTTGGCAAACTCCAGCCTGGCTTTTTTATGTCTCGGGGTAAGAAGTGGGGTCTTCCTGGGTCTCCAACCATACAGTCCCTTTTCATTCAGATGCAGATGGATAGTACGGGTTGACACTGTTGTACCCTCGGACTGCAGGGTAGCTTGAACTTGTTTGGATGTTAATCAAGGTTCTTTATCCACCATCCGCACAATCTTGCATTAAAATCTCTCAACAATTTTTCTTTTCTGTCCACATCTAGGGAGATTAGCTACAGTGCCATGGGCTTTAAACTTCTTGATGACACTGCGCACGGTAGACACAGGAACATTAAGGTCTTTGGAGATGGACTTGTAGCCTTGAGATTGCTCATGCTTCCTCACAATTTGGTTTCTCAAGTCCTCAGACAGTTCTTTGGTCTTCTTTCTTTTCTCCATGCTCAATGTGGTACACACAAGGACACAGGACAGAGGTTGAGTCAACTTTAATCCATGTGAACTGGCTGAAAGTGTGATTTAGTTATTGCCAACACCTGTTAGGTGCCAAAGTAAGTTATAGGTGCTGTTAATTACACAAATTAGAGAAGCATCACATGATTTTTCTAACAGTGCCAATACTTTTGTCCACCCCCTTTTTTATGTTTGGTGTGGAAGTATATCCAATTTGGCTTTAGGACAATTATTTTTGTGTTTTTTTCATTGAAGACAAATTAAATGTAGATAATAATACCAAAGAATTTGTGATTGCAATCATTTTCAAGAAGAAACTGAGTATTATCTGACAGAATTGCAGGGGTGTCAATACTTTTGGCCAACACTGTAGAAGTATATTAGGAAAGTGTTAGGAAGAGCTAGGAAATATGAAAGGAGGTCACATTAGTAGTGGAAATCCTTTTTACGTAAAAGAATACTTTGATTTAGCTAAACAACCTAAGTGCCGCAAGCGTTGTTAAAAAGTGAAGACTTATAGTTATCGTTAAAAGGTGGCAACTAACTTCAGAGTCGTCAAGTTGATTTTCTTTTGTTTTCTTGTAGATTATCAAAAATCATAGGTAAATAATATTTTTTATGGACATATTGGAAAACGATAATAAATCAATAAGCTTCAACATGACATATAACTACAGCCGATAAATTTGATATGAACTGTGAAACGATGATAATTACAGATATAATAATCTATACTATAATCTATACTAGTTTCTTGAGCTAAAAAATAAATCATGGAATGGGAAAAATTGTTCTATATTTAAGGAATGTCCTGGAATTTGTGGACAGTTGGCCGCCCTGCTAGAGAGGCAGCTTTACTCCTTTTGAAGAAGAGCTAATTTGCATTCTTTTTTCCCAGTGAGTACTGCCTGGTCTGAATGTCTCTCTTAACAAGTATGGCAGACTCCATACTGCATGTAAAGTGTTCTTGGCTTCTCAGAGTCTCCTGTGATCAGCTATTCCTACCAAATATTATGTTAGAAAATATAATCCATATAACCTAATGGGGATAAAATTGGCTTTTAACTTTAAAGCAAATATCTTGCACTAGCTAAATATTGAAGTGTTCTACATGCTAAAAAGTATAACATGCTCTAATTAACTATGAATCCTGCTTGCTTTCACTGTATTAAAGTATTCATTCAGGGACTGAAAAGTTTTTTTTATTTCTTATTGTAGTCTTATTGAGTTACTGTCAGACCACCATCCCTAGCTCAAGGGAGCCTGTATTTTGGTTATAAACTGGTAAAGAAGCTGAAAGCTGGATATAGATGATTGGAAGATGATTCCAGTGTTCTTTTAGGCGACGTGCACACATTGAGTATTTAGTGAGTTTTTTACCTCAGGATTTTTAGCCAAAACCTAGAGTGGAACAATCAGAGGAAAAGTATAATAGAAACACGTCACCACTTCTGTATTTATCACCCACTCCTGGTTTTCTCTTAAGTAGAGATGAGCCACCACCCCGGTGTTCGAATTCGATTCGATTCGATTCATCGAATCGACGGGGTGTTTGACGAATGTTCGTCGAATGCTCGACGAACACCGTCGAACACCCCGGAAAACAAACAAACCGGGCCTGTGGGGCATTTTCACTTCCACAATGTATATACATACATTGTGGAAGTGAAAAAAAGTGAAAGAAAGTGTTAAAAATAAAAAAATAATCAATGCTCACCTGTCCGCGGTCCACCGAAGCCTCCGGCAAGGTCCTGTGGCTTCTAGGACCTGTGGTGACGTCATGTTCTCGCACGAACTCCGGTCACATGACCGGAGTTCCGTGAGAACATGACGTCACCACAGGTCCTGGAAGCACAGGACCTTGCCGGAAAGCTTAAAATAGATATTTTTATGTTTCGGACACTTTCTTTTACTTAAAGAAAGTGTCCGAAGCATAAAAATATCTATTTTAAGCTTTCCGGCAAGGTCCTGTGCTTCCAGGACCTGTGGTGACGTCATGTTCTCGCAGAACTCCGGTCATGTGACCGGAGTTCGCGCGAGAACATGACGTCACCACAGGTCCTAGAAGCCACAGGACCTTGCCGGAGGCTTCGGTGGACCGCGGTGTGAGCATTGTTTATTTTTTTATTTTTAACACTTTACTTTAGTTACTAGCTGTTTATTTTGGCTGAAAATGCGGCAGATGCGGTTTTCTGACCGCATCTGCCACATTTTCTAACCAAAATCGAACATGTTTGAAATTCGCCGAATTTGAACCAAATTGTTCGAATTCGGCGAATGACTCGAATAGCGCCAAAATCAACTCGAATTTGAGATTGGCGAACTATTCGAATCGAACATCGCTCATCTCTACTCTTAAGGCCGCTTTACACGTCGCAATTTCGTTCCGATATTGCATACGATTTCACGGGAGCACGCACGTTTTTGGCACTTGTCCAAGATCGCATAGGAGATGTTACACAGGGAAATATCGGCAGGCAACGCAACTACGATGTAGTACGCCCCTTTTTCACACTGTGTCTGAGCAACTCAGGGAACGACCAATTAACATTGGAGTGAATAGGGGAAGTTGTGCTCCAAATCGTAGTTGCGCTGTCACACACCACGATCATGCCAGATCGCCTAGCCAATATTGCACGGTTGAAGAACATGCCCAATCCCAAAACGATATCGCAGTTGCATCGTTTTTGAGTCGCGTTGCCCTTTTACACGACACAACTCACCAACGATAACAAATGCAACGGCCATACCACATGACTTTTTATCGTATTTGTGTTGCGATATCGCGACGTGTAAAGCGGCTTTTACAAGTATTGAGGTAAAAAAAACGCAACAATTACTCAATGTGTGCACATGGCCTTATGGTGTTTGCAGCATGCATAAGTAGCATTGTTATATTGATATACTTGAATACACAAGACAGGGCCAGATCCAGTTTCTTGTTGCCCCTGGTAAAAGAGTCTCATTGGGTCTCTTTAACACATACCACGATTCATGATTATAATATAGAGGCTGTGAGCTGTGTACACAAACTAGAGGCTGCTGGCAGTGTATATGTGACACGCCCACTCCAGGGCCGGGGAACTCTCGGTAACGGGCAGTTACTAGTTGTTCTCAGGTCTTCACATCTCGGTTCTTTTCACGGGGACAGACGAGGGCCAAGACCCGGTCCTGAGACCCTGGCAGTGTTATTTTAATAAAGGGGTGATATTAGGGAAAGTCTGAGGGGATAAGGGGTATTCGTGATGCCACCTGCGGTATGTGGCCAGGGGGTCGCCACTGCTGCAGAACCTCTGGGGATGATAACCGGCAGCATAGATAGTCCCGATCCCTGCAGGCGGAGCGCAGTCCCCAGGGTAGTGGAGTGGTTTCCACCGGCTCGTACCTAGGCAGTTGGTCACCCAGTCAGCAGTACCTCCGGTGTCATAGGCGGCCTCTTGTCACCGCAAATAAAAGTCTCTCACACCACAGTTGCAGTTCCATTACTTTTACTGAGGTGTTAAACGTGGCCGCCGGGTACACTCTCTGCCAGTCCCCGGTAATTTACTATTTCTCCAGAGCCTGGTCGGTACAGTCTTGCCGCGGTTGGTGCCCTTAGTCTCCTTTCTACATGTCACAGTCTCTTGTGGGTCTCTTCTCTAGGTGTTATAAGGAGTAACTTTCATCTTGAGGCGAGCGGGTCATCACTCTGCCCCCCAGGCTCTGCCCCCCCCTCCGCAGCACAGAGCTCAGGTACCGGTAGCCAGGGTGCTTCTATGTGTCCCGGACACCATTAGGATCCCTCCCGGGCACTGCTCTCTAGTTTTCCCACCTTCCCCAAGATCTGTCGGGTGTTCAGCCACAGCTCCCATTAGAAGTCTCAGACCTCTGGTTCCAGCTTGAAGCTTCCGCACCCTCTGCAGGACCGGTCCCTGTGTCCTCCACCAACCCCTCTGTCTTGTCAGATTCAGGCATATGGGGAATCAATGTCTCATCTGCACACCTAGGGCTCGTCTCTCTGTCAGTCAAGCTTTCCATCCCATGGGCGAGCGGGGGTGGCATTGCTCCAACTCAGGGGAGTCGGCACCACACTGCCTCTGCACTCCCGACTACTATTCCTCCATCAGTTGATGTTACTCCTCCATCTTCTACTATTGAACTAACGTGTTTAACACTGTCCCGTCCCCCTTTTGTGGCCTGGGTCCACCCTCAGTGTTCACCCATTGTCCTAGGGGCCTGTCACTGCGTGTGTGTTGTGTTTTGGGCTCAACCATACCATCCCAACACCTCGAGAACAGGGGCACTACACTTCCTAACCGCAGAAGTGCAGTACCTCTGCTGGCGGTTTACTCGGAGGGGCGCCACATATATAATACAATCTCAATAAATATAATCCCCTTTGGGTGTTTTCTCTCCCCCATCTGCTGCCTTCCCCCTGTGTACTCCTTCCCTATATGTACTGTGTCTCCCCTGACACGCCCACTCCATGGTCGGGGAAGACTCGGGAACCGGGCAGTTACTAGATGCTCTCTCTTCTTCACTTCTCAGTTCTTTTCACGGGGACAGGCTTCAAGCATAAAGATATAAATTCTACTTTTTTTGTGAAGAATCAACAACAAGTGGAACACAATCGTGAAGTGCAACTAAATTAATTGGATATTTTAAACTTTTAAAAAAAATAAAAAACTGAAAAGTGGGGTGTGCAATATTATTCGGCCCCCTTGAGTTAATACTTTGTAGCGCCACCTTTTGCTGCGATTACAACTGCAAGTCGCTTGGGGTATGTCTCTATCAGTTTTGCACATCGACAGACTGAAATTCTTGCCCATTCTTCCTTGCAAAACAGCTCGACCTCAGTGAGGTTGGATGGAGAGTGTTTGTGAACAGAAGTTTTCAGCTCTTTCCACAGATTCTCGATTAGATTCAGGTCTGGACTTTGGCTGGGGTCACATTTGGACAGATAATTGCGGTTACCGCATCCAGATTCAGGTGTGGTAACTGCAATTGCCTTCAGACACATTTTTTGTCAAAAATGTGTTCTGCAAACCGAAATCCGGTAAACGGATTGCTCCGGATGTGTAATCCAGAGCAATCGAGTTACCACATGCTTTGTTCATCCCTGCTGCCGCATGAGAGGGGTTAATCTTGTCAGTATGGTATTGCCGGCTATTGTCGGCTTTGTCAATTTTATGAATGAATGCGGCGGCTCCTCACTGTAGAGCCCCTGTCCTTGGTCCTGAAAGTTGTAACATTAGGTCTATGGCGGTGCGCTGCTCATAGACCTAATGTTACAACTTTCAGGACCAAGGACAGGGGCTCATATATACATTACGTACAGTATCTCCTCTACTGTGAGGAGCCGCAGCATTCATTCATAAAACTGACAAAGCTGACAATAGCCGGCAATACTATACTGACAAGATTAACCCCTCTCATGCCCAATTGAGTGGACATCATGTCTCTAGGGAGGGTGGGCACCCGGGAGGGTGGGCACCCGGTAGAGACATGTTGCCCACAGCTATTATCAACATTTAACATTTTGTTTTTCCCTGCAGCAGCAGGGATGAACAAAGAATCCGGCTACTGCAGGCATTCACACGTGCCTTGCGGCAGCCGCATGGGCTCCCGTAGGAGCCCATTATAGCAATCCCCGCTGCGGTTTCCTAACCGCTGCGAAAACTGCAGCCTGCATGATTTTTACAGCAGGCTGCAGATCCGCAAGCTGATTTCTATAATGGGCTCCTATGGGGATCGGTTCCTGATCCGATTTTGAGCTTTTTAACAGCTCAAAACCAGATCAGGCTCTGAAAAGTTTACCGCATATTTGACCCTAGCCTTTGATTTGGCCATTCTAACACTTAGATACCTTTATTTTTAAACCATTTCATTGTAAATTTTGCTTTATGTTTGGGATCATTGTCCTGTTGGAAGATAAATCTCCGTCCCAGTCTCAGGTTTTTTGCAGACTCCAACAGATTTTCTTCCAAAATGGTCCTGTATTTGGCTTCATCCACATTCCCATCAATTTTAACCATCCTAACTGTCCCTGCTTAAGAAAAGCAGGCCCAAACCATGATGCTGCCACCACCATGTTTGACAGTGTGGATGGTGTTTAGAGGGTGATGAGCTGTGTTGCTTTTATGCCTAACATATCATTTTGCATTGTGGCCAAAAAGTTTGATTTTGGTTAAATCTGACCTGTGCACCTTATTCCACATGTTTGGTGTCTCCCAGGTGGCTTGTGACAATTTTAAAACAAGACTTTTTATGGATATCTTTGAGAAATAGCTTTCTTCTTGCCACTCTTCCATAAAGGCCTGATTTGTGCAGTGTACGACTGATTGTTGTCCTATGGACAGACTCTTTCACCTCATCTGTAGATCTCTGTAGTTCATCCAGAGTGATCATGGGCCTTTTGGCTGCATCTCTGATCAGTCTTCTCCTTATTCGAGATGAAAGTTTAGAGGGACGTCCGGATCTTGGTAGATTTGCAGTGGTCTGATACTCCTTCCATTTCAATATGATCGCTTGCACATTACTCCTTGAGATGTTTAAAACTTGGGTAATCTTTTTGTATCCAAATCCGGCTTTAAACTTTGCTACAACAGTATCTCGGAACTGTTTGTTCATTGGTCTTCATGATGCTCTCTGCACTTGAAACAGAACTCTGATGGTGGGGTTACACGTCCCGATATCGGGACGATATCGCATACAACGCCGCGGGAGCGCGCATTTTTTCAGCACTTTTCCCGATATCGCATCGCCGGTTTACACGCTGCGATATCGGGAAACAACGTCCCTCCGATGTCTACGCCCACCAACCCAGTAACGACCATTTAACATGGGAGTTAATGGGTGAGGTGCGAGTAGGCATCGGAGTTGGGCTGTCACACGCAGCGATGCTGGTACAACGGCCTTGCGATATCGGCGAGTTGAATAGCTTTGCTATTCAACTCCGATATCGTTTTGGCATCGTTCCAGCATCGCGTTGGATGCCAAAACAATACAACGCGCACCCGATATCGGCTCCAACTCGCGACCCACGTGACTTTTTGTCGGAGTTGGGTCGGAGTTGGACGCCGATATCGCGGCGTGTAAACCCACCATGAGACTATCACAGAGCAGGTGCATTTATACAGAGACTTGGTTACACACGGGTGGATTCTATTTATCATTACCAGTCATTTAGGACAACATTGGATCAGTCCGAGATCCCCACTGAACTTCTGGAGTGAGTTTGCTGCACTGAAAGTAAAGGGGCTGAATAATATTGCACGCCCCACCTTTCAGTTTTTTAATTTTTTTTAAAATAGTTTAAAATATCCAATAAATTTTGTTCCACTTCACGATTGTGTCCCACTTGTTGTTGATTCTTCACAAAAAATTAGAATTTATATCTTTATATTTGAAGCCTGAAATGTGGCAAAAGGTTGAAAAGTTCAAGGGGGCCAAATACTTTCACAAGGCACTGTACATATACAGTGAATGATGAGGTTGCAGCACTCCAGCTTTGATGCACAGAAATAATTTTTATTTCAGCATGGTCATAGGTGGCGATGAAAGTTTGAAACAATTTGTCCTGGAAGAAAGCCAATATAGATTATTTTTAAGGAGATGGAAGCATTCCCCCATTCTTCTATAATAGCAAAGCTCTAAAAGCATGGCTATCTAATAGTCATCACTTTGCTTCATTTTAACAATATGCCCCTCTTTTCATAAGCATTGTAGGATACAGCTTCCCTTGTCTACCAGAACAATGGGGGCTCTGCTTTTTCTTTGTCATAATGACCACACTGTGATGGATGGTTATCATTGCCAATGTCGTAGTCATCATTATTTTCACTCTTAATGTCTGCCTTGTCCCATCCCTGGCTGAATACGTGTCCTCCTACACTACTACAAATTCTGCAGCATCTGACATGGACTTTGAGGGACCCAATAAATACAGGATGGTGCTGAGCAGGTGAAAGTAGTTTTTATCTCCATACCCTCGTGCATGCTAGTGAGTGTTTTTTCCACGATAAATATTAGCATGATTATGTTGCTGATTCCTTCCTTCCATCTTTTATTAGCTACCAATGCTGTATCTTAAAGTAACCCATCATTCAGTTTCACTGCTGCATTATGTAGTCTGTTTCACCTTTTCACTGGTAGTACAAATGCTACAACATCAAATTCCAAGAGGTTGCAGCATCGCCAATCAGGTGGTGCTTTAGCAGCCTGTTTTTTTTTCTTGAAAAAGCATGAAAAAGTGCTTTACAACATAAGAACTGTTGAAATGGGCTGACACTTTTCTAGCCATATATGAAAATGCCAAACTCAACTCAACTAGATGAGCAGTAATTGCTGCTTATCTGACACCTCACTTTACTTTGGACCATGACCAGAAAGGCTGGACTGACATCTGACTGGGATGTTTTAGTGAATCCTGCTTAAAGCAAGGGGTTGGACATGATGACCGAGGAGGTCCCTTCCAAAGCTACCATTCTATGATTCTATGCCATGTCACCATGAGCACTAATGAGGATTCATTGATACATTACTAGGCATGGGCGAATCCTAAAATACTCGGAATCACTAGACTCTAACGAGTCCGAGTCGGAAACTCGCTACTCGTTGCGAGTCTAGCGAGTCCAATGTTAATGAATGGGGAAGCGAGTATTGCAGCGATTCCTGTGCTGCTGGACCCTATAAGGGGTCTGGCAGCAGGGGAAAAACCTGCAATTCCCCATTTTATTCTTTAAAAGCCAGCACAAAAAGACGCCGGCTTTTAAAGAATATTACAAAAAAAAATTTCTATGTAGAGGGATGTAGCAGAGCTGACACCGCGTTTGGGACTACGTCGGACGGAAGAAGATTTTTTTGATTAAAGATGGAGTCCCTAATGGCTTTTTTTTGTAATTACTAATAATTGATTTTCCTACACTCACTGACACTCCCTATCTCTGATCTGCTCCAAGTCTCCCTACTCGCCCAGCACTAGCTCAGATCGTCACAGGAATGTGCCCAAAATGGTGGGGGCAAGCCTTATATACAGCCTTGCCTGTCATACTTGACATGGGCATCACGATGGACAGCAGCCAATCATAGTAATGCCACAACCAACATGGCTGCGGCATTACTGAATATGATTGGCTAACATGCTTGTCCATCTTCACAGTTTTCTGACCTAACATGCTAGGCTGCTAACATGCTGGGCTGTCTCAGAACATTAACATATTCTGTATTCAGCGAGTCCCGAATACAGTATACAGGAGTCGTAGACTCGCTCATGTGTAAGACTCACTGCTGACAGTGGGTATCTGTGAACTGGTGCTAGTGTTTAAACGATTTGGGGACAATCCAGCTACATAGACAGCAATGTGATTGCGAGTTTAGCGACTGAGAAACATACTGAATGCAAACTCTAACAAAACTAGGATTGCCATTGATTTGCATTGGACTCGTTTCTGTGCGAGTAATCGCTTGGAAACTCGCAGAGTACCGACTCCTGCGAGTTCCTTACTACTCGCAGAGTAACGAGTCCTAACGAGTAGATTCGCCCATCACTATATATTACATAAAAGATGTTTAATATTTTGATACATTATCTGCACCTTTATCAGAATGAATCTATGGCATAAGACAAAAAATAGTCATATGAATATTCATACACTGAGGGACAAAATATTAACAATGCAAAACTATAAGGATAAATGTGAGAAACAATGAAAATAAAAATATAAAATTGTAGCTACACAAATATTTATTAACATGGTAGCTAAGGATAACTAATTAATTTGGGAAAATGACAGTGGATCATATTAAAATGTGTGGGTTTAAAGGGATCAATAATTATTGGGTGCTGTCATTTATACTGACCTTCTGGACACAAGCGAACCGCAACACCTCAGGGTTCCCCCCATGTGATTCCCGCATGTGCTCAATAAGTCTTGGTGACCCTTTGCCGGATTGAATGGAATTAAAGTGCTCCCGGAACCGGTGAAACACGGGGCGTATGGTCTTCCCCAAATAGAACCTATAGCAGGGACAAAAGATCACATATACAACCCAACTGCTCCTGCAATTGAGGAAAGAAGGCACCACATGATCCGTGCCCCCAATCCTCATGTACGGACCAGCCAGATAATACTTGTACCAGTTATATTGAAGACATTTAAAATTACCCTTCACCGGGATGGAAGATAGCCAAGTGCTTCTGATAGGGAGTGTTTTCAAACGTTTTTTCACTAGCATATCTCCCAGGTTCTTCTTGCACCTGGGAGTGCCAGCTTTAGTAAGATCTCTATCCTTGGCTATCACGTGCCAGTGACGTTTAATGGCAGCCATGATTGTTTTAAACATTGGGCCGTGCCGGAAACTAAAATAAAACTTTCTAACCGGGGGAGCTGTTACGGCACTCGTTACACTCCTAACCTGCATTTCAGGAACAGTCACTCTATGTCTAGCCTGTTCTAAAGTTCGTTTTGGATAACCACGATGGAGCAGATTCCGCTCCAGCTCATCAGCCTGTAATTGCCATCCCGTCTCTGTGTTGTTTATCCTGAAAAGTCTCAAGAACTGGCTATAGGGCAAACCCACTTTTGTGTGTAAGGGATGCGCACTTCTATAATGAAGCAGGGAGTTGGTCGCAGTCTCTTTTTTATGGACAGATCTCACTAAGGACCCTTCATTAATTTTTAATTTAAGTGGTGCTCGCCCAGCTCCGTGGCCCTAACCAAACAAATGAAGGGAAATATTTACAAGGGATTTGTAGATGATCGTGATGCCACCTGTGGCATCTGGTTAGGGATGACCAGCACTGCTTGTGTAGGTTCCCAGGAGATAGATAGATAGGCAGTTTGAATGGAACACTCCCCACAGGCCCCTGGGAATTTTGTATGAGAGTCTATGTGAATAATGGTAGTAATGGTTGGTGCAGTGTGCAACAAGGAGGTGCAGGAAAAAGAGAAAGGACACAGGGGATGCAGTTCTTACCAGATTCTTTAATTGTACTTCATTCAGAGCAGGCTCAGCTTGGTACTGTGATCCTCCGGGTTGTAGCTGGACCAGCCCCAGACAATCCATAGACACTCCGCTAAGACACAATTTTGTAAGCCTTTCTTTGCTACTCTCTCTCTTACTGGTCTGATCTTCCTCCTTTCCCTGTCCGGTGGCGTTGTGATTCTAATCCAAGGAAGGTGACTGTGGAACCTGCTGAGAGACGGCTAACAAGTCTTCTTGGCCTTCTGTAGTCACTGTGCCTGGAAGTGTACATGAGGTTGGCTACTACTCATGAAGACCAGTAGCCTCCTGTTTCCTGGCTTGTTCGTGCAGTTTCACACCAGATTGGGGCCGGTCCTCTCATGTAGCTGGTTCCTCCACCATGACCTGGAATTCGGCTGTGGATTTTGGGTTCTCCCTGGACTGGGTTTCGTTGCGACTTACCCACTGGTCCCACTCTTCTCCAGCTCTAGTGACCCCAAGAACCACATCTTGCTCCTTCTTCTTCTCCTTTCACCCTCACTCTCTGACCAGCTAACTCTCCCTCCCACTCCCTAAACTTACTCCTCCCTCCAGCCAGCAGGCACATGTTTGCCTCCTAACTGTTGGTCAGTGGTAACCGTGGCATGGCCATGAGCGGCGTCCCGGAAGGAGGAAAAACTCCATTGGTGTCACGTGATACCGGGACGCCTCCCACATGCGACCGCGTCATGTTCACATGACCACGGCAATCAGCTCATGCGCACTGGCCAATTTGGAGCTGAGATATGATTAGTGGCCGCACTTTGCTGCGAAGCAGTGCAGGGATTTAACCCTTCATAAACCCGCCGGGCAGCATATTATTTAGGGTCTACAAGAATCCCATAAGCATCCAATATTTTGGGCGGGCAGAAATGAACATTATACCAAGAGTAAGGATGGAGGAAACCACATAGTAATAAGTACAAGCCACAGAAATAACATGTCGGAAGTGTGAGGCACAGCCGACATAGTCCCCATGGCAGGGGTGATTCACATACAGGATCAGGGTATGATCCTGTTCACATTGGCCGATTTTATAGTGGATGATGCTGTGGGAGCCTGTCCGGAACACAAGGAGTTAAATGTGATAGTGAGTACTGTAAATCTGACACATTCATGAGAACAATGAGCGGCTGAAAGAGCAAGGTGTGCTAAATGCTATCAGCAGGTGTGTGTGTGTCCTGAGTAATAGCAGCCCAGCTGGATGAGTCAGTGTGGGAGTGGCAGGCACAATATAGGGCTGGCCAGCTGATTGAGACAGAGACTTGTGAGATCATTATCAGCCAGAGATCAGCCAGAGTGCAGAGCAGTCCAGAGCTCTGTGTGAGAATATGATGGGAGCATGCTAGCTCCATCCCGGTGCTTAGGACCGAGGTCGTGACAACTCCTGGAGTGGGGGGAAGCCGTGGCTGAACCCCATGGATACTGGTCCAGGCGTGGGGTGAAACACGTCCGGGAAAGGAGCCTTTGGGGGACGCTTGGTGGACCCGTGACCCAGGTAGCGAGACCTGGATCCGTGCCCGGTAAGAAAAGCAGTTCCCGTATGCTTGAATGAACTGTGCAACCTGTGCGTGAAATGTGCCAGGGGGGCATAGCCGCCCTTAGGTCCGACTAGATAGTCAGTGAGGGACCTGTTGAACTATATGTGTATGTTATGGCTTAGGTAGAAGGGCCATGTATGGTGTCTGTGGGAAAGACCCAGCTGGAGTGGATGGTATTGGAGGCGTTCCGTCCCTGTGGGACGAGAGGGAGGCTTGGCCTGCTGCTTGCAGCGGGTACCTGTCCCTCAACCACGGCCTTTAATGGTGTGGGTGAGCCTGTAGCCAGACACAGGGGTTAATAGGGCTCCAATAGTAGGTAACGGATGATTTCCCCGGGTACTAAGGTTTGCCAATCCCTGTGATGGACCCAGAAGAGCCACAGTCCATGGATGTTTATATGATGGTCTGTAAGCGTGTGGAAGGATGCGTGTGATCCATGGATGTTTATATGATGAATCACCTGCAGTGTGTAAGAACCCGGTCAGGCTGGTGCCTGTATTCTGGGGTAGTGTGGAGCTGGAGAAATAAAGCCAGGTGACTGGTTCCGCCATTGGGACCCAGAAAGCCCATTGATATATATATATATATATATATATATATATAGTAACTTATGTACGGTTAATTGTATATGGAGCATGTAGATAGGCCGGAGGCCGTAGCCACCACGGGAGAGCTTGTTAGTGCTGCAATGGGGACAGAGAGGTGGTTAAAGGTTCTGGGTAACTATAAGACGTGTTCATGGTAATGTGCAATATATGTGTTATGTAATGTTATATGTAAATGTATGGTGTATTTATGTATGGTGCTTATAATTAACTAGATGGTGGCCCGATTCTAAAGAATCGGGTAGTCTAGAATCTATATAGAGTTTATTTAGTAATAGGGGAGTGCTGTGAAATTAATTGTGTGTATACAGGCGGCTCAGTGGTTGGCACTGTATACGGTGGCTCAGTGGTATCACTGTATATGGTGGCTCAGTGGTTAGCACTGTATATGGTGGCTCAGTGGTTAGCACTGTATACGGTGGCTCAGTGGTATCACTGTATATGGTGGCTCAGTGGTTAGCACAGTATATGGTAGCTCAGTGGTTAGCACTGTATATGGCGGCTCAGTGGTTAGCAGAGTATACGGCGGCTCAGTGGTTAGCACTGTATATGGTGGCTCAGTGGTTAGCACTGTATATGGTGGCTCAGTGGTTAGCACTGTATATGGTGGCTCAGTGGTTAGCACTGTATATGGCGGCTCAGTGGTTAGCAGAGTATACGGCGGCTCAGTGGTCAGCAGTGAGTGCGGTGGCTCAGTGATTAGCAGTGAGTGCGGTGGCTCAGTGGTTAGCAGTGAGTGCGGTGGCTCAGTGGTCAGCAGTGAGTGCGGTGGCTCAGTGGTCAGCAGTGAGTGGGGTGGCTCAGTGGTCAGCAGTGAGTGGGGTGGCTCAGTGGTCAGCAGTGAGTGGGGTGGCTCAGTGGTCAGCAGTGAGTGGGGTGGCTCAGTGGTCAGCAGTGAGTGTGGTGGCTCAGTGGTCAGCAGAGAGTGCGGTGGCTGAGTGGTCAGCAGAGAGTGCGTTGGCTCAGTGGTCAGCAGTGAGTGCAGCACAGGCTGGAGGGGGCAGAGGCTGGAGGGGGCAGAGGAGGGAGGAGGCAGAGGACGGAGGAGGCAGAAACTGGAGGGGTTAGAGGAGGGAGGGATCAGAGGAGGGAGGGGTCAGAGGAGGGAGGGGGCGGAGGCTGGGGGGCAGAGGAGAGCGGAGGCTGGGGGGCAGAGGAGAGCGGAGGCTGGGGGGCAGAGGAGAGCGGAGGCTGGGGGGGCAGAGGAGAACGGAGGCTGGAGGGCTGAACACTCACTGGGCTGTCGGCGGTTCCGGAGGCCGGCCCCGGAGTGCGGGCGGGGCTAGCTCTGTGATGGAGGAGAGTCACCGGGTGTGTGGAGAGAGCGGCAGGACTGGGAGCGGTGGCGGCGGAGGCCGCACACCGGAGTGTGGGCCGGTCCGGGCCGGTTCCCGCATGTTGATGGGCGCACACCAGGCTGTGTGCGAAGCCAGTGGCGGGATGGCGGTCCCTGATGGAGAGTGGGCGGTGAGCTGCAGGGCTGTGGGCCGGATGTGGGTGGGCGCAGACGGGGCTCTGTGCAGGGACTGTGGCGGGATAAGGGGGAGTGGTGGCGCTTTAGCGCCCACCGCGAGGCGCTGTGCCATTTTGACAGCGGCTCACGGTGAGCGCTATGCGCTCACCGCTCGTGAGTCTGGTACTTCCGGTTCCGGTCTTTGACACAGGGTGCAAGCCATCACGGAAGTTGAGCGGATTGGCGGGAAGTGGCCTTCGGGTTTTATATATAAGATATATATATAGCAGTACGATGGTATATGGTGGTAATGAGAGCACATGTATAGCAGCACTATGGTATATGGCGGTACATTACAGTACATGTATAGCAGCACTATAGTATATGGCGGTAGATTATAGTAAATGTATAGCAGCACTATAGTATATGGCGGTACATTACAGTACATGTATAGCAGCACTATGGTATATGGCTGTACATTATAGCACATGTATAACAGCCCTATGGTATATGGCAATACTGCGGTGACCGCGGTCCCCCACTCCTCCTGGCCCCCGGTCGTCCACAGTAAAAATAAAAAAATCCTCAGTGAGGATACTCACCTGTCCGGCGGCTCGCTCCACCTCGGCCTTGTAGGTCCTACAGGCCTTTAGGACCTGTAGTTGCCTGGGCAAGCGATCAGCTAAGGAGGGGAGGGGGGGCAGGATTGTGTTGGGGGGGCAGAATGGAGCGAGTGGGGCAGGATGGAGCGAGCGGGTCAGGATGTAGCGGGAAGGGGGGACAGGATGGAGACGGCAGGGCAGGATGGAGACGGCAGGGCAGGATGGTGGTGGGGGAGGGGTAGGATGTAGGCGGCGGGGCAGGATGTTGGCGGGGGGTGAGAATGGTGATGGGGGTGCGGGATGGAGTCGGGGGGGCAGGATGGTGTTGGGGGTGTCAGGATGGTGTTGGGGGTGTCAGGATGGTGTTGGGGGTGTCAGGATGGTGTTCGGGGTGTCAGGATGGTGTTCGGGGTGGCAGGATGGATAGGGGGTGGCAGGATGGATAGGGGGTGGCAGGATGGATAGGGGGTGGCAGGATGGATAGGGGGTGGCAGGATGGATAGGGGGTGCAGGATGGATAGGGGGTGCAGGATGGATAGGGGGTGCAGGATGGAGGCGCTCCTCCTGACCCCCTCCGCTCCGCGCGGCACCCGTCCCTCTGGGCCTCCAGTCTCTGTGGTCCCGGTCCCTCCCCCCCCTCCCTCTGGGGCTGCACACCCCCCGCCCCCGCTCCTTCATGGTGATAATAAAAATAAAAAAAACCTCAGTGAGGATACTTACCCTGCGGCGGCTCGCTCCACCCGTCTTGTAGGTGGCAGGACAGGACCTGTCGTTGGCTGGGAAACCGATCTGCTGGGGGTGAGTGGGCAGAGTGGGGGATGAGTGGGAAGGGCAGGGGTTAGTGGGCAGAGTCATTGGGCAGAGCAGGGGTGAGTGGGCATAATCAGTAGTCAGAGCAGGGTCAATAGTCAGAGCTGGGGTCTGTGGGCAGAGCTGGGGTCAGTGGGCATGGTCAGTAGCCAGAGGGGGGGGGGGGTAAGTAGGCAGAGCAGGGTCAGTGGGCAGAGCGGGGTGAGTGGGCAGAGTGGTGGGTGAATGTGCAGAGCAGGGATCAGTGAGCAGGATTGGGGCGTCAGTGGTCAGAGCAGGGTAATAGCGGGGGTCAGTGGTCAGAGCAGGGGTTAGTGGGCAGAGTGATTGGGCAGAGCAGGGGTCAGTGGGCACAGTCAGTAGGCACAGCAGGGGTTAGTGGGAAAAATCAGTGGGCAGAGCAGGGGTGAGTGGGCACAGTCAGTGAGCAGAGCAGGGGTCAGCGGGCAGAGCGGGGGTGAGTGGGCAGAGCAGGGTTTAGTGGGCATAGCAAGGGTTATTGGGCACAGTCAGTGGGCAGAGCAGGGGTCAGTGGGCAGAGTGAGTGGGCAGAGAAGGGTCAGTGGGTAGAGCATGGGTGAGTGGGCACGGTCAGTTGGCAGAGCAGGGGTCAGTGGGCATGGTGGAAAGGGCAGAGCGGGGGGTGAGTGAACAGAGGGTGGTCAGTGGGCAGGGTGAGTGGTAAAAGCAGGGCGAGTGGGCAGAGCGGGGGTGAGTGGGCAGAGCGGGAGTAAATGAGCAGAGCAGGGTCAGTAGGCAGTGTGACGGGTCAGTGGGCAAAGCATGGTCAGTGGGCAGTGTGAGGGGTAAGTGGGCATAGCAAGTTCAGTGGGCAGTGTGAGGCGTGAGTGGGCAGTGTGAGGGGTCAGTGGGCAGAGCAGGGTCAGTGTGAGGGGTGAGAGGGCAGAGCAGGGTCAGTGGGGGCATGTGAGGGGTCAGTGGGCAGAGCAGGGTGAGTGGGCAGTGTGAGTGGTCAGTGAGCAGAGCAGGGTCAGTGGGGCGTGTGAGGGGTCAGTGGGCAGAGCAGGGTGAGTGGGCAGTGTGAGTGGTCAGTGAGCAGAGCAGGGTCAGTGGGCAGAGCAGGGTGAGTGGGCATTGAGGGGTCAGTGGGCAGAGCATGTTCAGTGTGCAGAGGAGGGTCAGTGGGCAGTGTGAGGGGTCAGTGGGCTGAGCAGGGCGAATGGGCAGAGCAGGGTCAGTGAGGGGTCAGTGGGGAGAGGATGGTCAGTGGGCAGAGCAGGGTCAGTGTGAGGGGTCAGTGGGCAGTGAGGGGTGAGTGGGCAGAGCAGGATGAGTGGCCAGTGTGAGGGGTCAATGGGCCGAGCAGGGTGAGTGGGCAGAGCATGGTCAGTGGGCATAGTGGGGGTGAGTGGGGCAGAGAGGGGGTGAGTGGGGGTGAGTGGGCAGAGCAGGGTGAGTGGGCAGAGTGGGTGAGGGGGCAGAGAGGGGGTGAGTGGGCAGAGTTTGGGGGTGAGTGGGCAGAGTGGGGGTCAGTGGTCAGAGTGGGGGTGAGTGGGCAGAGCAGGGTCAGAGAGAGGGTCAGTGTGCAGAGTGGGGGTGAGGGGGCAGAGAGGGGTTCAGGGGGAAGAGTAGGGGGGTGAGTGGGCAGAGTATGGGGTAGTGGTCAGAGTGGGGTCAGTGGTCAGAGTGGGGGTCAGTGGTCAGAGTGGGGGTCAGTGGTCAGAGTGGGGGTCAGTGGTCAGAGTGGGGGTCAGTGGGCAGAGCAGGGACAGAGTGGGGGTCAGTGTGCAGAGTGGGGGTGAGGGGGGCAGAGAGTGGGTGAGGAGGGCAGAGTTGGGGGGTGAGTGGGCAGAGTTGGGGGGTGATGGGCAGAGTGAGGGTCAGTGGTCAGAGTGGGGGTGAGTGGGCAGAGTTGGAGGGTGAGTGGGCAGAGTGAGGGTCAGTGGTCAGAGTGGGGGTGAGTGGGCAGGGTCAGAGTGTGGGTCAGTGGTCAGAGTGGGGGTGAGTGGGCAGAGCGGGGGTGAGTGGGGGTGAGTGGGCAGAGCAGGGTGAGTGGGCAGAGTGGGTGAGGGGGCAGAGAGGGGGTGAGTGGGCAGAGTTTGGGGGTGAGTGGGCAGAGTTTGGGGGTGAGTGGGCAGAGTGGGGGTGAGTGGGCAGAGCAGGGTCAGAGAGAGGGTCAGTGTGCAGAGTGGGGGTGAGGGGCAGAGAGGGGTTCAGGGGAGAGTAGGGGGGTGAGTGGGCAGAGTTTGGGGGTGAGTGTTCAGAGTGGGGGTGAGTTGTCAGAGTGGGGGTGAGTTGTCAGAGTGGGGGTCAGTGGTCAGAGTGGGGGTCAGTGGTCAGAGTGGGGGTCAGTGGTCAGAGTGGGGGTCAGTGGTCAGAGCAGGGACAGAGTGGGGGTCAGTGTGCAGAGTGGGGGTGAGGGGGGCAGAGAGGGGGTGAGGGGGGCAGAGTTGGGGGGTGAGTGGGCAGAGTTGGGGGGTGAGTGGGCAGAGTGAGGGTCAGTGGTCAGAGTGGGGGTGAGTGGGCAGAGTTGGGGGGTGAGTGGGCAGAGTGAGGGTTAGTGGTCAGAGTAGGGGTCAGTGGGCAGAGCAGGGACAAAAGTGGGGGTCAGTGTGCAGAGTGGGGGTGAGGGGGGCAGAGAGGGGGTGAGGGGGGCAGAGTTGGGGGGTGAGTGGGCAGAGTTGGGGGGTGAGTGGGCAGAGTGAGGGTCAGTGGTCAGAGTGAGGGTCAGTGGTCAGAGTGGGGGTGAGTGGGCAGGGTCAGAGTGGGGGTGAGTGGGCAGAGCGGGGGGTGAGGGAGCAGATCGTGGGTCAGTGTGCAGCGCAGGGGGATGAATAGGCAGAGGAAGTTAGATCGGGACAGGACCTTTGATGACGTCACGGTCATGTGATCTGTGACTCCACCCATCATCGTGACGTCATCAAAGGTCCTCAAGCAGGATGAAGAGAGATCGCGTGTGGTTGGAGGGAGCTGTGGTAAGGAGGGGGGGTGACCGGACAGTGGAGGGGGGCGATCGGGGAGCGGAGGGGCAGTGGTGATAGGCTGGGGGTGACCGGACAGTGGAGGGCGGCTATGGTGACAGGCAGGGGGCTGATGGGGCAGCGGGGGGAAGGCAGTGGAGGATGGCTATGGTGACAGGCAGGGGGTGATGGGGCAGCGGGGGCTGTGTGCAGGGCCGGAGACGGGGATAACGGCGAGTGGTGGCGCTTTAACGCCCACTGCGAGGCGCTGTGCCATTTTGACAGCGGCTCGCGGTACGCGCTCACCGCTCGTGGGTCTGCTACTTCCGTTTCCGGTCTTTGTCACAGGGCGCAGGCCGTCACGGAAGTTGAGCGGATAGACCGGAAGTGGCCTTCGGGTTTTATATATAAGATGTGAAATGTGTTAAACATGCTACCCGGGTTGTTATGTATGTGAGACAAATAAACGGGTAGACATTGGTTAAATTATAAGCCCGTGTTTTGTCGTTATGCAAGCAGGTTCCTCGGGTGCTACCTCACAGAAGATATATATATTTATACATTAACAATTAGGCGACATATAGAAATGTGGTGGCCACAGGTCCATAGATCTTGAGACTTATGTATCAAATCCATGCGGGTCCACAGACTCCAGAAACAAGATAAAAGTGACTAAAAAGTGAAAAATAAAAAACACACAATATTAAAATACTGACAGAGGTTGAAGGCAGTTTAAAAAACAGGCAGGCTCATCAATCAATATCATAAATAAATAAATCTACTATATAATCTCCTAATTGTGTCTGTCTGATGCCGAAATTGCGTGCCAGCGCTCATTGGCTGCCGCTAGCCGCGGCAACCAATGAGCGCCGCCGCGTATGCTAAAAGCTGCGCGCATTCACAATTAGGCGATTACATAGTAGCTGTAACCTGGCAACAGCGATGCATAGCTTCGCTGTCGCCAGGCTGCATTGTACGGCCACGGCGACCCCGACACTTGTACCCGCCGCCTCCCCCTCGCCTCTCCCTTGCCTCTCCCTTGCCTCCCCCTTGCCTCCCCCTTGCCTCCCCCCTCGACTCCCGCTGTTCTCACCTGTCTTCTCCCTCTGCACACACAGCGGTCATGTGACAGGGCGGGCTGATGTGACATCACACAGCCCACCCTGTAACATGACCGCTGCAAAAGATGGGTGAGAACAGAGGGGGGCGAGGAGGATCCTGCCCCCCGCTTCCACCCTGCCCTGCCCCCCTGGCTCCATCTGGCCCCCCTGGCTCCATCCTGCCCCCCCCCCGGCTCCATCCTGTCCCCCCCACATCCATCCTGCCTCCCCGGCTCCATCCTGCCCCCTGCATCCATCCTGCCCCCCCGCCTACATCCTGTCCCCCCAGCTCCATCCTGCATCCCCGCATCCATCCTGTCCCCCTCCGGTTCCATCCTGCCCCCCCCACATCCATCCTGCCCCCCCAGCTCCATCCTGCTTCCCCCCGGCTCCATCCTGCTTCCCCGCCACTCCATCCTGCCCCCCTGCATCCATCCTGCCCCCCCTGCATCCATCCTGCCCCCCGCACCCATCTTGCCCCCCCGGCTCTATCCTGCCCCCCCAGCTCCATCCTGCCCGGCTCGCTCCATCCTGCCCCGCTCGCTCCATCCTGCCCCGCTTGCTCCATCCTGCCCTGCTCGCTCCATCTCGACCCTCCGCCTCCATCCTGCCATCCTGCCCGCCCCCCCTCACCACATCCTGCCCCACTGGCTCCATCCTGCCCCGATCGCTCCATCCTGCCCCCCTGGCTTCATGCCCTGCCGGCTCCATCCTGCCCCCCTGGCTCCATGCCCTGCTGGCTCCATCCTGTCCCCCCGCCTCCATCCTGCCATCCTGCCTCCCCTCGCCACCATCCTGCCCCGCTGGCTCCATCCTGCCCCAATCGCTCCATCCTGCCCCCCGCCTCCATCCTGCCCCCTGGCTTCATGCCCTGCCGGCTCCATCCTGCCCCTCCACCTCCATCCTGCCTCCCTGGCTCCATGTCCTGCTGGCTCCATCCTGCCTCCCTGGCTCCATGCCCTGCCGGCTCCATCCTGCTTCCCGGCTCCATCCTGCCCCCCCGGCTTCATCCTGCCCCCCCTCCCCCGCATCCATCCTGCCCCCCCCCGCATCCATCCTGCTCCCCCTGCATCCATCCTGATCCCTCCGCATCCATCCTGCCCCGCTTGCTCCATCCTGCCCCGCTCACTACATCCTACCCCGCTCACTCCATCCTGCTCCTCCGCCTCCATCCTGCCGCCCTGGCTCCATCCTGCCTCCCCACCTCCATCCTGCCCCCCTGGCTCCATGCCCTGCTGGCTCCATCCCGCCCCCCTGCATCCATCCTGCCCCCCGCATCCATCCTGCACCCCGCATCCATCCTGCTCCCCCCGCATCCATCCTGCCCTGCTCGCTCCATCCTGCCCTGCTCGCTCCATCCTGCCCCCCCCACCTCCATCCTGCCATCCTGCCCACCCCTCGCCACCATCCTGCCCCGCTGGCTCCATCCTGCCCCAATCTCTCCATCCTGCCCCCCCGCCACCATCCGGCCCCCTGGCTCCATCCTGCCCCCCTGTCTTCATGCCCTGCCGGCTCCATCCTGCCCCTCCGCCTCCATCCTGCCGCCCTAGCTCCATGCCCTGCTGGCTCAATCCTGCCCCCCCGCCTCCATCCTGCCCCCCTGGCGCCCTGCCCTGCCGCCCCCATCCTGCCCCCACTTGCCTTAATCCTGCTCCCCCGGCTCCATCCTGCTCCCCCACATCCATCCTGCTCTCCCACATCCATCCTGCCCCCCACATCCATCCTGCCCCCCCAGCTTCATCCTGCTCCCCCTGGCTCCATCCTGCTCCGCTCACTCCATCCTGCCCCCCCGCTTCCTTCCTGCTCATTCTTACATTCTTACTACACAATATTTACAGCATCAGCAGTTTACACTATTTAAACTATTCTTAATACCTAGCCTGGTAAAACTAAACTAAACAACTACTTACATTCAACCACTACTGCACACGACCTTAGTCTTTCCTGCATTCAGATGGCAGGTTAGCAAATTGGCAACCTCCACTTCCTGGGAACAACTGTAGCACACCTCCAGGCTCACTCCGCCACAGAATCCCACTTCCACAGCCTGGCTGGCGAGGGGGTCGCACATCTACTCCAAACCGTTTGAGCATCGTAGTTTCTTTGTCCTCATCTGGGGGGCGCTGAAGCCTTTTTCAGGCTGAACTGAAGGGGGTAACACTGCAGGTGGTGATATGTCTGGGGCTGACACCACAGTTGGTGCTATTGCAGGTGGTGATGCTGCAGGGTCAGATGCTGTAGGGTTCGGTGACTCCTCCGCAGCCACTACCTTTCGCACACTGAGGGAATTCCATCCTTGGTGACTCACATGCTGGGTGTATTCAACCCTCTCTCCTGAGTAAAAGTCTCGGCCCGGGGATCTTCTGAGTAGGTGGCCCTCCACATCTCTGCAGTTCACAAAAATGTCATTCACCATGTGGGGCTACTTAATAAAGCCCCACCCCTTCTGTAAATAAAAAATTAAGGACGGATCCCCTCCTCCTCTCAGGCTGTTCCGTGGCCGGTGTCTTACGAGCCTTTCTCTTGGCCTTCAGGTCGGTGCCTTTAGGGCTCGTCACTTAGCCTGGGTCTCCCTTTCACTAGTGTCCTCCACTACCTGCCATCATTGACGGTACTTCTCTTCTGAGATAACCTCTGACAGTTCCTCACATGATGATGAGGCGGCCTGGATGCCTTCAGTGAACCGCATCATAGTATCTCTCTATCGAACCCATTTGAAATAAACAGTTTCTCTCTGGGGCCCCCAAGTTTCAGACATGGTCATGGGCTCTAATGGGGCTGGTAGCCTATCCTCTGGAGCTGCCCCACTCTCCCAGTCTAGCTTTGGGGCTTTGGTAGCCCTGCCTTGGTTGGTGGTTGGAGGGGCATCCAGGGTCCCAACTAAGGTGGCTGAGGTGACCGGGTTGATGGCTGTACCTGTGTTGGTTGTATCAGTTCCAGTACCGGTCTCCTCCGGGGCTTGAGGCTCAGAATTCGGCACTGCTAGTGGCTGAGCGGCCTTCTCTTGTAGAGACTTTTGCCACTTACTGAATTCTGCCTCTTCCAGTCTTCCAAGGTCCATGGGTGGCAATGAATCTGGATAAATCCAGACTCAGCCTGATAGAGACACCTCAGGGACCTCTGTGGTCAGCGGCTTCCTGCCATCGACCACCATCACTTCCTCAGGTGTGTTTTAAGCATTCTTATCTACATGCGGCTTCCTTCTTCCTCCATTGTACGTGCTGCTCTATTGTTCACCCCCACCCTTTCGTGGGCGGTCCTCACTCTCTGCACTGCCGTGCACACAAGGGGGTGGAGTGGCTCGACTGATGGGTACATCCTTAGGCTTACTAGTCCATAGAGGGGGCGGATATAGATTTTGGTGCCGCTGACCGGTCCTGGAGGGCTGGACACTCCTTTTGGCCAGCACATGGCATTAGGCTATGGTGGCCTCCATTAAACAGTCTTTTAAAACAGTCTTTGCAGCACACAGGACCATGATGAATGGGGTCCATAAATCCTGTTCATGATGCCAGTTGCAATGATCTCTAGGGACGGGGTACTCGGTAGCCGGGCTGGGGGTTCTTTGGGAAAGTTACGGTGGTGGTCAACCAGCTCCATGGCCCTAACCGGGCAAATGTAGTGAAATACTTACAGGTGATTTGTAGATGATCGTGATGCCACCTGTAGTATCTGGTCAGGGATGACCACTGCTGCTTGTGTAGGTTCCCAGGGGATAGATGGATTGGCAGCTTGTATGGAACACTCCCCACAGGTGGAGCAGACCCCTGGTATTTTCATATGAGAGTCTATGTGAATAATGGTAGTAGTAGTTGGTGTGCCACACAGGGGCGCCACACTTTGTGCTTCGATGAATCAGCTGAAATTCATCTGGCTAAAAGCTTATATTTGAAATCCTTAAATTGCTGAGGACTCTAAAACAGCCCACATATTGCTTGCTGGTTGCTGCTCAGTAGTTCATTTTAGCTCAAACTCTTAATGCCAGATTTTCACCTACGAAACAGCTGCAGTGTAACCATTTTTACATTTGTATTTGTTAGGCTTTTGTGTTGCTTTATAATAAAGATTCTTATTGTCAGAAGTGTAACCTATCTATTGTACATGACTTTCCTTATTTTTGGATTGTAAAAGCTTTGCATGTATTCAAGTTAATATGCTATGAACATACAGCTGGTACTTTCTCCATTGGGATTTTATTGTGACTTACTGTTCCAAATCTCTGCTCTGTTATGGTAGGAGACCCCTGAGGCTCTTGATAGGACACAGCAGCCAATTTTGTAGTGGGACTTACCATCACTGCAGGCAAGTAAAAAAACAAACAGTGGGGAGCACCAAAGCTCTAAAGTGCAACGAAATTAATGGATGAGTATAGGTTCTTTTATTATTTTATTGTATTGCCTGCCCTTAAATAACTTTTATGACTTTGGAAAACCTTTTTAAGCAATTACATACAATCACTAAACAATTATATTTACAGGGAACATGTTCCACAATCTTAAGTATTAATCAAATCACTGCAAAAATGTAAGAATCAAAACTTAAGTTTTAATTACATGATTAAAATATCAGAAGGTACATTATTCTAGAATAATAAAATTGTATTTAGCTACTGATGAAAAAAAGACATAAGCTACACCTCCTATATGGGCGAAGTAAAAATCAAAAGACTGTTCTACACTCCTTATATAAACTCCTATTTCCTTGTTAATTACATTCCTTTTTATTGTTTATACTGGTCATACCCCAAGACAAACCCGTTGTGAAACAAGTGTTGAAGCAACTCGAAGTATCCTGTACTCTTATGTCAGACCTTTAATATATATAATTATTTTTGTTTGTGATTTACTTATTTCAGTCGATTTGTAATATTTGATTGGTGGTAACCCAGTTATTTAAGTATTATTACTTGGTGAGATACCACAATGATTTAGATGCTCAGAAACTTATAAGAAAATATTTCTTGGATGATTCTGTATTATGAATTGTAGCTTTTATTTTATTGCATTAACTAGCTGTAGAACCCGACTGTCACAGGGTACCAGTAATGGCTTTTACCATCAACCAGCACCTTGGCAGACAGTGTGAATGGAGACTTAGCAAAGAAGGTAATATAGACCCTTCAGTCGTCTCCTTCTGAAGGACCCGAGGTGCATGGCATCTGAGACTGCATATTCATCCTGGAATGATGTGGACAAACTTTAATTAAATGATCAGTTTGTCCACAATAGCAACGAACTCTTGATGAACCACTTGATGAACCGTAGCCACAGGAGGTTTAGCACGAATGCCCACCACCCGCAACTACATAGGTTAATCGCAAGGAGCCTCAGCGGATAAAGTTGGTATTGGTCTCTCCCTTAGATGTCTGTCCACCTTGGTGACTGGGGACACAGCAGCCTCTAATGACTAAGGTGCGGTGTATTGAACCAGGGTGTCTTGTATTTAAGCTGTGAAAGAAAGAATGCGCATGTAGGGTCTTATCTCAATTAAACACATTCACTTGTTGATGTGGAATTGCTCACCTATGGCAGTTGTGAAACCCACAACTGGTAGAAAAGCGTACAAGCAGCTGCTGCAGGGACCGCACTCTCAACGGTGACCGTGGTCGTGATGTAGATTCTTGGACAAAGTGCTTCGGTGTCCGCGCTGCTGCTCTGGGATCAAAGAAACACAGACACAGGAATGTCTGGTACAGCTACAGCCTTTATTTTCCGACGCGTTTCGGAGCCTCCTCCAGAGCTCCTTCCTCAGGGAACCACTCCCGCAAGGAGCCTCAGCCTCATAAAGTTGGTATTGGTCTCTCCCTTAGATGTCTGTCCACCTTGGTGACTGGGGACACAGCAGCCTCTAATGACTAAGGTGCAGTGTATTGAACCAGGGTGTCTTGTAGTCAAGCTGTTAGACCCAAGCAGAACTGACTCCTGAGGGCAGGGTCATTCCAGTACTCCTCCACTGCTCGTGTTCCCTACTTGAGTTCATGGAGAGTCGATTCAGCAAGAGTCACCCTATGAGGTTCACCATGTAACTGACTAAGGCAGCAAAAAACCCATCCACTGACCGCAGAAATGGAGAATTAGTCGGAATGGAGAAGGCCCAGGTCTTGGGAAAGGCTTAGGTCTTGGGATCCTCCTTAAAATGGGAGATTATAATCCCCACGCACTGTTCCTCACTCCCAAATGAATAGGGTTGAAGTCTGAAATAGACCTTACAGGCTTCTCGAAACACCAAAAACGTATGCTTTCCCCCAGAAAATCTATCAGGAAGACAGCTCAACTCAGCATGACTTCACATTACAGGGTTAAAGTAGAAATGAGCTCTAACTGTGACACCTAGTGGAGGGAAGTGGAGCTATTTTAAGGCTGGGGAAGTGGAGATCTGAATACTAAGACACACCCCTCCACCTAAATGCTATGAATCACCCCTCCACTTGCAGAGTTGCAACACAGCAGACTAAGGAAAAAAACTCAGTTTAATAGCTCAGCAGCAACACTCCAGGACTGCAAAGCAGTCAATTTGTGACACCAGCATTGCCCGGGTTACAATAATAAAGTAATAAAGGGGGCATAATAAAAGGGGTGAGGCTAACCGGAGGGGATGGAGCCATATTCATGCGAGGTGGGGTTATGAAGGGGTGAAGCTATATGCTATGGGCAGGCACGGTGGCTCAAATGGTTTGCACTGCAGCCTTTGCAGCACTGAGGTCCCAAGGAAAACATCTGCAAGGAGTTTGTATGTTCTTCCTATGTTTGCGTGGGTTTCCTCCAGGCACTCCGGTTTCCTCCCACATTGCAAAGACATACTGATAGGATGTTTAGATTGTGAACCTCAGTAGGGACAGCATTAATGATGTATGTAAAGTGCTATGGAATTAATAGTGCTATATAAATAAATAAATATTATATTATTGTATTATATTCTATATGCATCCAGCAAATTATGAAGGGGCAGGGCTAATCGAACGGGGGAGTCATATGCATCCAGCGCATTATGAAAGGGGCTGGGCTAACTGGAGGGGAGAGTCATATGCATCCACAGAATTATAAAGGGGCAGGGCTTACTGGAGGGGCAGATCCATTTGAATCCAGAGCATTATGAAGGGGGAGGGCTAACCAGAGGGGGGAGCCATATACATATAGCACATTACAAAGGAAGCCAGGCTAACTGGAGGGGGAACCATATGCATCTAGAGCATTATGAAGAGGCAGGGCTAACCCGAGGGGTGGAGCCATATGCATCTGGAGCATTAAGAAGAGGCAGGGCTAACCAAAGGGGAGAGACATGCATGCAGCATATTATGAATTGGGTGGGGCTAACTGGAGGGGCTGGATCCATTTACATTTGCATTATGAAGGAGGTGGGCTATAAAGGGCATGGCTATGAAGGGCCGGTAGTATGAAGGAAAAACAAAGCAGAGAAGGAAGCGTGCTCGTGGGGAGAACCCAGTGATATAATGGGGGTAGAAGACCTCCGAACGTCACAAGACCTCAGATCACCGAGAGAAGATGGGCTGAAGGACCTGTGAGATTTCAGCCAATCAGCATGCGGCTAGCGGTCACATGGGTTTGTCACGTGGCCGCACTGCCAGCCAATGAGCGATCTGGCCAATCTGATTGGCTGGCAGTGCGGCCACGTGACAAACTCATGTGACCGCTAGCCGCATGCTGATTGGCTGAAATCTCACAGGTCCTTCAGCCCATCTTCTCCCGGTGATCTGAGGTCTTGTGACGTCCGGAGGTCTTCGGTACCGATCCTGGTACATAAGGTACAGGCCCCACAGAAGGTGAGTATGAATGTTTATTGTTTTTAACCCCTTAGATTAACTTTTAAGGTACTTTTTTAGTGTATCTGTAAAGATACACTGCAAAAGTACAGGGACTCGCTACCCCGGAGTAATTCCTAAGGAAACTCGGCGAGTAGCGAGTCCCCCGAGTCCGCTACTATTCGGGCGAGTCCCGAATAGTAGCGAGTAGATTCGCCCATCCCTACCCACTATCAGACCCCTTCTCATCACTGAGCTAAGCGGTGTAGCATTAGTCTCAGAAAACAAGTCCATGCACTCATAAGAAAGCATACTTTCAGCACTCACCACTTGTGGTGTTATAATCTCGGCTTCTTTATTTCATCCGTGCAGGTTACAGCAATCGTGGAGGGTGCGAAGGTGGACAACGGGCGCTCCATTTCGCACTGAATGTGCTTCAATGGGTCCAACCCGTCCACTGAATGTGCTTCAACGGGTCCAACCCGTCCAACGGGTCGGACCCGTTGAAGCACATTCAGTGCAAAACGAAGTGCCCGTTGTCCACCTCCGCACCCCCTTCCTCCACCATTGTCTGTAACCTGCATGAATGAAATAAAGAAGCTGAGATTATAACACCACAAGCGGTGAGTGCTGTCTCATACTTTCTTATAAGTGCTCTAACCTATTATGGTTGTGCCGCCTCCACACAACTTCAGTTTAAGCCATCTCCGGGGGCTCCTGACGCCTTCACCGCTCGGCACAGCTCATGTAAGCTTCCACGTTCCGGCTGGTCACATGTAGTGAGGTCAGGTGATCCACACGTCACTGTGTCATGGGGCTACCATGTCACCACAGGTCCTAACGCTCCACACCACTCACAGGATCTCCGACAGTCACGCAACCCCACACCCGAAGGGTGGGAGATACAATTTGCAAATATAGGGTTACTCTTTATAGGAGCGCAGACACACTGTTAGGAGATGGGTTGTTTGAGAAGCAAAAAGGACTTTATTACTACAACACATTTCCACAACAGAACCTGAGGAAGACAACGTTCCATTGTGGAAATGCATTGTGGTAATAAAGTCATTTTTGCTTTTAAACAACCCATCTCCTAACAGTGTGTCTGCACTCCAATAAAGAGTAACACTATATTTGCAAATGGTACTATGAAGGAGGCAGGACTATACATGCATACATACATTCTTACATACACACAAATATACAGTTACCTTTACATATTAGATTAACATTATATTGATTTCATACAGATATTATAGTTGTTATTACTAGAATAAAACAATACAATGCACTAACTTGTGTTATTGCGCTTGCTCCCCCCACCAACCCACTATCTAGTTCACTTATATATGGACTTATTGCGCTGTAACATACCATAGTGGTCTACACTTTTCATGTGTGGATAAAGCTGATGTATGCTCAATCAGCACATGCTCAGTACACAAAGCTGAAAACAGACATTCAAAATGAGGTTCTTTCTTTGCATCTTCATGAAAGAGTGATGCTAAGAGGATTGATTATACAGTATTAGACCTGTTAACATGTTGCAATCATGGCTGGATCACAGTACCCCAGCTGAGCTTTATGTGGCTACAATGAAGAATTTAGCAAAGAAATCAATTTCCCCAGTGTAAATAGTATACAAACATTATTTATGGTTGATTTAATTACAGAACATCAGAAGTCAGTATAGGGATGAAATCCTCCACACTGTCGTTATAATGAACCTTTGTGGTTTTGCCCGAAGAAGGAGTCTGTGCTCCAAAATGCGTAGCAGAATAAGTCCCAATATCAATAATTTGATCTTCTGACAAGTTTATTATCACAGCAGAGTGGAGGTTTTCATCCCTATTCTGACTCCTGATGTTCTGATACATACAGCTGGGATCTGAAAATCCCACCAAGGACAATATCTGCAAGGAGTTTGTATGTTCTCCCTGTGTTTGTGTGGGTTTCCTCTGGTTTCCTCCCACACTCCAAAGACATACTGATAGAATATTTAGATTGTGAGCTCCAATGGGTACAGTGTTGCTGATGTATGTAAAGCATTTTAGAATAAAAGGGGTTGTCTGGGCTTTTTCTATAATTTACATGTATATCTAGGCTGCAAAATGTTGACAGTTTGTAATTTACAACCTGTCAACATTTTGCAGGGTTACCTAGATATCACCTATTTAAGTCTGCCAAAGAACAATCAGAGGGTGTGTTTGTGTTGGAGCTTGCATGTAAATGCAGAACTGATAATTTACTCCCAGACTCCTCCAAACACACCACCTTCCCCAGTCTACAGTATGCTCAGCTACCCCCAGACTTCTACAGCCCGCCCCAGTCCCAAGTATGACCGCCCACCCCCACTGCACACAGTGGGTTATCTCCTCCTCTGGCATAGTGTACCGATTCTGCAGCTCTATGAGCTGTAGATTCGGCACATTGGGGCAGTGTAGGAGCTGACATTGAAATAAAAGCGCTCAGTGGTCATATAAGGAGTGCTAAACAGCAAGGAGCTTTCACTTGGAAATTTCTTACAGACCTGTTTATTAGTATTACTATGATATTCCACTATACGTTTCGACAACGGTCTGTTGTCTTCCTCAGGTGGGGTTTATAGGTATAATGAGGAGTTGGCCATATAAAGGGGCATTGACCAATCAGGGGGTTCAATAACAAAGATGTTATTTAACCCTTAATAACTCCTAGTTCAGCATACACCATAATGTATTAACTACAAAGATAATATAAAACACATATAACGGTACATCAAAAGCATTAAAATCACTCAAGATAAAAACAGATTAAAAAATAAAAAAATAAAAATTGTATACATCATCAGGAAATAATTCTTAAAATTAAAATGATATAATATGTAGTGTAATACTAACCTCACAGGTACTAAATTCAGGCTTTGCCTAATGGTGGGTTTACACACTAGGATATCCTGAACGATATCCTTGAAACGTCACAGATTTGTGATCGTTGAAAAGATCGTTCGGGCGTCGTTGCGTGTGAACGAACGATATAGGATGAAAAGATCGTTGGATCGTTCATCCTAGGTTTGAGATCCTGACCTTCGTCGTCCAATTAACGCAGCTTCAGGAAGCAGCATTGTTCAGTGTGACACCTTTATGAACGATATCGTTCAAAAAGCTCCTATTCCTGCCGCTTTATTACATCGCTCACTCCTTCCTCTCCTATTTAACAGTTGCGCTGCCGCATAGGATATCATAAATGATATCCTTGTGTGTGACAGCGCACTAACGATGTCGAAACGATCACGGTCACGTGATCGTTCCAAGGATATCGTTTACCATATCCTAGCGTGTAAACCCACCATATAAAAACAAGACTCACCAATCAGAAGATCTGAGGTGCACTAACCCATATTAAAATGAGTGATACAGTGCCTACAAGTAGTCTTCAACCCCCTGCAGATTTAGCTGGTTGACACATGCGGAATTAACTTGGCATTGTGACATTTGGACTGTAGATCAGCCTGGAAGTGGGAAATGCACTGCAGCCAAAAATAATTTTTTTTTTTCTTTTTTTTTTTTTTAAAGCGTTAAAAGTTAATTCAGAGGGTCATTTATTATTCAACCCCTCAAACCACCAGCATTCTGTTTGGTCCCCCTAAAGTATTAAGAAGTAGTTTAGGCACAAAGAACAATGAGCTTCACATGTGTGGATTAATTATCTCTTTTGCCAGCCTTTTCTGACTATTTAAGACCCTCCCCAAACTTGTGAACAGCACTCATACATGGTCAACATGGGAAAGACAAAGGAGCATTCCAAGGCCATCAGAGACAAGATCGTGGAGGGTCACAAGGCTGGCATGGGGTACAAAACCCTTTCCAAGGAGTTGGCCCTACCTGTCTCCACTGTTGGGAGCATCATCCGGAAGTGGAAGGCTTATGGAACTACTGTTAGCCTTCCACGGCCTGGACAGCCTTTGAAAGTTTCCTCCCGTGCTGAGGCCAGGCTTGTCCGAAGAGTCAAGGCTAACCCAAGGACTACAAGGAAGGAGCTTCGGGAAGATCTCATGGCAGTGGGGACATTGGTTTCAGTCAATACCATAAGTAACGTACTCCACCGCAATGGTCTCCGTTCCAGACGAGCCCGTAAGGTACCTTTACTTTCAAAGCGTCATGTCAAGGCTCGTCTACAGTTTGCTCATGATCATTTGGAGGACCCTGAGACAGACTGGTTCAAGGTTCTATGGTCTGATGAGACCAAGATCGAGATCTTTGGTGCCAACCACACACGTGACGTTTGGAGACTGAATGGCACTGCATACGACCCCAAGAATACCATCCCTACAGTCAAGCATGGTGGTGGCAGCATCATGCTGTGGGGATGTTTCTCAGCCAAGGGGCCTGGCCATCTGGTACGCATCCATGGGAAATTGGATAGCACGGCCTACCTGGATATTTTGGCCAAGAACCTCCGCTCCTCCATCAAGGATCTTAAGATGGGTCGTAATTTCATCTTACAACAAGACAACGACCCAAAGCACACAGCCAAGAAAACCAAGGCCTGGTTCAAGAGGGAAAAAATCAAGGTGTTGGAGTGGCCTAGTCAGTCTCCTGACCTTAACTCAATTGAAAACTTGTGGAAGGAGCTCAAGATTAAAGTCCACATGAGACACCCAAAGAACGTAGATAACTTGGAGAAGATCTGCATGGAGGAGTGGGCCAAGATAACTCCAGAGACCTGTACCAGCCTGATCAGGTCTTATAAAAGACGATTATTAGCTGTAATTGCAAACAAGGGTTATTCCACAAAATATTAAACCTAGGGGTTGAATAATAATTGACCCACACTTTTATGTTTAAAATTTATTAAAATTCAACTGAGCAACATAACTTTTTGGTTTGTAAGATTTATGCTTCTGTTAATAAATCCTACTCTCGTTTGCAGTTTGAAGGCTCTAACTTATTTGCATCTTATCAAACCACCTAAATCAGCAGGGGGTTGAAGACTACTTGTAGGCACCGTATATTAAAACATTCAGAACCTGGTAAAAATAAAAATGATAACAATTATTACTATAACAATTATTACTATAAAAAGCCACCCTAAATTATTATTTTGCTACATTTTCTATTATTAAATTGAGGCCATCTGAATTCAACGTTCAAAGCTTAAATATCCAAAAGCTTTTTCTCTTGATTAGCATACTGTAGCGATTTTGGATTGTAGATGGTATTTGATCAATTACCCAAAAAATAACTTGAGGATGTCTATAGGAAAAAACAATCAATGTCACAAGATTCTTGCATTTCTAAAATCTTTTCCCATAATGATACAACTGAGAAGAAACCATGGGACATGAGTCTAGTAACCACCTTTAACCAATCCCATGTAGGAGTACAAAGATTACTAGAGAAGTATTGGTTTATTCTAAGGGCTGACCCCATACGAACGAAACTATTGCCTTTGAAACCCAATATTAAATATTATATATCCTAGGTCTGGAAGAAATTTCCAAGTGAAAGCACCTTACTGTTTAGCGCTCCTTATATGACCTCTGAGTTTTTTTATTTCAATTTCATTGTTCCTATTCTGTGATCATGACCGGAGCTGCTTAGTACTGCCTGGAGCTGCCTGTGAGCTTTTAACAGCCATTCAGGACCTTGCATGATGAAGTTCCGGTGACAAGGACATCAGGTGACCGGGTTGTCACACGTGACTGCACCAGGAAGGAGGACGCATCGGAGCGGTCTCTGGAGTGATCCACGGTCCTCCACAGCTACGCGATCGCTGGTGTTGTACAGGTTTGCACCACCGGAGCAGGAGTGGGGAAACCCCCCTATCTTTAAAGTATCCCCCACTATACCACCGGGTCCTTTTCAAGGTGCGCCCCTCTATCTTTAATTTGAGTATAGGAACTGAGGGGTGTGTGCAATCCTGTGTGTGCTCATCTCCTCCTTTGTGGCCGCTCTGTGCAGGGAGACAATGCCCCTCTCTCCAGCTGTTGGCTCTGTTCAGGAGCTTATGCTCCTGCTCTCTGTATCCTTGCAGCTCTCAGAGCAGGACACAGAGCCGGCAGCTGAAGAGAGGAGCATTGGCTCCCTACAGAGAGAAGCCACAGGGGAGGAGGAGGTGAGGGCACAAAGGATTGCTCACAACCCTCAGCTTCTCAGAGAGTTGCAGATTCGGGACACCGTGCCAGAGGAGGAGGTAACCCACTGTGTGTAGTGAGGGTGCGTGGTCATGCTTGGGACTGGGGCATGCTGTAGAAGTTTGGGGGTGGCCAAGCATACTGTAGACTGGGGAGGGGATGTTTTTTAGAGGAGTCTGGGAGTAAACAACCAGTTCTGCATTTACATGCAGGCTCCAACACAAACAGGCCCCCTGGTTGTTCTCTGGCAGACACAAGTAGGTGATATCTAGGAAACCCTGCAAAATTTTTACAGAGTCTAAATTACAAACTGTCAACATTTTGCAGCCTAGATATACATTTAAATTATATAAAAAGCCCAGGCAACACCTTTACTAGTATAGAAGTGAATAAATATTATATTATATTACACCTATTTTAAAGATAACATCCCTCGACTGGACCTCTACATCCAGCTACCTGCCCATTTCACTGCTCCTATTTACCTCCAAATCTCTCGAACAGCATGTCCGCGCTGTACTTTCTTCCTACCTCTCATCTAACCTAGTCTTTGACAACCTTCAATCTGGCTTCCAGCCCCACCATTCTACCAAAATGTCCTTAACAAAAATTACTAATTTGCATTTTTTTTTTATTATTTCATGAATTTCAGAGTCAGAGTCTCAGAGTCAGAGTCAGAATCTCAGAATTTCATGAAATAATTAAAAAAAAATGCGTGAGGCTCCGCGCAATTTCTATGTCTAGCCAGGTACAGCTAAGCAGCTGGGGGCTGGAATCCGCAGCGCAGGGATGCCCAAGCTTTCTGGGCACCCCCCGCTGCAAATTGCAGCCCGCAGCCGCCCCAGAAGATGGCGCGTTCATTGAAGCGCCATCCTCTGGCGCTGAACCCCGCTCTTCCAGCGGCCCTGGTAGCGGTGGCACGCTGGGTAATAGAGGTTAGGGCCAGCTTTGTATTATCAGCTGACCCTAAGCCCGAAATTTATGGCGGTCACGCCAATATTAGACATGACCGCCATGAATTTCTATTAAATTGTTTTAAAAAAAACACAACACAAGGAAAATTTTTTATTAGAAATAAAAAAAAAGCCATTAGGGACTCCATCTTTCATTAAAAAAATCCTCTTCCGTCCGACGCAGTCCAAAACGCGATGTCCTCTCTGCTACATCCCCTGTGCATAAATATAGATGTCTATGCACAGGGAATAAGCAGACTGAGAACAATCTCAGCTCTGCTACATCATCTCTGTGCACAGACATTCATGTCTGTACACAGGGAATGAGCAGACTGAGAACAATCTCAGCTCTGCTACATCATCTCTGTGCACAGACATTCATGTCTGTACACAGGGAATGAGCAGACTGAGAACAATCTCAGCACTGCTACATCAGGCAGCAGGCGGGCTCTAGGACCCTGGAGCTGGCAGCCTGTACAGAGGAGACAGGATCTTATCTGTGCGAGTCAGCGATTACTTACAAAGTAAACGAGCAATGCAAATAAATGACAAAACTAGGATTGCTTCAGGCTGAAGCTTCCGAGACACATCTGCGATTTGTAAATCTCACACTACTCGCTATTACTCGCTTCCCCATTCATTAACATTGGACTCGCTAGACTCGCAACGAGTAGCGAGTCCTGTGCTCGGACTCGCTAGAGTCAAGCGATTCCGAGTAATTTAGGATTCGCCCATCACTACCCAAGACCTCCTTCTTTCTTTCACACTTGTACAGTACATTCTTTATCCAACTGCCTGAAAGACTTCACCCAAGCATCCCTTATCCTCTGGAATTTTGCACCCCAGCACATTCAACTATCATCTACACTAATAATTTTCAAGCAGAACCTGAAAATCCATCTCTTCAGAACAGCTTTACTGCCTGCAGGGACCCTACCGCCACTGGAGCTGGTGCACCACCACCAGAGCTGGCACTCCACCACCACCAGAGCTGCCCTAACCTACTGTCTCCTTCCCCATTAACCCCAATGTAAGCCCGCAAGAGCAGGGGATTCTGCCCTGTGTACCATTCTGTCAGTGTTAGTTTGTTCATTGTTTTTATCACTTGTTTTGAAGGTAATCCTTTCTCATGTACAGCACCATGGAATCATTGGTGCTCTATAAATAAATAATAATCATAATGATATTATTACATCTATTGCTATTGAATTATTAGGGCTGACTAACTTCATTAGACATAATTAGACATATGATTACAGCATTGCAGCACTTTAAAGAATATTGTATGACCATTTAATAAATGTATCAATTTGTTTCTGTTTCAATGCATTAGGCTGGGGTCACACTTGCGTTTTTTTCATGCTTTTTTTGAGACCTGCGTTTTTAAAAAAGTATGTAAAAACGCACCCACAGGCCCCCATGTTAAAAAACACATGCCCTAATAGCAAAAACGCATGTCTTAATAGCAAAAACGCATGTGTGACAGTACCATGCGTTTTTGCAATTATGTGCTTAGCTGACATCAAAAACGCATGCAAAAACGCATGGTACATTAGTACCATCCAAAAACGCATGCGTTTTTTATAAAAATAGGGGCCCATGTTAAAAAAACCGCATGCATTTTATAAAAAATGCATGCGTTTTTAAAACAGCACCAAAAAATAGTGCATGCACTATTTTTTGGTGCTGTTTTAAAAACGCATGAAAAAACGCAGGGTGCCATCAGACACCTTAAAAACTCATGCTGAAATGAAAAAACGCATGAGTTTTTTTAAGTCACTAAAAAAAACTCATGCCAAGTGTCACCCCAGCCTTACTCTTGTTGTGTGTATACTGGGCACATCATCAGGCTTCATACAGCAGTTTTTTTGCAGAAAATTTTTTGTAAGGGTTCTCTCACATCTGCGATAAAGTGTAGTTCCCGGCGGATCTGGCAGATGTCGCTTCACCTGCCGGACCTGCAGGATCTGCCGCGTAGCCAACTTGCGCCACCGATCTGACAAGTCCCATTCTCTGGAGCTTGCGGTCAGGTGCGGCAATTGCAGTATTGCCGAAAATACTGCATTTGTAAGTCACCATAGCTTTCACTGACTCCCAAAGGTCTAATGATCCCAGTGAAATTTAAATGTCTCTCTTCTACTACTTGGAGGAACACAATCAGCAGATGACTTCCATCTCTTACACCCCACCTTTACTATGGTAATTCAGAGTGTAATCTAGTGGAAGCATATGGCTTCTACCTCAGATAAACCCCATCCTGGTCATCCTGTGACTGTCACATCATCCAGGCAAAATTCATATCATATGTGTAATATTATATACCATGAAAAGGGTAGGGAAAAGTGTGCATGTGTAATGAATAACCCTTCAAAGGGTGGACCCAGAAAGGAGGAGAATAATGTTCCACCCTTATCCCCAGTGATGAACTGTGCATACTGAATGGATCATATCCCTGATGTAATATAAGTTGGAGACCCAAGCCAATTGGACTTGTAGACATTCTAACCTATGTCCATGAGAGCAGAAAAGGACTTTTCTAGAGGACTTAGGGGCCTTTCACACTTGCGTTTTTTTCCTGATCTGGAAGATCAGGAAAAAAAATAATTCTTAAGGCCGCTTTACACGTCGCAATATCGCAACGCAACTACGATAAAAAGTCATGTGGTATGGGTGTTGCAGTTGATATCGTTTGTGTGTTGTGTAGTGTAAATGTGCAACGTGACGCAAAAACAATGCAACTACGATATAATTTTGGGATTGTGCTTGCTCCTCAACCGTGCAGTATTGGCTATGCGATCTGGCAGGATCGTGCTGTGTAAAAGCGCAACTACGATTTGGAGCACGACTTCCCCTATTCACTACATCGTTAATTGGTCGTTCCCTGAGTTGCTTAGGCACAGTGTGAAAAAGGGGCGTACTACATTGTAGTTGCATTGCCTGCCCATATCTCTCTGTGTAACATCTCCTATGCGATCTTGGGCAAGTGCCAAAAACATGCGCGCTCCCGTGAAATCGTATGCAATATCAGAACGATATTGCGACGTGTAAAGCGGCCTTTACAGGATTCATTTTTTTGCCCATTCACTTTAATGTTGTGAGGAAGAATCTTGTTGCTTTAGGTTTTTTCTTGAAATCATTAAAGTGAATGGGCAACAAAATGAATCCTGTAATGGTGGGTTTACACACACCAATTTATCTGTTCAATATCTGAACCAATCTCTGGTTGCAGTGAAATCATGGACACATTGTATCATTTGTACACAGCCACAAAATGGAACAATGTGTCCATGATTTCACTGCAACCAGAGATCTGTTCAGATATTGAACAGATAAATTGGTGTGTGTAAACCCACCATAAGAATCAGGTTTTTTCCTGATTTTCCAGATCAGAAAAAAATGCAAGTGTGAAAGGGTCCTTGTAAGAATAAAATTTCCAGTTTTTCACCTTTTACTTTTATAACTCTTTTTGCACCTTTTAAGTTTGGTTGAAAGCAATGTGAAACTTGATGAGTATGATTTAACCACGTTTATTCCTCATTTTGCTTCCTTCTGCAGCCACTAAGCCACTGTTTTACAGCACAGAAGTTCAGGTCCCCATAGACTCAATTCCGGGTGAAGTCCGGTCCTGAAGCAAACTTTTTTTTTTTATGAAAGTCCGGCCGGACCTGGCAAACCATAACATCTGTGGGTTCACCTATCTTTGCTTGTGATTAAAAATCCATCTCATAGCTGTAGTTCTGCTTTATATGTTGCATTAGTGCCATTTTTTCTTTTATGCCATCTTATGAAGGTATGTTAAGGCATAATGAAAAAAAAAAAACAAATAAAGGGAATTTAGTATACTAAGAATGATGGCCACTTTACACGTCCCGATATCGGCGCCCAACTCAGATAAAAAGTCACGTGGTTCGTGCGTTGGCCCCAATATCGTTCATGCGTTGTGTGGTGTAAATGTCCAATTCGATGCAAGAACGATGCCAAAACGATATCTGGGGAGAAATGAGCAGGCTCTCCAACTGCCCGATATTGGATGGACGATGTGGCCGCATCGTGCGGTGTGACAGCCCAACAACGATTTGGAGTACAACTTAACCTATTCTCTCCCATGTTCAATGGTCGTTCCTGGGTCGGCCGTACAAGGGGGAGTAGACATCGTAGTTGTGTTGCCTGCCGATATCGCGCTGTGTAACATCTCCTATGCGATCTTGGAATTCTGCCCACAAAATGCGCGCTCCCGCGCCGTTGTATCCAACATCAGAACGCTGTTGAGACGTGTAAAGTGGCCATAAGAGATAGGGGCTAAAAAGAACTTTTTTCAATGATCTGTCGAGATCAGCAGTATTAAGTATTTTAATTCTCTTGATTAATTTATTTTAAAAATCTAAAAGGAAAAGGAAAAAAACTTGTTATAAAATATTTATACAGACTTGTTTTATACTAACTTTTGGTCTGAGAGCATTGGACCTTTTTAAATAGAAATGTTTTCTATGCATAAGCATCAAAAGTCTTCAGCAGTGACAAACAGATATTAAAATGCATCTAATGAATTCAAACTTTATTTCTGGCTGTAACCGAGCTCGCTAAAAGCCTTTTCAAGCCATTTCCTTTCATCTGTTTAGGAAAGAATTTGTGTATTAGTGTAGTGCTTTCCCTATATAATACAAAAGCCGCGACTTTATGTGAAGAGCATCTTCAAAAAGATTGAGTTCCTCCAGTAGACAATGAGAGAGTAAACAGAACGCAACTTGTAACCCGGTTCTAGAAATCCCAACTCAATTAGCAAAGGATCTCAGCTGTGTTTTGTGAAGTAGATGGATTAGGCTCCAGCAAATTTCAATTCATTCTTGTCTCTGGAACATTTGGCATTTATATTTATCTACTATAAAACCCATGTCAAGGCTTAAGTTAGTTTTTCTTTGTCTTGACTAAAACCAAAAACATTAGTTCGTAAACAGCACCATGCCCATAAAAGCGCTATTACGCATATCACAGTTTAACTCTATTCACTTGAATGGGGATGAGCTGCAATACCAGATACCACACTGTCACAAAGTTAAAAGGAACCTGTCGGGTCATTTATGCTCCCCCCAGCTATCACTGTCTACACCTGTAGCTTCATTAATCATCCCTGTCTGAGCTCATAGTGTAACGACAAAAGGTGAAAAAAAGCATTTATACACTTACATTTTCTTATGTGACTGAGGCAGTTAGACTACACCTTGGAGGACGTAGTCACTATGGCAGGTTAATAGTTAACATTCCTGCCGAATGTCAGAAGAGTCTGCTGGAGCTGTGGGATGTCACAATCATGCGACTATAGTAGATTTCCACAGCCATAATGATTTTGCTTGCTCAGCTCAGTCCACTATGGTCACATGATCGTTACATCAAACAGGTCTTTTATACAGAGTTTTCAGTGAGTTAACTATTAACCTGCCAGAGTGACTATGAAAGTAAGCGCCGCTTTACACATATCAAGTTCTGTGACCAACTTCTGAACAGATCTCTGTTTGCAGTGAAATCGACACATTGCTCCATTTTGTGGTTATGTACAAATGTAACAATGTGTCCATGATTTCACTGCAACCAGAGATCTGTTCAGAAGTTGGTCACAGAAGTTGGTGTGTGTAAAGTGGCCCTAAGGTGTAGCTACTGCCTCATTCACATAAGAAAATGTAAGTTTATAAATGCTGTTTTTTCACCTTTAGGCTACATTCAGACTGTGCGTTTTGTGATCCTTTTTTTATCCATTTTTTGCAGTGCACTGCACAAAAAGGATCACTCAAATGTCATCCCAGCAAAGTCTATGGGTTTTCATTTTTGCAATTCAGACTGTGCTCGTTTTTTCACTTTAGACAAAAGAGGGTGGGAGCGCATGTGAAGACAGTTTTTCAGTATTGTTTAACAGGGGGCCGTGTGGCCACTCACTGATGGTGGTTGTGCACACCCTGCACAACTCCGGTATTACGTCTGTGGATTAACCTCCTCCCTGGAGGTGTATGAAGTGGCTGCTGACCGCGATCACGGAGTGCTCGAGAGACTTCCTGCTGCGGTCATGTGACTGGACCAGAAGGACGTCACCAAAGGTCCTTTAGCGGTGACTGAAATCTGTAGCCAGCAAGGTCTTGCGGCTGGGGACCTGATTTAAGGAATTTCTAATACCCAGAGCTGCTCCTGCCATGGTTACCCGGAGGTATAGAGTATGGATGCAGAATTATTACTGGTCTGTGAAGCGCTAGGGCTAGAAATGAGGAGGGAACTGAGGTTATTAATAAAGCAGTTTTATTAACCTCTTACAGGCCACAACGCGTTTCAGCAGCACAGTGCTGCCTTCATCAGGTGATGTCAGAGGACATTGCCAGGAAGTAACTTATTTATAAAACCCACTATCATGCTATTGGTTCAACAATTCAACAATCAGTGGTTACAAATTAACCCTATAAAGACCAAATTCATGATCTCAGACAAAGAGTACATTATAAAATCCATATAGTAAAACACATTATTCCAAATATACTTTTTCATTTTTCACTTCAAATTAAAAAGTCAATATAGCTAAATTAAAACAACCTTATTAAAAAATATAGGTGAACATATATGCATATTAAAAAACTGCATACATGAAAAAAATCTAATAGTAAAAGTACCTAAAAAACATGCTTAATTTCTCAGAAGATCTTATGATCCAATATGGATTCTTTATATATCACTGTCACATACCCACTTCTCAGCACATGACTTGGGGTTGCGCCTGCAAGGGTTAATCTATCTCCTCTCACTCAATCCAGCACTCGACCTCTGTCCTATGCTGAAAGGGAGCATCAATCACACCCCGACTCAGACTGCGCACCCCGCTTCATACAAGCTGCCACAACTCACCGTATTTTGGGGGAAGCAGATGAGTTCCCCTAAACTAAGCCTCATCAGACAATCATCACACCTTTCTAGGGCTCTGAATTCTTTAGAGTATACAAGGTTGAGACTTAAAGTTTTAAGCTTTAATATAAAAAGTACAGTGCTTACAAAAAGGTATAAATATAGAAATAATAAAATGGCATACACATATGCAAACAATGAAATAAAAAGGAGCAACTTGCAGAAACCTAAACTTTGACTTCTGTTGCCCGATGGGGAGAGAAGAGATATATGGACTGATGATCACAGCAGCTCGGCTGACCCATCTCTGTGACACTTTGCCTTGGCTGAGAGCATCCAGTTATAGAGTCAGACTGGGGGGGTCAGATTTCTAGACCAGCCTTCCATTTTAATAATCTAATTCTGGGTCTATGATTGGACACTTACTAATTTAGCCATGCATATATTATGTTTTAAAATGTTTTTAGGCTTCTGACTAGGTCTTCTGACCTGTGGGTCTGTTTGAAGTTCACTTTTTGAGAAGGCTTCTCTTATCAATTCTCTTCCTCTTTGAGACTCCCAATTAGGGATGAGCGAGTACCATAATATTCGAACTCGCTATACTCGCAACGAGTAGGTACCGGTACTCGGTACTTGTTGCGAGTATAGCGAGTCCGATTACTTTCGCAGTATATCTATAGATACACTGCGAAAGTACCCTAAAAGTGAATAAAAGTTGTTTAAAATAAAAAAAATTACATACTCACCTATTCGACGCCTGCACCGGGACCGTCCCAAAAGACCTGCGATCACCAGACAAGGACCTGTGATTTCCAGCCAATCAGATGGCCGGTAGCAATCTGGCCAATCAGATGGTGACACGTCACAACCACGTGATCGCTAGCGGCCACCTGATTGGCCAGATTGTAAGGTCCTAGGTGTACTGATTGGCTGGGAGTCACAGGTCCTTGTCCGGTGATCGCAGGTCTTCTGGGACGGTCCCGGTGCAGTCGTCGTATAGGTGAGTATGTAATTTTATTATTTTTAACAACTTTTATTCACTTTTAGGGTACTTTCGCAGTGTATCTATAGATACATTGCGAAAGTAATTGGACTACTCACTACTTCTGAGTAATCATAAGATACTCGGAGAGTAGCGAGTACCTGAATACTGCTACTATTCGTGAGTACCGAATAGTAGCGAGTATACTCGCTCATTCCTACTCCCAATATGTGTGAATTTATTGCCCTGCTGGCAGGTTGCCCCCTGAGGAGACTAGAGTCAGTGTGACTTGGAACCTAGCTTGTGTTTAAAAAAAACAGGTTGTAACCTCTTGTGGACTGACATGGAATTTAACCCTTAACTGTTCTGGTGTCCAGTCCCTGAGATACATATTTCACTACAATCACAATGGATTTGTTTTTTTCACTTTAGGGTACATACACACTGATGTTAAAAAAAGGTCAGATTCCCATCCAGGAGAATTGGACGAGTGACATCTGTTTCTTGATCCATGTGGCATCCGTGTGCTGTCCGTGTGCAATCCGTTTTTTTTCTCAGCAGCTATTTACTGTATAATAATTTACAGGAACATTTTACAGTTGTCTGACCTACAGAATGATAATGTATCAGTTAAAAAAAATGGATGCCACTAGGATGGTCCATGTGCTGTCCATGTGCTGTCCGTGATTTTGTCGGACCCATTGACTTACATTGGCGAGTTTCGCATGAGAATCGCACACTGTTGCAGCATGTTGCAACTTTTTTGTCATCCAGATTCTGGATGAGAAAAAAGCGTGCAACACACGTTAGTGTGTACTCAGTCATTCTGTAACTTTGGTCTGAGAGCAATGCAAAATTTTCTCACATCGCACTCGTCCGATTTTTACGCCAGTGTGTCCGCATGCTTAAGAGAGCTCCGTTTTTGAAAATCCAAGAATTCAAAGGGATGGTGTGTTGTAGGTCCGCGCTGCTACAAAGAACACGAAGCCCAAATCTTCGGTTGCTAGACGTTTATTTGATCCATCCACGTGTTTCAGAGCCTGCTATGCTTCTTCATCAGGGAATGCATGGGTTACAAAGACATTACAATGTATATATATACACTGTACTAGATGGAAACACCTTAATTATGGATCATGACGTTAGTGGGAGTGTGCAAGTACGTCAGAATGAAATTTGATCTCCTGTATCTCAGGCGATGTTATAGTGAGCGGTTTTATATAGCGGCTTCAGATCCAAACTGCATATATAATGATAAGACCCTATTGCGCTTGCTTCCTTTGCAGTGATTATACCGGTTTTGAAAATGACACGTCAGTTTGAGACCTTCAGGGTACCTTTACACGTCGCAACATTGCATGCAATTCCACTTGCAACTTACTGGTTGCAGTGAAATCATGGACACATTGTTCCATTTGTACACAGCAACAAAATAGAACAATGTGTCCATGATTTCACTGCAACCAGTAAGTTGCAAGTGAAATTGCATGCAATGTTGCGACGTGTAAAGGTACCCTCAAAATGGGAAAAACATGCAGTCTTAACATTACACTATGAGCTCAGACAGGGATGATTACTATGAAGCTGCAGGTACAGATATTGATAGCTGGAGGGCATAAACGACCTGACAGGTTCCCTATAATGATGTTTCTGGATACATTCTTTGTTATATACAATTGTGGCCAAAAGTATTGACACCCCTGCAATTCTGTCAGATAATACTCAGTTTCTTCCTGAAAATGATTGCAATCACAAATTCTTTGGTATTATTATCTTCATTTAATTTGTCTTAAATGAAAAAACACAAAAGAGAATGAAGCAAAAAGCAAAACATTGATCATGTCACACAAAACTCCAAAAATCTTCATTTAATTTGTCTTCAATAAAAAGCACAAAAAGAATTGTCCTAAAGCCAAATTGGATATAAATCCAAACATAAAAAAAGGGGGTGGACAAAAGTATTGGCACTGTTAGAAACATCATGTGATGCTTCTCTAATTTGTGTAATTAACAGCACCTGTAACTTACCTGTGGCACCTGACAGGTGTTGGCAATAACTAAATCACACTTGCAGCCAGTTGACATGGATTAAAGTTGACTCAACCTCTGTCCTGTGTCCTTGTGTGTACCACATTGAGCATGGAGAAAAGAAAGAAGACCAAAGAACTGTCTGGAAGTTACTTCAGGGGAAATGGTGTATCAGTGTCCGCGCTGCTGAAATCCCAAGAAAACGATCCGGAAACCATATGTAGGTTGCATCAATATTCCATTTATTCCTTTTCCTTTTGATGCAACCTACATATGGTTTCCGGATCGTTTTCTTGGGATTTCAGCAGCGCGGACACTGATACACCATTTCCCCTGAAGTAACTTCTGGATGGTTCCCACGTGCATGTGGAAGGTGAAAGTCCTGCAGCAGCTGCATTTAATGCTAAATGCTTTTATACCAGTTGTGGGTCTCACAACTGTGCTAGGTGAGTGAATTCATACCCACCACATACATTAGTGTCACTAGTGATAGGGCACTATTGTGCCTCTTGTTCCCCCCCTATTTTTCTACTTTGATAAAGAACTGTCTGAGGACTTGAGAAATCAAATTGTGAGGAAGCATGAGCAATCTCCAGGCTACTAGTCCATCTCCAAAGACCTGAATGTTCCTGTGTCTACCATACACAGTGTCATCAAGAAGTTTAAAGCCCATGGCACTGTGGCTAACCTCCATAGATGTGGACGGAAAAGAAAAATTGACGAGAGATTTCAACGCAAGATTGTGCGGATGGTGGATAAAGAACCTCGACTAACATCCAGACAAGTTCAAGCTGCCCTGCAGTCCGAGGGTACATCAGTGTCAACCCGTACTATCTGTCGGCGTCTGAATGAAAAGGGACTGTATGGTAGGATACCCAGGAAGACCCCACTTCTTACCCCAAGACATAAAAAAGCCAGGCTGGAGTTTGCCAAAACTTACCTGAGAAAGCCTAAAACGTTTTGGAAGAATGTTCTCTGGTCAGATGAGACAAAAGTAGAGCTTTTTGGGCAAAGGCATCAACATAGAGTTTACAGGAGAAAAAAAAGAGGCATTCAAAGAAAAGAACACGGTCCCTAAAGTCAAACATGGTGGAGGTTCCCTGATGTTTTGGGGTTGCTTTGCTGCCTCTGGCATTGGACTGCTTGACCGTGTGCATGGCATTATGAAGTCTGAAGACTACCAACAAATTTTGCAGCATAATGTAGGGCCCAATGTGAGAAAGCTGGATCTCCCTCAGAGGTCATGGGTTTCCAGCAGGACAATGACCCAAAACACACTTCAAAAAGCACTAGAAAATGGTTTGAGAGAAAGCACTGGAGACTTCTAAGGTGGCCAGCAATGAGTCCAGACCTGAATCCCATAGAACACCTGTGGAGAGATCTAAAAATGGCAGTTTGGAGAAGGCACCCTTCAAATATCAGGGACCTGGAGCAGTTTGCCAAAGAAGAATGGTCTAAAATTCCAGAAGAGCATTGTAAGAAACTCATTGATGGTTACCAGAAGCGGTTGATCGCAGTTATTTTGGCTAAAGGTTGTGCAACCAAGTATTAGGCTGAGGGTGCCAATACTTTTGTCTGGCCCATTTTTGGAGTTTTGTGTGAAATGATCAATGTTTTACTTTTTGCTTCATTCTCTTTTGTGTTTTTTTCATTGAAGACAAATTAAATGAAGATAATAATGTGGAGCCCACTGGGACGGGGTACTCGGTACCGGACCGGGGTATTGCTGAGGGATGTCATGGCGGTCCTGGTCCGGACCGTGTCCCGGGTTCGCACAAGTAAATGGGGTGTATTTACAAGGAATTAGGTTTGCTGTGACGCCACCCACGGGTTGTGGTCACGGTGACCACCGCTGCTGCAGAACCTCCGGGGATGATGTTTTAGCAGCTTAAGATGGAATGGCTCTCCGCAGGTAGAGCCTGGTTCCCCAGGGCAGTGGTAATTAAAGTCTGTGATGGTTGTTACAGATGTTGCAGGATAATAGGGGTAGTAGAGATGATGAGAGTGGAGGCAATGGCAGTTTATGAGGGAAAGTAGGGTTTCAGCACAAGGATGGCACACACTCACATTTGTTGTCGTTTTCCAAGTCTTTACTGTGCAGATAGTAAAGCAGAGTATTGTCCACAGAGTCTGTACCAGGGCCAAGTTGCTCCCACCCTGACCGAGTCCTTGGCTTCCTACTTCTGTGCTTTGTGTGTGGCCCTGCTGCCGCTTTTAGCTGAACTGCTGGCCCTGTCTCCACTCACGGGTACCAATCTGCTAGGCAACTTGAGTCCTCTGTGTCACTGACCCCTCCGTGTTGCTTTGCTATGGCACAGTGAAGATAGGGGACCTTCACTATTCCAGTATTAACTGTTCTGTCTGTCTCAGGCACAGCATCGGATCCGGTATCCGTCCAAAGTGCCTCTCCGGGGTGAGTTCAGGGTAACTCCTTATCCCGGGTGTGTTCCTCTGTATCTCTGTCTCCTTCCCTCAGAGCTCTCAGGACCTCCACTCCAACTCGACTCTCCTCCAACTCCAGACTCAACTAAACTGACTAACTGTCACTCCTGCTCTGAGGTAAACAAGATTAGCTCCTCCCACTCTTGCAGGTGCCAACTAAGCTCCTCCCACTTTCTAGTGTAGTGTTGTGTGGGGAGTAAACCTGTGTTGCTGTTTCTGTGGCACATTAACCCTTGGGGTGCCACAATAATACCAAGGAATTTGTGATTGCAATCATTTTGAGCAATAAATTGAGTATTATCTGACAGAATTGCAGGGGTGTCAATACTTTTGGCCACAACTGTAGGTCTTTTTAAAGTATTTAAGAACAAATTATGCCGAATGTCTCAGAATGTATGCATAGGTATTAGGACATTTACAGATTACACATAAATGAGCTTTTATGATATCTCATTTTAATTCCATAGAAATTAGAGTTGCTCCTCCTTTTACTGCTAAAACAGCTGCCATTCTTCTGGAAAGGCTTTTTAAAAATGTTTTCAGAATTTTTTCCTATTCAGAAGAGCATTTGTGAGATTATACAATGATGTTAGACAAGAGAGCAGATCTCACAACCTCTGCTTTAGGCCGGCTTCACACCACGGTTTTGGAGCTGTCAGGCTGTGTCTGGTGTTTTGCTGGATGCACAGCCTGATAACTCAGGACAGAACAGAACCAAAGGGCAAATATGCCCTCTGATTCTGTTTTCTGCTGGACTCAGGACTGCGCGGCTGCTGCCGCTGTCCAGGTCCTGAAATTTCAAAATCGCTAGCCGCGGTTCTTAAATCTCAGCGGGGAGCTCTCCAGGTACTGAAGTTCAGCGTTGGCCAGCGCTAAGCTTCAGCACCCGGCGTCCTGGAACTGGACAAATTTTTCTGTTGGGTCCGGCGTGATCCAGCGCCCATAGACTCCTATATTATTGGACACTGGATCGCACCACATCCATGTGGATCCAGTTTGATCCAGTTTTGTTTAACTTTTTGCCCTGTACACAAAAATACTGCAAGCTCCGATTTTGTGTCCGGGGCAAAAATCGAATGCAGCATCATGCTGCCGGACAGGAACAAAACCGAATGGCAAATCACTGCCATCCGGCCCTATCCGGCACCAAAGGGCTACTGTCACATCGCCATCGGACTCGGTGGCCGGTGTTCCTGCCTCGGCCGCTGAGAGGAGCCGGATTCCTTCGTCTGGTGGTGCTGGTGATAGGAAGGCCTTGTCCTCATATGGACCTGCTCCAGCGACGTCTGCCTCTGTCGCTGAGCGCCGCTGTGTTTCCCCTCTGGGTGGTGTTGGTCGCAGAAGAGCGGGCCCTGCAGAGGTGTCCGTTAGGCGCAGCCTGCGTTCTTCTGTCAGAGGTGGGATGGGTGGAGCCAGTCGTGCATCTCCATCTGGCCTGGCTCTAGGGGCGGTTCGGATGAGGTCATCAGGCTGTGAGCTCCAGCCTATGGGAGGTAACCGCGCCCTTCAAATACATTGGAGCCTGTCTTGCAGGCCGCCAGATATAGTTTTGGTTCCCCAAGTGACATAGTGTGTGTTTGGTTTTGACTCTGACCATTGCCTGGATTTTTGACTCTGTACCGCCTGACGATTTTGTACCTTTGCTGCCCTCTCGGTTTTGACTCTGACCTTTGCCTGGATTTTCGACTCTGTACCGCCTGACGATTTTGTACCTTCGCTGCCCTCTCGGTTTTGACTCGGACTCCTGACTACGTTCTTCGCTTCCTGATTTTTCCCTTCCTAGACGACCTCCCTGCTCTGCTGCTTCCATAGGCAGCTACCCCCTGGGCTCCGCTATAATTCCAGATCCCTGTATAGGGGTTAAGGGTCTCAGGGTTTCTCGGGGTGCTGCCTTACCAGCAGCTCAGCCTTACAGCGGACGGTCGTTACAGCTACATTATGTACAAAATCGGGTCCGGGTTTGTCAGGTTCACACCGAACAGCCCCAGACCTGAAAAAAATGGTGTGAAGCCAGTCTCAGTTCATCACAAGGTTGTTTGATTTGGTTGAATTCAGGAATCTGGGTAGCCAGTTAAAGGTAACCTGTCATATAAAAACCCTACAAACCTAAAGATATGGGATTAATATGCCGGTTAATAGTATTCTGATACCAGAATTTACACCAAAAATGTGGTTTACAGAGACGTTTTTGCACAATATATACATTTAATTTTCAGGTAATGCTTCAATAAAATTAAAAACAAAATAAAAATGTTTGTTACTGAGCGTAGAATGCATTCAATAGTATATGTATGAAAAGGGCACCTTATAAATGTGGTATATCTCCATAATCATATTGTCCTAGATAAACAGATTACCAGAACATTTCAACTGCACAATGTACACTGAAAAAAACAAACATTTTTTGAAAATGTGTTTATTTTATCATTTAACCTCTCTTGGAATTTTTTTCGGCTGATTTTCAATACATTATTTTGTAGAATAAGTGATGTGTGAAAAACATTTCATATTGCATATTATGGCAATGTAGGTGGAGATATAAAAAAGTTATGGTTCTTGAAAGAGATGAAGGAAAAATTAAATCTCCAAAACAAAAAATTGCATTATCTTATGAAATTGGGTCAACTGGAACCTGTGCAACCCAGCAATCAATGACCAGTACAAATTACACTCAGAACACAATGAGAAATAATTCAGATGTTTTTCCCTTTAGACATATAAATGTTAAAGCAACATCATCAACATTTCCCAATAGAAAACAATTCTGAGAAAACCATTTCAATAAATTTGCCACAATAAGTCAACAGCTTGATTAGTCAAGCCCCTTCTAAATCCATAGAATACCACACAAATTGATTGCAGTGATGAACAGCACATTTATATAATACTAGCTGTGAGCCCGATGCAAATGCATCGGGTGTCTAGAATATGTTTATTTATTTTTTAAAGATTTTTAAATAATAATCGCATCATCAATAGCAATAATATTAGCAAATAGCATTATTATTAGCAGTAATAGCAGTATTAATAGCAGTAATAGCATTATTATTAGCATTAATAGCATTATTAATAGCATTAATAGCATTAATAATACAATAATAGCATTAATATTAGCATTAATAGCATTAATAGCATTATTAATAGCATTAATAGCATTAATAATACAATTAATAGCATTAATAGCATTATTAATAGCATTATTAATAGAATTAATAGCATTAATAGTATTATTAATAGCATTAATAGCATTATTAAAAGCATTAAGAGCATTAATAGTATTATTAATAGCATTAATAGCATTATTAATAGCATTAATAGCATTAATAGCATTATTAATAGCATTAATAGCATTAATAGCATTATTAATAGCATTAATAGCAATATTATTAGCATTAATAGCATTTTGAATAGCATAAATAGCATGAATATTAGCCTTAATAGCATTATTAATAGCGTTAATATGATTATTATTAGCATTATTAGCATTAATATTAGCATTAATAGCATAATTATTAGCAGTAATAGCATTATTATTAGCATTAATAGCATTATTAATAGCATTAATAGCATTAATAATACAATTAATAGTATTAATATTAGCATTAATAGCATTAATAGCATTATTAGCATTATTAATAGAATTAATAGCATTAATAGTATTATTAATAGCATTATTAATAGCATGAATAGCATTAATAGTATTATTAGTAGCATTAATAGCATTATTAATAGCTTTAATAGCATTATTAATAGCATTAATAGCATTATTAATAGCATTAATAGCATTAATAGTATTATTAATAGCATTAATAGCATTATTAATAGCATTAATAGCAATATTATTAGCATTAATAGCATTTTGAATAGCATAAATAGCATGATTATTAGCCTTAATAGCATTATTAATAGCGTTAATATGATTATTATTAGCATTATTAGCATTAATATTAGCATTAATAGCATAATTATTAGCATTGATAGCATTATTATTAGCAGTAATAGCATTATTATTAGCATCAATAGCATTATTAATAGCATTAATAATACAAATAATAGCATTAATATTAGCATTAATAGCAGTAATAGCATTATTAATAGCATTAATAGCATTATTAATATCATTAATAGCATTAATAATACAATTAATAGCATTAATAGCATTATTAATAGAATTAATAGCATTATTAATAGCATTCATAGCATTAATATTATTATTAATAGCATTAATAACATTATTAATAGCATTAATAGCATTAATAGTATTATTGATAGCATTATTAATAGCATTAATAGCATTATTAATAGCATTAATAGCATTAATAGCATTAAATTAATAGCATTAATAGCATTAATAGTATTATTAATAGCATTAATAGCATTATTAATAGCAATAATAGCATATTATTAGCATTAATAGCATTATTAATAGCGTTAATATGATTATTATTAGCATTATTAACATTAATATTAGCATTAATAGCATAATTCTTAGCATTAATAGCATAATTATTAGCATTAATAGCATAATTATTAGCATTAATAGCATTATTATTAGCAGTAATTGTTATTTTTATATTTATTTTATTTTATTTTTTTTTTTATATTTTTGTTTTTATTTGTTATTTTTACTTTTTTTATAAGATTTTCGCGGCAGCACTTGCCGCAAGTGCAAAACCGCACTTGCCGCACCTGCCGCAAGTCCCCCTATACTTTCTATGGAGATTACCACAACCGCGCCGCAAGTGTAACCGCATCTGCCGCGTATGCGGCAAACGGGCAGATGCGGTTACACTTGCGGCGTGGTTGCGGTAATCCCCATAGAAAGTATAGGGGGACTTGCGGCAGGTGCGGCAAATGCGGTTTTGCACTTGCGGTAGGTGCGGCCGCGAAAAAAACCGCGGCTGACTGCGTTGGGGGGGGTTGAATACTTTTTGGGGGTGTTGAAAACTTTTGGGGGGGTTGAATACTTTTTTGGGGGGGTTGAATACTTTTTTGGGGGGGTTGAATACTTTTTGGGGGGTGTTGAATACTTTTTGGGGGGGTGTTGAATACTTTTTGGGGGGTGTTGAATACTTTTTGGGGGGGTTGAATACTTTTTGGGGGGTGTTGAATACTTTTTGGGGAGATTGAATACTTTTTTGGGGGGTTGAATACTTTTTGGGGGGTGTTGAATACTTTTTTGGGGGGGTTGAATACTTTTTTGGGGGGGTTGAATACTTTTTGCGGGGTGTTGAATACTTTTTGGGGGGGTTGAATACTTTTTGGGGTTAATGTAATTAATAATTAATTTTATATATATATATATATTTTTTTTTTTTATTATTAAGTTTTATTTTATTGTTTATTATTTATATTATTTATTTATTTTTTTTTTAGTATTTTTATTATTATTAAATTGAAAAAACCGCACTTGCCGCACCTGCCGCAAGTCCCCCTATACTTTCTATGGAGATTACCGCAAGCGCGCCGCAAGTGTAACCGCATCTGCCGCGTATGCGGCAAACGCGGCAGATGCGGTTACACTTGCGGCGTGGTTGCGGTAATCCCCATAGAAAGTATAGGGGGACTTGCGGCAGGTGCGGTAAATGCGGTTTTGCACTTGCGGTAGGTGCGGCCGCGAAAAAAACCGCGGCTGACTGCGTTGGGGGGGGTTGAATACTTTTGGGGGGGTTGAAAACTTTTGGGGGGGGCTGAATACTTTTTTGGGGGGGCTGAATACTTTTTTGGGGGGGTTGAATACTTTTTGGGGGGGGGTGTTGAATATTTTTTGGGGGGTGTTGAATACTTTTTGGGGGGGTTGAATACTTTTTGGGGGTTGTTGAATACTTTTTGGGGGGTGTTGAATACTTTTTGGGGGGGTTGAATACTTTTTTTGGGGGGTTGAATACTTTTTGGGGGGGGGTTGAATACTTTTTCGGGGGGTTGAATACTTTTTGGGGGGTGTTGAATACTTTTTGGGGGGTGTTGAATACTTTTTTGGGGGTGTTGAATACTTATTGGGGGGTGTTGAATACTTTTTGGGGGGGTTGAATACTTTTTGGGGTTAATGTAATTAATATATTAATTTTATGTTTTTTTTTTTTTTGGTTTTTTTTTATTATTAAGTTTTATTTTATTGTTTATTATTTATATTATTTATTTTTTTTTTTTTTAGTATTTTTATTATTATTAAATTTAAAAAACCGCACTTGCCGCAAGTCCCCCTATACTTTCTATGGGGATTACCGCAACCGCGCCGCAACCGTTACACTTGCGGCGCGGTTGCGGTAATCCCCATAGAAAGTATAGGGGGACTTGCGGCAGGTGCGGCGGCTGAGGTAGCGACTCACAATGGCCTCGCGGCCATTGCTCGCGCTACACAGCGACTCGCAATGGATCCCCATACAAAGTATAGGGGGACTTGCGGCAGGTGCGGCGGCTGAGGTAGCGACTCGCAATGGCCTCGCGGCCATTGCTCGCGCTACCTCAGCGGTAAATCGCTAAGTTTGTGGCCGAGCCTCTGGTTCTATTTTCGGCCAGCGACTCGCAATGGCCGCTTAGCGGCCATTGCTCGCGCGTGGTGACGTCACATAGTGACAAAGCCACGGCGATTTCGGGGTCCGACACGATTTTGCCTACGGCAATTATAGAGTAGATGGGGGTGGACCTCCTTCCTCAAGTATGCATCATGTATCTTACCTGGACTTTATACTGATATGAATTAAATGTGTATACCACTTAATCTAGACTATCTGATGCCAGACATTAATAATCCACTATTCCTAACACGAGTTGTGAGACAGGGTAGTCAAGGGTTCAGGCATCCGATGCAAGGACAGCGTGTCATAGATTAAGGGGATGGAAAGAGATGTAGTCAGGTCATGGTACACAGTACAAATACCTGGAGAGTAGAGAATAAGGGTGCATGCATACGGTTCAGAGGAGCTGCGTGTTGGACGCAGCTCCTCCGGACCTGAGGGAAGCCGCGGGTGGCCGCAGGGAGGCCGCAGCCGTCCTGTACTCACCGTGTGAGGCGGGTGCAGGGCGACTTCTCCCTCCAGTCACCCGATGAGAGCCGCTTCCGACTCCGTAGTATGAAATAAACATGCAGCAGAGGAGCGGACTCCCGTTAACCCGCACCTCAACCGTCAAAATGCTGCAGTCAGGTTATACATAGTGAGGATGGGATTTCTTGAAATCCCATCCACTATGCTAGTACTGTACTACGCAGTGTTTTGGTCGCAGCGGCAAGACGCTGCGTCCAAAACACTGCGTACACTGATCGAGTGCACGCACCCTAATGGTCCCTTTACACGCGGCCATAGGAAGGTAGTAACCGGCAGGCATCGGACACAATTGTGCCTGTTGCCTTGAAAAGACCACGATGTGGCAGCGTGTAATTCAGGACTTTCCTTCCTGTGTCTTCCCTGAAGGAAGGAAAGTCCTGAATTACACGCCGCCACATCGTGGTGTTTTCAAGGCAACAGGCACAATTGTGTCCGATAGCAAATAAAGAAATAACTTTTAACTTGTAGTTGTATTTTATTAAGGTTATTTTTAAAAATCCAGGTGTGGATTGGTGAATACAGACAGTGCTTTAAAACGTGTAACCCACCCCCAATACACATACAGACAAACAATAGTCCATGTGATAGGAATCTCAAGGAGTTCTAATGGTGTTGGACACTCTAGTAATTACTTTTGCCACGGGTTTATACTCTGCTACCCACAGAGCCGCCTCTATACTCTGCTACCCACAGAGCCGCCTCTATACTCTGCTACCCACAGAGCCGCCTCTATACTCTGCTACCCGCAGAGCCGCCTCTATACTCTGCTACCCACAGAGCCGCCTCTATACTCTGCTACCCACAGAGCCGCCTCTATACTCTGCTACCCACAGAGCCGCCTCTATACTCTGTTACCCACAGAGCCGCCTCTATACTCTGTTACCCACAGAGCCGCCTCTATACTCTGCTACCCACAGAGCCGCCTCTATACTCTGCTACCCACAGAGCCGCCTCTATATTCTGCTACCCACAGAGCCGCCTCTATACTCTGCTACCTACAGAGCCGCCTCTATACTCTGCTACCCACAGAGCCGCCTCTATACTCTGCTACCCACAGAGCCACCTCTATACTCTGCTACCCACAGAGCCGCTTCTATACTCTGCTACCCACAGAGCCCCCTCTATACTCTGCTACCCACAGAGCCGCCTCTATACTCTGCTACCCACAGAGCCCCCTCTATACTCTGCTACCCACACAGCCGCCTCTATACTCTGCTACCCACACAGCCGCCTCTATACTCTGCTACCCACACAGCCGCCTCTATACTCTGCTATCCACAGAGCCGCCTCTATACTCTGCTACCCACAGAGCCGCCTCTATACTCTGCTACCCACAGAGCCGCCTCTATACTCTGCTACCCACAGAGCCGCCTCTATACTCTGCTACCCACAGAGCCGCCTCTATACTCTGCTACCCACACAGCCGCCTCTCTACTCTGCTACCCACAGAGCCGCCTCTCTACTCTGCTACCCACAGAGCCGCCTCTATACTCTGCTACCCACAGAGCCGCCTCTGTACTCTGCTACCCACAGAGCCGCCTCTATACTCTGCTACCCACAGAGCCGCCTCTGTACTCTGACACTCCTGGTTTCAGACCACAAACTGGATGGAAACTGATCAGGCAAAAAACTGCAGTGTAAAACCAGCCTAAGGGGCCTTTCACGTCAGCGTTTCTGCTGATGTGCGGCAGATTTATCGAATCTGCTATCTAACGGCCGCACTTGCGGCACCGATTTGGTAAGCTCCATGCATTGTCTATGGGGCTTGCGGTCAGGTGTGGCAAGTGCAGTTATGCCGGATCATCTAGATGTGGTACTTGCGGTCAAGAAAATAAAAGCTGCAAGCAACATTCTTTTTTTTTTCGGCTGCTTGTGCTGGGTCTACTTCATCCGGCAGAACCGCACTTGCCGCACCAGACCGGAACCGCCATAGACAATGCATGAGACTTTCTGGATTCGGGCCACAAGTTGGCTGTTAGGCGCCTGATTCGGCAGATGCTGCACCACCTGCCGGATCGGCCGCAAACATCAGCAAAACGCTGATGTGAAAGGGGCATAAGGCTGGCAATTTTCTGGGATAAACTGCTCAGTAAAGTAGCTGGAAATTATCAGGAACAGGGAATACCAGCTGAAACCCAGCACCTCCCAAGACTGGATGACTGAGCTGTCATCCAAAATAACAGCAATTGACCACGTCCCAGCTCTGAGCTGTCATTCACCAAACAGATAGCTTAGCATGACCTGATTACAGAGAAGAACAATCGTAACACACAATCAATTGAATGCATAATATATGCCTGTAAGTAAACACATGAATACACATTATCTTTATCAGAGAAGCAAAAATTAATCTTGAATTGCGTATTCTATAAATATAATTAAGTACAAACATGCATTATTATTATACTGAAGCTTTTCTTAAGGTTCCTTAAGCACAGAGAAAGCAAGCTCACATCTACTTATATAATCGGCAGTTTGGAATTCGAGCACTGTAGACGAATCCCAAAATCCTTTGCGGCACTGCAAGCCGCAGCCGCACTACCTCACACCGCTGCTCGCTATGACAATCTGAGGAGTTCTGCCACAAGTCACGCTACCAAGATGGCGGATCCCGCCCCACACCAGTGGAGCATGTATGGCGGTGAGCGCCGAGAACACTTCTCAGCAGCCTCACCTGTCTCAGGCTGCCCTGCGCCCAGCCACAGCGGCGGAAGTGTCGCTGGGAGCCGCCCCAGCCCACCCTCTGGGAGAGGCGCCCAGTGCCTAGCTGCAGGCGCAGCCTCACCTGTCTCAGGCTTCCCTGCGCTCAGCCACAGCGGCGGAAGTGTCGCCTGGAGCCGCCCGAGGCCACCCTCCGGGAGAGGCGGCCAGTGCCTTGCTGCAGCCGCACAGGAGTGGAGGTGAGAGAGCGGTGTGGACGGGGGACTGGAGCGGACTATGAACGCCCTCTGCTGCAATACAGAAGGGGGTGCAGTGGAGGACACTAGCTATGCCAATGTGGCCCACCTGGAATCCACACAGTCACCACAATGATGAAGTATGCCAGCACCTCTCCTCACCCCTCAAGCCCCCACCTCTCCTCACCCCTCCCACAGAGCCGCCTCTATACTCTGCTACCCACAGAGCCGCCTCTATACTCTGCTACCCACAGAGCCGCCTCTGTACTCTGCTACCCACAGAGCCGCCTCTGTACTCTGCTACCCACAGAGCCGCCTCTGTACTCTGCTACCCACAGAGCCGCCTCTGTACTCTGCCACCCGCAGAGCCACCTCTGTACACTGCTACCCACAGAGCCGCCTCTGCACACTGCTACCCACAGAGCCGCCCTGTACTCTGCTACCCACAGAACCGCTCTTACTCTGTTACCCACAGAGCCGCCTCTCTGTTCTGCTACCCACAGAGCCGCCTCTCTACTCTGCTACCCACAGAGCTGCCTCTCTACTCTGCTACCCACAGAGCCGCCTCTCTACTCTGCTACCCACAGAGCCGCCTCTCTACTCTGCTACCCACAGAGCCGCCTCTCTACTCTGCTACCCACAGAGCCGCCTCTATACTCTGCTACCCACAGAGCCGCCTCTATACTCTGCTACCCACAGAGTCGCTTCTATACTCTGCTACCCACAGAGCCGCCTCTATACTCTGCTACCCACAGAGCCGACTCTATGCTCTGCTACCCACACAGCCGCCTCTATACTCTGATACCCACACAGCCGCCTCTATACTCTTCTACCCACACAGCCGCCTCTATACACACAATTCATTTCACAGCGCTCCCGATGCAATTGCATCTGGCCTTTTTACTAGTATTGCTATATATATCTTAGATGTGATAAAGTTACATTACAAAAAAGAATAAAACAAAAAAGTATAACAGGAAAATATTCAATTCTTACACCTTGTGCAACCTTAGCAGTCATAGTCTATCATACCTGATATCCAATTTACCTCTCTCTAAAGAAATTTCATTTTAATTTGTGTTTCTCTCTGCTAATTTGAAAATCATATTTTAATTTAAAAACTTTGTCTCTTAAAAAAAATTGTCCATGGAGGTTTTGTTACATTTCTCCTGTTTGCCCTTGTTACTGTCAAATTCCTTCATACTCTCAGTTTTCATTGATTTTACAAGTTTAGACATCTTTTATCACCATATATCGGCATAGCAGACTTAAATTCATTAATCCAGATCCAGGGCATATTTCTGGTTTGCCTGACATAAACTTTGCACGAGGGATTTAAATGAATTGATAATATTTGTACTTTCAATTGTATAATATCCTCATATTCAGATCTTATAGCCATGTAACAGAGATTCTCACCCGAGTGAAAATACAATTTTGACATCCAAGACATGAAAAAGTTCCACATGTTGGTGTGTCAAAAAGACCAGTTTGGATATATTCTTTGGCACAAGGTGAGCTGCTATCAATTGCTTAGCCATGGTTTTCCTGTTCCAGTAAACACATCTTGGTGGGTTTTGTAAAACAATTTCATATTTTGGTTTTCTCTTATCTTTTTCAAGAATGTCCCTAAATGTTCAGGCAGCAGGGCCAGTTTTAAACAAAGTGGGACCCAGAACAGAAGTTTAAAGTGGGGCCCTAAATGCTCACATACTGCACCATTTAGCTTACATTTACATGATAGGACCATTCGAAGTGCCGACCAGCCCGAAACGGACTGTTGTCTGTCTGCTATCTACCACCCCCTCCCTGAACTCTGTAAATGGAACCGGAATTAAATAAAACAAAGTAAATGAGCGCAGTCAACAATATTCAAGTCATTCAGCACTTGTGTCCAGCCTCTTTACACAGGATGATAAGGAATGAAGGCCACAAAATGATCACAAGTAGATCAATCAGTCCTCTACATATCATGTTATCAGACGTTTTTCTGCAGATTCCAGCAGGCGATGTGCTGCTGTCAACGAGAATTTTAGTTCCATCATAAACAATCCGATCACCCAATGATGAGCAGCAGTTTGCTTATTTTTTGGGCGATTGTTGACATGTTTATAAGTATGGATTCTTGTCTGCACTGTCAGGGGAATTTGTTAAAAACTTAGTGCCTGGCAGGCATAGCCCATAGCGTTAATGGCATGTAACGCTATGCACCGCCTGCCTATGCATCTCTATGGCAACTGGTTGCTTACTGCTCCACAGAGATTCCTCGGACATGCGCTATTACAGAGCGCACAGGAAACGCGGTCCGCAGCATTTTCCTGAAATAGCGCATATGTGGAGCCAGTGGGTGTGTGAAGAGACAGGTTGTCATAGAGATGCATAGCCAGGCAGCGCATGGTATTACATGTCGGTATCGCTTTGCGCTGCTTCGGCCTGGCACTAAGTTTTTAATGGATTTCCCAGGCTCAGGGTAGACACAGGTCTGACCCTAGGCTATGTGACACAAACATTGTATGTTACACACATGTATGTATACACTGAGCACACTCAAGCACAGATGTTTACACTGAGCACGCACAGACATATATGTAAACCAAGGACACACATATGTATACACCGAGCACACAGACATATCAATACACCAAGCACACACAGACATAGCCCTTGTTCACACATACCATCCGTTTTTGCCTTAAATTCGTTTTTGGGAACATTTTGGACTGTTTTTTTTCAAAGTCCAAAAACGCATATGTGTTAACGCATGGTGCACTTAAGTGTGAATGCATTTAACAACACATGCGTTTTTGTTCAGCATCCCAAAAACACTGCATGCAGCGTTTTTGGTTGCTGTAAAAAAATGCATGCACACGGTCAAGCAGTCCAGTGCCAGAGGCAGCAAAGCAACCCCAAAACATCAGGGAACCTCCGCCATGTTTGACTGTAGGGACCATGTTCTTTTCTTTGAATACCTCTTTTTTTCTTCTGTACACTCTATGTTAATGCCTTTGCCCAAAAAGCTCAACTTTTGTCTCATTTGACCAGAGAACATTCTTCCAAAACGTTTTAGGCTTTCTCAGGTAAGTTTTGGCAAACTCCAGCATGGCTTTTTTATGTCTCGGGGTAAGAAGTGGGGTTTTCCTGGGTATCCTATCATACAGTCCCTTTTCATTCAGACACCAACGGATAGTACGGGTTGACACTGTTGTACCCTCGGACTGCAGGGCAGCTTGAACTTGTTTGGATGTTAGTCGAGGTTCTTTATCCACCATCCGCACAATCTTGTGTTTAAATCTCAATTTTTCTTTTCCGTCCACATCTAGGGAGATTAGCCACAGTGCCATGGGCTTTAAACTTCTTGATGACAGTGCGCACGGTAGACACAGGAACATTCAGGTCTTTGGAGAATGACTTGTAGCCTTGAGATTGCTCATGCTTCCTCACAATTTGGTTTCTCAAGTCCTCAGACAGCTCTTTGGTCTTCTTTCTTTTCTCCATGCTCAATGTGGTATACACAAGGACACAGGACAGAGGTTGAGTCAACTTTAATCCATATCAACTGGCTGCAAGTGTGATTTAGTTATTACCAACACCTGTTAGGTACCACAGGTAAATTACAGGTGCTGTTAATTACACAAATTAGAGAAGCATCACATGATTTTTCTAACAGTGTCAATACTTTTGTCCACCCCCTTATTTATGTTTGGTGTGGAATTAGATCCCATTTGGCTTTAGGACAATTCTTTTTGTGTTTCTATTGAAGACAAATTAAATGAAGATAATAATACCAAAGAATTTGTGATTGCAATCTTTTTCAGGAAGAAACTGAGTATTACTGACAGAATTGCAGGGGTGTCAATATTTTTGGCCACAACTGTAGCTATTCATCCACACGGGCAATATAACTCATGTCTTTGTTCATTTCTTACCAATTCATGTTTCAAGCTTAAACATTGTTCAGCGCAGTAAAATGAATCACTCTGTTTAGAAAGGGTTATTTCATTCCTTAAATACTACGGTAATTGTCATCCAGGATATTTTTTCTACATTCCAGTAATTTTGTTATAAAAGTACAGTAATTAAGTATTAAACTCAGATACTGATACTACATAGAGCAAACATTTAGTCACTATCATTAAACAGAATTACTCTGTTCAGAGCAAAGTGTTAATTATTGTTACATCACTCCTCTATTTCCTAAGGCAATTGTACTACAAAGAGCTTTAAGGCCATCCAATTTGACCGAAGAGAGAATATCTAAGTGATCTTCAACATTTGTCTGCACTCAAAGTTACCTAATATGATCAATTGGTAGGAACATAAATATACTTCAAACAAGCCAAAAACCTGAAGAAGATTGCTGAGCATGATTGAAAGTGGAATTTCATGCTAATTTTATTAAAGGACTTTGCATAGAATATTTAGCAAATCTAATTACAATATAAAATGCATTAGGGCAGATTTACTAATTCTCTCTAGCATTTAGACAGCATTAATGTAGACGAAACAGTCAGAAGAACATCAAACAGCGGCATCCAGAAATATCTTCAATGATTTTTATTTTTTATAAAACATACATTTGTTCAGTACATTATCATGTCTTCAATACTAAATGCAAGTAAATCAATCATCATATTCACACAAAAAAAAGAAGTAAATCCTAGTTCAAGGTGTAAAAGTGTTGGAATAAAACAAGGGAGATAGAGGGATGGGTCATATCTTCGCGCTATTGATAAAGATTAATACTCAGGTAAGGCCCTATTTGTGCTCCTCTCCGTCCAGCTTGTACCTCTGTTATTTGTGAAAACTTGTTGGGATGTCATTCATGATGTTATGCGCATGAAGGTATACCACCACATGGACAGAAAGACAAAATCTCTCTGCTGCCACACCTGCACCTTACTGGTTCCTGTACAGACTAGCAAGGCTCCCACACAGACTGGAATACCCTAACCGCAGGACTGGGAAATGACAGCTTGGGCCTTGCTTCCTGATCAGCCATCGAGTGTTTCACATTTCTCATTAGGAACCAGGGATAGGTTGATAAGATTGAACCACAAGTTGGATTAAATATATTTGATAATTTTTTGCCTAAAAAGTGGCACCTGCATGTAATAAATTTGGATTGTGTATAGTAGAAGAGGGATTAGTGATGTTCCAATGAGTCCAATTAATTTGAGGTTATTAGAATTCAGGTGGTGGTTTTTATTTACACGTTTCTATGTTAATATCCCTTCCTCAGAAACACCACACAAAAAGATTTACCTCCCCAACAATTCTAATAACCTCTAATCAATTGGAGTCATTGGAACAGGAGCGCGATCACTAATCCCTCTTGTCGTATACATAATCAAGTATTTCAACACGCGGGAGAACTGCTGCAGACCAAAAAAAGCTTGACATCTATAGTTGTCATAGGTGATAAAGGGAGTTGTGACATCTCACTACCCAAACAGGTGAGCGGATTCACTATTTTACTTAACTTCTTGGTTTTACGGATAAACACTATTGTGCACCCATTTCCTTTCAGTGCTATATACCTGTAATAAATTTGGTGCATTTTTTAATGTGCCAAAACCATATTCCTTTTCTAGATAAAAGTGATGGGCATCAAAAAAAATCTGGGTATTTTTGGCATATTACATCTTGAATATTCAATCTATTTTTTAGCTTCTCATTTACAAAAGCTAGCGTCCATTTAAAGGTGGGCAACTATATTTTAAAAAAAGAAAGGTTTCTTCTATGATGGGAGATTGAAAAGTTGGGCTTGTTTAGCTTAGTAAAAGGAGATTTACTTTTTATGTATTAATAGATATGTGGTCAATACAAAAAATACAGAATTTATTCCCCCCAAGAACCTTTTGAGGGACCATGGGGCATTCATTAAATGTAGAGGAAAGTTGATTATATTATACTAGATGGTGGCCCGATTCTAACGCGTCGGGTATTCTAGAATATGTATGTAGTTGACATACTGTGACTGACAGAACTTATTAAGTCAACATGAGTGAACTACATATATATATATATATAGCAGTGCTATGGTATATGGTGGTACATTACAGCACATGTATAGCAGCACTATAGTATATGGCGGTACATTACAGTACATGTATAGCAGCACTATGGTATATGGTGGTACATTACAGCACATATATAGCAGCACTATAGTATATGGCGGTACATTATAGTAAATGTATAGCAGCACTATAGTATATGGCGATACATTACATTGCATGTAAAGTAACACTATAGTATATGGCGGTACAGTATAGCACATGTATAGCAGCACTATAGTATATGGCAGTATATTACAGTGTATGTACAGGTGCACTATAGTATATGGTGGTATTTTATAGCACATGTATAGCAGCACTATAGTATATGGCGGTACATTACAGCACATGTATAGCAGCACTATAGTATATGGCGGTACATTACAGCACATGTATAGCAGCACTATAGTATATGGCAGTATATTACAGTATACGTCGTTGCCTGGGAAGCCAATCAGCCAATTGGTCACATGATCGCTAACTGCCGGGGGGCAGGATGGAGCAGGGAGGCAGGACGCTGATGAGGGGGGGAGGGGGAGCAGGGTTGTTTCGGGGTTGTTTCGGGGGGCAGGATGGAGAGAGCGGGGCAGGATGGAGCGGAGCGGGGGGGGACAGGATGGAGCTGGAGGGGGCAGGATAAAGTCGGGGGAGGGCGGCAGGATGGAGCCGGGGGGCAGGATGGAGCCGGTGGGGGGCAGGATGGAGGCGGTGGGGGGCAGTATGGAGTCGGAGGGGGGCAGGATGGAGGCAGAGGGGGGCAGGATGGAGGCGGGGTGCAAGAACAGCGGGGGGCAGGTTGGAGGTGGGGGGCAGGATGGAGGGAGCGAGGCAGGATGGAGAGAGCAGGGCAGGAAGGAGAGAGCGGGACAGGATGGAGCGAGTGGGGCAGGATGTAGCCGGAGGAGCAGGATGGTGGTGCGGGGGGGGGGGGGAAACAGGATGGTGGCGGGGGACAGGATGTAGCGAGCGGGGTAGGATGAAGCCGAAGGAGCAGGATGGTGGCAGGGAGGAGCAGGATGGGGGGGCAGGATGGTGGTGGGGGGGTAGGATGGAGCGAGCGGGGCAGGATGGAGAGAGAGGGGCAGGATGGAGCAAGTGGGGCAGGATGGAGCCATGGGGCAGGATGGGACCGGGGGGGGCAATACGGAGCTGGGGGGGGCAGGATGGAGCGAGTGGAACAGGATAGAGCAAGCAGGATGGGTCGGAGGAGCAGGATGGAGCCAGAGGAGCAGGATGGTGGCGGGGGGGGCAGGATGGTGGCGAGCGGAGCAGGATGGAGCGAGCGGGGCAGGATGGTGGTGGGGGCGCAGGATGGAGCCGGAGGAGCAGGATGGAGCCAGAGGAGAAGGATGGTGGTGAGAAAGGGGGGGGCGCAGGATGGGGGTTGCAGGATGGTGGCGGGGGGGTAGAATGGTGGTGGGGGGGCAAGCTTTCAAATTGCGCGCCTATCCAGATCACAATCTTAATCTCGGGAGATGTGAGGAATCTCGCGAGATTTGGTTGAGGCCTTGGAGAAGGCAGAACGTAAGGGAGTATGAAGCTGGGCACCGGGAAGTCTTGCGAGACTTCCGGGCGCCATATTGCAGGCAGGGTGTCGCTGATGTGGAGCAAAGGAAGGAAGATGGTGGCGGCGTAAAGACGATCAGATGGATGGCGGCTGCGGCGGGCTCCAAGAAGACGGGGTCTGATGGCGGTATACCGGAGACTGTAAGTGTGCATGGGAGTATGAGTGGGTGTGTGAGTGTGTGCGAGTGGACGAGTGGAGGGGGGGAGGTGCGATACTGTGGTGGCAGGGGGGTACGTGTGTGTGTGTGGACGTGGCGTGGGGGGGGGGTGATTGATGCGCACCGGTAAGGTGGGGGCGTCAGGGCCGGCTCCAGGTTTTTCTGGGCCTTGGGCGAAACAGTCTCAGTGGGCCCTTTTAACATATACAAGGATTCATGAATATAATAAAGAAGCTGCAGGCTCTATATGCAGTCTCTATATACAGCTCCTGGGTGGGCTGTATATAAAATATGGAGGCTGCTCAGGGTTGTATATATAATATGGAGACTGCCAGGCTGTATATATAATATAGAGGCTGCAGGATGTATATATTATTTGGAGGCTGTGCTGGGCTATATATACTATTTGGAAGCTGTGCTTGGCTGTATATATAATATGGAAGATGTGGCAGCCCAGCAGCAGCCTCCAAATAATATATCCAGCTCAGCACAGCCGCCAAACAATATATATAGTCCAGCACAGCTTCCATATTATATACACAGCCCAGCACAGCCTGAAAATAGTATGTATAGCCCAGCACAGCATCCATATTATATATACAGCACAACAGCAGTCTCCATATACCTCAGCAGCAGGATCAGAATACAGCCAGCACAGCCTGCGTATGCCGCCAGCAAATCCTCTGAATACCCCAGCACAGCCTCTGTATACTCCAGCCCAGCCTCTATATACAGTCAGCACAGCCTCTATATGCAGTCAGCACAGCTTCTATATGCAGTCAGCACAGCCTCTATATACCCCAGTACAGCCTCTATATACAGTCAGCACAGCCTCTATGTACAGTCAGCACAGCCTCTATATACAGTCAGCACAGCCTCTATATACAGTCTGCACAGCATCTATATACAGTCAGCAAAGCCTCTATATACAGTCAGCACAGCCTCTATATACAGTCAGCACAGCCTCTATATACAGTCAGCACAGCCTCTATATACAGTCAGCACAGCCTCTATCAGCATAGCCTCTATATACAGTCAGCACAGCCTCTATATACAGTCAGCACAGCCTCTATCAGCACAGCCTCTATATACTGTCAGCACAGCCTCTATATGCAGTCAGCACAGCCTCTATCAGCACAACCTCTATATACAGTCAGCACAGCCTCTATATACAGTCAGCACAGGCTCTATATACAGTCAGCACAGGCTCTATATACAGTCAGCCAGCCTCTATATACAGTCAGCACAGCCTCTATCAGCACAGTCTCTATATACCGTCAGCACAACCTCTATATACAGTCAGCCAGCCTCTATATACAGTCAGCAAGCCTCTATATACAGTCAGCACAGCCTCTATATAGTCAGCACAGCCTCAAGGTACATATAATCCCCCATCCTGCTGATCATACGTACCCTACATCCGCTCCCCTGGGGCAGTGTCCTCCTCAGATGCTTCCCCACCACATCCTTATAGCAGCAGCTCCCGGGACCGTGGAGCTTCCTCCTTCCTGCAGCAGTCTGATGAGCTCCAACGTGATGACTCATCACTCTGTTACAGTAGGCAAAGGAGGAAGCTCCACTGCTCCCTGGAGCCAGCACATGGCTGATCTGCTTCGCATGCACTGGCAGCGGGGTGCAGTGGAGCACTCGGTGCCTTGCTGAATCTGCCCGATGTGCCCCTTGTTCACAGGGCTGTCTGCTGTCCCCAATGGGCCCGTCGGCCCTGGGAGGGGGGGGTGTGGCAGGCAGGGGAGGGAGGCGGGAGTGTGTGGGGCAGAATAGGGTACCTATGGTGGGTGTGGGGCTTGTTTAGCCCCACTCCCGGCAATGGGCGGCCATATTGGAACACCCAGAGTGGGTATAGAGGGCTACTTCAGCCAGGATGTGACGTAGCATACCGGTACATCCTGACGGAAGTAGCCTTAGGGTTTTATTATAATAGATAAACAGGTAAATGTTCTTCACAGTCAGATTGGGGAATGGTCTATGCAAGCAAGTGGTAGCAATGACAAGAAACTCTGACAATAATTGTTCAAACTATTTATGCTAGAAACCTGTTGTAAAACACTTTGAAAAGTTGCAAACAAAATATTTGCACAATGTGAAGCTACACAAATATTTTGCAACTCTTTCCTTATCAAAATGTTTTGGGAAAATCTGCCAAAATGAGCAGAGCTGGGATTGGGTAGAGATGAGTTTGGTTACACTTACCCATCAAAACTGGTGGTGTTTCTTACTCCAGTATTGTTATTTCTGTTTCTGTGACTGGAGTAAATTTTCTGGTGAAGCATATGCCACTGCTAAGATTTACCCAATTCATTAAGAGGTGCCTCTTCATGTATTAGCCATGTTTTATTGCTGCCCATCCTACATTAAGACAACAAATGAATTCCCGTCTTAATAAATTAAGAGCTTAAGTAAGGCCACTTTCACATCAACGTTTTCGCTGATGTGTGCCAGATCCGTCAGATTTACTGCGTCTGCCAGAACTGGCGCCTAACAGCCACACTTGCGGCCCCGATCCGACAAGCCCCATGCATTGTCTATAGGGCTTGCGGTCATGTGTGACAAGTGCTTTAACGCTGGATCGTCCGGATCCGGCACTTGCGGCTACAAAAACAAAAAAGCTGCAAGTAGCGTTTTTTCCAGCTGTATCCGGCAGAACTGCACTTGCCACACCGGATCGCAAGCCCCATAGACAATGCATGGGGCTTGCTAGATCCGGGCCGCAAGTACAGCTGTTAGGTGGCAGAACCGGCAGATGGGGCGCCACATGCTGGATCGTCCGCACATCAGCAAAAACGCTGATGTGAAAGGCCCCTAAAGATTGTAAAAAGGGATGGATTCTATTCTCATTATAAATCGCATTGTGGATAATAAACATTTTAGTGATAGATAATGTGTAACTCCTCATGGAAAGTTGAATTTGATGGGCTATGTAATAAATTGGAATGGAAAGTCTATACATCTTGAAAGGCATAATTAAGGCTGAGCATTATATGTAGGTTTTAGAACAACATGAGCTGCCATCCAGGCAACGTTTATTTCTGGGAAAGCCTTGCATATTTCAGCAAGACAATGTTAGGCTGAAGGCACACTGTGCGAGGGACTGACGTGAGTGCAATGCCAGGGAAACTCGCATTGCACTCGGACCAGTGTTGCCCTATCAGGCAGGGCAGACTGGTGCGAGTCCCTAGCATTTAACTCGCATTGCGAGTACAGTTGCAGCATGATGTGACTGCACGCGATTCTCAAGTGCAAGAGGGCAATGCAAGTCTATGGGTGCGAGAAAATCTCACCCCCATACAGCACACTGTGCGATATTGGCACGAGTGTGCTGCCAAAATCACTTCAAACTCGCCGGCTGTCAAAGATGGCGAGTTTGAATTTACCGCTTTGCCAGTACAGTAATAAATAATGTTCCAGCGCTGTCACAGCAGCGCTGAAACATTATTGTTTAATAAACTCAGTTAGAAAACTAAATAATAAAGTGCTGTGTGTTAAAAATCATTTTAACCCCCTCTGTAGGCTCTGCGCTACATGTCAGCATAGAGCCTGCAGATGCGGCTAATAAAAGCCGGTGTCAGAAGGGTTAAAATGCATGTGGTGCCATTATGTGTACTCAGAGTGTGTACACTCTGTGAAGACATAGTGACAACATACCCTGGCAGTGCAGGGGTTAAATCCTTTATTTTTCTGTTCCCGGCAATTGTCAGGTGATTTTACATTATTGTATAGGCGCTCAGCTCCTGCACTGAGCTGTCCGTGGTCCTGAAGCTCCAGCGTGATATTAAAGTAATATCATGCCGGAGTTTCAGCACCAAGGACAGCGGCTGCTATGATACGCTTTTTGCGTACCTACGCCAATTGCGTACGCAAAAAGTGTACCATGACAGCCACTGTCCCTGGTGCTGAAGCTCCAGCATGATATTACTGTAATATCACACTGGAGCTTCAGGAGCACGGACAGCTCAGTACATGAGCTGAGCGCCGTCACGCTAATGTAAAATCAACTGACAATTGCCGGGAACAGAAAAATCAAGGAATTAACCCCTGCACTGCCAGAGTGTGTTGTTACTATGTCTACACAGTGTGTACACACTCTGTGTACACATGATGGCAACACACTAACTACATTTTAACCCTTCTAACACTGACTTTTATTATCTGCATCTGCAGGCTCTATGCCAACATGTAGTGCAGAGCCTGCAGAGGGGGTTAAAATGATTATTAACACACAGCACTTTAATATTTAGTTTTCTAACTGAGTTTATTAAACAATAATGTTTCAGCATTCCTGTGACAGCGCTGGAACATTATTGATTACTGTACTGGGAAAGCGGTAAATTCAAACTGGCTGGCTTTGACAGCTGGCGAGTTTAAATTCACCGCAAATGCTGTCCGCGGTCCTTCAGGACCACGGACTGCATCACACTCACATGCAGCACACACGCACTCACACCTCACACTCACAGCATTCTCACATCCATACAGCCATGCACACTCAACACACGCACCACACACACACCACACTCACCCAAAAACATGCATATCACTCACATCACTGTTGTTCATCAAACACGCTCCGTATTTGATGCACAAAAGTGTGCCTCCACCCTTAAGCCGCAAACTGCATCCATCACAACTGCATGAATTCTTGTGATGAGCTGGCCGCCTTTAGTCCAGACCCTTGATATTGCCATAATCATAGTGATGTTAACATTTGTTTTACCTGGTAATTTCTACTGCACACATAAGGCTATAAAAATAAATCTTCCCCCACAAAAAAATGGTGGAATCACCTTTTGGATTCTTTTCAAACCACTTTGAACTTCTTTTTTTTTAGCACATTATATGTTAAAGTAAATTGTGTAATACAAAAGTTTCACATAAAGTACGCCTTCAGACTGGTATGTTAAAGAAATAAGGAAAAAAATGATGACACTTCGAAGAAGAGGAAAAAGATGAAAGTGTAAAATTGAAAGTTTGCTCTGTCTGGAAGGATTTGAAAAATGTCTTTTCATTAATAATGCACACCTGGCAAAGATGAATTTTAAATGATCACATCCATCTGTTCGGAGCAGAAGCCCCATGAATGATCAACACATGGGCATAGTGCTCTATAAAAGCTCAGCACAGAGACAAAAATGGGGCTCTCTACTTTGCCATAAAGTGGGAGTTTGAAAGCAGAGGACTTTCCTTAATGTCCGTTATTTCATAGACTAAAAAGTAGGTGGAAAATAATTGTCTTCATGAGAGACCTTTGGAGGTCTCCATCAGAGGTATTATTATTTCATCACCTGGAACAGCTCCAACAACCTTAGCTTTTCTCATCAAATGCCACTATATGCAATGTGCAGGCAGCACTGGCTAATATTACTGGATGGCAGAGGCACTGTTCAGTCACTGATACTTTAAGGCTACGTTCACACATTGCACATTTTTACGCCTGCGTATTTTCTGCAGTTTCTTCATGCGTATTTGTACGCATGTATGAAAAACGCGCTTTATTCACACACTGTGTTTTTGCTGCGTTTTTTTTACGCATGCAGTTTTTTCTGCATTGGAGTCTACAAAGACAGTGAAACACAGTTTGGTCCAAAAAAAAAAAGAAAAAACAGTGTTGGAGACAGCTTTAATTTCAAGCTGTCACCAAGCCCTTATTGCTAATGTCTACCGTCAATATGATAGCTGGCAATTAGCAATAGTGAAAGAAGTGTAAAATCTAATATAAAAAGTTGAATGTGTGTGTGTGTGTGTGTGTGTGTGTGTGTATCCGAGATTGGCATCTACACTGTCGCAACTACAGCCACAAAATTTTGCACAGTCACACGACTGGACCCCGGGAGGGTCATAGGCCAAGTTGTGAGTCGAAATTTTAACCCTGCGCTTTCCAGTTTACCAAACAATTTTGGCCCCATCTACATAATGGGGAAAAAGGGAAAGGAAACGTGTGGGAGGAAAATTGACAACTGTCAGCTACAGCTACAAAAATTTGCACAGTCACACATCTGGACCCCGGGAGCGTCATAGGCTATGTTGTGAGGTGCAATTTTAACCCCGCGCATTCCAATTCACCAAACAATTTTGCTCCTATCTACATAATGGGGAAAAAGTGACAGTTACCAGTTGACAGTTGTGAATGAGAGGGGCTTAATGATAGCACCAAAGACTAACAGCACATACCAGCATATAGTCACTAAGGTGGGGCCCCAACATGAGATATTCACCACACACGGGGACATGCATACACACCACACGCACACAATGAGTAACAGCAAGTGTATTGTCGCTAAAGTGCAGCCCCAACATTGGATACTCACCACGCACGCGAACAAACACACACACACCACAAAGAGACACACACAACACAGAGACACACACACACCCCCAAGGGGACACACACATACTCTATAGCGACACATGCACTCACCCCACAGAGACACACACCACAAAGAGACACACATAACACAGATACACACACCACACAGACCCCCCCACAGGGACACACACACATAGCCACCCTATAGGGACACATGCACTCACCCCACAGCAGGGACACACACACCACAAAGAGACACACACACACCAGACAGACCCTCCCCCCCCACAGGGACAACACATACACACCCTATAGGGACACATGCACTCACCCCTCAGGGACACACACACACCATAAAGAGACACACACAACACAGAGACACACACACCCCACACAGACCCCCCCCCCACAGGGACACACACATACAAACACCACAGACCCCCCCACAGGGACACACACACATACACACCCTATAGGGACACATGCACTCACCCCACAGGGACACACATACACACCACAAAGAGACACACACAACACAGATACACACACACACCACAGACCCCCACACAGGGGCACACACACATACACACCCTATAGGGGCACATGCACTTACCCCACAGGGACACACACACCACAAAGAGACACACACAACAGAGACACACACCACACAGACCCCATCTCACAGGGACACACACATACACACCCCAGGGACACACACACCACACAGACAGACACAGATGTGCACAAATCACCTCACACAATTCACCTAATTTGTGTGCTATCTTTATTTTCCAAACATAAACATCTGATTAAAAACAGCCAATGTGCAACACATGTGCCATAAAGGGAATTAAGGCAGATGTCAGTCACATGACCTGTCTATTATGTGTATGTGTGAGGTAACATATACTGCCTGGCCGGGGGGCGGGTTTACTGTTGGCTGGAGATATATTAGGCTGCCTATAGCAATCAATCACAGCTCAGCTTCTATTTTCCTACAGGTCATTAATATGACATATTCAAATTCTATTTTGTTATAGCCAACAGCAGTTATTTATTAACCCGGGCGTAGCCGGGTACTACAGCTAGTACAAAATAAAATAAAAAACTTGGCGTGAGGGCGTTGCCACATTTGCTATTGGCAGCAAAGGTAACACAGACAGCAGCTGGCTGCCCACCCCCGCTGCTTGTTATTACCTTCACTGTCCAGTGAAGCCCTTTTTTTTTAGTTTTTTGAAAAAAATCTTTGGCGTGAGCTTCACAAGATTTTCTATGTCCAGCAAAGGTAACCCAGGCAGCTGAGGGTTGCTAACCCCCACTGCTTGTTTCTTTCACTGGCAATAGAAAATGCATTAAAGCCCCCCTTTTTTTAGTTTTCTTTAAAAAAAAAAACTAAAAAAATATTTTAGCGTGGGCTTCGCCAAATTTTCTATTGCCAGCAAAAGTAACCCAGGCAGCTGGAATCCTGGAATCCTGGGCTGGAATCCTCAGCGTGGTAAGGGCCAGGCATTCTGGGCCTCCCACACTAAGGACCGCAGCCAGTAGCTGCCTCAGAATTGGCGCCTCTATGAGAGACGCCAAAACTGGACTACCCTGCTCTTCCAGCTGCCCTGTGCGATGGCAGACTGGGTAATAACGGGGTTAGTAACAGCTTTTTTTTCAAGCTGTCACCAAGCCTCTATTACTAATATCAGCAATCAATATGATAGCCGGCCATTAGCAATAGTGCAAAAATAGTTTGAGAAACAAATGACACATTAGAAAAAAAAATACTTTATTATAAAAAAAAACAGACACCTCATTCTCCAATTTATTAAATTACCCAAAAAAAACCTCCAACGCAGTACTGGGTCGTGTGTCCGGCGATGTCCAAAACAAATCCACTATCAGCTGATGGGTTTACTACCAGGCAAACAGATCAGCTGATTTCCCAGCTGTTAAACCGATCAGCAGACTAGTTTGCTGACTGCCCAATAACTTTATATACCTCAGGTAACCTGATATACCTCAGATTCATCAGGTGATCGGCCGGTCAGCAAAATAGTCTGCTGATCAGTTTACTGGCCAGCATACCTGTCACCAGACCGGAGATTCACCTATCTGATAGATGGGAGAGGCGTCCGGTCATTGCGGCATCATCGATCTGCCAGTGAACAGATCAGCTGACTATGTCAGCTGATCGACTGATACATCAGCTTACCGGCTGGTATACCGATCAGCTGACTATGTCACCTGACCGGCCGGTACAACAGCTGATCGGCTGGTATTCCGATCAGCTGACTATGTTAGCTGACCGGTTGGTACATCAGCTGATCGGCCGATACACTGATCAGCTGACAATGTCAGCTGACCGGCCGGTACATAAGCTGATTAGCCGGTATACCGATCAGCTGACTTTGTCAGCTGATTGACCCGTACATCAGCTAATGTACCGGCCGGTCAGCTGATCAGTATACTGGCCTGAGACATCCACGTCCGATGTGCTGCCAGGACCTTCAAGATGTGATTGGCCAGTAGCAATCATGTTGTATGCGCATCATGTATCACATGATCGCTACCGCATAATCACAGATCTGGAAGGTCCTGTCAGCACAATAGACGTGGATGTCTCGGCTCCCGGTAACCCGGAAAAGCCGACGGATGGGTAAGTATACTATTTTTTTTTATTTTTCATACTTTTTGATTACTTTTATTTAGCTTTCGCAGTGTAAATTGGTACAGTGCGATAGCCAAAAGGGTTGTCATGCACGTCACATAGGGGAGGAACACAGGATTCTTCTTCCCCCATGTGACATCCCATCCTGCAGCGCCCGCCATTATATGAGCTGGAATTGCGCATCGTCTGAACAGCGATGCATAATTCCAGTGGTTATAATTGGACCTATGGGAGAAATCGTGCGCAAAAAAGTAAAAATAATTGACATGTTGATTCTTTTTACGTGCTCGCTTTTTCCCATAACAGTGAGGCGTAAATTTACGCAGCGTCTGCACGGCAAAAGTGAATTTGCATTCACTTTGTCGGCAGACGCAGATGCACTTTTGTGGAAAAAGTGTGTGCAAAAAAGCACAAAAAATGTGCACTGTGTGAACGTAGCCTTAAAGCTGGGATCTGTGGTGCCACATAACCAAGGCACAAAGAGGGTGTGTGCTTCCCAGCTGCTCAACAAATGTAGTTAGCTTTCTTTTAAAGCCACAGTTTATTAAACTTCCAGCATACTGTTGGGAGTTGCTAATAATTATGTTTGCTCCAGGTACTCTGAGGCTACTCTTATTCCCTGTTCATGATCCAGTGCTTAGGCTTACCTTGTGAGGTGGCTTATTAGAACTCAAGGTCTAGGTAAGCATATGGACAACAGGCAGGTGAGACATGGGGGTATCAGAAGTACTGGAAGCTGCAGGCAGCCAGGTGACTGGTAGCCGCAGCCAGACAACAGACTGGAGGCAGAGGTACAGAAAACTGCAGGCAGACAGGAGACTGGAATACAGGTACTGAAAATTGTAGGCAGAAAGTAGATCGGTAGCAGAGGTATTGGTAGCTGCTGAAAGACAGAAGACCAGTAGCAAAGGTACAGGAAGCCATAGGTGGACAAGAGACTGAATGCTATACTATATATTTTACCGACTCAGAATGAGGTTAAAAATAAAAAGAAGTTTGTCAGAGACAAAATAGATTTTGAGACCAGCCAGATCTTCAACTGGAGTAAGATCAAAGATGGAGCTGGTTTTCCACCCAAGAATAGAAAACGATATAAGAAAAAAACACCAAAAAAAAACAAAGGAAGATAAAAAACCTTGCTGGACAGCTGATACTGACTTCAGTGGTAGTGAAGGTCCCTCACCAGCAAAATGACCAGCAGATCCCCAATTGATCAGGGAGCCACTTTAGTAGTTCAAAGAGGAGTAGGTGGTCATAGAAAGAAACACAGGCTCCAAGAGGAAACAAGTCTCATGGAGAGATTAAAGACTTCCAATAGGAGAATATCAAGGGACTTTCTATGTGATGGAGCATCTTTGGAGAGTAAAGGTACCGTTACACACAGAGATATATTGCTTGCAACTCACTGGTTGCAGTGAAATCATGGACACATTGTTCCACTTTGTTGCCGTGTACATAATGGAACAATGTGTTCTTGATTTCACTGCAACCTGTGAGTTGCAAGCAATATATCTCTGTGTGTAACGGTACCTTTACACAGACTCAGATCTGGTTTATAATCTTATTAAGAAAGAATTGAATAAGGACACGTTATCTGTTCTGAACAAGGGCTTGAATTTTTGCAACCCTGATCCTTTCAATCTGGTAGACTTTAAAATAGATTTATATAAAGCCACCTGTAAGATTCATTTACATAAATTCTACAAAAATAAAACAGAAAATAAAGATTCTAATGAGCGATCAGATAAACAATGTAGAATAGGCCCATTAGGTTTCTTTGGGTGTAATACAACTTTGGGTGAAGTAAAAGAGGATGCACAAGCCTTGTTAGGTATAAACGCACAACTGATAGATGAGTCCATAATCTCAGAAGAAAGATTTTTTAAGGGTGGTATTAAATCAACCTTTTTTTCCTCCAGTGACCCCCAGTAACATGGTCGATACTTTCCAGGAGTGTGTGATGAGAGATATGGATGCTCTGATTTATCCCTCTATGACTTGAAGAGATAAAAAAATGGGAAGATGTGGTGATCCGCCAACCGGATAAAGGAGGAAGTACAGTGTTGCTAACTAGAGAGTACTACATTCTGGAAGCCTCCAGGCAGTTAAATGATTCTACAGTTTACAAACGTCTGCTATTGGACCCCACCAACGATTTTCAGTCAAAATTATGCAGGTTTTTACACCAGCAAGTCTCATTGGGTGCCATTTTATCAAAAGAGAAATGATGGGAGTGATGGTGTGTCTCGGTCCGCGCTGCTCTGGGTTCAGAATAACTCACCAAGGAGCCAATCAACTTTTCATCCTCTTTATTCCTCCTTTTCCTACGCGTTTCAGCGCCACACCCGGCGCCTTCCTCAGGGATATCCTGTCCAGTGTTAGGTGGAGGTCCTGCAGCAGCTTGAAACATTGATTCCTAAACGCCTTCAAACCAGTTGTGGGGATCACAACTGGACCAGGTGAGCGGCTCCACAGCACCACCATATTACACCAGTTTCACTAGTGATAGGGCACTATTGCGCCTCTTGTCCCTCTCCCTTTTATATTTTATCAAAAGAGGCTGAAAAACTGTATCCAGAATTCCCGAATAAGCCGCACTGGTACTTCCTCCCTAAGATACACAAATCCTTATTAACACCTCCTGAGTGACCTATTGTGTCAGGGATCTGTTCTTTAACCGAACCCCTTTACAGTTATCTCGATTGGCTGATAACACCCCTTCTCGCCAATATTCCTTCTTATGTAAAGGATACAGGAGATTTTGTGAATTTCCTTGATGACTTTGAGTGGCAGGTGGGCTTTAACCTCGTCTCTCTGATGTGGAAAGCCTATAAACCCTTTACCCTTAGGATTTGGGGGTGAATTTGGTCAGAGAGATCTTTGAGAATTAGAACCAACCAACAAGACTATTGATTTGGATTGTTGTGGTCTCTTGATTATCCTCAAACATAATACTTTTAAGTTCCTTGAGAACTGGTATTTGCAGGTGGGGGGTACCGCTATGGGTACCCATAGCATGTTCATTAGCCAATTTTTTTTTTGCTGTTTTTGAGGACAGATGTGTCTACCACTCTTCCAATCCTTTCCTAAAAAACATCAGAAAGTATATAAGGTATGTGGACGATATATTCATGGTATGGGCTGGTTCGGCCGAAGAATTCTCACTTTTTATGGATAACCTTAACAATACAAACACTTTTAACATGAAATTCACATACGTGTTTGGTGGGAATACTTTGGAATTCCTAGATGTCAAGTTGAATATTGTCAATTGTAAGATTCAAAGAGAGGTCTTCAGGAAAGTCATAGCAAAGAATGCTCTCTTGCGCTATGACAGTGTCCACCCATACCATGCTAAACGTTCCCTTTCGTACAGTCAGTTTCTGAGACTTAAAAGAAACAACAATGACACCATGAGACTTGAGTCACAAGTTTCGGATCTCAGGGATAGATTTCTGGCCAGGGTTTTCCCTCCCAGTCTTGTTGGATGCGCCACACAGTAACGCCTTTGGACCCAACTGACCCTAGAGGTCGTAGATCTTTGATCCCCTACCACGGTTCTACATCCACAAGGGTTTCTAAATCCCCAAAAAGAACAGGGGAGAGACGGTTTGTATTCAACTTTAAGTTTGGTCTGATGGATAAGAAGATACGATCGACCATTTTGAAACACCGTCACATTCTAGATCTCTCAGAAATGGTCAGTCAAAGACCATTGATCACCCATAGAAGGTGTAAAAATCTGAGAGATATCGTTGTTACAAATAGATTATCCCCCAAAAAGACGTGGTTGAATGAAACAGGACCAGTGGGGAAGCACAAATATGGTAATTGTCTATATTGTTCCTTCCATTTAACCTTAAATCCTATTCAAATAGGAGATAGGTGGCACAATGTGAGTCAGTTCATTTCTTGTAAGACCAAATTTGTAATATACGTAGTATTTTACCCTTGTGGCCAGTACTATATAGGCAAGGCAATCAGACAGCTTTACGTTCGCTTTAAAGAACATTTTAAGTCTATCAATTCTGGTAAAGGCTCACCCCGCCTGATTCTACATATAAGAGATTGCCATTCGGGTATCCCTGAAACATTATCATTTGCTGGGCTTGAGAAAATTCTACCCTCGCCCCAAGGTGGAGATTTTCACAAAAAACTCCTCCGTTGTGAATCCAGGTGAATTCTAGCCGTATGATGTCACTAAGGATTAATAAAAGCATTTGAAGACTACATGGGTGAGTGCCCCTCTGTTTTCCTACTTAACCATTGGATGTACCTGCTACCTGCCACTGGAGATAGCACCACCGCTGTGTTGCCCTTAACATGGCTGCTTTGTCCTGTTGCTCTGTGTTGTGTGAGCGGGTGGTCTATCCAGTGTGGCGCCAGGAACCTTAATCGCTGTAACAAAACATTACAAAAGATCAAAACAATTAGGGATACATCTTAACACTTTTCTGGCGACAAGCCTTTATTCACTGAGTTACAGATCCATTGCGATACATGGTTTAAAAACAATTACTGACCAACCGCTGATCAATAGACACATATTTTACAATCAAGCTCATTTGAGAACTACATCATACATTTCCAGGTTGATTCACAAACAAAATCTGCATGAACTAATACAAATAGAATGTATCATTCCTATAATTCATGCCATTAGGATATTTTGTGTCCAGTTTTATAATCCAGAATAATTCTCGTAGGAGGAGTTTTTTCCTCAGATCTCCTCCTCTAATAGAAAAATCTATTTTTTTCAGTTCCATACAATGAAAATTAATTTAATTCACCGTTATCTTTTTCTAGAAAATGTTCGAAAGCTCCTGAATAGGTGCATTTTCATTTTTAATTTTGGCAACATGTTTTGCCATCCTTTTTTTTTTATGTACAACCAATATGCTTTATTTTACATTTTTTCCAGAATATGCACTATACAACATAACTGTATTACAATTGATTATTTTTTTATGTCATTGCTTGCATCGATCTATATATACTGACACATTGTGTATTAGGAGCATGCACATTTGAAAAAACCTTTGCAACTTAGGCTGCCTTCACATCACGATTTCTGGCTGTCCGTATGGGAACCGTGTTTTGGTTGGATCCCCCAGACAGCCATGGATCCACACGGATCCCTGCATCCGGATGGCAAATAGCCATCCATATCCGTGTCTATGCAGGATTCGTGTGGATCCTGTGGTCCCTGCCTCTCCCTCTTCTCCCTGCATCTTCCCTGTCTGTCCCTGTCTCTTCCTCCTCCATCTCCTCTCCCCACTATCCTCTATCCTGTCTCCCAGCCCTATCCCCTGTCCTCTCCCCTCCGGTATATAACAAATAATAAAACATCACCTTTCCAGCAGCTCAGGGGATGTGACAGTCTCCATCTGCCGGGTACAGGACCTCTTGTGATGTCACACAGCCGATCAGCTGATACCTGATGACTTGTATGACCTGTTCTCAAATGAGCTTGACCCTGACTATGTTTACCTCTGTTATCCTGCTTTATCTAACATTAGCTTGTTTGATTTCATTTGTAACTAATCTCCATGTTTTTGTCTTTCTGGTACTGTCCGGTTTAGTATGACTATCCTTGGCTCAGGCTCACTCCTCCAGTTAGCAACTACTTCATGGATATAATAGGGGACCACTTGATAAGTTCACATCCATATATATGGTTTGATGGGTGAAATCCAAGTGTCTAATCCCAAATCTGTCCAGGTGGTCCTTTTAGAACTGAGGGCCTTAGGCTAGGGTCACACTTGCGTCATGCATCCTCTAAATGGATGCGTTTTTGACATGTGCAAATGTGTAAACATGCATGTGTTAAAGCACCCATAGACTCCAATGCAAAAAATGTATTGCAAAAGTGCATTGCATTAGACGCAATGCATTTTTGCTAGTGGCGCTAAAAGCATGGTCTGCAACATTTTTTGGTGCTTTTTCAAAAACGCATGCTTTTTTAACATGGGAGTCTATGGGAAATGCATGCGTTAAGGCATGGTACATGTATATACCATGCATTAACACATGCATTAACGTTTGCGCTAAAAATTCAAAAACATGCCAAAAAAATTATCCATTAATGCATCCTGTGAAACGGATACAACCTCCCAAGTGTGACCCTAGTCTAAGGGCCGCTTTACACACACCAACTTCTGTGACCAACTTCTGAACAGATCTCTGGTTGCAGTGAAATCATGGACACATTGCTCCATTTTGTGTCCGTGTACAAAATGGAACAATGTGTCCATGATTTCACTGCAACCAGAGATCTGTTCAGAAGTTGGTCACAGAAGTTGGTGTGTATAAAGCGGCCCTCAGGCTAGGGTCACACTTGAGAGGTTGCATCCATTTAGTGGATGCATTAATGGATCTAGTTTTTCTCCTTACCATTTTTGAGACATTTTTACCGGATCGGGTACCAGATCCGTTAATGCATGGTACATACATGTACCATGCAATAACGGATGCATTGCCCATTAACTCCTATGTTAAAAAACCCATCCGGTTTTGAAAATGCTCCAAAACATGTTGCAGACCATGTTTTTACTGGATTTGAGAAAAACCCAATCTGGTAAATGCATTGCCCTTTTGCAATCAGGTGTTTGCATTGGAGTCTATGGGTGCTTTAACGGATCTGGTTTTAAAGATTTGAGCACGTCAAAAACTGGATCCAGTTACTGGATGCATGATGCAAGTGTGGCCCTAGCCTTAGACAGACTTAATAGGTATTTGTTAGGAGTTTTATCTGGTGTAGGCATTTTATGAAAGCCAGTATTGTAATGTGAACAGGTTCTTTTTTTATCTGTTACAGTTTATGTCCTTATAAAGTCAAGGAGTTTCCTGATGGTCTCAAGATTTATTTTAGTTGATCAAATATCTCAGTCTGAGTGAAAAGTGCTTTATTTGTCATGTCATTATATGTACTGTACGGTTAAGGCTACACTTGGGAGCTTGCATCCGTTTACTGGATGCATTAGTGGATCCAGTTTTTCCCCTTGCCATTTTTGAGGTATTTTTATCGGATCCGTTAACGCATGGTACATACATGTACGATGTGTTAATTGATGCATTGCCCATAGACGCATCCGGTTTTGAAAATGTACCAAAAAACATTGCAGGCCATGTTTTTACTGGATTTGGAAAAAACCCAATTCGGTAAACGGATTGCACTTTTGCAATCTATTTTTTGCTTAGGAGTCTATGGGTGCATTACTAGATCCGGTTTTCAAGATTTCAACATGTCAAAAATTGGATCCAGTTAATGGATGCATAACGCAAGTGTAGCCCTAGCCTAAGGCTAGGGTCACATTTGGGAGGTTGCATCCATCTGAGGGATGCATTAAAGTATGCTTTTTTTCCCCTTGCCATTTCCATTACATGTGTGTTCATTTTTAACGCATGCGTTAATGCATGGTACATATTTGTACCATGCGTTAACCCATGCGTTTCTTATAGACTCCCATGTTAAAAAAAATGCATGCATTTTTAAAAACGGCCCCAAAAAAGCTGCAGACTGCGTTTTTGGGTATGCTACCAAAAACGCATAGCGTCAAACACATTGCACTTTTGCAATGAGTTTTTTGTTTTGGAGCCTATGGGTGTGGTTTTCCACATTTGTACATGAAAATAATGCATGCATTTAGCAAATGCATGACACAGGTCTGACCGTAGCCTTAGGCCCCCTTCTCACCATGTTTTTCGGGATCCAGGACTGTCCGGTGTGAACCGAACAGTCCCGGATAGGGTTGTGGCCCCATAGTATTCCTATTGGGCCAGATTGCACCGTATGGCAGTGTTTTACCATCCTGTTTTGAGCTGTCCGGGAGGATCCAGCAGCTTTCGTTGTTTGGCCCCGGGCACAAAATCGGAACAAACAGCATTTTTGTGTCCGGGGCCAAAACCGCTCAAAATTGGATGCTCCCGGATCCTGCCAGATCCGGCGCGATCTGGCGCCCCCCTAACATGGGAGTCTATGGTGCCGGATAGTGCAGGATCCAACATAATAATCGGATCCGGGAATCGAATCCCGGCTGCTAAATTTCAGCAGCTGGAGAGCTCCCTGCCTGAGATTTCAGGACCTTCAGCAGAGGACAGCCCCTGAAAGCTGCGCTCTGCTGAATCCGGCTGCAAACCGGACCGGAGGGTGTATTGACCTGTCAGGTTCTATCCGGTGCTTCCTACAAAACACCGGACATAACCTGACAGGGGTGTGAAAGGGGCCTTACTCCAACAGGATTTATTTATGGTGTTTTCTTTCAGAGAGATTTCACTTTTATTTAGCAGTGTAAAGTTTTAAGAAAAAAATGGGACTAATAATAATATAATATAAAGGAAGCACAAAGAATTTGAGTTATATCATTGTGTAGGTCATTTCTATGGTTATTTAGAGCTAGCTTGGTCTCACTGGTAATCTGATATTGAAACTACGAAAGCTAGAGAAATTCATATTGGAAGAGCAGAGCACAGAATACGTTTCCATTGATATCCATTACATGGTACTATGGCAGTGAGTTCTCTCTAGTGATGCTTCATCAGTCTCTGCTGACATTGATTTACCATGTTACTGGAATCCATTGCATAAAGCAAGTAACTTAGCAAAGAACTATTGTCTGTGGAAACTCATTTTCAGGGTCAGACAGATCAGTCAGATCCTAATTTGCACAAATAACTAACAGTGATATTGTGAAAAACCTACCGTACCAAACTATAGTTGTGTCCTGGAGCTTTTATTTAATTGCTATAGATTTTGTTCTGTTTTGAACTTTTGGATGTGAAATACATTCAATTTCAGAGGGTGAAAATAGTTTTATGCCGAAGAAGGTGTGTTGTGATATGTATAAATAATAGTAGACATCTAGTTATGTAAGAACAGACAGCCAATGAATGCATGATTACATTATGATCTTATGATCATTATGAAACTTTATAACATTTATTACCAGAGAAAACTGCTTTGATCCCCACCAGGATCACTTATTCATTCTCAAAATTTCCATTCACAACTGAGTCTTTAGTAAGTAGAGATTGTGACAAATTTTCCACCGAACCTGGCAGCTCTATAGCTCCTCTTAATAAGCTCAGGCTAGTCAAGGAACTGCCTAAAAGAAGGACCGCAACTGCCCTGTCAGTGTAGGTTTATCAAGGTGCCCCTCAGTGAGTGTGATATATGCCTTCCGGTCTGTGACCAGAAGCACATGTAATAACCGCCACCCTGTCACTGATAGGGCCCCTGGCTAAAGGAGCACCAATTGCTGCCACCATTTTCTCGTTTGATATAAATCCGGTCTGCAATCAGACTTTTATTGGGTCTGAAAGCATCCCAGGTAGTGTTAACGTTAAATGGGCACACTGACGTGAGGATTCGTGATCAGGATAAAGAGCAACTCAAGATTAATTTTATATTTTTAATTGCCCTAGGGGCACACTAGATATTAATGTTTATATACAGGTATTGTGAAGATATCACAAATATTACAGTCAGTTATGCAAATAAAAGATAAAAGGGATACTCACAGGATTACAGACACAAGATCAGATACCTGTTCCTTGGAGTTAGTGTCACCACAAAGGACAGCATGGAGCCAACCGGGTTCTTGGGGTATACTCTGATTTGCAATGTAATAATGTCCCTTCAGAAGAATACAAATATTTAGTTGAGGTTGGGAATTCTTATACTGTAAGATCCTGCCCCTCTTCGGCCAACTCCAGCTCACAGGCTGACTTGCAGTTTTCACCCCCTGGGCTGTGATGTCAACTATTCAAAGCTATTATGGGTCAAAACTTTGCCTGGGAGCGTCATAGGTGGAACGCTGTCATATTTTTGGTTATGATTTTAGCTTTCCAATGGTGGGAAACACCACTCCTTTGCATACTGAAGTGCAAATTTGCATATTTCCTAGAGGAGGGATGTGACTTTAAATCTCCTTACCTACTTAACTGTCTTCTTATGGTTGTAGGGAAACTCCTCTTCATAAGGTAGACAGCAAGTTCCCCTGACCTCGTCTTAGCCCACTTACACAGCCAGATCAGAATATCCCACACATTACACTGATGAGGGGCAGTTACCCCGAAACTCAGCATCTGTAGTTTGGGTTTTGATCTGGCACAAATCCCTAGTTAAATTAAAAATCTTGTCAGAAAGTGACTATGACTTTGAGGAGCTACCTAAAGGTGGCGCTGGAGTTTATCCACTTCCTTACTGAAGTACAAATTTGCACTCTTTTGCGGTAATCCTACTGGCCAAAATCAAGTTTGGGGTACTTACAAAGGTCACATAATTATGTGAAAATATGTGTTATGGTTGTCTGTGCCTCTAGATTTTTGCTTGTCATATTTAGAGGAGTGAAGGGTGGTGAAACATTAAGATTTATTCCTTGGCTCCAAGTATCTGGGGTGAGTGGGAAATTAGTTTTCACACCTCTCTGCAGCATCCCAGGGGGGTCTTCCTCTGCTTGATTGCTTCTGGTTACAAAAGTATTATCCAGGTGCATGTACCAGGAAGCCTCCACTGTATGATCTTGGCCAGGAAATGATTTCCTCAGATTCATTAACATATCCAGGAGATTGATTAAGCCCCAGGCAAAAGGTGGGGTCTCTCCATAGAGAAAGGGAAAATATGGTTACACCTGAACAAGATGGCTGCTGTAGGAATGGGTCAGAATATGCCTTATTCCTTACAGAGACTTTTCAATTACTGATAAAATTCTACATGGAGAGGATTAGGGAGGAGCAAGATACAGAGCTCCTCCCCCTCTCTCCTCTACATAGAATTTTAGAAGCACCAATTGGTCCTCCTCTATCTCAGTAATGGGAAAGTTTATATTCATGAAAGACAAATTTTACTTATTTGAGTATTTTGAAAAGACTAGAGTAGTTCATGAAGAGAAAGAAGCAGATTTCTCTGATATGATAAAGTAGAGAGTTTGTTATTTCCTCATGTACTGTTGATTCATGAAGAAAAATTTAAAACAACAGTTGCTCTTTAATAATAACATTAATTGCCAATTTTTCTAGGCCTTTTTTTAAGAACAGCCCACATTTAATTGATGCAAAAGCTTATTGCACACTAGTGCCACCTATCTATTATATAATCGCGAATCGGAAAAGCGCCCCTCCGCGCGCTACTTCCGGCGTGGTCATGTGGATACGAATTTAACATTGGGCGCGAAGCGCCCAATGCTGCGCGAGCAATGGCCGCGAGGCCATTGCGAGTCGCTGGCCCAGGGCGAGCAATGGCCGCGAAGCGGCCATTGCGAGCCGCTGGCCCAAAATCCATCCACAGCCCCGGCTACAACCTTAGCGATTTACCGCTCAGGTAGCGCGAGCAATGGCCGCGAGGCCATTGCGAGTTGCTGCCTGAGCCGCAATTCGCTCCCCGGGGACCATGGAGCCGAGGCGGCATTGCCGCCTCCGCTCCCCGCTACACACAATTCGCCACCCCCCCCCCATGTCCGCACAGCCCGCCCCCATCAATGTCCCCACAGCCGACCCCCATGTCCGCACAGCCGACCCCCATGTCCGCACAGCCCACCCCCAGCAATGTCCGCACAGCCCGCCCACATCAATGTCCGCACAGCCCACCCCCATGTCCGCACAGCCGACCCCCATGCCCGCACAGCCCACCCCCATGTCCGCACAGCCCGCCCACATCAATGTCCGCACAGCCCACCCCCCTGTCCGCACAGCCGACCCCCATGCCCGCACAGCCGACCCCCATGCCCGCACAGCCGACCCCCATGCCCGCACAGCCGACCCCCATGCCCGCACAGCCCACCCCCATGTCCGCACAGCCCACCCCCATGTCCGCACAGCCGACCCCCATGCCCGCACAGCCGACCCCCATGCCCGCACAGCCGACCCCCATGCCCGCACAGCCGACCCCCATGCCCGCACAGCCCACCCCCATGTCCGCACAGCCCACCCCCATGTCCGCACAGCCGACCCCCATGCCCGCACAGCCGACCCCCATGCCCGCACAGCCGACCCCCATGTCCGCACAGCCCACCCCCATGTCCGCACAGCCGACCCCCATGCCCGCACAGCCGACCCCCATGCCCGCACAGCCCACCCCCATGCCCGCACAGCCCGCCCCCATCAATGTCCGAAAAAACCCCCATGTCCGCACAGCCGACCCCCACTAATGTCCACACAGCCCCCCCCATGTCCGCACATACTTACATGTCTTCTTAGTCATCTGATCGTCCGTCCGGCCAGGCGTCCTCTTCGTCCGGCCAGGCGTCCTCTTCGTCCGGCCCCGGGGATCTTCTGTCTTCTTCCAGCTCCGACGTCCTCTTCTCTTCTCATTCAGGTACAATGGACGACAAATCCGCCATTGTATCTCAATGAGATATGAGCGGCTCTTCTGATTGGTCGCTGTGTACTGCCCTCAGCCAATCAGAAGAGCCCCTCATTGAGCTCGAATTCTGATTGGTCGGCGCCCAATCCGAAATCGGGCTCACTGCCCATAGACATGTATTAGCGGTGTGTCCGCGATTTTACGGCCGACAAATAGAACCAGGTGGCCGGCCATAAAATCGCCGACACACCGCTAATGTATGTCAATGGGAAAAATAGCGGACCTGAATGAGAACTGTCTCACTTAACATAAATAATAAATTAAATAATAAATAAAATAATTTAAAAAGAATTAAAAAATAATAAAAAATAATAATAAAAAAATAATAAAAAATTAAATAAAAATAATAATAAAAAAATAAAATATATGCTAATCAGCTCAGCCATTTTGGCGGACCACAATGAGAACTCTGTCTCACTTAAAATAAATAATAAAATAAATAATAAATAAAATAATTTAAAAAGAATTAAAAAATAATAAAAAATAATAATAAAAAAATAATAAAAAATTAAATAAAAATAATAATAAAAAAAATAAATATATGCTAATCAGCTCAGCCCTTTTGCCGGACCACAATGAGAACTGTGTCTCACTTAAAAAAAATAATAAATTAAATAATAAATAAAATAATTTAAAAAGAATTAAAAAATAATAAAAAATAATAATAAAAAAATAATAAAAAATTAAATTAAAATAATAATAAAAAAAATAAATATATGCTAATCAGCTCAGCCCTTTTGGCGGACCACAATGAGAACTGTGTCTCACTTAAAATAAATAATAAATTAAATAATAAATAAAATAATTTAAAAAGAATTAAAAAATAATAAAAAATAATAATAAAAAAATAATAAAAAATTAAATTAAAATAATAATAAAAAAAATAAATATATGCTAATCAGCTCAGCCCTTTTGGCGGACCACAATGAGAACTGTGTCTCACTTTAAATAAATAATAAATTAAATAATAAATAAAATAATTTAAAAAGAATTAAAAAATAATAAAAAATAATAATAAAAAAATAATAAAAAATTAAATAAAAATAATAATAAAAAAATAAATATATGCTAATCAGCTCAGCCCTTTTGGCGGACCACAATGAGAACTGTGTCTCACTTAAAATAAATAATAAATTAAATAATAAATAAAAGAATTTAAAAAGAATTAAAAAATAATAAAAAATAATAATAAAAAAATAATAAAAAATTAAATAAAAATAATAATAAAAAAAATAAATATATGCTAATCAGCCCAGCCCTTTTAGCGGACCAGAAGGAGAACTGTGTCTCAGTTAAAATAAATAATAAATTTTATAATAAAATTATTTAAAAATAATTAAAAAATTATAAAAAAAATAATAAAAAATAAAATTAAAAATTATAAAATATTACAAAAAATAATAATTAAAAAAAAAATCTAATAATAATTATATTACTGCTAATAATAATGATATCAATGCTAATAATTATGCTATTAATGCTAATAATAATGCTAATAATGCTAATAATTATGCTATTAATGCTAATAATTATGCTATTAATGCTAATAATAATAAGATTAATGCTAATAATAAGCGGCCATTGCGAGCACTCAGCCCCAATAAGTATTGAACGCGCCCCAAAAAGTATTGGACCCCCCCCAAAAGTATTGGACCCCCCACCCAAAAGTATTAGACCCCCCAAAAAAAGTATTGCACCCCAAAAAAAGTATGTGACCCCCCAAAAAAAAGTATGTGACCCCCCAAAAAAAGTATGTGACCCCCCAAAAAAGTATGTGACCCCCCCAAAAAAATTATGTGACCACCCAAAAAAAGTATGTGACCCCCCAAAAAAAAGTATGTGACCCCCAAAAAAAGTATGTGACAAAACAAAAAAGTATGTGACCCCCCAAAAAAAGTATGTGACCCCCCCAAAAAAGTATGTGACCCCCCAAAAAACTATGTGACCTCCAAAAAAAAGTATTGGACCCCCCAAAAAAAGTATTGGACCCCCCAAAAAAAGTATGTGACCCCCCAAAAAAGTATGTGACCCCCCAAAAAAAGTATGTGACAAAACAAAAAAGTATGTGACCCCCCCAAAAAAGTATGTGACCCCCCCAAAAAAGTATGTGACCCCCCAAAAAAAGTATGTGACCCCCAAAAAAGTATGTGACCCCCAAAAAAAGTATGTGACCCCCCAAAAAAAGTATGTGACCCCCCCCAAAAAAGTATGTGACCCCCCCAAAAAAAGTATGTGACCCCCCAAAAAAAGTATGTGACCCCCCCAAAAAAGTATGTGACCCCCCAAAAAACTATGTGACCTCCAAAAAAAAGTATTGGACCCCCCAAAAAAAGTATTGGACCCCCCAAAAAAAGTATGTGACCCCCAAAAAAGTATGTGACCCCCCCAAAAAAGTATGTGACAAAACAAAAAAGTATGTGACCCCCCCAAAAAAGTATGTGACCCCCCCAAAAAAGTATGTGACCCCCCAAAAAAGTATGTGCCCCCCAAAAAAAGTATGTGACCCCCAAAAAAGTATGTGACCCCCCCAAAAAAGTATGTGACCCCCCAAAAAAAAGTATGTGACCCCCCCCCAAAAAAGTATCTGACCCCCCAAAAAAAGTATGTGACCACCCAAAAAAAGTATGTGACCCCCCAAAAAAAGTATGTGACCCCCCACCAAAAAAGTATGTGACCCCCAAAAAAAGTATGTGACCCCCCAAAAAAAGTATGTGACCCCCCCAAAAAAGTATGTGACCCCCCCCAAAAAAGTATGGGACCCCCCCAAAAAAGTATGGGACTCCCCAAAAACTATTCACACCCCCCCGAAAAGTCCTCACACCAGCTATAACTACTATAATCAAATTAATGCACATTCTAGAATCCCGATGCATTTGCATCGGGCTCACAGCTAGTTGTACATAACTATCTATAAGTTTAATTTTAAAGTGGTACAGAATATTTTGGCTCTATATAAATAAAGTAATTATTAAGTCAATACAATGTAGCACTAGAGGGATTGACTTCTTTCTTCTGAAGAAATAATTTATATACCTTATTACTCAGGGAGACTTCCCATGCCAGCATTACAAAAATGTCATTCTATAGAATAAAAAAGCACAATAGGGTCTTACCAAAACTAGAGTGAAAAAAGGTGGATAAATCTGTGCTGCTACGGTATAGACAAACGGATACAAATTGTAGATAGTTAAAAGGTGATTTAATCCTACACATATGGAAGCAAGACCCTACCTCTTCAGGAAAAATCACCAAAATCATCTTGGTAGCTTTTTCTTAGGAAGGAGTGAAGTTTCACTTCCAAACACATAGAGTTAATTCACTTTTTTCCTGTCTATGACTCCTTTTGTCTATAGCAGTGCAGATTTTATCCACGTTTTTTCACTGGTTTTAGTTTATAGTTCCAGAAAAAGAATCATCACAAGTCTGGTTGGACCTTCTTTCCCAGCCTCCAGTGGCCATTATTTATTACTTCTTACATTTTAATCTTAACCCCCAAAAAGTGTTTGCATAGGAACAAAGAACAGATGACTGTCCAGACATTCATGTCCTGTGTGACTCATTTGATAGGAAGTTTCCAAACACTTTTCTACTTTAAAACGCCATGATTTTTGTAACCACATCAATAGTCTACACTTTAGGTTTCGGCAGCATTTCAAAAAAGCTTTTTATTTAGTCTTATGCAGGTTTTAGACAGGAAACCTACATTACACATTTAATCTAGGAAAACCTCTTCATAATTTTGGGGATTGTATCTCCAACCCTAAAGGAGAAATTTGTATCTATATTTATCTCCTCTTCCTCATTATATAGCAGATGTTCCATTCACATAAATTAAAAAAAAACCTGTTCCAAATGTTTAGCGGCACCTTTGCAATGCTATGTTCCTGCACGAGTAATGTAACATTGACAGGTCACATTCTCCAAACCTTTTGAACACTAGTGTTTCTACAGATGGCTGTCAATAATTAGACATTTTGGGGCAGGGAATTCAATGACCATCTTGTCCTAGTCTAAAATACAAAAATAACATGTCATCCATGAAGAGGCTGTGCCTATGCCTCAGCATTGCCTGCTGGGAAAAGTAGATTTAGCATGGTGCTGAAATCATTGACTACTAAAATCTTAGTCAATGTCTACTAAATATAACAGTAGATTTGCAACATGCAAACTTGAAACAAGCCACTTGTGGGACACCAAAGTTCAGGGGACAACCTGCCATCAGTACTTATGGGCATACTATTCTCCAATAGACAATCTGGACCTGATCTCTGCTGAGGCAGGCTATAGTCATGCTCGCCATGAAAGCTAAGTATTTTGGTTAGAGGTTACACAATGCAAATCTGCTATTGCATTTACTCCTTCTGAAAAACCTTTGATATGTGACTGGTAAATCTTTGAGTGAAGCTGCTTTTGGGACATCAACTGTAATGGCATATCCATTAGGTATCGCTAATTGTAAATGCTATATATATATGTATATATTGGAGAATGCATAAGCCCTTGGATAAATGGAAAAACATTGTAGAGACTTTGATTGCAATGTCAATTTGAGCTACCAATCTGGGGGCTATATATATACTCCTGTTGGTAAGTCTGGCTGCTGGGTAAGTTATTTATATACTGTCTACAACTAACATATGACAATTCTAAATAGGGTATCAGGGACTGTTAACAGGTTAGATATTTATTTTCCTCCTTGAATATTCATGGTACTATGGACATTAGGACCCATTAGTAATTACTAGAGTGAGTCTTCATTTAGTAGGGGCACTAATTCCATTATTTAGGATGCCAATCTCTGCAGACAGCTAGGGAGAAATATATTATGGTTAATTTAATCAAACAGTGTGCTGTTTCAATCCTGTTTTATAGTTTAAACTGTTATATTGATGCTTGTCTCTGCTGCCACCTGCTGGCCAGACCTTTCAATTCTTTCTGCCTTTCCTTGTCCAGCCTATGGGGGTGTGGCTCCTGCATGTGCTGTTTGTCTCTTCCTGTTTGCCCAGTCATTAGGAGACATCTTTACTGCAGGGAGTTCGATCCTCATGGAGCTGGAGAAGCAAGGTTTTTGACCCACAAGTAGCGACTGCAGAGACAAGCTTCATACAAGATTTCAATGCCATGTTTTGGATCATTCATCTACGGAATAAACCAGCATTGTTTTCACCCTGACATGTGTACGCTTATCTGAGACGCTGCTCCGGGTCCTGTCTGCCCCTCTTACTGGAAGTACAAAGGTAAGAAAGAACTCTCACCCCATTATACAACCAGCGTGCCTTTATCGCCTTTAAGTGGGAACAGAACAAACAGTGTGCCAATAGGTAGATCCTACAAGAGAATGGAGGCACTACCCATGAACACTCTAGAGTAATAGATAATACACAAACAACTTTATTAGAAAGAATAATCAATGAAAACAGAATAAAAAAACACAATGTAGCAAAAATAGTGGTAATTCAGATGAGATACACAGAATCAGAGACTATCAACTCAGGGGCACAATTGAGTCAGGAGTGGTAAGCAAAGAAGTTCAATTAAAGTTTTATTAAAGTGCTATTATCAATGGACATATTACATGTGAAGAAGCATTTGATCACAATGACCATCCCAAGAACCCAGTCCACAGGATTTTAATTATCACTTTAAAACCTCCTATGTCTTATGCATAGCCCCAAGTTTCCCTTGGCTCAAAGTCCGAACCCAATGGGTACTAATTGACTATGGTATCTGGATTATCTTTAATCCAAAAAAACAAAACACAACTGTGCTTTACTTATCTATGTGACTACTATTGTTTACCTAAACTAAAGACATTATTACTATCTGATTAACATTGCATGCCTACAATGTCACATTCACTGCAGTCCAACACACCCCCTGCTATGATTGACCCTCATATTCAATGCACAAGCTCTATAGATAGCCTGGTACTGGCGGGGTCAGCTCTCCCAGCTCAGGTCCATGCCTAAAGACCCTGTCACACATAACGAGATCGCTAACGAGATCGCTGTTGCGTCACAGATTTCGTGACGCAACAGCGATCCCGTTAGCGATCTCGTTATGTGTGACATGCACCAACGAGCTGGCCCCTGCTGTGAGATCGTTGATCGTTATACACTGCTCTGGGTCATTTCTACGTCATTGCGCTCCCGCTGGGAGCGCTACATCGTTGTGTTTGACAGGGACAATGACTAACGATCTCAATGCTACACCATGGAGTAACAATTCCCAATGACCTCAGTATAATTCTGGATCTCTGTTGCGTCGTTATGTGTGACTTTAGACTCAATTCTTTGATAGTGTCAAAACATCTGCACACAGTAATTAATGTGGTAGATGAGGTAGCAAAAACCTGTTGACGGATTCCCCTTAGGGTACCTTTACACGTGGTAATATCACCTGGCGATATGAGGCGATCTAACCTGTGTGTGCACGCTTTCATGCTCGCCTCAGATCGCCGATGGCGCTACTACACGCCGCAATCTCACCCTAAAAGAAAGGCGATGTGTCGCCCCGGAAATCGCCTCACCCAGAGCGGCAATAATCCGGTCGACTTCACACGCCCCAATCCCAAAGGTAATGTGGGCGTACATGTTCAGCACGGCGAGGACATAGGTGTGCCACAGTGCATTACACCATCCCCAAACACGCTCATTGGACAATGCAACAGTGTTACGATTGGACAGCCTGCTCTGGAAGGCTGGCTAATACATGACGCCATTGTCTATCGGAATTTGTCATTAATACACGCTCGTGTTGTGGATAGTGGCTAGTGCAACACACTTTTGAGGCGCAAAAGCGTCACACAGGAGCAGTGTTGTGCAGGAAAGTGGCTTACACTACACAATGGCTATGTGTGCGTCTGTAGCTGATGGCGGTATGATACAAACCACACTATGCACATATGTTCCTGCATTGTTCCACGCCATGGTCGAGCTGCCATGGCTGAACTGTGTGTGTGTACACATGTTTGCGTGTGTGTACTGGAGTGTACCTACATGCCCCAAAACACCATTCGATTCTCCATGTGTGTGGACACGTTCCCATGTGGCTAATCAAATCATAATGGACATGTACACACAGTCACGCCATACAGTGTAGGCCAAAGGGCTGGATCTGTGTACTGGACATTAACAGACAATGCTGCACAGACCCATCAATCACAATTCACGTATCACATACCTCTGTGCACAGCATAAAGCTATGTGGAACTGCCCTGGATTCAAAAGTAACGACAGACACAAGTAGTTTTTTTTTTTAGTTGGACTTTTTTGTGCACAAAGAAAAGCTTTTTTTTACAACACACACAAAACATTACAAACAGGAGTGTTAACATCACACACATAAAGAAAACATGATGAGAAATAATGGCCATACAAACAAATTTAACAAATTTGAACCCCAAAAAAAAAAAAACAACTAACTAACTAAGTAATGTACAACAAAATACTGCCATAAACCTCCGGGTGCCGCCACCCTGGTGACTCCACCCTCATCCTCATGTTTATGCCTCACAACACCAGCCACCCTACACCTGCTGGTGCTGCCAGGCCACTGCCCCATGGCCATTAAAGTAGGAGCAGTATGCGTCTCTGCTGTTCTTGGCATCCTGCTGACTCAGACCATGGCTCAGCAGCTGGAGTGGCGCCACACCATGGTCAGTAGCACGCCATCCCCTGTTGTGGGGTCCACTGAATCCACATAACTTGCCAGCGTGTATGATGACTGATCCCTACGATGCAGGAAGTTATGCAGCACACAGCAGGCCAGCAATATCACATCAATAGATTCCACTTTCATATGCATAGGCGTATGAAACACTCGGAATGTATTGGCCATGATCCCAAATGCATTTTCAACCACACGGCGGGCCCGGGATAGCCGGTAATTGAAAATGCGCTACTCAGAAGTAACCGTCCTCTGGGGATATGGTCTTAGTAGGTGAGCCTGAAGTGGGAATGCTTCATCCCCCACAAACGCAAAGTTGAGAATACCGGTTGTCTCATCATTTGAGGGCAAGTTCAGACCACCTCTCCTTAGGTCTTGGGCAAAGGAGCAGTGCGGAAACACACCCCCATCTGAGACACGCCCGTTCATTCCAACGTCCACATAGAGGAACTCATAGTGAGCATCACCAGGGCCGTGAGGACCACGCTAAAATATCCTTTGTAATTATAATACAAGGACCTAGAGTTGGGGGGTTTGGTGATCCTCACGTGCTTACTATCCAAAGCCCCGCCGCAGTTAGGAAATTGCCAGTGGTCCTCAAACCCTCTGTCAACATCCATCCATTCAGCAGGGGTTGTTGGAAACTGCATGTAGGACATCCACAAACAGCTGCTTCGGGGTGTTGCCCCTCATCAGCATGGAGTAGGACTCTCTCACCCTGAAGCAGCTGTCTGTGGATGGATACCTAGCCTTGGTATTCCCTTGTCATATCTCTAAGCTTGTAAAAGAGCTGGATATTGAAAAAATGGGCCACTTAACATGGTGGTTATGGCGTTCTCCGCAAGGAGCCACCCCTTGGCTGGGTCCTTCCCTGGAGGGATATCTGGCTAGTCCTGTGTTTGAGACTCTTACTGAGGCTCCACAGACTCTATTTGCATATTCACAATCCGCCCTGGGCACTTGTGCTTCAGATCAGCAAGTTTTTTTTGGATCTGCTTGCTGGTCCTCTGTACCCCCAGGTTCTGAAACAGGGCCCGCTGGATCCTCCTCAGTATACTGCATTTCCGCAGCCGTGGGTGACGGTGACGCTGGTGACCCCAGTAGTCCTGGCGGTCACACAGGTCTATCAGAACCATGAGCTCTGCCAGACCCCATGTGGCTGCGCACTGCGGGGCGGCCTTGACTCTTGTCCTATCTGCAGAGGAGGGGCAGGCACCTGGAAGGCAGGGAGGGGGGATCTGAAACGTCATGACATCACCACGCACACTGACGCCGCCAAACAAAGTTTAGGGCGCTAACAAGGTCCACTCCTGCAGAGTGAGAGCAGGATAATGTACCTATCTGCGTCACCTAATTCACACCGCGTAGGGTGATTGTAGTGCGTGACCCATGCCACCCATGTATGATGTGTAGGGCAAAATCTGAGGCGGTATGTGCCACTATGCTCGACACAGCACAGATGAATGCACGTGGATGACATAGCTTGCATGCATCTATGGCATGAAGAAATTGACTGTGTTTGCGTACACTTGTGTAGGTGAAGATGTGTGTGGTGCTGAACGAACAGCGCTTCAAATATGGCGCCCTGTCAACTGACATCCAATGGGAACACAGTACCCACCACCAATCATCGCAGATGGGGCGCGGAATACAGCACGCTGTGGAATGAGATCAATAGGTGACGCAAATTCCATCACTATCGCCCTATCACACACCAAAACCCGGAAATCTCGCCTTCAGGATCACGTCTGATTTGAGAGCAGTGCTCAGTAATCAGGCGACAGGCGATTTATCACCGCCACATTCACAAATCACACGCCGCAACTGTGGGGCGATTTCACGGCGATTGGTTCGGGGCGACGTGTCGCCTTTAAGATCACTAGGCGATATTGCGGCGTGTAAAGGTACCCTTAAGTAATTAAAATTTTAATTCAAGTTCAATAAATAATAGTTTTACGACTGTATTTTTCTCTGAATGTCCTATACACCATGTATTGATACTGTAACAAATCTATGCAGAATACCCTTAGGAATCTAGTAGCATGGGGCAAAGACACAACTGGGACAAGGTATGTAGAAAAAAGTCTGTATTAAACACAAAAGTGTAGATGCAGCAAACAATGAGTACAGTTCATAAGTTGTTCAAATTAAAGTTAAAATACAGTGTAAATAAGCGGTAAGTCTCTAAGTAATAGTTCACACTGGAAGTGGCCAATAACAGAACAGTCTATAAGAAACAGTTCATATATAGGTAAAGTATCTGAGAACACAGTCCATAACTGATGCAGTGCAGAGTAGCTAAGTGCAAAGCTCCAATTAGTCCAGAGCACTGCAACTGCAATTAAATAAACTAATCTGTATGGCAGCAATGAAGCTTTTATAGAGCAAACAGAGCTTATATGAAATGAAGCAGGATGGCAGTAACTAAGGCAGAAACAAACTCTAGACAAAGCAGCTTGATGCAGGGAGGCAGGCTGGAAGCAGGTGAAGATCAGGTGAGCATGAGACTACAGGGAAGATGGAAAAAGACAATAGCTGGAATAGCTGAAGATTGATCACAAACTTTAGAAGCACAGAGAAGTCAGTGATTCAAGCAAAATACTCAAGATAAGCATGGAAGACAAACCAAAGCTTTTACAAGCAGCAAAGCAAGAACACATGGACCATACAAGATAGCAGATGCCATCTTGGACAAGGGCAATAAGACACAAAAGGTAATTTGGAAGAGCCGACATTTACATTCTGAGCTTTTGCTTATTCCTATCTGCCAGCAATCTTTTGCTGCAGGTCCATTTCTGTTACCTTTGTTTTCTGTCTCTTTTTTATAGTAGTTTGTTTATCAAGTGTCTTAAGCAACTCTAATAAGTCATGGTTGTTTTAATACAAGAACATCCCTTGAGCTGTAAATGAACATCTAGCATAACAGTACTTGTTCTATAATAAACATCGAGACAAGATTAAAGGCAATTAAAGCAATTCTTTATTGTAGCAGAGTTACTATCTTGACTCGCACAGTGAAGAGCAGTGATCAGTCAAACCTGACATGTTTCGCCTGAAAGGGCCTAACAATAGATCCCACTGAAAGATGTCAGTTTTGACTGAACGTTTTTGTTGACTGTCTAAACTACAATAACAGATATTTTTTATTTTGATAGTAGTGCCCTGCTGCTTTTTTAAAAGGACTTGTTTTATAATGCTTCTACTGTCTATTATTCCCTGGTCTCACTTTTAAATGCCACGTATGTGCACTGTGTGCAGTATAGTATCCAGCACAAAGGGCACAGATGATCTGAGTCTTACCTAGGGACAATACAAATAACATATCTTGTAAAAAGAACAAGCATATACAAAGCAATAAATCAATCAGTGTGTTCCAACATTATGAAGAGTGAATCTCCTGTGGATGAAATTTAGAATCAAAATATTGTTCCTTTAAGTTATATACAATTGTGGCCAAAAGTATTGATACCCCTGCAATTCTGTCAGATAATACTCAGTTTCTTCCTGAAAATGATTGCAATCACAAATTCTTTGGTATTATTACCGTATATACTCGTGTATAAGCCGACCCGTGTATAAGCCGACCCCCCTACTTTTGCCCCCAAAACCTGGGAAAACCTATTGACTCGTGTATAAGCCGAGGGTGGACCCCAGCACAGGTATACAGCCCCCAGCAGTGTGGTATACAGCAGCCCCAGTGGTATATACAGCCCCAGTGGTAGTATACAGCAGCCCCAGAGGTATATACAGCCCCAGTGGTAGTATACAGCAGCCCCCAGGGGGTATATTGCAGCCCCCAAATGCTGGCACTCTCCCCCCTTGTAAGGGCCCCCCGCTGCTTATCTTACCATCCCAGTCTTCTGCTCAGCGCCGCTCCTCGGTGCTCCGTTCTCCATGCTCCGACCTTGCTGCATCCGGGATCCCCGGCCGTCGCGCGATGACGTCATATGCCTGCGACGGCCGGAGATCCCAGATGTAGCAGGACGGGATCATGAAGATCGGAGCACCGAGGAGCGGCGCTGTGCAGAAGACCGGGATGGTAAGATACGCAGCGGGGGGGGGGGGGGGGCCCTTACAAGGGGGGAGAGTGCCAGCATTTGGGGGCATATATGCACTGCTTTCCCCTGCCGCTGATTGACAGGGGGAAGCAGTGCATATATAATGAGCGGCCCCGACTACCGTATTGACCCGTGTATAAGCCGAGGGGGAGACTTTTCAGCCCAAATTTTGGGCTGAAAAACTTGGCTTATACACGAGTATATACGGTATCTTCATTTAATTTGTCTTCAATGAAAAAACAAAAAGAATTGTCCTAAAGCCAAATTGGATATAATTCCACACCAAACATAAAGAGAGGGTGGACAAAAGTATTGGCACTGTTAGAAAAATCATGTGATGCTTCTCTAATTTGTGTAATTAACAGCACCTGTAACTTACCTGTGGCACCTAACAGGTGTTGGCAATAACTAAATCACACTTGCAGCCAGTTGACATGGATTAAAGTTGACTCAACCTCTGTCCTGTGTCCTTGTGTGTACCACATTGAGCATGGAGAAAAGAAAGACCAAAGAACTGTCTGAGGACATGAGAAACCAAATTGTGAGGAAGCATGAGCAATCTCAAGGCTACAAATACATTCTCCATGTGCCTCCAGCCTTAATGGAAGTTAACAACAGAAAACTACTTAAAGTACAAGAGACAAAAAAGACTGCAAAAACACAGTACAAAGCAGAAGACAAAACTTGAAAAAGAAAGATCTGCATGGATAATTCATAGAGAAAATCGAGGGTAAAGTCGACAAAGAAAAGGCCTGGTTGTGGCTTACTAATAGAACATTGAAAAAGCAGAAGTAGACTTAATACTAGTAGCCCAATAGCAAGCCATTCATACAAATGCAATGAAAGACAAAATTGAAAAATCAACTACAGACTCCAAATGTCGACTGTGCAAGGAAGCAGATGAAACAATGGATCACATAGTGAGCTGCTGCAAGAAGATCATGGACAGACTACAAGCAAAGGCAGAATACATTCACTCAGATGATTCACTGGAACTTCTGCCACAATTACCATCTTGTCACAAAGAACTGGTGGGATCATAAACCAGAAAAGGTTATTGAAAATGAACATGGAAAGCTAGTATAAGACTTACGAATTCAGACTGACAAAGGCTAGGGTCACACTTGTGTTTTTTTTTTTTAAATCCTGATCTGGTTTTGAGCTTTCAAAAAGCTCAAAACCGCATCAAGAAACGCTCCTCTTAGGAGCCCATTATAAAAACTGGATTGCATAACATGCAATCTGGTTACCGCATCCAGTTCTGCAGCCTGTGTGAAAAATCATGCAGGCTGCAGTTTTCGGAGCGGTTCTAAGCCCTGCAATGCGGTAACTGCATTGCTCAGGATGTGTAATCCTGAGCAATGCGGTTACCGTATAGTTTGCTTATCCCGGCTACCGATAGCAGCTTCAGCCACACATTTTTCATGAAAAATGTGTGTGAAAGTACCGCATCCGGATCTGGATGCGGTGAACGCAATTCTCTAAAAAAAGTGTGACCCTAGCCAAAGTCTTGGAACACCATACTCATTGCAATTTTAAGAAAAAGAGAAGCGTGGATCATCAATGTCGCAATTCCAGGTGACAGCAGGAATAAAGATATGAGCATTTAACTCTTTCCCGACCCGTGACACAGCATATGTGCCACGGAAACAGGTGCATTCCTGACCCATGATGCTCCTGCAGCTCAAGTGAGGGTCTCACTGACCTGTCACTTGAGCTGCAGGTACATGGGGAAATGTACTATAGCCCAAGGGGGATCGCTTTGCCCCTTCGAATCTACAGCCGCGGTAATTGGCGGTTGAAAGTGAAACCACAAATTGCCACGGCTGTACAAACTTTGCGGTCTTCCCCTGCCTCTTTCCCTGCCTGGCTCCTCCTGCCCCCTCACTCATCCCCCTGTCTCCTGTAAATGCCGCCCCTTCCCCTCGCTCATCTGCCCTGTCTCCTGACCGCCGATCACTGCCGGTGATCACCGGAGCAGTGATCACCGCTCCGGTGATCACTTCCTCCTGCCACTGCCGCTCTCCTGCCTCTGTCACCTCCCTCCACTCACCGCCGGAGCAATGATCACCTCCTCCCGCCGCCTCTGGGTGATCACTGCTTCGGGGATCACCTGCTACCGCCTCGTGCCACCTGCTGCCGCTCACCTCCGGCCCCCTCTGCCCCCCTCCGGCGCCGCTCAGGTCTTCATCGTCAGACTTCTGGTGAGTCCCCTGGCTGTGAGATGCATTTACTGCAGCCTGATCCACCTGCAGGGGGGGTCGACTGCAGACAAGGGATCTGACAGTAATCCACATAGTGGATCCCTGCACAGAGGCTGCGAGATCGCTGCTCTGCAGTCTGATCCACCTACAGGGGGATCGAGCTGCAGAAAGTGATCTTGCAGCCCCGATGCAGTGATCCACATAGTGGATCACTGCACCCGGGCTACCAGATCGCTGCTCTGCAGTCTGATCCACCTGCAGGGGGATCGAGCTGCAGAAAGCGATCTCGCAGCCCCAGCGCAGTGATCCACATAGTGGATCGCTGCACCCGGGCTGCCAGATCGCTGCTCTGCAGTCCAATCCTCCTGCATGGGGATCGAGCTGTAGAAAGCGATCTCGTAGCCCTGGTGCTACACCCGGGCTGCCAGATCGCAGCTCTGCAGTCCGATCTGCCTGCATGGGGATCGAGCTGCAGAAAGCGATCTCACAGCCCCGGCACAGTGATCCACACCAGGGCTGTCAGATCGCTACTTTGCAGTCCGATCCGCCTGCATGGCGATCGTGCGTCGTGGGACCTTCGTTGTTGACTATGTCGGAGGTGATCGAGCGTCATGGAACCTTCGTTGTGGACTACGTCGGATCTTTTTATAATAAAGATGGAGTACGAATTTTGTGTGTGTGTTTTTTTTCAAATAAAAATATTTTTCTCTGTGTGGTGTATTTTTTGACTATTTACTAGAGATTCCTAATGGCCGGGTCTAACATTGGCCCGACATTATGAATCTTGGGCTTAGTGCCAACTGCCAATAAACAAGCTGGCATTAACCCCTTTATTACCCAGTTTGCCACCGGCACCAGGGCAACTGGAAGAGCCTGGGTACAGCGCCAGAAAATGGCGCTTCAATGAATGTGCCAATTTCTGGTGCGGCTGTGGGCTGCAATTCACAGCATGGGGGGTCCAGAATACTTGGGCCTTTCCATGCTGAGGATTCCAGCCCCCTGCTGCCTAGTTGTACCTGGTTGGGCCAAAAATATGGCGGAGCCCTATGTAATTTTTTTTCTTGAATTAGTTCTAGAAATAAAAAATAATGGGCTTAGCTGTATTTTTGGTTGCAGCCAGGAACAACGAGGCAGCTGGGGGTTGCTGGCAGCCTGTAGCTGCCAAGTTGTACCTGGCTGGACCAAAAATATGGCGGAGAGCCACGTAATTTTTTTTTTCTAAAATCAGTTCTAGAAATAAAAAAAAAAAAGGCCTTTACTGTATTATTGGTAGCCAGCAAGGTACAACTTGGCAGCTGGGGGGCTGGAATCCTCAGCGTGGAGATATCCAAACATTGTGGGCCCCCCACGCTGCAAATTGCAACCCACAGCCACCCAAGAAAATAGCGCATTCATTAGAGGCGGTATTTTCTGGTGCTGTACCCCAACTCTTCCTGTTGGCCTTGTGCTGGTGGCACATGGGTTCTCCATATACGACTTGGTGTCCACTAACGACTTCAATGGAAAATTAGCTCCAATTGTTAGCGGAAACCATGTCGCGTATGGAGAGCCCCTCCCTGTGTGCCTGAACATTGGAGCTCCCCCACAAGTGACCCCATTTTGGAAAATAGACCCCCCAAGGAACCTATCTCGATACATAGTGAGCACTTTGAACCCACATGTGCTTCACAAATTAGTCCGTAAAAGGGAAAAAGAAGATTTTTTTGTGAAAAAAAGTAAGTTTTCATTTTTACGGATCAATTTATGAAGCACCTAGGGGATTAAAGTGCTCACTATGCATCCAGATACGTTCCCTGGGGGGGTCTTGATTCCAAAATGGGGTCACTTTTGGGGGAGCTCCAATGTTTAGGCACACAGGAGCTCTTTATATGCGACATGGTGTCCACTAATAATTCCAGTTGTTAGCAGACACCATGTTGCGTCTGGAGAGCCCCTGTGTGCCTAAACATTGGAGCTCCCCCGACAAGTGACCCAATTTTGGAAACTAGACCCCTCAGGGAACTGATCTAGATGCATAGTGAGCACTTTGATCCCCCAGGTGCTTCACAAATTGATCCTTAATAAGGAAAAAGTACTTTTTTTCACAAACATTTTCTTTTTTCATTTTTACAGATCAATTTGTGAAGCGCCTGGAGGTTCAAAGTGCTCACTATGCATCTAGATAAGTTCCCTGGGGGGTCTACTTTCCAAAATGGGGTCACTTGTGGGGGAGTCCCACATGGTGTCCGCTAACAATTTGAATGTAAAATTAGCTCAGATTGTTAGCGGACACCATGTCGCGTTTGGAGGGTCCCTGTGTGCCTAAACTTTGTTAGTCCCCCACAAGTGACCCCATTTTGGAAACTAGACCCCCCCAGGGAACATATCTAGATGGGTGGTGAGCATTTTGAATCTGCAGGTGCTTCACAAATTAATCCGTAAAAATGAAAAAAGAAAAAATTTGTGGAAAAAAAGTGCTTTTTCAAATTTACGGATCAATTTGTGAAACATCTGGGGGTTCAAAGTGCTCACCACCCATCTATATATGTTCCCTGGGGGTCTAGTTTCCAAAATGGGGTCATTTGTGAGGGAGCTCCAATGTTTAGGCACACAGGGACTCTCCAAATGCAACATGGTGTCCGCTAACAATTTGAGCTAATTTTACATTCAAATTGTTAGCGGACACCATGCTGCGTTTGGAGATTCCCTGTGTGCCTTAACATTGGAACTCCCCCACAAGTGACCCCCCAGTGAACATATCTAGATGGGTGGTGAGCATTTTGAACCCTCAGCTGCTTCACAAATACTACACCGCCAGTGTACTTCCTACTAATTTTTAACTGCACCTTGGCCACATCAGACTTCTGGTCAAGTCGCAGCGTGACAAAAACTATTAGTGTAGGCCACTTGTAATACAATCTACTACACCACCAGTGTACTTCCTACTAATTTTTAATTGCACCTTGGCCACATCTGACTTCTGGTCAAGTTGCAGCGTGCCAAAAACTATTAGTGTAGGCCACTTGCAATAAAATCTACTAAAGCGCCAGTGTACTTCCTACTAATTTTTAACTGCACCTTGCCCAGGTCTCACTTTGGGCCTGTGTTGGTTCAGTCACCTCTGCTTGATTGAAAATTAACCTTTTTTTTTGTAAAACAACTGTACTGCTCCCAAATTTTTCACATACAAAACGAGTGGCAAAAGGCCTGCTGCTGGTGGAAATGGGAGTAGGCGTGGTGGAAGGGGAAAAAAAAGTTTGTGTCCTTGGGGTAGATGTGAAAGCTACATTAACATCTGCTGAAGATAGGCAATCTTCCAGCCAAAGTAAGATGTCTACTTCTTTACGTGGCCAATCGGATATGATCCCTTTCTTACGGACACGACCATCAATACCACTTGGAAGTGAGGCACAAAAACAGCAGGTGCTTGGATGGATCTCAAGTGCTCCATCAAGTGGCCTCTCCTCCACCTCAACTTCTACATCACAAACTCTCCAGTCATCTGAGGTGTCAGACCAATCACACTTGATTCCTTCAAGATCCCAAGTGTCCAGCCACCCTACTCAGTCTGGGGTAACATACATGTTTGAGTCTGCAGAGCTGTTCAGTCACACAATAGCCTGGGAATCAGTGGTCTGCACCAAAGCTGCAGTGAGTCCAGATGAGTTAATGATTTGCCCTGATGCTCAGAAGCTTTGTGAGTCAGACCCAGGCCCAGATGAAGAAGCTTCTGGCCTTTATGCAGACCCTCATTCCCTAACAGTACATACTGTTGGTGGACACCAGGAGGATGATGCTGATGAGACTCATATACCGGATTTGATTGACAAATTAAGTTATCGGTCAAGGTAGGAAGAGGTTGTCTCTGAGGATGAGGGGTGTGAGAACACAGAGGATGATGATGAGGTTGGAGATCCCACTTACTGTCAACCCACAGTCATCCAGTCGATGAGGTCAGCACAGAAGGTGGAGGAGGATGTTACTGAATACGAGGTTAGGTTGCGCCTTCCTGGACATAGAAGGAGCACTGGAAGCACGCCAACAGCTTCATCCACAGCCACAACTCTGCCTCTGTGTGGAAGTCGTGCTGGCTCTGCAGCTCGCATGGGCTCTGAGCCTTGCCTAGCCTGGGCCTTTTTGACATCGCCAAGGATCTCCCAACTCATGTCATCTGCAAGATTTGTCACCAATCTCTGAGTAGAGGCCAAAAACTCACTAGCTTGAGTACTTCATGTATGAACCACCACATGGACATGAAGCACAAGTTGCAGTGGGAAGCTCACCATACTAGAATGCGGGCTAGAGGGGTGGGCCTACCACCGTCTGCCCCATCAAGTGCATCCGTGTGCTCTTTATTGTCTCTGACTGTATGGACAGCTGTCACACATGCTTTTGGACATACACCTTCCACCTCTTTACCCGCAATAGGCAGTGTGATTGGCAGCTCGTCATTTGGTTTTCAAGTGGACAATGCTGCTGGTGTTGAGCTCTTTCAGACATCGAAAGCACTACCTTTGGATGAAGGCAACATTACATCTTCTCCTGCACCTCCCTCCCAGACCAGCAGTTTGCCAGGGACACCATACTCAACTGTGTCTCAGCACAGCAGCCAGCCCTCCATCCCTCAGATGTGGACAAGTAAAAGGCCATTTCCTCCTAGCCAAGAGAAAGCTAAGCGCTTGAATTTCACCATCTGCAAGCTGTTGGCTTCAGAAATGCTGCCTTTCCACCTGGTGGACACAGAGGATTTTCGAGACCTTATGTCCGTCACAGTGCCCCAGTACCAGATGCCCAGTCACCACTACTTCTCCAAGAAAGGTGTGCCTGCACTAAACCAGCATGTCGAAGACAACATCACCGCTTCCTTGAGAAACTCTGTGTGTGACAGGGTGCATTTCACCACAGACACTTGGACCAGTAAGCATGGACAGGGGTGTTACATGTCACTGACTGGGCATTGGTTAACTATGGTGAGAGCTGGAGAAGGGTCTGCTTTCCAAGTCTTGCCGTCCCCACGAGTTGTGCGTCTGTCCTCTGTAGGTAAATGTTCCTCCACTGTTTCTGCCTCCTCAACCTCGCCTCGGTCCTCCACCTCCGCCCAAAGCCTGTCTGATAATGCCACCTGCGTTGTAACTGCACAGAAGGAATCCTGCACACCTCCCTACTATGCTGGCAGCAGGGCTCAACGCCATCAGGCGGTCTTTACCTTGAAATGCCTAGGAAATGTGAGTCACACAGCTGAGGAGTTGTGGTCAGCTCTGGTGACCGAGTTTCAGCAATGGTTGTCTCCACTCAACCTGCAGCCAGGGAAGGACGTGTGCGAGAATGCTGCAAACCTGGGTGCGGTCCTTCACCGAGGCGATATCACACACGTGCCTTGTATGGCAATTTTTGACTCACTATCCTGGCCTAGATGGACTTCTGCAGAGGGCACGGTCGCTGTGTGCTCCCTTCCAGCGTTCGCATCCCGCAGCTTAACAACTCGCTTCGTGGTGGAATACATTATGACATATAGCCTGGGCCAACGAGATCCAGAGGTGGTGCAGATCACGCTGCAGGAGTGGTCTCAGATCATGGACCCATGCACCCTTCTGCACAGTTTTGAGATGGTGACGAAGATGTTTAGTGCTGACGATGCCATTATCAGCATGACTATTCCGGTCATCTACATGCTGGAGCACACTCTAAACAATATTCGGAGTCAGGTGGTGGGACAGGAGGAGGTTGAGGAAGTACAGGAGGAGTCCTATGCGGAAGGGATGACAACATCTGCAAGATCCTCACAGTCGGCAGCACCAAGACGGCAGGCATGGGAGAGTGGTGGAGAGGCATTCACGAGGGCGCATGTTAGCAACCAACCTCTTCAGGAAGGTGCAGGAGCCCAGGAAGAAATGGAGGATGAACTGGCGATGGGCATTGAAGAGTCAGCAGATGAGGGAGACCTTGATGGCATTTCTGTTGTGCGAGGTTGGGGGGAGAGGGCAGAGGAAGGAAGCATCATTCTCACCTCCTCACCACCAACACAACAAGGACTTGGTCCTCCTGGATGTGCAAGACATATGAGCGCCTTCTTGCTTCACTACCTGCAACATGACCCTCGGATTGTGCAAATTAGGAGTAATGCAGACTACTGGGTTGCCACACTATTAGATCCCCGGTACAAGAGCAAATTTGCTGAAATAATTCCTGCCATACAAAGGGACTCACACATGCAGGACTATCAGCAGAAGCTGATACATAATATCAGATAGGCTTTTCCACAAACCACCAGTGGTAGTAGTAGACAGAGTGAATCTCACAGTTCCAACTTGTCATCCGTGGGACTGTTGCGTCATCATCACTCACACTGTACCAGTAACACCGTATCTGGTGGTGGTACCAGCAATTTTGTGGCCTCGTTTCAAGAATTTTTCAGACCATCATTTTCAAGGCCTGAAGACACGAGAAGTCTGACACATAGTCAATGCCTGGAGTGGATGGTACATGAGTATCTCCAACTTAACATCGATGCAATGACTGGGGAACTGGAGCCTTGCTCATTTTGGGGTACCAAACTGGAAAAATGTCCTGAGCTCGCCACTCACGCCTTGGAAATCTTGTCGTGCCCCGCAGCCAGCGTTCTCTCAGAACATGTTTTCAGCGCTGCTGGTGGTGTGCTGACAGAAAGGCGCACGCTTCTGTCCACCCAGAATGTGGACAGACTAACATTCATAAATATGAACAAGGCATTGATCTGCAAGGACTTTTCTACACCCGTGTCATCCTGGGGAGACTAAAGCCTTGTGGATTTTTGCCTAAAAGTAACCATTTAAAGTTTGCAACTGTGGTGCAATTGATGCCACTTAAGTGGTGTCTGTGCCCAAATTTTTGGAAGTCCCGTAAAAGTAACACAATACTCATTGTCTGCACGAGGCCTTACAGATAGGCTAGGGTCACACATCAGTTTTTCTTTAAAAACCTAATCCGGTTTTGAGCTTTCAAAAAGCTCAAAACCGTATCAGTAAACGCTCCTCATAGGAGCCTATGCTAAAAACCAGATTGCTTCACATGCAATCCGGTTTCCGTCTCCGGCTCTGCAGCCTGCGTGAAAAATCATGCAGGCTGCAGTTTTCGGAGCGGTTCTGTTATCTGCAATGCGGGAACCAGATTGCTTAGGATGTGTAATCCTGAGCAATCCGGTTCCCGCATATACTTTGCTTATCCCGGCTGCCGCTGGGATAAGCAAAGTCTTTCTGTGTTTTGTTAAACTGTAAATTTGCTTATTTTGTGATGTTTTTCCTCACTATGGCTAGTGTCACACTTAAATACAGAATTGCATTCACCGCATCCAGATCCGGATGCGGTGAACGCAATTGTCTTCTAACATTCAGCAATCCGGTAAACGGATAGCTATAGCTATAGCATGCGCGCTGCTCTGAGGAGCCCGGCGCTTTCATTCATAAAACTGTACAGCAGCTGTCAGGAGGTAGCTGCTGTACAGAGGTGATTATACTATTACTAGCTGTGAGCCCGATGCAAATGCATCGGGATTCTAGAACGTGCATAAATTTGCTTATAATAGTTATAGCTGGTCTGAGTACTTTTTGGGGGGGTGTGAGGACTTTTTGGGGGGGTGTTGAATACTTTTTGGGGGGTGTTGAATACTTTTTGGGGGGTGTTGAATACTTTTTGGGGGTTGTTGAATACTTTTTGGGGGGTGTTCAATACTTTTTGGGGGGTGCTCAATACTTTTTGGGGGGTGTTGAATACTGTTTGGGGGGGTATTAGATGAATTTTTTAAATTTAATTAGTTAATGTAATTAATATATTAATTTTATATATTATTTTTTTTGTTGTTTTTTATTATTATGTTTTATTTTATTGTGTATTATTTATATTATTTTTTTTTTTTTTTTTTAGTATTTTTATTATTATTAAAGTTAAAAAACCGCACTTGCTGCACCTGCCGCAAGTCCCCCTATACTTTCTATGGGGATTACCGCAACCGCGCCGCAATCGTTACACTTGCGGCGCGGTTGCGGTAATCCCCATAGAAAGTATAGGGGGACTTGCGGCAGGTGCGGCGGCTGAGGTAGCGACTCGCAATGGCCTCGCGGCCATTGCTCGCGCTACCTCAGCGGTAAATCGCTAAGAGTGTGGCCGAGCCTATGGTTCTATTTTCGGCCAGCGACTCGCTGAGTAAAACAGCTGAGTGTGAGTGCTGAAGATCCGATACATTCATGAGCCTAATGAGCGGCTGAACCTGTGGGGATTAGTGCTTTGCTGGGCTAAACCTGAATGGTGCACAGGGGGTTAATCACATGTCAGGTCTGTGTGTGAGTGAAGATGTGCTGATTGACTCACTGAGTTGCAGCTGGGAGTGAGTAGGCTGGATAGGAACCTGCCAGGTGTCTGAGTGAGGAGAGGATGATTCAGAAGTTCAGAGCACTGCCATGTGAAGAGGTGCTGGAAGTGATCCGTCCTCAGTGGGTAAGTGATGGGAGCCTACCAGCTGATGTGTGCATGGCAGCCGGTGTCCAAGGGCCAGGCGGTCACAGCTGACTATGGGACATTGAGGGGGGGGGGGGCTGTGCGGCCATTGAGGGGGGGGGGGGGCGCTGTGCGGCCATTGAGGGGGGGGTGCTGTGCGGCCATTGAGGGGGGGGGGCGCTGTGCGGCCATTGAGGGGGGGGCGCTGTGCGGCCATTGAGGGGGGGGCGCTGTGCGGCCATTGAGGGGGGGGGGGCGCTGTGCGGCCATTGAGGGGGGTGGCGCTGTGCGGCCATTGGGGGGGGGGCGCTGTGCGGCCATTGAGGGGGGGGCGCTGTGCGGCCATTGAGGGGGGGGGCGCTGTGCGGCCATTGAGGGGGGGGGCGCTGTGCGGCCATTGAGGGGGGGGGGCGCTGTGCGGCCATTGAGGGGGGGGGCGCTGTGCGGCCATTGAGGGGGGGGGGGCGCTGTGCGGCCATTGAGGGGGGGGGGGCGCTGTGCGGCCGTAGTAGTAGTAGTAGTAGTAGTAGTAGTAGTAGTAGTAGTAGTAGTAGTGTAGTAGTAGTACATAGAAAGTATAGGGAGACTTCCTGTGACTCGCAATGGCCTCGCACTACACAGCGACTCGCAATGGATCCCCATTCAAAGTATAACGGGACGTGCGGCAGCTGAGGTAGCGACTCGCAATGGCCTCGCGGCCATTGCTCGCGCTACCTCACCGGTAAATCGCTAACTTTGTGGCCGGGCCTCTGGTTCTATTTTCGGCCAACGACTCGCAATGGCCGCTTCGCGGCCATTGCTCGCGCGTGGTGACGTCACATAGTGACATAGCCACGGCGTTTTCGGGGGCCGACACGATTTTGCCTATGGCAATTATAGAGTAGATATGCTCACCTGAGTGGGTGTAAGGTCTCTAGGGGGAGTGGGCACCCCCTAGAGACATTATAGGAACATTTATTAAGCAAATATACAGTTTAACAAAACACAGAACACTTTGCTCATCCCTGCGGCAGCAGGGATGAGCAAACTATCCGGTAACCGGATTGCTCAGGATTACACATCCTGAGCAATCCGTTTACCGGATTGCTGAATGTTAGAAGACATCCGGATCTGGATGCGGTGAATGCAATTCTGTATTTAAGTGTGACACTAGCCATAGTGAGGAAAAATATCACAAAATACTCATCGTATGAATGTGGCGTTACACATACTGAAGTAAAAATAAAGAAATACTCATCGTCTGAACGTGTTCTTACAGATACTGAAGTAAAAATCAAGCAATACTCATCGTCTGAACGTGACCTTACAGATACTGAAGTAAAAATCAAGCAATACTCATCGTCTGCATGATGCCTTACAAATACTGGAGTAAAAACGAATTTTCGAACGGCATGACATGCCTATATCTGTGTGTCCTCCTTGTTTTACTTGTCCATGTCTTTTCTTCTCGCTTTTTTATATGCACTTGTCACTTTTCCATGTGTTTGTTGTATCTTCTGAGACGTTTGTCACCTTTTGGACACCTTAGAAGTTGTTTTCTATATGTTTGTATGTGTTTGTTTTTTCCTGCCATTGTTTTCAATGATATTCGATGGTGTTTGACGAACATTCGATGAACATACGACAAACACAACCCCAATTCGACAAACCGAATCGAATTCGAACACTACGGTGGTGCATCATCTCTAATATTCAGTGACAGGTTCCCTTTGACTTAATCCGGCCTACTAGGCACAAACAGGTCTCTGATGTATCTTTCTGTTTTTTCTATAGTATTCCACAAAACTAATTGTGGTCCCACCTGTGTGTGGCGGGGCATGACTTTATGAGAACGCTTGCACGAGCTTTGACTTCATTTGGCCTTCTAGGCACAAACAGGTCTCTGACGTATTTCTCTGTGAATTCATGTAGTGCCCCACAAAACTAATTGTGGTCCCACCTGTGTGTGGCGGAGCATAACATTGATGGGAGTGCTTGCATGAGCTTCGAGGGGATCCGGCCCACTAGGCCTATTCAGGTCCCTGACCTACCTCTGTAGTTTTTACTGTAATACTCCACAAAATGTTTAGTTGCTGAGCAAGGTTTAACCTTGAAATGCTAGGCCAGGTCCTGTTCCAGACCCTATGCCATGCATGCAAGCTGGGCCATTCAACAATTTTGGGTTTGGGAGAATTTATGCCATTTTGCTGTAGGTGTGACCCTTTGAAAGGAGTAAGGATTCTTGTTAGAGTCCCCTTGCTGTGTTTTACATGATTTAAGAAGGGTGTGACATGCCCATACCTGTGTCTCATTCTCCTTTTACTCTTCCACCTCTTTTTACTTAAGGCCCTGTCTCACATGATGACCACTCCAGCGATCCCGACAGCGATAACGACCTGCCGGGATCGCTGGAGCGTCGTTGCCTGATCGCTGGGGAGCTGTCAAACAAGTAGATCTCCCCAGCGATCAGGGCCATGGGAGCCACCTCCCACGCGCTGCCTAGATACCCGGTGTTTACCATGGTTACCAGCCAGTGAGGTAACTGATCGCTGAATTCTCGCTGTCACACGCAGCGATGCGTGCTGACCAGCGGGTAACCAATGATCAAAAAATGACCCGCAGCAGTTTGTAGCGATCAGCGACCTCACAGCAGGGGCCTGATCACTGCAAAGTGTCACACAGAACGACATCGCTGGAGAGATCGTTGTAACGTTACAGTTACTACGATCTCTCTAACGATATCGTTATGTGAGACAGGGCCTTTAATGTAGAAAACTTAAGCCACTTAGCCTGTGACTATTTGTACAGTGTTTGAATTGTTGTCACTTTTTGTGGTGTTTGTTGTCCATTCTGAGTAGTTTGGCAGCTTTTGGAGCCCTTTGAAGGTGTTTTCTATGTGTTTTCTGTAGCCTGCCATTGATTTCAATGGGGTTCGCGTTGTTCGTCGAACATTCGATGAACAAATCTCAAATTCATCGAATCGAATTTGAACATTAGGGTAGTGGCTCATCTCTACTTTAGAGGTCCCGTGATGCAGTTCACATACTGTACGCTGCATGCGTAAAAAGTGATCAAATACCCATCAAAAATAGTGGTAGTGTTTCAATTAATCTAAAAATTAATATTATATGAATTCTGTGAAAGTGAGGATATCAAGTTTTTAGTCTGATGCACATGTTTGCAAAAAGTGCAGATTGTGTGACCACGTGGATATAACCCCTTAATATTTAACCATGTGGTATTAGTTTTTTTGGGATCATGAAGATATAGCCTAGAAGAAGATAAGCTGTTAACATGGGCACATTTTTAAGAACTTAATTAATGGGATAACAAAGATATTGTTTTAATTTCGGATCTTAATACATCATTGGTAAACGATCTTTAGGCGGCCGTCACACGCTTCAATTTAATGCACGATAACGCTTAAGTGATCTGCGTTTTGATCGCTTAAGCGATATCGTTTGTGTGTCGCTGCGTGCAATCAAGCGATTTTACAATGTAAAATGGCTTGATCGTGACATTGCAGATATGAGAGCCGGAGCTCATATCAAGCGATAAACGCTTGTTCAATCTGCGGCAGAGCCTATGCTGGGAGATGGTATCTATGGTAAACGTCGGGTTACTAAGCGCCGCGCGGCGCCTAGTAACCCGATGTGTACCATAGTTACTAGCGATCTCGCTGCTCCACATCGCTGGTGAGTCTGTCTGTGTGACAGCTCACCAGCAATGTGAGCGATATCGTTAGCGATCGCGCGTGCACGTGATAGCTAACAATATCGCTCACGATATTGTAGCGTGTGACGGCCGCCTTAGTAACAACAGTGATATCTGAAAATGTGGGGCTAAACATAGAACTAAAAGTAACCTGGGCCTTGTTAACTTCAAGTTTTTCTTTTAACATATCATCTATGTCTATAGTTTGTATAATATGATCACCTCTTTTCAACATCCAGTGAGGATATTTAAGATATGGTAATTGATCTGTCATTATTATTGAAACCTGCAAGTAGTATTAGCTTTCGTCCTAAAAACTTGACCCATGGCGCTATTTTTATTGGAATATGGGGAGGAAAAACCAAAAGCACAAAATATATGCAAGGTCATGTAGGGGTTTAAATCAGGAATGGATACGGTATATACAGCAATACCCTAAATCAGATATCTATTATCCTTCCCAGCATAACATTTAAAATCCTTATCCTGTAGCGTTAAACACTTTGTAATGCTAAAATGAATCAGCTATATTGCAATTACACAAGTGCTGAGATGTAGTTGCTGAGACAGTGTAATGTAAATTACAAGTAGTTGTCAATAGCAAGCACTGGCGTGATCAATACTATAAAACAAATGTGTCACTTGGGAGTACAAAAAATACACTTGATAATGTGTCTAATACCATGAAGATATTGAGTCTTATGTTAAGGTTCTTTATAATTGTCTAACAGTTTAAATATACAGATCGTATTGGAGAAGAAAGTATACCACATACAACAATGGACTCATATTGTATTTTTCAGATTATAAAATGCACTTTTCTTCCCTAAAAATTGTTAGGATAATGAGGGATGTTTTATAATCCAGTTTTATCTTACAGGGAGGGGAGCGCATGATAGAGCGGGGTCACAGGAGGCATTGTCATGCACAGTGCTGCAGCCAACGTCAGGGCCATGCTGCGTGCTGTGCGGTGGGTGTCAGGGGCAATGCTGTGGTGGGTGTCAGGGCAATATTATGTGCGATGCTGTGGCGGATGTCTCTGCAATTATGTGGGTGGTGCGGAAGATGTCACAGGCAGTGCTGTGGTGAGTGTTCCTGAAATGCTGGTGGTAGTGTGAGGCAGGAACAATCTCAATGGTTGTATTAAACTACCGGAAACGTGATCAGTGTGGGCTTCAAGGAAATGATGTCAAAGGTGATGCATATGCAGACTGACATGTTGTCTCAATGATGAGCCAAGATCTAAATCTGTGCATGTGCTACCTACGGCCATCATTTCCTTGAAGTCTGCATCACCAACATTTGCTTTAAGGCTGGTTTCACACTGCAGTTTTTTTCCCTGATCAGGTTCCATCTGGTTTGTGTGCCAAAACCAGGAGTGATGGTGGGCTTGTGATGGTGGGCTCTTGGTGATATGATTTTGTACCTTCTCCAGCGGTGTTCTTAACTTAGGTATTTATTCACAGCCTGTGAGCAGGTCTCTTGACTACAGGTTTCTCTATTATATGCACTTGCACTTTAGAGACCACGAGCTGTTTATATAAATACCATCCATGCTCTAGGGCACAGGAATGGTTTCCACATTTGGGTTGATGGTTTATAATGAGCTATACATGCTAAAATTTTGTTATGATTATATGCATTTCCCTGATGTGATGTATCAACTTGGTTTTCTGTGAACCCTTGCATGGGTACCTTTATTTTGATACTCTATGGATTCTATGTAATTTGTACCTGAGCTCACCTCATGGATGTGTAATTTTGTATCAAACCCACTTCTGGTTTTAGGTTTTCACAGTAACTGCAGGGATGTGACAGTCTCCTGATCTTCTGGTGGCTGAAGAGCCTGTGGTGATGTCACAGAGCCGGTCACCTGACACATCAGGTGATCGTCTCTGTGAAATCACGGCAGGCTGCATTATTGTGTCCGTGCTGAAATCAGACAGGATCAGATGGTGCCAAAATCAGATAGCAAAAGGCACACATCCGATCTGATCCGAGCCCCATAGGGATACATGGGATCCGATTTTGGATCCGAGTGTATCCGTTTTGAAACGGATACACTCAGAAGCTACAAAATCGTGATGTGAAACCGGCCTAACACAACTGCTGGGACTCACACAAAAATTAGGATCGCAGGCACACTCACCACAGCACAGCCGGTAACACCCACTGCACCACCCGCAGCATCGGGCGTGACATGCACCACTCCACCTGCAGTACTGCCCATGGCACCCACATCATCACCTGTGACAATGGCACCCACTCTGCTCCACCACCAGTGCCTCCCCAGCAAGCACTGGATAGCTTATGGATAGATTATACAATGGACTCGAATTTAAAGATGGCCCTCCATTTTTAATATTAGTCTGTCCTTTTTTAATATCAGTCTGTTAGTCTGTAAGTCTATTTTCACATGTGGCTTTATTGCTGCTTTATTTCTGCAGGCAAAACCTGCTCTCTTGGCCCTAAAGAAGCTGCTTTATTTTGCTAAGTTTTAGGTGTAGATTATATGTGTCATTTGTCATGTTTTTTGTCTAAAGAACATATTTAATTTTGTTAATTCAATTAACCAAAAAGCAGCAAAAACACATGGTTCGATTATTTGCAGCATTTACACACTCATTGCTTTCTAATGGTAAAAAAAACCCTACAAAAATGATTTAAGAAGTGACAAGCTGCAGTTTTTAAAAAATGCATCGGTTTTTCAATTCAGTATTTCTGAAATCTCATAGCTTCTCCTGGTCTTCATGTTAACATAGCCTTACTGTTCAGGATGGCTCCATGTTGTTGTTTTTCTTCATCTGGTGTAGTGTAGTGTGAGGTTTTTTAATATGTGGGGAATGTGCTCTAGATGTGATCTGCTAAAGATGTCTCTGTGTTATTCTGCAAAGACAAGTCCTGGCTGGAAGACGTTATAGCGGTCTGCCCCAGATGAAGAAGAAAAAAAGCAACGATGAATAACCACCTAGAAATGTCACTGTTTAGCCAGTGTATTACCTGTACACTATACACTATACATAGGGATGAGTGAGTATACTCGTAACTATTCGGTACTCGCCAAATAGTACAGTATTCGGGCTACTCGCTACTCCGCGATTTCCCTTGTGATTACTTGTTAGGAGTAGCGAGTAGTACATTCACTTTATTTTAAATGTTAAATAAAAGTTAATAAAATATGTTAAAAGTAAAAACATAACACACTCACCTATCCGACGGCTGTCCAGGGACCCGAAAAGAACACATCCGATGGGCTGCCAGGACCTTAAGTCTGATGTCTTAAATCTGATGGCCATCTGATTGGCCATCAAACTTAAGGTCCTGGCAGGCCATTGATGTTCTAACACATCAATTGCCTTCCAGGACCTTAAGTCTGATGATCAATCAGATGGCCGGTAGCAATAAGGTGGTGTGTGACATCACACACCACCTGATCGCTACCGGCCATCTTATTGGCCATCAGACTTAAGGTCCTGGCAGCCCATTGGATGTGTTCTTTTCCAGTCCCGGGACAGCGGCGGATAGGTGAGTATGTTATTTTTTTATTTTTAACACTTTTTATTAAGTTTTTCTTTCACTTTTGCAGTGTATATAGATACACTGCAAAAGTACTTGCATTTCCCATTGACTTACCGTACATTGTACTCGCTAATCATAACGAGTACCCGAGTATTAGGACCTACACATTACGAGTATAGTGAGTCCAAATATTTCACTACTTGCTCATCCCTAGCTATACACTATATACAGAACTGTGTATAATGCTGGTAATATTAGTTTTATAAGTATTGTGTTTTTTCTAAACATGATCAGTATTGTATTATTTGGTCACCAAGTGGTGATAATATGTGGTCTGGTCATGGTGCGATGATATTTGTCCCTTCTATGTGATATTATTCAGTAACCATGTGATAATAATATGGTATATATTCATGGTTTGGTGATATTTGTCCCTTGTATGTGGTTTTGTTTGGTCACCATGTGGTGGTAATATGTTTTGGTCATGCTGTAGTAGTATTTGTCCCTTGTATGTGGCATTATTCAGTCACTATATGGTGGTAATATGTGGTTTGGTCACGGTGTGGTGGAGCTTGTCCCTTCTATGTGGTATTATTCGGTCACTATGTGGTGGTATTATATGTGTGGTTTCCAATGGTCGGATTCCACCAATTTATATGTTATCACTGACCCTGTGGATCCAATGAATTGGTGATAGCTTGATTTCACCAAAGAACCTATTTAATGAAAACTACCATAATTGTACATCAGTTACGGTGTGTGTACAGTAAATGTGCTTGAGCCATCTGTATTTTACAATCGATGCTGCACTATAACGGGGATAACGACTAACAGGTCTTTGTGTATAGCTGTAGAGTGGGCTCCTGGAATCAACTCCACTTGTGGGCCCCAGACACCTAGGTCCAACCCTTTCTAAGAACACCACAATGCAGTGATTGAAATAGAAACCACAATTGTCCAATTAAGAGAATGGAAATACCAAAAACTTTGTGGAGAGCCATAAGAAAATACTTAGAAAGCCATCCTGACGCAGGGGTCTACTTTTATATATATATATTGTATGAATCCCATGTATTGACTTAATTTCAGGGCTGCACATTTTAGTATGAAGGTCATTACTGCATGAATGAGCTCTCCTTCATGTTATTAACTCTCTTACTCACGAGTCTCTTTCTGATTTGTATTTATAAGTTTGTGATTTAGGAATAATAAAGCTTAGACAAAGTTATTACTCATTTGTGACCTATTGAGAAACTTTGCACTTCATATTACATGAATCACTTAAAATTGCTTTTAATACATTTTTCATGTTTCTGATTTACGACTATTAAAGGTTATTTACATTCATTATTAGTTTTGTGGGTTCCATTTCTTGCTGTATGTTGAAGGTTCATACATGAGTACATTAATAGCAAAATTCATTTATAAATGGAGCATTGAAGGCAATTTAAGAATCAAATCTCCCTTTAATGCATTTTCCGTCTTCCTAACATTTAGATCATTTGATGTGAAGTACCACTTGCAAACTTCTTCTGCATACTAAGTCAGTTCGACAATTTTCTTTGTGTAAGAAAATCTGCAGAAGCAAACAAATATTTACCCCCTATAAACTGATGAATTGGGCAATTTCACTTCAAATGTTTGTTTTTTTGCCTGGAGGTCTTTCCTGATTGATGCATTCAATAAATAGGGCTTTTAACACACTTGTCCTTGATGCCAAAAGGATCTATTATAAAATTGCTCATGACCATGTTCCTACTTTGTTACTTATACCTTGAGGTGAAATGCAGTATTAGCAATAATTTAGTAACTCTTATTGTACCTTCATTGTATTACCGTTTGTTTTTCTATAATTTAATAAAAGAAATACCAAATATAAAACAGGATTTGCACTAGAAATAATACTTGGCATGTAAAAAGCAATTAGCAATGTCAGAGGTCAGAGGGAATACATTTTTATACCTTCAGTACATTTTATGCATTTGTCAAATCTTGTGTTTAACGTCAATATCTGGTGCTTATCACACAGAAAATCTAGCTTTTTCTGTACCCAGGGCAAAAATTCAGTTTGGCGCTCCCTCCTATCACAGCTTAACTGGTTTGATTAGTCATTGACCACTCATATGCATTTGGATGATTATAGCCACATACTGATGAGCTGCCTTCCTAATTCTCTCATTGTTCAGTGAAATACTACAGGCAATGCTCACTGGGAGAAGCAGAAAGAGAAGCTAGGTGGCACGTGATGGTAGGTATGGAAATCTCCTATGAGTGGTCTTGTGCTGATCAATGGAATAAGCAAGCAGAGCAGAATCCTGACAGTGAATATATTACACACCATTAGGATTTGGCATGCTACAGTGCCTAATTTGATAATTAATAGTGATGAGTAGAAAAATCGTATTCAGCCCTCAAGTAATGAGGCATGGTGCTTGAGTGGGGTTGCAATCTGTTCCACGAATAGTAATGAAACTCAGCACTCAGTGGATTATCGTTGCAGATAATGCAGTTTTAAATAGATGTGACAGTCCATGATAAACAGTGTATGTGCATAATGTCTCGGTCCAGAATGGACATCATTAGATAAATTGCTACTTATAATGTGGGAGTAGAAGCAAAAAAAGCCCAAGAGTAACTGAGTAGGAGGATTACAGTGCTAGTGAAAGATGAGGATGCCTGAACAGACTGGACGTACTATGAGTATGTGACATAGTCAAAGTGATGAGCAAGGATACCCACCAGTCCGCGATACTAGAGATGAGAAAACTTTCCCTAAACATGTTCACAATTTCACTTACGTTGTAGATTCGGTTCTCGCTGGGAAAGCCGAGCTTCTTTCAAAAAAAAAAAGCTGAAAGTGGCTTTGTTTGGGAAAAAAGTTCACAATTTAAAATTGCCCAAGAAACCTATTATGTTTGAGGCCAAAACGCTTGCTGGTAGACCCAATGGCTGGGAACAACACCTAACATGAAGGTTAGGAGTGTTCCTGCCATTGAGCATACCATCTTGTATAAACCTGTAGAATTTGTTTGAGCTTTAAATGAATAGCTTCCTGGAATATGCACGTGTTTAGACACCTGCAGGGTGTGAATTTTGGAAACAGGCCAGATGTGGTAGCAGCAGCTTGAGTCCAAGAAGGTTACAATGTCCTTAAAACTTCCATTTAAGAGAGCTTAATATTTTTTAGGAATTATTTTGAATATTCTTTAATTATTATTATTATTATTATTATTATTATACAACAGTTGCACACAGCAAATAAGATCATTATGCTGGATTTTATCTTAAAGCCAAGTCAGACACTTCCTAAGATTCTAGGACTGCGATGATATATTGGCGATGATGTGTGCAGAGCCCAGTAGGGTGGCATGTTGCCTTTTGCAGCTGACAGATTATTATTTTGTCAACTCCAATTGTTTTCAAGTGTTGGCCAAGGTTTTTCTGCACAGCATCCAGTGTGCCGATTACCATGGGCCACCCATACTGGCTTGTGCCAAGTCTTTGCAGTTCGATCTTTAAATCCCCATATTGTGTAAGGTTTTCAAGTTGCTTCTCCTCAATCCTGCTGTCACCTGGTATTGCCACATCAACAATCAACACTTACTTTTTCTTACTATGGTAAGGCCGGAGTATTGTGTTCCAAGACTTCAGGTTTATCATCCCACCAGTTCTTTGTGACAGCAAGATGGTAATTGTGGCACAAGTTCCAGTGAATTATAAGAGCATCTTCTACAGTTTGCTTCACTTGCAAAATTATTATTTAGACCCCTTTAAAGTTTTCACTCTTTGATTCATTGCAGTCATTTGGTAAATTCAAAAAAGTTCATTTTTTTCTCATTAATGTACACTCTGAACCCAATCCTGACTGAAAAAAACAGAAATGGTGATATTGTGCAAATCAATTAAAAAAAGAATAAATGAAATATTACATGGTCATAAGTACTCAGACCCTTTGCTCAGACACTCAAATTTAAGTCCATCTGTCCATTTCCTTGAGATCGTCCTTGAGATGGTTCTATCCTTCATTGGAGTCCAGCTGTGCTTAATTAAAGCTGTTAGAACTTGATTTGGAAAGGCACACACCTATCTATATAAGACCTCACAGCTCACAGTGCATGTCAGACAAATGAGAATCATGAGGTCAAAGAAACTGCCCAAGGAGCTTAGCGACAGAATTTTGGCAAGGCACGATCTGGCCAAGGTTACAAAGAATTTTTGCAGTAGTTAAGTTCCTAAGAGCATAGTGGCCTCCATAATCCTTAAATGGCAGTAGTTTGGGACCACCAGAAGTCTTCCTAGACCTGGCCATTCAGAAAACTGAGCAATTATGGTAGTAAGAGCCTTGGTGAGAGTGGTAAAGAAGAACCCAAGATCATGTGGCTGAGCTCCAGAGATGCAGTATGGAGATGGGAAAGAGTTCCACAAAGTCAACTATCACTGAAGCCTCCACCAGTCAGGCCCTTTATGGGAGAGTGGTCTGACAGAAGCCTCTCCTCAGTGCAAAAATATGAAAGCCGCATAGAGTTTTGAAAAAAAATACATGAAGACTCCCAGACTATGAGAAAATGAGAAATAATCTGGAAAGACCTGAAAATGCTGTCTACCAACATTTTCCATCTAACCACATGGAAGGGGAGAGGATCTTCAAGAAAGAATGGCAGAGGATCCCCAAATCCAGGGGAAGGGGGGGGGGAAACTTGTTCCATCATTCCAAGAAGACTCAAGGCTGTACTAGCTCAAATCGTTTGCTTCTTCTCAATACTAGCAAAGGGTCTGTATACTTATGACCATGTGATATTTCATTTTTTCTTTTTTAATACATTTGCACAAATATCTAGATTTCTGTTTTTTTCAGTCAAGATGGGGTGCATACTAGTACATTAATAAGAAAAAAAATACTTTTTTGAATGTAACAAATAGCTGCAAGAAACAAAAAGTAAAAATTGTAAAGGTTTCAGAATATTTCTGTACATAGCCCCCACTGTACATAGCCCCCATGATGGTATACATAGGCCCCCATATAGCCCCCATGGTGGCACACATAGCCCCCCGTACTGGCACACTCTTAAAAAACAATAAACTATCAGACTCACCTCTTTCCATCACTCCCTGTATTGCAGCCATTCATTTATCTACTTGTGCAGTGATGATGTTATAAACTGAATGCAAGCATAGGCACCAAGGATGGCAAGGGCTGCAAAGAGCGATGGATAGAGGAGAGAAAGGTATCATCGGGATAGTCACTACTTTCCATGCAATGAAAGCATGGGAGGCAGTGACTATCAACACAGGATCACAGCCGGTGAGCTATTGACTCCTGTCATAAGAGCTGCTCCCTGACGGTGATGGACAGTGGAATGCAGTAAATATTACATGAGCCTAATGTGCAGGCCCACGTGACCATGGGCCACAGCTGCAGCCTGGTCCAGTCCCCAGACACCACTCCAAAGCTGCCCCCCATCCTACAGGACAACATTAGAGTAGATTTGGATTATAAAACACACCCCCACTTTCCCTCAAAATTTGGGGGAACAAAAGGGTGTTTTACAATCTGAAAACTACTGTGATGTTACTTCTGCAGCCCACCCCACCCCATGGAAGGGTAAATGAGTTGCTAGGCAACTAAATTCTGCAAACAGTAATATCCTGTAGTGATTGTGTTAGTCTCCTGGCACTGGAAGAGGCAGGCCCGTAGGCAAAGCAGACAAGCATCACTGTGGAGCTCATATTAGCAGTGCAGTAAAATCCATTTAGTCAACTCACCTACACTTTGTTACAGTTGCTACCATTTGTCTGCAGTATGCAGTTTGGTGATGGCCCCCCCGCAAGACATGCCTGATCTGGAGGAGGTCATTTTCATCATCACCCCATTAGCAGAGTATGCTTTAGCATCAGCAGCACCAGAAACCTGAGTGTCATGAAGAGGAGATGGACAAAAATGTTAACCTCATTGGGCCTCATCTGCAGCAAGGTGCAGATACAGTGCTGGGCTCCGATGCCAGAGGAGGACCGGAGCTTAAAATCAGGAGTTGACCTTTTCCCTTTGCCATACGGTGCTGCGAGCACCAGATGTCAAACTACAGAAGATGTTGCAGAATGCCTGGCTGTATTCAATAGCAGCTGGCTTTGGAGCTACTAGATTACCAATTCCATTAGGATCAGGAGCATGAGGAGGAGGACAAGGAAGAGGGGGAGGTAATAGAGGCAGAATGCCCTGTTTCCCAGCTGCATCACCTTATCCGGAGGCCTTGAACTGGGAGAATGCCATGTGGGGACCCCTAACCCTCCAAGCAACAATCTGAGAAGGCATAAGCTAACTGTCTTATTTGTTGAGGAGATTTAGTTTGCGGATGCCATCACCAGGGAGTGATTGCATGGGCCCAAGGCCAAGCATTTCCATGACCAGTGTATCCGAGGCAAGGTGATGGTATTCTTGCAAGATAGGGGGTTTGGCTTCCTAGTGGATTAAGGTACAGGGCATAAGTGCTATGTCAACCGTCCACCCAGGTGTGAGACCTTATTCCTAGTAGAATATACACCTTCTTTGTCGAGGAGAAGGTTACCGTCATGAAGGTGATGGGCAACAAAGGGTCGTTTGGCATAAGTCGGGTTGCCTACACCAATGAATTTGCGAAGTGTCAGGAGGGGCTGGATGGCAGAGAATGTAACATTGAGTGAAGTACAGGTTCTCTTGGTTAGCAAGAAACAAAAGGTGAACTGGAAATGAAATATAACCATTAGAGATGAACCATCACACTAATGTTCGAATTCGATTCGTCGAATTTGAGGTTTGTTTGTACAATGTTCGTCGAATGTTCGACAAACAACGCGAACCCCATTGAAATCAATGGCAGGCTACGGAAAACACATAGAAAACACCTTCAAAGGTCTCCAAAAGCTGCTAAACTACTCAGAATGGACAACAAACACCACAAAAAATGACAACAATTCAAACACAGTACAAATAGTCACAGGCTAAGTGGCTTAAGTTTTTTACATTAAGTAAAAAGAGGTGGAAGAGTAAAAGGAGAATGAGACACAGGTATAGGCATGTCACACCCTTCTTAAATCATATAAAACATAGCAAGGGGACTCCAACAAGAATCCTTACTCCTTTCAGAGGGTCACACCTATAGCAAAATGGCATCAATTCTCCCAGACCCAAAATTACTGAATGGCCCAGTTTGCATGCATGGCACAGGGTCTGGAACAGGACCTGGGCTAGCATTTCAAGGTTAAACCTTGCTCAGCAACTAAACGTTTTGTGGAGTATTACAGTAAAAACTACAGAGGTAGGTCAGTGACTTGAATAGGCCTAGTGGGCCGGATCCCCTTGAAGTTCATGCAAGCGCTCCCGTCAATGTTATGCCCCGCCACACACAGGTGGGACCACCATTAGTTTTGTGGAGAACTACATGAATTCACAGAGAGGTAGGTCAGAGACCTGTGTTTGTGCCTAGTAGGCCGGATAAAGTCAAAGCTTGTGCAAGAGTTCCCATAAAAGTCATGCCCCACAACACACAGGTGGGTGACAGGTTAAATCTCTGAGACAACTTTTTGTATCCTTCCCCTGAACAACTATGTTGAACAATCTTTTTTTTCAGATCATTTGAGAGCTGTTTTGAGGAGCCCATGATGCCACTCCTCAGAGAAGATGCAACTAGGAGAACAACTTGCAAGTGGACACCTGAAATAGCTTTTCTCATGATTGGATACACCGGGCTATGAAGTACAAAGCTCAATGAGGTTACCAAACCAATTTAGTGCTTCAGTAAGTCAGTAAAAGTCATTTTTGGTTAGTACAATAAACCTCATTTCCATCCTGAAATATTACTGTGTCCATCAGTTATTACATATATCACACTGAAATAGCTGATGCAAAAAAACAATTTTAAATAAAAAAAAAAGAGTAAGATTAAGAGAGGTGCCCAAACGTTTTCATATGACTGTATAGACGCATGCACAGGCATATACATACACATGCCCATGCATACACACACATGCACACATGCACATACATGCACACTTGCACACACACACATACATACACATGTACACACATGTGCGCATACATACATGCACACGTGCATACATATTCACAGACATATATGCACATACATATGCACAAATGTGCATACATGCATACACATACACATATATGCACAAACACATACAGACACACACATACACATATGCACACATACACATGCCTTTGTCTTTGGACACTCAGGTATACAAAGATGGTGGTGGCATAATGCATAACACCACCCCGAAGCAAGATTACAATAATTACTGGATTACCTCAGAGGAGAACTTGCTGGGAGCTAATAAAGTAGATAATAAGGTATCTATGCCTATTTTGTATGTAATAAAGGATTTCTCTGTGTGTGTTTTTTTTTATCTTTACTGAAAGTATTGCTAATGACCGACTGTCACACTGATGGCTGACATTAGCAATAGGGCTTTGACGTCAGCTGTGAATTAAAGCTGACATCAATCTCTTTATTACCATGTCTGCCACCGCTTTATGGCAAAGCAATCCTATTTATTACATCAACTGGTATTTGCTTCACTGGGGTTACTTTTACATTAAAATGTTTATTATGCTTCAGCAATAGATGGAGTATGTTTTAAATAACCATTTTTAGCCCTATTTCTATGCCCATTCATGCGGGAATGCACCGTTTGCATATTGTGACCCACAAATTGCAAACCGCAACTTCACGTAATAATGTCGATAATGAAATTGCTGTTATAAGTTAGCCTTTGTTGGATTTCCATACTGTCTCTTGTATTAGTACACTGAATGTTTTTGCCCCACGGTCCAAGATTCCACACTTGAATTTCTTACACTGGACTTAAAAACTCTGGTCCCCAGATGATTAAAGGGAACCTGTCACCAGGTTTTTGCCATTCCATCTGAGAGCAGCATAATGTAGAGTTAGCCTAGGACCACACTGAACAATGCATCCAAGTTAAAAGGATGCAGTTACAAGAGAGCCCAGCCTGCTGTAACACACACCGTTAACGTCGGGTGCTTCCTGTTTACGCTGCTCCATAGTAACCCGATGTTTTCCATGGATGCAGCTTCACAGGAAGCCCCAGGCAGTGCGCTTTTGCAAAACGCACAGGAAAACTTTGTCAGCAACATTTTCTTATGCGTCCTGCAAATGTGCAGTTCCTGGGGCTTCCTGTGAAGCTGCATCCATGGAAAACATCGGGTTACTATGGAGCAGCGTTAACAGGAAGCACCCGATGTTAACGGTGTGCATTACAGCAGGCTGGGCTCTGCTGTAACTGCATCCCTTTGACGTGGATGCACCACTGTTCAGTGTGGCCCTAGCCATAGAGTCCCTAATTCTAGCGATGTGTCATCTACTAAGTTGCTTGCTGTCATTTTGATAAAATTTGTGTTTTCTCTGCTAGCAGTTTGAGAAAATGCCAGACTACCAGACTAATGATAATCTCCAGCTGAATAAACTGTGATTTTTATCAAAACTACACTGAGCAGCTCAGTAAGTGACACATCACTGGAATCACTGGAATCAATAAAACAATCCTAAAAAAGGGACTGCATCTTTATTAACCCCTGGCCCATGGTCCAGGGGTTAATAAAGATGCAGTCCCTTTTATTTACATTGTTTTATGGATTTGTCAGAAAAAAATTTCACGTGGGCTTCGCCGTATTTCTGGAACCAGCCGGATCCAGCAGGCAGCGACGGGCTGCCCCCAACCCCCAGGTGCCTATTTGTACCTGGCCGGACACAAGAATATAGGGGAGCCCTTTTTTTTAATTATTTCATGAATTTCATGAAATAATAAAAAAAAAATGCGTGGGGCTCTGCGCAATTTCTATGTCTAGCCAGGTACAGCTAAGCAGCTGGGGGCTGGAATCCGCAGCGCAGGGAGGCCCAAGCTTTCTGGGCACCCCCAGCTGCAAATTGCAGCCCGCAGCCGCCCCAGAAGATGGCACGTTCATTGAAGTGCCATCCTCTGGCGCTGAACCCCGCTCTTCCAGCGGCCCTGGTGGCGGTGGCACGCTGGGTAATAAAGGGGTTAATACCAGCTTTGTTATACAAGCTGGTATTAAGCCCGAAATTCTTAATGTCAGGCCACGTTTGACCCAGCCACTAAGAATCTCCAATAAAGGGTTAAAAAAACACAACACAGAGAAAATTATTTATTAGAAATAAAAAAAAAAAGCCATTAGGGACTCCATCTTTAATTAAAAAAATCCTCTTACGTCCGACGTAGTCCAAAACGCGATGTCCTCTCTGCTACATCCCCTGTGCATAGATATAGATGTCTATGCACAGGGAATTAGCAGACTGAGAACAATCGCAGCTCTGCTACATCATCTTTGTGAGCAGGCGGGCTCTAGGACCCTTGAGCTGCGGCAGCCTGTACAGAGTAGACAGCTGGACTCGGCTCGCAAAGTAACAGCAGTTACTTTACGAGTTTCCCTGCTATCACTGGCACAGTAGCCGAGTCTAATGCAAGTGAATGGCAATCCTAGTTTTGTCAGCGTTTCTGACAAAACTAGGATTGATATTGATTTGCATTGGACTCGTTTACTGTGCGAGTAATCACTGGGAAACTCGCAGAGTACCGAGTCCTGCGAGTCCCTTACTACTCGCCGAGTAACGAGTCCTAGCGAGTAGATTCGCCCATCCCTAGTGTCAATACTTCCATCATGATGCTTTGTACTCAGTAATATCATGAATTTTTCTTTCTTTGCTTTATAAGATACCATGGTCACTTGATTGCAGAAACCAAAGACACTCTCAGTGGTCGCTTGGGATTGTGCTTCATGATTGGAGGAATTTCGCGACGGTTTGGCCTCATAGTACCAACAAGTGTGAGTTTTTTCATTGTTAGATTTCTTCCAGAATTGAAAATTGGTACTGCAAGTGTTTTTACCATGTCAGAACATAGGTCTTTCTGGACTGGAGCATCAGCTTTTTTGTCACAGTAAATCAGACCACTCATGCCATAATAGCTTGTAGAATCACACATCCAGAAAATTTTTATGCCATACTTGGCAGGTTTACTGGACAAATACTGAATGCATTTGCAACGTCCCCTAAAGCCAAGAAGTTGCTCATCCACTGTCACATTGTCATTAGAATGGTAAAGCTTTGTACAGTTTTCGATGAAAAGATTCCAGATGTAGCTAACAGGAGCAAATGTATCTGTTTCACACCTCACAGGACGAGTTCTCTTATCATCAAAACGAAGGCTTCTCCGAATATTCTTAAATCTATGGACGGACATTGTAGCTTTGTAGTGTGTATGTGAAAAAGGGTTCAGAAATAATTCTCTGATTGGAACATCATATGATTTTGTACACCCTGCCAGATGAGTAAGGGCAATATAAACATATAGTTCCTCTTGTTATATTTTTCCATGTTTTTTTTCTTCCTGAAGCGACATGTTTTCCTTCTAAGTTAGTACACAAAACGTCCTCATCTGCAATATCATCTGAAAAAAATTTACAGAAAACATCTCTTTTGGACAAGCATTGGGAATTCCTACAGCGCCTTCAGCAACTCTTATGATATTATGTGATGGGAACCCCAGCAGTACTGTTCCAAAAACATTAGTTTTAGATGTTCTATTTATATGTTCTGCTGAATCCTCTACTTCTTCATCATCTGCAGAATCAATGTACGATGAAGTAGAGACATTAGCTAGTGGCATGTACTCACTGTCTTCACCACTATCAAAAATGATTGCCTCAATTTCTTGGTCAGTCAAACCACTGTATGTAGACTGTGCCATTGTAACCTTAGATGCAAAGGTACAGAAGCCAGGTTTTTAGAAGCTTACTTAGTTTATTAGAATCACAACGTGTTTCAGCGGATCCTCCGTCTTCATCAGGTGATGGGGGGTTCATTAACAATGGACATATATATATAGGAATCTATAATAGTAAAATCACCACCCATTTAACCCATCAATGCCCCAATTACAAATTGCATGTAAGGACATGGGAAGAAATCTCATTTTAGCCCCCCAAAGATCTTCCTTAGAAATATTTTCAAGGAAATTTCAATGTGGGGGAACTGGTAAATGATCGTTAATTGCGTAAGCCTTGCGATTATATAATTTTATCTATATTAAAAAGAGAAGATTTTTATTTAAAAATATATATATAAAAATATATATATAAAAAAAAAAAATAATAATAATAATAGAATAAATAAATAAATAAATAAATGAATATAATAATAAAAAAAATGATAATAATAATTAATAATGAATAAAAAAACAAAAAACATTTAATAATAAAAAGTATAATGAAAAATGATGATAAAAGAGTTAAAAAGAGTTAAAAACCATCCAAAACTGTACAAAAGATTATTTGTCTTATATGCAACTATTAAAAAAGGGGAACATTTTTTCTTTTTTTTCTTTTTTTTTCTTTTTTTCTTTTTTTAAAAATATAATAAAAAAAAAAAAAACTACCAATTATAGTAGTAATGCTTTTTTTCTTTTTTAAAAATATAATAAAAATAATGAAAAAAAAAATGTCCCCTTTTTTAATAGTTGATGAAGACGGAAGATTCGTTGAAACGCATTGTGATTCTAATAAACTAAGTAAGCTTCTAAAATCCTGGCTCCTGTCCCTTTGCAGCGCCCTCAAAACCGCAATTGTTTTTTCTCTGTCTGAATTGCGAACACTCACTGAGCGGTGAGGAGCAGCGCTTAGGATTAGGAAGTCGAGCCTCTGAATAGAGCTGATTGAACACCAGGACCTATGCTGATGTCAGAGGCACATGATCTCTCCTGTGACCGGCTCCTCGTGATCTAGGAAGGCATCTGCTTTGTGGTGCACGCTGAGCACCTAAGGCTCATTACCGGGTTATGCAGGCTGCATAACCTGGAAAGGTTAGTGTTAACTTCTGTGCATCGTCATTTAACAACTATCCCCCTGATTTCACACAGAAGCGCCCCTCTCTCTCTCTCTCCTATTGTAACCTTAGATGTCAGTAAACTAAAATGAAGAAAAAAAAATTATTACAATCAGGGTTGTGCACTCTTTGTTAGTGTGTGTGCTAAAGGTAAAGTGCAGCCCCCCTCCTCTTACCTTCAGCAGGTTACCACTCTCTTTTAGGTGCAGTAGAAGCCTCTGGATTTTTGAAGCTCAGAATGTTTCTTTTTCCATAAACAAGAAAGCTGACTTCTTCCTAGAAAGTCTCTTCAGCAAGTAGCACACAATGAACAGGATGTTGCCTGTCCTCCTGTGTGTTTGATAAGCCCAGGGCAAGGGGTACTCGGATACCGGGCCTGTGTTTGATGGATTTAACTGTGGAATCACAGGTGGTCGGGTTCCCGTTTCTGAGCCCTGGCTGTCATTTGTTAGAAGGGGGAAGTATTTACAATGATACGTGACGCCACCTGTGGATCCCGGTAATTTGGATAACGGCGCTGCAGGCCGGCCGCTGAGGTGATGATGGGTGCAGCTCAGTGTGGTCCAGCTTCCCACAGGTGGAGCTTTTACCTCAGGGCAGCGGTGATGGAGGATGAGGGGGGGAATGAGGGGAGTAGTTGTTCTTACCCCTCCGGTGAGATGCTGATGATGCTGAAGACCTCCGGGCACCAGCGGGAATAAAGACAGAGACCAGTTCAACTCCAACTTCACTTTACTGGTACCGGTAGATGTTATTGAAAAACACGGTACAGCTTGGTTTAACAGGTTATATTTGCCGGTTCAGGGTACCCCATGGAGTTTCCAGATGTTCCTTTCTTTAAGTCTTTCGGGGTTTAATTCTGTCCTTTGCTATTTAACCACCCTTGCAGAGCTCCTCCGCCGTCCCCTGGTCTACTACGAAGAAGCACGGGTGTTCCTTTACCAGTACGGACGGGAGCGACCCACAGCAAAATCCTCCCGCTACTGGAATCCGGACTGATACTCCTGTAATCTTGGACCTATTTTAGGCCTGAGCGGTGAGGTACCTTCTTGTGGCGCCTACAGCTACTCAGTTTCAGAGGGCCCGTGGCTCGTCGGTTTGCGGTCAGGGATAAACCGCTGACTGCCTCGGCTTTTGTGTCGCCGGTGTTCTCCAAACGTTACCAGCCGGTTCCAACCGGTGCTAGTCCATGTCCCACTGTTCTGGGTCCCCTCTTAGAGATGGGAATCCCTCCTGTCGCAGAGCCGTCAGTCACATCCTATCTGCCTTCCCAGCAGTAACTCAACTAACTGTCACTCATGTCTTCCTGCACTAACCCAGGCTCCACCCCCTTTTGGACTTACTGAATAATCAGTCCCTCTATACTAAGGTGGCCTAGTCCTGTCTGTGTGTGTGTGAACACAGACTCCATAGGTTAAACCCTAAACCCACAACTTACAGAGGAACACATATATTTGTAAAGTGTAATCCCTCTCTGTGGCGCCTAGCCAGAGGGGTGCCACATGTTCATGACCTGCGATGATGTCAGAGACGCATGACTTTGTAAGGGAACCTCCCTCCCAAGATCACATGACCATGTAGTCTGGCAGAATCCACACTCTTCCCAGCAACAGGAGAGTCATAAAGACTGAATAAGAAAGACAAAGTCTTCCCCAGCAACAGTACAGACAAAAAGACTGAGGATCACATGTTAACTAGAGATGAGCCACCACCCTGCCGTTCGTGTTCGATTCGATTCGCCGAATCGACAGGGTGTTCGACGAATGTTCGTCGAATGCTCGACAAACACCGTCGAACATTCCGGAACACGAATAAACCAGGATTGTGGGGCTGTTTCACTTCCACAAAGTATATACATACATTGTGGAATTGAAATAAAGTCAAATAAAGTGTAAAAAATAAAAAAATAATGTATGCTCACCTGTCCGCGGTCCACCGAAGCCTCCGGTATGGTCCTGTGTCTTACAGGACCTGTGGTGACGTCAGTTCTCGCGGGAACTCGAGTCACATGACCGGAGTTCCACGAGAACGTGACGTCACCACAGGTCCTGGAAGCACAGGACCTTGCCGGAAAGCTTAAAATAGATATTTTTATGTTTCGGACCCTTTCTTTAAGTAACTTTTACTTAAAGAAAGGGTCCGAATCATAAAAATATCTATTTTAAGCTTTCCGGCAAGGTCCTGTGCTTCCAGGACCTGTAGTGACGTCACGTTCTCGTGGAACTCCGGTCATGTGACCGGAGTTCCCGCGAGAACTGACGTCACCACAGGTCCTGTAAGACACAGGACCATACCGGAGGCTTCGGCGGACAGGTGAGCATACATTATTTTTTTATTTTTAACACTTTCTTTCTTCTAGGAAATGTTTATTTTGGCTCAAAATGCGGCAGATGCGGTTTTCTGACCGCATCTGCCGCATTTTCGAACCAAAATCGAACATGTTCGAAATTCGCCGAATTGGAACCAAATTGTTCGAATTCGGCGAATGACTCGAATAGCGCCAAAATCGACTCGAATTTGAGATTGGCGAACTATTCGAGTCGAACATCGCTCATCTCTAATGTTAACCAAGTACAGGGCTAAAAGGCCCCAGGTATGTGAATATGGGTTAGTCTCAAAAAAAGAGTTGTTTTACTGAAATGCCTATAACATAAAAATGTATGAACAACTGGAAATTACTAACAACTATATACCTAAGGAATACCTAGAGTTTCAAAATTCTAACCAAAGTAATCTTGCAGAAAATAGAAAACAAGTAACCTAGCAGGCCTGCGAGGCCCCAGGTATGCGTTCTAGGGTTAAACAATCCCCCTGTGTTTTTGCTTTATTAATTTTGCATGCTTTAATAACACAGTGTTTTGGATATTTTATGTTTTAAATTTATTTTTTAAACTATCAGCCTGAGCACCATAATCACTTTCATTCGTACAATTTATTCTGATGCGAAAAAAACTGATTGTAGGGTATGTTTACTTTCCATTTTTTGTAATGGGCACTCTGAAAGTCCACGAACCATTTGAATCAACTTTCTTAAAATAGGTTTTGGTTATAACTTTAGACCTCCTGTGGCTAATTTCCAAGTCTAGAAATACCATGTTCTCTTTACTAGTTTGGAAAGTGAAAGGGATGCCCCAAGCATGGTAATTAAGCCCTTCTACTAGGTGTAGTGCTTCCTCCTTTGTACCATTCCATATAATAATCATATCGTCTATGAAGCCCCTTTATAGCTGGATCTTGTCTTTAAATTCAGGTTCATAGATGAGCGATGAGGACTCGAATCGCTCCATGAATAGGCTTGCAAAAACTTGGCGTGACCTGATTCACTCTCGTTGTGCCAAGTTGCTGGAAATACATTAACCCTTCAAAACTAAGCAAATTGTGTTTAAGAATAAATTCCAAACCTTTCAATAAAATACTCCTTTGTTCTGATAGATAAAAATCCACCGCATTTATCTCCAATTTGAGATCAATGGTAGAACACAATGACTTCATGTCAAGTGAAATAAAGGAATAATTTTCCCCCATTCAATATTTCTTAATTCCTTAATCAACTGTGTAGAATCTCTTAAATATGAAGGTAAAGTTTTTACAGCATCCAGCAGCAACAGTTCAATACAATGGGATAGGTGGCATATCAGGGACCCTATTCCCTATATAATTGGTTTAATTTTGATTTATAGATGTATTTTGACTATTTTTATTTTTATCTTTATTTTTATTATTTTTATTTTCTAGTTCTCTGAATTCCTCAGATCCTAAAAAGAAAAGGTCTCTATGTCAGGAACATATCCCCTGTGTTGAGTTGGATACAATGAGGATTTAGGCTGTACCTCTTTATGAATATAATCAGTCTTATTTCTGGATTCAGGAATAATTGACATCTTTTTAATAATCTCAATGGTTATATTTTTGCCTGCAAGAACGTAGTGTCTTTTTAAAGTAGGCTTGCTGGTAAATGCATTTAGATGCAGGAAAAGATTAAATGCATTATTGTACTGAGAGGGCAAAAATTTAAACCCCTACTAAAAATGTCTACTTCTGATGACAATATATGGGATGATATATTGAATATTTTTACAGTAGGCATGATTTTTTTCATAACTAGTACCTACTTGTTTATTATTTTTCACCTTTTTCAATTTTCTTCTGTATCTTCTGCCTCTTTATCCCCTTCTTTTTTTTTTTTTTTTTTAATCTTTGCACCAACGTCGGTAAAATGTAATTTGTAATGTGATGTTTTTGTATCGGGATCAGGGTTTGGGCTGTTTATGAGCAAATGATTAATGGAGGCAAGATCACCATTTCTGACAACCTTGGATGTGTTGGGCCAACTTCTAAAACAGAGATGTTAGAAATGACCGATGAAGGGGGAGGTGTGGGTGCATGCAGTACTATTGTAAATACTAATGAGGGCTCCGATACATGTTCTGTCAGTTTATTTATATCTAACTCAACGTTGGCTATTTCCAACCTGTTAGTAGTGTTTGGAATATCCAGTGGAGGAAGTCCTGGATTGGGGAGGGGTAATACAGGGGTATTTTTCATAACTATGATCCTTGGTTCTAATGGGGGCTTTCTTTCAATTGGTGGAGGTATTTTGTTTTGTAGATCCTTATTAGATATAATAATGAACATTTTCTGGAGTGGATGTATTTATTGGTAATTTATTTTTCAACTGTGATATTGCTGTCTCAATTTCTTGTATATATTTTTTATATTGGAATTAATTATTGTCCATGTCGATTTTAAACCTATAATCTGTTTATTAGAATTCTCTGATCTAGGGTGAACCTGATGTCTCATTTTTGTTTTTTTCCTTCTCACTCACTGGTTTTTGTTAATTGGTTCTTCTACAAGTGGTTTAGTTTTACTGGTATCCCTTAAAACCTTTATATTTTTAAGTCCACCAGATCATTTCAATCTCCTGATGTCATTATTTACTACAGTGAAAAAAAATAAGGTTTCATACTTTAAAAAAATAAAATTTTGAATGTGTTGGAAAAAAAACTATATATAACAGGACCCGTTGAAGTGGTACAGCCCTGCGAAATGGCAGCCATTGTCCGCTGATCCTCACTCCCTCTGCCCACTGAATCTATCATCACCATATGACGTTTGAATAAAGGATCATTGAATTATGGTGAGTGCCGCCCAGCTTTTTCTTCTATATTGACTTGTGTCTTGTATCTGGAAGGCATGTAACACCTGTCATTGAGGGGCGTATGTTTACTGCAGTAGTTAGCGATTACCTGAGTTGTTCCAGTCCAGCGGAGGGTGCCTGGTACCTTAACATAACAACATATTTATATACATATATATATACATATACTGTATATTCACTGTAAATATATATATATATATACCCATCTGGAAACTGGAAAAGTTTTCCCCCTCCCATGTACTAATGTGCCACAAACAGGGAGCTGATATCACCAACCATTCCCATTCTATTTAGGTACATCCATATAAATCTGTGATGTTCCCTGAGGAAGGAGCTTGGGAGGAGGCTTCGAAACGCGTAGGAAAATAAAGGCTGTAGCTGAACCAGACATTCCCGTGTCTGTGTTTCTTTGGTCTCGGAGCAGCAGCGCGGACACTGAGGCACTTTGTTCAAGAATCTGCATTACATCCATATAAATGGCCCACCCTGTAACCTTACATTTTTTTAATGTAGTAAATAATAACTACAATAATAATGATAATTAACACAACAGTTACTAACCAGAGCTCCTTAACAAAATAGATACATTAAAATGAACCACTTTTATAATCTGATTTGGTAGAGATTTGTAAGAAATGTTATTTAATTTTAAGAGAACACTTGTCACATAATGGACAATTAATCCAGCAAACCAGTTCACAGCAGGAAATGCTAAGAAATCAAGTAGGAGATGCAGAATGGCTTGAAGTAACACCTCTCTCTCCACATTGTAATTCATATTCAGCAGCGGAGATGTCATGTAATATACAGTCATTTCTTTATGATCTGAAAGGCTGTATTTACTGTCGACATTAGTGATTACTTAGATTAACTGAATACCAGGTGTTAGACAACGTGTTTTTATATAAAGACAGATGTTTTGATGCAGCTTTGTCAAGTACAGGGCAATCTTCAGGGTCAGGTCACTAAATGTCATAACATGGGACAAGCAAGTGGGAAAGAAAGAATGCTGTAATCCTGTGAAAATAACAAAGGCACCAGATAAAAAGAGAATTAGTGACAAAGAACATAAAAATTCAAGGCTCCTTACCCTTTGTTATAATAATATATTTTAGAAATGACACAAAGCAAATCTAGGAAAATAACCACACTATATACTTTGATATTAGTATTAAATTCTGAGTGTTCTCAGTGCTTGATACCTTTTAATCATCTCAATTGTCTTATTTACGGCTTTATTCAACCCTGTATATGTGTATATTTGTGTGTGTTCAGAAATTCGGTCATTATTAAGCCTGATGAAGGGGCCACAGTGTCCCAAAAGCTTGCGCTTATTTACCATCTTTTCAGTTTGTCATTAAAAGGTATCAACCACTGATGACTCTCAGATTACAATTTTTTTTACCTACTAGCTAACACGGTATAAACATTTTTTACCTTATTAATATAAGTATGCATTTATTAACATTCACACATAATTAGTGAGTTAAATAATGACTTAAAGAGGGTTTTCACTACTAATGTGATCCCCTATCTATTCCTAACTAACACTTTACCACTATACTACTGCTACCTCCCCTGCTGTAAGCTGATGTCTCTGAGGTTTCTAAATACCTGTATTGTTGTTTTAGCTTTGATTCTTCCAGTCTGGTTAGTCTAATAGAGTATGGTTAGTCTATTCTTCTGAGGAAGTGTACTGCTGTACACGAAACGCATCGAGATTTTAGAGAAATAAAGGTCTTTTGAGGATCCGACATTCTCTGAAGTGATTCCTTTCTGAATTGATGTGAACAACGCGATCCTAAGGCTGGACTCTATCTCTTAATCTGCTTCGGACGAACTACCCAGCTGATTGCTGCAGTTCCACACTGAATGCACCCTCGTTTTTGTAGTGGTTGTGTCACACAAGGTTTGTGGGGTCATATCTCTTATCCGAGAGTATTCAATGTCAGGGTAAGAACCTATTGTGCGCTTCTCTCTCCTTCTCTCCATTTCTCATTTAGAGGTAGCCCCATCCCCACCAGTGATATATTCTGCTCAGTTGCTCTGATTCCAGTCTCCAGAGTGAAAAGGACCAAAGGTAAAACAATAAAGGTATTTATGGGCCTCTTACAGATAAAATGAATAGCGCAGAGTAGAAAGGAGAAGCATATTGGGAAAGTGTAAGTTAGAAATTGTTAGGACTAAATAAAGGGGGTCTCGTTACTAGTGGAAAACCTCTTTAAAAGGAACCTCTCATGTCCCTAAATCCTACTAACTTGCAGATATAGGATTTTTCTGCTGGCTAATAGCACCCCAAAGCTTTTACCTACCATAGTGAATGCATGGCTACTTCCTACCAGCCTCCGGCTTCCAGTCGCTGGTGAGACTTCATTCACCGCTCAGTATACAGTGAGTGTCAGCTATATGCACTTCATGACATGACAGACAGTTCTACGCAGATGCACTGCAGAGACAACTGTTAGTCAATATTAAAGAGCATGCATAAAGCTTTTTTGTCTAAAAAAAAAAAAGTTAATTTCCCCCATTGGCTATGTTACCAATATTGTGGACACAAAGGTTTTAAATGCTTTCAACCTGTAAATTACCCTATATCTGCTGGTTAATTGTGTTTGGGGGCATAACAGGTCCTTATTAAAAGTAGCATTTACATGTAACTCTTAAAATATCTCCCCAAAAAAGCCCAAAAATGAAGATAGGAGATGCCATAAGGAGTGCGAGCAACTGGGTTCTTAGGCAACTAAATGACATCAAAATGCTTCTGGTTTTGTACAATTGTATAAGCTTCTCCTTCAATGTAGATCAACCAAATTGTAATCTACTCAGTCATATTTTTGCCGCAATGTTATCTAACATTTAATCACTCATAAAATTTGATGCTTTTCCTAAACTAAATACATAAATCGAAAAAAGCTGACTGTTTGAATCAGATTTGCATAAGAAGATCTTTAACCAGTTTAGGTATGTTAAACTGGATACATTACACTGGGGAACACAATTTTTTAGGAGTTAGGTCAGACAACTGTTCTTAATTAATTTTTGGATGCTGAATCCAGAAATGATCTCAGTTTTTCTCTATCACGTCAAGTTTTTGAACTATAGGATTTTTGTCTTCTCAAAAATATGTAAACTACTGTACCTAAAAAGTGTTTTTTTTTTTTTTTTTTTAAATAGTACAAATATGAACAAAAAATGAAATATATAAGAAATAGGCATGACAAATATGTTTTTAACACTATCATGTTTTTTACAGCTCTTTATGAGTCGAATTGTAATCAGATAACAAGTCTTATTACAGATATCAGTGCAATTGTGCTTCTCTGGCAGGTAAGTTGTGGAGGAAAAACTTGACGTGCTAGAAAAAAACTGACTACATTTTTGGAATCAGCATGCCAATTTTAGTATAAATCAGCTCAAAAACCTAACTCAACAGAAAATGTTTTTCAAATTGTTCCCCAGTGTTATGAAATAGTGGCCACAAAGCTCTGTTTAATTTTTTGCACTTTTCCCCTCTGTTGCATATAAATGATCCAACGCAGTGATGCCGAAGATTATTCTCTTGGGGTGTATGCTTTTTCCTTTGCATGAGGTTGACCAATTATATGGAGGAAATGTAGGGGAGAAAAGAGAACATCCTCAGAAGATCAGGAGAATATACTCCGGTGAGATGTTGGTCATTTCTAAAATGCCAAAACTGGTGAAAGGTTCTCCTTAAATGAGTTTTTTCTTACTTTTGCTATTTTTTTTTCATTCTTCACATTACCATCCATATTACAACCCCCCCCCCCACCAAATTATTTTACTACATACCACTAGGGCTAATACTGTATTCGCTGGGGGGGGAATAGAAGCAACATATTAATCCTGCAATTAGCCTAACACTTTAACATTGAGTCAGTCACTTTGACTTTTACTGAAATATCCAAAAGTATTAAGAGTGGTAGATCCTTTGTTATGTATTCTAAATTGAGTTGTTACCTTTCATTGTAATCTTATCTGTAATTGTACTGAATAGTGATGGGCAAACCCGAACTGTAAAGTTCATGGTCTGTACTGAACACCTGGTGTTTGGGCATGAACCCTCAATACAGACTTCCCTGAGAAGTCCGTATTGCTGTTCGGGTTCAGCTAAGGGCTGTAAAAGTACATAAAACAGTGATTAAACATTAGCATCATTACTTGCTGGGGTCTGGGGCCACTAATTAACTTAATTATTTATTCACTGCATGGTAGATGCTAGAATGTATGAGCTGTTTCCAGGTTACTCCACTTATCCAGCAGCCAATCACAGATGTCCATTCTCTGTGACAGTGTCTGTGATTGGCTGTTGCACCCCTCACCCATTGTGCCAGCATCTTTGATTGGTTGCCAGAGGACTAACATAATAGAAGTATCAGAATAAATAAATAATTTTTAGAAAATAACTTAGGGCTTTCCTGTGTTTTTTATTCTCAGTGCAGATAAAGCAGACAGCTATGGGTTGTCACCCCAAGCTGCCTGTCGTATCCTTGGCTGGCAATCAAAAGTACAGAGGAGCCAATTATTTGTTTTTAATTATTTTAATTAATAATAAAACAATATGTGGGCTTTGCCCTATTTTTGATTGCCAACAAAGGAGAAATCCACGCAACAGAGGCTGTTATTCTCAGTCTGGTTAGGCCCATAGTTATTGGTCCCTCCAAGAATTTAGAATAGTAGCCTGCAGCCACCCAGGAAGTTGACACATTCATTAGAAGAACCAATTACTGGTGCTTTAACTGGTGCAGAACCTTGTTGGGCCTCATCAGTGCAAGAAGTACCAACGTAGAATGAGACACCTAAGGATTTCAACGTGAGCCAGAGGTGCCAGAAAGGGAAATGGTGAGGTAAGTATAAGTATTTTTCTATTTTTCAACCTTTTGATGTATTTTTACAGTTCAGAAAAATATTGGTCAAATGGACATCTTCCTGTCTAATCCCTGCTGGAGCAAATTGCAATAAATCTCATTTTGATTCATGTAAATTTTTTGTAAAATTTGAGTGAAATTTGAGTTGGATGGCAGTATAATAAATTGTCTCATCTACAAGTAGGACACATTTATTTAAAAACAGCAATTCTGTGGAGGTCTTTTAATGAAATGGGCATTAGATAAAGATGTCACAAATTAATTAAGATGCAAAAGCTTAAGTTATTTTTTTGCATAATGCCTGCCTTACACTACGAAAGGAAATCTATGCCAGCCACAGAAGGAACTGGTGTAGATTTGCACTATGGCGAGGGTCAAATTAACATTTTGCTGGGTCATGCTAAAAACATAGGATTTGGCAGCAATAATATGGTGTTAACGCTATGTTAGCACAGTGTTAACGCTGCTAATGTTACCCTATGCAGACACGGCCCCTAACGTGGCTGTAACGCCGCCATCTGAGTGAAGTCTCACATTTCTTAACGCGAGCAAAGACGCTTTCGGTAGCGTCTTTGCTCGAGTTCGGAAGTAACGGGAGATTTCCATCAGATCCCAGCGTTGAAGCCGTGGTAAGGGCCGAGTATCCATAGGATAACATTAGCAGCGTTATCGCGGTGCTAACATGACGTTAGCACCACGTTATTACTGCCAAATCCTTTGTTTTTAGCGCGACCCTAGCAAATTGTTATTCTGACCCTAGCCTTTGGCTTTGTGGCATAAATGAATAAAGTTGGGCCTAAACCCCCATAATTAAAAAAAAACAAAAAAAAAACACCCCATTCATGTAACAAAGATATACAGCATCATTTTACAACTCTTTTTTTCCACAATTCTAGTGCAACTTGACTAATAAAATCTTCTCATTTTCTTCCCATGATTTGATTGCTAAATCCTCCTACCTGAACTATAAATCATGTTAATGGACACATACTTACTCCAGTCTAGAAGTCCTCTGCCTCAGCATAAACATTTAATGTCTTTTTCAAAGCACACAAGCACATACCCCCTCCTACAACCTCTAATTAAAAATGTTTTAGAATTCCTATTTATAAAGAGGAATTGCAAATTGACTTCAAGGTGAATATCCCGACATTCGCAGGTCCAAATAATTTGAACTAGTTTCGATTTGAGTCGTGAGGATTGAAAAAAAAATGGCTGGTTTCACATTACATTTTGCTTAAGACTGCAGCAACCAGAAAGCTGGATTGTGATGACTTGTTTGACCCTGTAGGCTTCCATATAATGTCTTGCAGCTATTACATCAAATAGTATAGCACAGTCAATCAGAAGGATTATCACAATCACTATACAGGATGTCAGTCCGCCAAGCAGCGGCTGTTTTAAGATTTTACAGCTTAGCGATAGGAGGTCAGATCACACACCTCATTTTATATAGACACAGAAAAAGGCCCAGATCTGATTTGTGTGTACAACTGCAGAGCTGAAGAACATTGAAAATGGCAACGGTGGACTCAGTCTGTGAATTATAATCCATAGATTTACTCGCAGGCTCAGCATGACTGTGAATTGATTGATCTAGATTCTACTGCAATAGCAGTATCTTAGAGGGCAAGTCTGTAGTCATTATGTGTCACTTTATGGGACTGCAGACTTATAAATCTCTGGGCACCACATTTTAAAAAGTCATCAACAAGAGAAGAGTGACCAGAATGGTGACCAATCGGCAAACCATGTCTTATGAGGAATAGTTACAGGAATTGGGAATGTTTAACTTGCCAAAAAAAAGTCTGAAAAGAGACTTAGCAGCTGTCTACAAATATCTCAAGGTCTGTCACACTGTGAAGGGATCAGTTTTCATTGGTGCAAGAAAAGACTAGAAGTAATGGGAAGAAACTGAATGGGAGAAGACACAGATTAGATATTAGAAAATACTTTTTCACAGTGAGGGTGATCAACTAGTGAACAGGCGGCCATGAGAGGTGAGTTCCCCTTCTATGGAAGACTTCATACACAGGCTGGACAGACATCTGTCTGGGATGATTTAGTGAATCCTGCTTTGAGCAGGGGGGTTGGTCCGGATGAATCCTCACATAACACACACTGTATTCTGTGTGGATTTGCCAGTTTGAGAGCCACAAAGAGTGGTCACATGGCCGAGGTATGTGATATGCATACACTCAGCTAGAAATCAACTAGAGGGGGAGCCCTCACTCGATACACTTTAATAACAGCATTTTTGTATCCTTCACACACTGTTAAAGAAGGAGAGCAGTTCAAGCAGTGAATACAGCCCTCTGTTACAGGTTTACAATTTTAATCATCTATAGTGTCCATTAGTGCAATACGCTGTTAAATAAGCTGTTAGTTATCATTCATTCTCCCCTAGTCAGATTACTATTTCACCCTTAGACTGGGGTCACATGACATTTAAAAAAAAAAAAAAAATGAGTCTGATTTTCATCCAGAAAAAGTAGGACAAAATTTTTTTCACTTGTCATCTGTTTGCTGTAAGTATACAATCCAAAATATTGCAGCAGCAACTTTTAATACAGGACCATTTATGGTTTGTTATGTTACAGAATTGCAATGCATCTGTAAAAATCAGAGGCAATACTGTACAACAGTCTTTTTTCTCCCACCCACAGAGTTGAATATCTCAAGGGCTGTCACACTGTAGAAGGATCAGCTTTATTTTCATTGGCACAAGCAAAGAGAAGAAGCAATGGAATGAATGGGAGGATACACAGATTAGATATTAGAAAAAAATGTTTTGACTGTGAGGGTGATCAGGGGGAACAGGTTGCCCTGCTGCTCTATAATATAATGCTTGCAGACTAGAGAATATTTTCATGGTAGCAAGTTCCCTTTAATTAGGAACAAGTGGGTATGCAGTAGAGTATGTTCCTGGGCAGTCAGTAGAATCTGCTTCTTAACCTGTAAGACTGAAATAAATGCCTTTTCCCCCAATTATCTTCTACTCTGTTTGACTGCTACCCCCTAGTTGGCCTCAATATCCCAGTACATTCTATTCTTTATTTTACAGGCTTGTGATCAGTTCCCTAATCTGCTTCTTGTTAAAGCCAACTATGGGCTTTCTGAGAATTAAGTTAGCTTTGATTCAGTTTCATTCATATTCCTGGAATTTGCCTCCCTGTCCTTTTCTCTCAGCTTGCTAATTATCTCTTCATCACATTTCTGCATGTTGACCATCTATCTGCATTTACTTCCTGGCTTAAAGGTCTGGCCAACCATTTGTCTGCTGTAAGCATTACAAACTCTGTCAGGTTAGTAGTTAACATTTCAGCCGAATTTAATAAGATGCTGCGGGACCTGTGTGATCATGTATAAGTGATGCTAAATCTTCATAGACCATAATGATTTTGCTTGCTGGCTTCCACCCACTGTGGTCACATGATCATTACATTACACAGGTCTTTTATACAGAGAAGTTAAAAGTGAATTAACTGTTAACCTGCCAGAATGACTACATCCCCGCAGTTGTAGTCACTGCCTCAGAAATAGTACCGTAAGTGTATAACTGCTTTTTTTTCACCTTTCACATTAAACTATTATCCTAGACAGGGATGCTTAGAATAGTACTACGAAGATGCAGGGACAGTCAGTGATAGCTGGGGGGGATCATACATTGGTGACAGGTTCCCTTTAAAAAATGATGCAAAAGGGCTCTGGTCCCATCTGCAACCTGTGTCCTCCTACATGCCCACCTGAATCCTTGTTAAAATAAAGCACATGAAGAAATACCTTCGGTGAGTGCAGCTCCTTTCCTTCTATATTATATTAAAATGTATGTATATATACCGTATATATATTTATAGCGTCATTAATTCTATAGTAATTTACATACATCAGCAGCAGTGTCCCCATTGGGACTCAATATCTAAAAACCCTAGCAGTCTGTTTTGGAGCGTGGGAGAAAACCCACACAAACCCATGGAAAACCTATGAACTTCTTGCAGATGTTGACCTTGTTAGTATTTGAACCCAGGCACCCAGGTTACACTTGCAACCACTGACCCACGATGCCAAATACAACACATCTCATAAAAAACATGCCTACATACAACTATGTTGATTAAAAAATAAAAATATCACAACTCTTGGAACCATGCATGCAACGGGAGGATTATATCCAAATGAACAGTGTTTTTTTCGATCCGAGCAGTGTATGATGAAGTGGACCACAATGGATCAGATGAAAATGGCGATTTATTCTACACGTTTCAGAGCGTATCCTTGTTCCTTCCACAGGAATACAACCATTACCTGACCCATTGTGGCCCACTTCATCGTACAGTTTGTGCGGATCGAAAAAACACTGTCCATTTGGATATATTGCTTATCAACACCGTGGTTTTTGTTGAGTGTGGATCCTGCAGCAGCTGAACTATACACATATACTGGTTGTGGGTCTCACAAACAGCACAGGTGAGCAATGACATTTGACATTTTGGATATATGCTTTAAAGGATAAGACTCTATTTTGCTTTTGTTTCCTTACTTTTTTAGCTATTACAGGAGGATTGACACATTGAGTAACTGCAGAATGATCATTTTAGACCGGACAATCCCTCTAAGGGGTTAAGAACATAACGTTAATGACTTATCATCCTTCATGTTTAATTGTCCCAGCCCCTTCAATGATCACTGACTTTCTGATTTTGATATTATATTAAGAGACGTTCACAGTTCTAGAAAGCTCTTACATTTTTAGAAATACGTTGCAATACAACCTTCAACGGAAATTAATGGAAAAATGAATGCAGAGCAATCGATGTCTTCAATGTTCTAACCTTATTGTTTTTGTTTATCTGTCAACTTCTAGTCCAATAATATTTCACCTACTCTTATCATATAAACATAATGTCGTTTGTTATTTTCATTCCATGTCTATTATTGTGATCATTATACTAGTCATTATGACTAGGTAATGTAGTTGCTTACAGGGTTATGGACATTTTATTATATGATTAACTTTGCAAAGTACTTGTGAGAATAACCAACTTTGCAATTTACACCATATTAAAAATCCTCTCGATTCTCAAGAATGGAATTGATTTTTTAATTGTACAGTTTACTTTACTGATCATTGTCTAAAATGCAGGTCACTTTTGTAATTTGAAAGCTGTAACCTGTTCCCTTGGTGAAACCGCCTCTATTCTAAGTGTCTATGCAACCTGCCCGATCTGTCAATCTTCAGAAGCACAATGCTTTTTTCAATAAGTAGGAAACCGCAAGGCAGGGGAGCGGTGTGCTCTGGAAGACCGATCATGAGAAAACACCTATAATTAATGTCAGTCATGAATATAGCTTATGGAAAATGTAAAAAATTGAAAATGTAGTGATTAAAATATTTCAGTGCAATTTTACTTCTTCCTCATGTTTTTGAGACTGAGCATTGTAAAAGATGTTTTATGTCTTGTCAGATGTTTTGCTATCCTAAATTTAGAAGATTACCATTCTTCAGTTTGTATCACTTATATCCCTATCACCCCTTGACCTAACTTACCTCCATAGCGTCAGATTAGTGTAGATAATGAATGTGTCTATATGGCACTGATGTTCAAAGGAGAATTTCCAAATGTAGTTTACCATGTGGGAGAGGGTATAGAAATTGCCTGTATGTTTTGGACCACCCTGAAGTGGAGTATCAGAAGGAAGGTTTAGGTGGGTACAATGGCCAAGGATGTCAGTGCAACAGGCAGATAATGAACATAGAAAATGGGTAGTAGACGTACTTAGAGGCCACAGGCAAACAGGAGACAGGGAAATACATAATAGAAGCACTGGAGACCACAAGCAGGCAGGAAACTGGGAAACAGGTAGCAGTAGCACAAGAAGCCAAAGACAAACAGGTAACCAGGAAACAGGTAGTTGAAGCACTGGAGGCCAAAAGCAGGCATGACACAAGGAAACATGTAGTAGCAGCACTGGAAACCACAGGCAGAAAGGAGACAAGGAAGCAGGTAGCAGAAACACTGGAGGCTGCAGGCAGAAAGGAGACCTGGAAGCAGGTAGAAACACTGGAAGCCACAGGCAGAAAAGAGAACTGGAAGCAAGTAGCAGAAACACTGGAGGCAGCAGGCAGACAAGAAACATGAAAGCTAAATGTCTTAATACAAAGACACAGATGTGTGTCATGGTCAGATTTACATAGGCCCAGGGAGACAGACAATCACATCTGAGTATGTTGGGCCAGCTGCAAAGAGCAAAATTTAGCACAAAAGAGTCCAGGAGTGAGGAATGAGGGGTGCAAAGCTTGAATCTTCGAAAGGTGAGTAGCACTTTGTAATTTAATGTAAACTTGAAATACATGAAGTAGAGAAAGAGACATTGGGCTACCTTTGATTTTGGTTTGAAATCAATAATAGGACATACTTGTTGAACGCTAGGAAGAAAAGGATGTGCTTGACATATGCCCATCTTTTTAGAATGTCTTTGTAACATCTGCTTTACATGTAAAACATGATTCAGAAGTGGGTATATGGTGTGGGATCACAGGGTAAGCCGCCCAATACTCAGCAGGTACTAGCTGTATATTACAGCCAGAACCTGCCTCTTACAATCATGGGTGAAGTGGAGCTCCAACCGTGATTGTTAACCTATTAAATTCTACTGTCAAACTCTGATTTAACACCCACAGGCATGGTGGCATTTTATTTAAAGGGAACCTGTCACCCCAAATCACCCTTGTAAGCTGTAAATACATGTCCCTGAAGCATTACACTACAGTCCTACACATCCCTTTGTGGTGTTTTAGTTCAATATGAAAGTGCACTTTAGTCGTTTGCAAACTTACTAAATCCATGCCAGTGGGGCGTTCCCAAGCCTCCTTGTCTGCGAGGCGGTTCCCCTGTGTGCCGCTGTATTACGCCCTAATGGGCGTTTTTTCAAACTTTCTAGCGCGGGCACGATTCATAATCTCGTGCCCGCATCGTCACGGTCATGTGATGCCGTGACGCGTCATTTCCGGGCGGCTGGGTCGCTTCTGTCTGACGCGCACTGGCCAACTTCAGCGCATGCGCAGATCGCTTGCTGAATGTTTGAAAAAACGCCCATTAGGGCGTAATACAGCGGCACACAGGGGAACCGCCTCGCAGACAAGGAGGCTTGGGAACGCCCCACTGGCATGGATTTAGTAAGTTTGCAAACGTCTAAAGTGCACTTTCATATTGAACTAAAACACCACAAAGGGATGTGTAGGACTGTAGTGTAATGCTTCAGGGACATGTATTTACAGCTTACAAGGGTGATTTGGGGTGACAGGTTCCCTTTAAATTGTCATTGGCATGCCCGTGATGTAGCTGGTAGATTGCTATGATAGCAGGGATCTGCTGAGGACCTCTGTGCATGCCATAGCAGCGCTTGTTTGAAACCCAGCCTGTGGTCGGGCTTTAAGGAGACTGTGGTTTTCACTATATGCAGCAATGTTGTCGCATTGCTGTATATAGCACAAGTGATTAGACAATTGCATCTTCAAGTCCTATAAGGGGACTGTTAAAAACAGTAAAAATTAAAACGAAATGTTTTAAAAAATAAGAAAGAATTTAAATAACAGTAAGTTCAAATCACCCTCCTTTTGCCCGATTAAAAATAATAAAGATAATAACAAAATTAAAAATATATACATATGTGGTATCGCTGCCTTTATAAATGTCTGATCTGTCAAAAATAAAAATAATGATAATAACTGGATAATGAAAGCGTTACAGGTAGTGATGAGCGAGTGTATTACTCGCATGGATAGTACGGTATTTGGGTTTCTCTTATATTGTGAGTGTGTACTCACATTGCTATATTCAGATGTCCTGCCCAGCAGTTTTTGCACCTCCTTTGCAGCTACTAAATATGCTGAGCTTCTTAACAAATTACAGTAATGCCACAGCCGTCTTAGGGTTTATTTAAACCCTGTTGCCGCCATTTTTCACACATTGCATCCGGAGCCAGCATTGGAGAAGCATAGGGATGAATCGAGCAGCTGCTAGGGAGAGTGTTTAGGCCTCTTGATAACACAAAAAACCCCCAAAGCAATAGCTCTTTTCAGAGATGAAACAACAGAGCAAACTCACAGTACAGAGAGGGAGAGATTGTGGATTAGGTAGGGAGAGGTTAAACTGTTCTTCCAGTGTCCATCTTAAAACAGTTCTTGTAAGAGGCAAAGCTCTATTTTTCCATCAAACAGAGTAGTAGCATTTTTTGCTGTCTTATTTAAAGGCACTGGTCTATTTTCCCCGCTCTTTTTTGGGGTCAGAGTCTGGCTTGTGCTTTCCACATCAGTCATTTTAATATGGTGCTAGTGCCCTAGCCAAAGCAATATTACAAACATTTACCTCTGCCTGCTACAAGGCACACCGGTCAATTTTCCCCATTATTTTTGGGGCCACAGCCAGCCTTCGGCTGTCCACATCAACCTTGTTAATATGGTGCTAGTGCCGTAGTCAAAGGAGTACTACAAACATTTACTACTGCCTGCTACAAAGCATGCACCAGTCAATTTTCCCAGCTGTTTTTGGGGTCAGAGACTTGCTTGTGCTGTCCACATCAGTCCCAAGAATACCGTGCTAATGCTCTAGTCAAAGCAGTACTCCAAATATTTACTACTGCCTGCAACAAAGCATGCACCAATCAATTACCCCACTGTTTTAGGCGTCACAGCCTGCCTTCTGCTGTCCACATCAGTCCCATTAAAACGGTGGTAGTTCCTTAGCCAAAGCAGTACTGCAAACATTTACTACTGCCTGCTACAAAGCACATACCAGGCCATTTTCCCCCAATATTTTGGATGTGTCACCTAGCTCGGCTTGGTTTGTTCCATATACATCTGAATACCTGTCAACAAAACCCAAAATGCCAAAAAAAAGCCTATTGTTAAATTACCTGGAAAGTGATCGTGGATGTGGTGTTGTCAGTGGTGCGCAACAAGGCACTAAGTCTGTATCATGTCAGAAGAAGCTTGATGCATTCACTATGTTCCTGGAAAAATTTCCCGATCCGGAACATAAACGTGTGTGGAAGCCAGAAGAGCGAGAGCAGATTCTGTCTTGGATAGCAGACAAGGCCTTTACACATTTCTCAAGCAGCACCAAATCTTCCACGACTACACAGTTTACTTTCCAATACACAGAAGGCTGGCCAATCCAATCCTGAACCTGTTTCTCCTTCCTCCCACCATTATCAGTTACAGGAGACATATTGCCCCAAGCTTGGCCATTCCGATGATCTGTTTTTTAAGTGTCCTTTGATTGGCGCTGGTCTCTCACCATGCAGCATTAAAGAGGGATGTAAGGAGGTGGCATGCATTGACGCTCAAGTATTTGAGGACCTACAGCCAGAAGAAAGCCACTTTGAGGTACCTGATTTACTGTCTCCATAGGTGTAGGCTGATGATGATGAGACACAGTTGCCATCAGGTCAACCTACAATCTCAACTGGAAAGGAGGATGAGATAGAAGACGAGGTGATTTATGATGAGACCACTGATCTGACCTTTACCATTGACATACAGAGCCATCATAGTAACACAGAGGAAGATGGATATGTAGCACCAACACAGTAACCTAGGGGGTCAAGGTTTTCCCAGGTTGAGAAGTGGGTCAACTGTTCCCAAGAGCACCCCTGCTGTGCCTCACGTCAGGGCAAGGGGGCGTTGAGCCACTGTGTGGAAGTTTTTTTTGGAAAGTCCTTCAGGGAAAAACATTGAAGTCTGTAGCATCTGCCATTCCAGGTTGAGCAGAGGCTAGGGCAAAGACAACCTGAGCACCACCAGTATGCTAAACCATATGGCAGCCAAGCACCACATTAGGTGGGTGGAACACCAGGGTACCAAATCTGTGTCTATGGGTTAAACCACTGCCATTTCACTTAAGCTGTGTCCTTCAGAATCTGCTGTCCAGGAAACAGGCGCTCATACCTCCTGCCCACAAGTTGCAGTTGTTCACACAAAACAAACATCAACCACATTTACTTCCTTTTCCCAGAAAAGTGTCCAGTTGTCCATGCCTGAAAGCTTGGAAAGAAAGCGTAAATACCCAGCCAAGAACCCACATGCACAAATACTAAACTCGCACATTGCCAAATTGCTAGCCATGGACATGTTGCTGTTTAGGCTTGTGTTAACACAGTCTTTTTTTCATCTATTAACCGTGGCTGTCCCACAATACAGTGTTCTCAGCAACCTCTATTTTGCCCGATGTGCCATCCCTGCATTACACAAGAACATGTTAAACAATCTGAACCGTGCTTTCACAAATGCCGTAATCGGAAGGTCCGACTAATAACAGACACCTGGAAAAGTTGTTGTGGACAGGGACAATATATTTCTGTCATGGCACACTGTATGAATGTGGTGGAGGGTGGAGCAAAGGTGCAAGCTGAAACAATACACATCCTACCCATGCCAAGAATAGCAGGACATAGAACATTTGCCTGTTTGCAACTTGGCCCACATGGCAGACTTCATGTGTAAGTGTCTGTGGAAAAACCCTCGTGTGATTTACATATTATTCAAAAACCTGTTAGCCATCTTTCTGAATCCACAGCACATTAGAAATTTTCTTCTCTTCTTTTGAAGTCACCAAAGAGTTGTACAATGGAATATTTCAAGAGAGTCATTGTAGATTAGTTGCTGGAAACATCACCCTCAGACAACGCTGATGGCAGAGGTACCGTTTTTTTTCAACACCAAGGGATAATAGGGAGAGACACGAATACCAGGTCTAAGAGAGGTGGGGGAAAAATATGCACAAATGGGGCCATTTTCAATAAACTAGCACATCAGAAAGAGCTATCTGTTCCTGTAACAATTCCAAGGAGGGAGAAGTTGCAGAACATGGTCAAGGGTACTTAAGTGACCATATGTGCGTTCTTTCTGATGCTTCAGTTCCCTTTAATTATTAGGAGTCCAAGCTGAAAACTTGGCCCGACCTCTCCTTATAGTCCAAGTTGGCTGCTTGTGTGATGTCAGAGCGTGTTTTCAGTTCCGCTGGGGTTCAGTTCCATCACTGATAGGTGCACACGCCTCTCCATGGAAAATGTAGGCAGACTTACTCTGATTAAATTCTACAAGGACTGGATTTCTCCACAATTTGTAATCCCTCCAGATGACAGCAAGCCAACCTAAATTCACCAAAAATGCTGATTTATGCTACTCCTGTTAACATTCTCCCCTTTCCATAAAAACCTGTTTTCTTCCTGCGTCAACCTTGACTCTGCCCATAGGTCTAAGTGCACATTGTGCGGTGGCCAACCCAGGACAGTATTCCTACTCCAGCCTAACTACTATTTATGACTGGAGGCCCTTGGAATGGTGACTTCTTGTATCAACCATGACTCAGCCTACAGGGCTAATTTTTACAAACCCTATGCACAGTGGACAAACCAGGACAGTACTCCTAATGTAGCCTAACTACTCTGCATCATTGGAGCCCCTTGTCACGGGTTGTCCCGCATTGTGACTGAGATAGGCGATACATATTTAATAGAAAATTACACTGACTGTTGGTGACCAACTAATGGCCCTCTGAAAACTTGAACTTAGAGCAGGGCCGCACCATCCATGAGGCGACATGAAGTGTCAGCCTCAGGCGGCGAGCTCTGCTGGTAGACATGGGGCGGCGTCTTCAGGAGCTGGTGGTAGTGCGGCACCCTGCAGATGCCGCTCCTACAGTCCTGGCCGCCGACGCTGCGACCAGGCTTGGCGTATCTGGGGCTGCTGGCGGGGCATCTCCTGCCGCAGCGGCAGCGGCCGCGGTGTCCAAACACCCCCCCTCCAGTGTGGCAGTGTGAGCTGTGTTAGCGGCCGCGGTCTCCAAACCATCCCCCCCGTGCGGCTGTGTGAGCCGGCTGTGTGAGCCGGCTGTGTGAGCCGGCTGTGTGAGCCGGCTTCATGCTTCACTGTGCCTCGCGCTGACAGGACCTGTGATGATGTCAAAGGAGGGGAGGAGTCAGGCGGGTCACATGATCAGCTCCTCAGTATGCAGCCAGGACTCCACCATGGTGCTGGATGAGGTGAAGTTTATGTGTGGGGCTGAGGCTTTACAGTGTAAATTAATGTAGCAGAGCTGTGTATGTATGAGGTATATGGAGTGGAGCTGAGTGTTCAAGGTGTACAGTGCGGAGGTGCGTGTGTATGAGGTGTATGGAGTGAAGCTGTGTATGTACGAGGTGTACGGAGCGAAGCCGAGTGTGTACGAGGTGTACAGAGGGGAGCCGAGTGTGTACGAGGTGTACAGAGTGGAGCCGTGTGTGTACGAGGTGTACAGAGTGGAGCCGAGTGTGTACGAGGTGTACAGAGGGGAGCCGAGTGTGTACGAGGTGTACAGAGTGGAGCCGTGTGTGTACGAGGTGTACAGAGTGGAGCCGAGTGTGTACGAGGTGTACGGAGCGGAGCCGAGTGTGTACGAGGTGTACAGAGTGGAGCCGTGTGTGTACGAGGTGTACAGAGTGGAGCCGTGTGTGTACGAGGTGTACGGAGCAGAGCAGAGTGTGTATGAGGTGTACAGAGCAGAGTCGCTTGTGTACGAGGTGTACGGAGCAGAGCCGTGTGTGTACGAGTTGTACTGAGCAGAGCCGCTTGTGTACGAGGCGTACGTGGTGTACGGAGCTGAGTGTGTACTAGGTGTACGGAGCGGAGCCATGTGTGTACCAGTGGTGGCCCCCCCGAGCATGCTGCTCCTATAGTCCCGGCCGCCTCTGCCGGCAGCATTCTTCTCCCAAGTCCTTGCCACCGCTGTCCACCCCTCTGCAGCTCAGCACGGCGGGGAACAATGATGTCATCACTTAGCGCCACTGTGCTGAGACGTGCAGAGCGGCAGAGGAGATGCTGAGGAGAAGAGGTATTTACTTTTTATTTTTTTAATAGTTTTTTTTAGTGAGTACACTGATGGGAAACTATGTAATGTACAATATAATATAGGACAATGGGGGTGCAATATACTATATGGAGAACTATTGTGGCCCATTATATTATATGGAAGACTATGGGGTGCATTATACTATAAGGAAGGCTATAGGGGATGCATTATACTATATGGAGGACTATGAGGGTGCATTATACTATATGAAGGACTATGGGGGTCCAATATGCTGTATGGAGAGCTATGGGAGTGCAGTATGCAATATGGGGGTGCATTATGCTATATGGAGGACTGTGGGGGTTCATTATGCTATATGGAGGACTGTGGGGGTTCATTATGCTATATGGAGGACTGTGGGGTGCATTATACTATTTGGAGGACTGTGGATGTGCATTAATCTATATGGTGGACTGTGGGGGTGATTATTCTATATGGAGGACTGTGGGGCTGCATTATTCTATATGGAGGACTGTGGGGTGCATTATACTACATGGATGAGTGTGGGGGTGCATTATTTTATATCAAGTACTGTGGGGGTGAATTGTTCTCTATGGAGTTCTGTGGGGGTGCAATATGCTATTTGGAGGACTACGGGGTGCAATATACTATATGGAGGACTGTGGGGGTGCGTTTTTCTATATCGAGTACTGTGGGGGGTGCATTCTATTTTATAGAAGACTATGGGGGTGCATAATATATGGAGGAATGCGGTATACTATGTGGAATACTATGGGGGTGTATTATATTATATGGAGCAAATTATACTATTTGGAAGCCATTATAATATTTGGAGGGCTCTGTGGGAGGCATGATAATACTTGGAGGCTACAAGGGAGCCTTTATACTTTATGAAGGGCTATTTGAGGGCTGTGTTGGGGGCCATTATACTGTACATAGGTCCATTTTACTACATGGAGGGCTGGGCGGCGGTCATAGTTGGGGATCATGCTGTACTGGGGTAGTTGCAGGAGGTGCAGTAGGGTCATCATACTGTGCATGTGGAGGAATGCACTGTGGGGGATCATACAGTGTTTGTGGGGCACTTTTGTTGGCATCACACTTTAGAGGGGCAATGAAAGGGGAATCTAGGGGCTTCAGTAGGAGGAAAATTACTTTGTAAAGGCTGACATATTGAGAGAGATGTACCTATGTGACCCAGCCAAATATTGCTTTTGTTGGGGGGTGCCCAATTAGAACTTCTGCTATGGGGCCCTATGATTTCTATGATGCAGGATGCATTGTCCCTCTGCTGCAGGACTGATTGGCCATAACTTAGGCTGGTTTCAGATTTGCATTTGTGTCTGCATGCGCAGGGCATGCAAACGCAGGGCAAACGCTGCCATACTGATGTGAACGCAGAGGAGATTCTCATCAGTATGGTGCTCGGCCAGCCAATCAGTGATCTCGACGGCGGCCGGGAGGCGGAGATCTGTGGCGGAGATCCTCCACCTCCCAGCCGCCGACGACGAAATTTCAATGTGATCCGCAGCGTTCTCCTGCGCTGCCATGCGGAGGACAGTGCGGATCCATTGAGATCCATGCATTGTTGTGTGCACTCGCGGGCACTTGCTGATAAAACAAGCACCTGTGAACGCACAAAAAATGCAACATGTTGCATTTGGAGGGCGGAGGAGGGTGTATAAATTATGCGCATCCAAACGGAATCGTTCCCATGTTAAACATAGGAACGCAGCGTTTGGCTGCGTTCTGTTACGCTTGCGTTCCGAATGCAAATGTGAAACCACCCTTACACACCAGGTCCAGTGCTGCCCCTCGGTACATTCAGGCATCCAGCCATCTTTCTCCTGAGCAGCGGTTGGTCGGTGGTGCTCTTCCCCCTTCCTGCTCCCATATCCTTTGCTCAACCCAATAGGAATGACCCTGTTATTAATTACATAAAGACAGCCCCGTGTGTGGCGTTTGTGATTGGCTAAACAATTCGGGAGTAAGTGTGGTCTGTTGGATGGAGAAGCGCCATTTTACCAACTTAGTGCAGTGGCGGCTTGTTGATGCTCAGACTGCAGGTCTTTACCTGTGTTGTGTGGAAGGTGCGGCATGGCGACTTGTCTGAATATTCAGTGCCAGGCAGCGGTCCAGAGTTTTGCAGGCGTGTGCCAGAGGTTGGCAATCAGTTCTGCCTGCAGGACCACGGCTCTGCCAGTTGTCATTATGTGTCTAAATGCTTGTGCCAAGCTGCCATTGCCATTAATGATCCTTGTTCTGGATTCTTCTGTGTGGTTCTTGTATGTGCGTGTGATGGCGCAGACATCTTTGTGTGGAGATCTTTTTTTTCTGTTTCAGTAAACTAAAATGTCCACTATTTTGCTCATTTTTACAGGATAAATATAAATCTGTAGGAACCAGATTTATTTTTATCAATTAAAATTTTTTTCTAGCGGGTGGGAGGGGGGGGGCGCCGTTTTGCAGTTCGCCTCAGGCAGCAGAGAGGCTAGGTTCACCCCTGACTTAGAGTCATAACTATTACAGTAGTCCAACGTAGATAATGTTTGTCATGGGAGGCCCTTTTCATGATGTCTTCTTGTGTCTGACACAGCCCCCAGGAGTCATTTTTGAAAATATGATATACATTCTGCACTGGGCCAAGAAGTAAGAGTAATAACAAGTCTTCTCTTCCTATATAATCTGGGGAATATTGCCAATGAAAATCTCTAAACCATTTGGAGGAGCTTCTCCAATTCATCCTGGAGGGGGGGGCACCATATATCCTTTGTCCATTTACTTGCACAAGTGATATATTTGAGCTTGACATCTAGTTGAGTAGTGCAGCTAGACTTTTTATGTTGTCAGAGTTCATCCAAACCTAAGGCTCGCATATCGCAGTCACTGCTCCCTTCTTGTACTCCATGTTGCTTGCCCTTCTTCTCTTTATTCAGATGGTGGTTTATTTATGTCTTTCGTGGTTGAAACACCTTCCTCATTACACAAAAAAGATGTAGACATTTGAGTGGTTCCTCCCTCATTGAAATTCAGATAGTGGAATACATAGTCCATACCAGTTTACAATGTGGCCATTGTATCATTAAATGAGCGAGTGAATGTAAGGCCACAGTATGACATGGAGGTGGAGGGTCAAGCCCAACGCTACAATGGCCACATTGTAAACTGCTATGGAATATGTATTCCACTATCTGAACCACAATGAGGGAGGGACCACTCAAATGTCTACATCTTTTTTGTGTGGTGTTTTGTGAGGTAGCAGTTTCAACCCTAAAACACGTAAATAAACCATCATCTGAATTCTAAATAACCTGAATCACATGGATTTCTTGAACGGGAACGCAGTGTTTAATCCCTTTTCTCCTACACATGCTGATTTAGTATTTGCCCTTAACCCCTTCATGACCCAGCCTATTTTGGCCTTACTGACCTGGCCATTTTTGGCAATTCTGACCAGTGTCCCTTTATGAGTTTATAACTCTGGAAAGCTTCAACGGATCCTAGCGATTCTGAGATTGGTTTTTCATGACATATTGGGCTTCATGTTAGTATTAAATTTAGGTCAATAATTTTTGTGTTTATTTGTGAAAAAATCAAAAAAGTTTTGCAATTTTCAAAATTTAAATTTTTATTCTGTTAAACCAGAGAGATATGTAACACTATATAGTTAATAAATAACATTTCCCACATGTCTACTTTACATCAGCACAATTTTTGAAAAAAAAAATTTTTGGGGTAGGAAGTTATTAGGGTTCAAATTCATCAGTAATTTCTCATTTTTACAGCAAAATTTACAAAACCATTTTTTTAGAGACCACACCCCATTTAAAGTTCCTTTGAGAGATGTACATGACAGAATACACCCAAAAGTGACACCATTCCAAAAACTGCACCCCTCAAGCTACCCAAAACTACATTCAAGAAAATTATTAACCCTTCAGGTGCTTCACAGGAACTAAAGCAACATGGAAGGAAAAAATGGACATTTTAATTTTTCTAACAAAAATGTTCTTTTAGCCTCAATTCTTTCATTTTCATATGGGCAATAGGATAAAATGCATCCTAAAATTTGTTGGGCAATTTCTCCTGAGTACACCGATACCTCATATGTGGTCATAAACCACTGTTTGGGCGCACGGCAGGGCTAAGAAGGGAAGGAGCGCAATTTGACTTTTTCAGCTAACTTTCCATTCAAAAAGTGAAATGGCGCTCCTTCACTTCTGAGCCCTACTATGCTCCCAAACAGTGGTTTATGACCATATATGAGGTATCGGTATACTGAGGAGAAATTGGCCAACTAATTTTAGGATGCATTTTATCCTGTTGCCCATGTAAAAATGAAAAAATTTAGGCTAAAATGAATTTTTGTGAAAAAAAGTACTTTTTCATTTTTACGGATCAATTTGTGAAACACCTGGGAGTTCAAAGTGCTCACTATGCATTTAGATAAGTTCCTTGGGAGGTCTAGTTTCCAAAATGGGGTCACTTGTGGGGGAGCTCCAATGTTTAGTCACACAGGGGCTCTCCAAACGCGACATGGTGTCCGCTAACAATTTGAGCTAATTTTCCATTCAAATTGGCAGCAGACCCTATGTCGTGTTTGAAGAGCCCCTGTGTGCCTAAACATTGGAGCTCCCCCACAAGGGACCCTATTTTGAAAACTAGACCCTCCAAGGAACTTATCTACATGCATAGTGAGCATTTTGAATCCCCAGGTGCTTCACATATTGATCTATAAAAATGAAAAAGTACTTTTTTTTCCACAAACATTTTCTTTTTTCATTTGTACAGATTAATTTGTGAAGCACCTGGCATTTCAAAGTGTTCACCACACATCTAGATAAGTTCCTTGGGGGGTCTAGTTTCCAAAATGGGGTCACTTGTGGTGGAGCTCCAATGTTTAGGCACACAGGAGCTCTCCAAACGCAACATGGTGTCTGCTAACAATCTGAGCTAATTTTCCATTCAAATTGTTAGTGGACACCATGTCCTGCTTGGAGAGCCCCTGTGTGCCTAAACATTGGAGCTCCCCCACAAGTGACCCCATTTTGGAATCTAGACCCCCAAGGAACTTATCTAGATGCATAGTGAGCACTTTGAACCCCCAGGTGCTTCACAAATTGGTCCGTAAAAATGACAAAGTACTTTTTTTTTCCACAAAAAGTTTATTTTTTAATTTTTACGGATCAATTTGTGAAGCACCTAGGGTTCAAGGTGCTCACTATGCATCTATATAAGTTCCCTGGGGGGTCTAGTTTCCAAAATGGTGTAACTTGTGGTGGAGCTGCAATGTTTAGGCACACAGGGGCTCTCCATACATGACATGGTGTCCGCTAACAATTCCAATTATTAGCAGACACCATGTTGCATATGGAGAGCCCTTGTGTGCCTAAACATTGGAGATTCCCCACAAGTGACCACATTTTGGAAACTAGACCCCCATTGAACGTATCTACAGGCATAGTGAGCACTTTAAACCCCCAGGTGCTTCACAACTTGATCCGTAAAAATGAAAAAGTACTTTTTTTTTCCACAACATTTTTTTTTTCATTTTTACGGATCAGTTTTGTGAAGCACCTGGGGATTCAAAGTGATCACTATGCATGAAGATACGTTCCTTGTGGGGGTCTAGTTTCCAAAATGGGGTCACTTATGGGGGAGCTCCAAAGTTTAGGCACACCGGGGCTCTCCATACGCGACACTGTGTCCGCTAACAAATGGAGCCAATTTTCCATTCAACTTGTTAGCAACACCATGTCGTGTATGAAAAGCCCCTGTGTGCCACCAGCACAAGGGCAACTGGAAGAGTTGGGGTACAGAACCAGAAAATGGCGCCTCTAATGAATGTGCTATTTTCTGGGGTGGCTGTGGGTTGCAAATTGCAGCGTGCGGGGCCCACAATGTTTGGGTCTCTCCACATTGAGGATTCCAGCCCACCAGCTGCCAAGTTGCACCTGGCTGGCAACCAAAAATATGGCAAAGCTCCATGTCATTTTAGTTGTAGAATAAAAAAGAAATGACATGGGGATTCGCCATATTTTTGGTCTAGCCAGGTACAACTAGGCAGCTGGGGGCTGGATTCCTCAGTATGAAGAGGCCCAAGCGTTCTGGGCCCCCATGCTGTGAATTGCAGCCCGCAGCTGCCCCAGAAAATGGCGCATTCATTGAAGCGCCATTTTCTGGCGCTGTACCCAGACTCTTCCAGTTGCCCTGGTGCCAGTGGCAAACTGGGTAGTAAAGGAGTTAATGCCAGCTTTTTTATTGTCAACTGGCACTAAGCCCGAGATTCATAATGTCGGACCAATGGTAGACCCGGCCACTAGGAATCTCTGGTAAATAGTAAAAAAAAAAATACACCACACAGAGAAAAATCTTTTTATTTGAAAAAAAAACACAAACAAAATTCGGACTCCATCTTTATTATAAAGATCCGATGTAGTCCACAACGATGGTCCCACGACGCTCGATCGCCTCTGCTACATCCAGAGACTGCAGCAAGGGATCTAGTGTCCTCTTCCTACAGTCTCTTGGGTTACTCTGACCCCAGAGACTACAAGAGGACACTTGATCCCTTGTTGTAGTCTCTGGGGTCACAGTCATGACGCACGGTACGGCAGATCATTGCCATACAGTGCACCATAACTGTGACCCCAGAGACTACAACAAGTGGACACTTGATCGCTTGTTGTAGTCTCTGGGGTCACAGTCATGATGCACGGGATGGCAGATCATTGCCATACAGTGCATGATAACTGTGACCCCAGAGACTATAACAAGGGATCAAGTGTCCCTTGTTGTAGTCTCTAATGTGAGAGTCATGGTGCACTGTATGGCAATGATCTGCCATACCGTGCACCATGACTCTGACCCCAGAGACTACAACAAGAGGACACTTGATTCCTTGTGGTAGTCTCTGGGGTCACAGTCATGATGCACGGGACAGCAGATCATTGCCATACAGTGCATGATAACTGTGACCCCAGAGACTATAACAAGGGATCAAGTGTCCTCTTGTTGTAGTCACTGGGGTCAGTCATGGTGCACTGTATGGCAATGATCTGCCGTACTGTGCTTCATGACTGTGACCCCAGAGACTACAACAAGGGATCAAGTGTCCTCTTGTTGTAGTCACTGGGGTCAGTCATGGTGCACTGTATGGCAATGATCTGCCATACAGTGCACCATGACTGACCCCAGTGACTACAACAAGAGGACACTTGATCCCTTGTTGCACCATCCATCCACCCATGCATGCACCCATCTGCCCATTCATCCAACCATGCACCCATCCATCCACGCATCCCATGCACCCATGCACGCACCTATGTGCCCACCCATGCGCCCATCCATCCACCCATGCGTGCACCCATCCATCCACCCATGCACGCACCCATGCACCCATCAATCCACGCACCCATGTGCCCATCCATCCACCCATGCACACACCCATCCACCCATACATGCACCCATGCGCCCATCCACCCATGAACACACATACACACACATACATACATACTTACCTCTCTCTCACTCAAGATCCTCCGGTGAGGAGGAGGAGCCTGTGAGAGGAGGAGGAGCGCCACACAGAGGAGAAGCGGCACCACAGAGGACAGAGGACCCGTGAGAGGGGACACGGGGATCGGTGGGGGTGGATGGAGGGGTGATCCGGGGTGGGAGGGTTGAGGGCACTGTGCACCCGCCGGCATGCGCTGGCCCGTGTCGGCGCCAGCCCATGCCGGCACCTGCACCAGCATGCAGGAGCAATGCGGGGGGGCACAGAGGAGATCGGAGGTGGGTGGGTTGCAGGGAAGGGACGGGGGGGTTGACCCAGAGTGGGAAGGGGCTGAGGAGGGGGAGGGCACCCGCTCACCCACCCCTCCAAACCTGATTGGAGAACTCCAATCAGATTTGGAGGGGTGAATCGCTCTGATTGGTAGTTCAGTTTAAACTGCCAATCAGAGCGAATTTAGCAACGGGGGAAGGGGTTAAAAGAGTTAAATGAGCGAGTGAGGGTCCTACAATATGAAGAACTGAGGGCACTCTCAAATGTACAGAAGAGATCCTTCAAAAATGTTTCGAGGAGGGCCCTTCCAAACGTATGTTACAGTCACCTCTGGCCCCTCACCAAACTCAGGTTTCCTGCCTACTACAGGCACTCTAAACATTTGAATGTAGGGCCGCAGTATGACATGGAGGTGGAGGAGAGTCAAACCCTAAACTACAATAGCCACATTGTAAACTGCTATGGAATATGCATTCCACTATCTGAAACTCAATGAGGGATGGGTCACTCAAATGTCTAAGTAAGAGTAGTCCCTCCAAAACAAACGTTAAAGGGCCACCTTTAGGCCCTCACCAAACTCAGGTTTCCTGCCTATTAAAGGCCCTCTGAACATTTGAATTTAGGGCCGCAGTATCACATGGAGATAGAGGAGGCGGAGGGTCAAACCCAATGCTACAATGGGCACATTGTAAACTGCTATGGAATATATATCCCACTATCTGAGTCTCAATGAAGGAAGAACCACCCAAATGTACAAATAAAAGCAGTCCCTCCAAAATGCATATTACAGGGCCACCTGAGGCCCTTCAGGTCAAAGGTCAACATATCAACTTGCACGTTATAGCTGGCCTTGTGGAATGCTGGGGAAAAGCTAACTAAAAATTATGTATGACAAAGGGACCTACAAAATATATAAGGCTAGGGTGATATTTGCGGTTGCAATTGCAGATCCTGATCCGGTTTTGTGCATGAAAAATGCTCAAAATCGGATCAGGATCCACACCGATAGGCATCAATACAAAAACCGGGTCGCCTCTATAGTGTTGCGTTTCCCGGATCCAGTTTTCCGATTTGCTGTAAAAATCATGCAAGCAACATTTTTTGGACAGTTTTCTAATCCGTATCCGGATTTCAAGTGGAAACCCCAAATGTGAGTAGAGTCGGGTACGGTAACCGGATCGGGTAGCGCAACACACATGAATGGCAGTATTGCCGCAATCTTTTCCTATGGCTCCGGATTCACCCAGATGGAAGTGTATTGACGTCCGGTTTTGTGCTGTCCGGGTGGTTCGGGGTAAATCCGTTTTCAGTCAGCGGGACCAAAAGGATCATGGATGATTCCTGTAGTCCCTTGTAAAAATCGGCCAAAACCGGATTTAGCCCGGATTCTCCTGGACAACAAAAACAATGCTGGGAAGCCGGGGAACGTTTGTATTACCACAACCTCTACTGCGTTCGGCAACCTCATGCGGATTTAGGGACACACTTGGAGTGCAAAATTAGTCTGAAGGGACATGAGATTACCACATCCGGACCTGGATGCGGTAACCACATTTTGCCATCTAAATCTGACCCTAGCCTAAGACAGGTCCCTCCCAATTGTAAAAGGCAAAAAAAGCCACAACAGTGCGTGTGAACAAACGATAAAAGGGATTTTTTTGTTTTTCTCGTTTATTTAGCCTTATACAAAAGTGATTATGCAGGAAATACTGTTTTTTACCTTTTTGTCCTGTTAAATGCGATTTAGGCTAGGCTTGGTATTTGTTCTTGTGTATCTGTGACAGTGGCGTAATCCTGTGACAAACGTATTCCCACAAACCATATGTGAGTCAGAAATGCATGCAGGCAGATTCTCCAGGCTCATCCCATTCTGTTTCAGCACTTTCCCATCCATTTCACCTTTTCCTCAGACCCCCAGACCTCTTTGTATGGTCCAGCAGAAAATTACTTGCATTTTTTCATTGAATTGTATCGTACTCGCTATTTGGAATGAATACACGATTATTGCAAAGTACTTGTTATGAGTATGTGTAGACCACAATGGAATGATAGTCTGTCAGAATGTGGACTTGTAAATGACACAAGTGTACTTGTTATCTTTAATTATTTTCATCATTGTCCCCCTATTTTATTTGGTATAAATGATTTAAGCATTATTTAATTCTCTTTTTTGTATGAGTGCCACAGTTAACATTGACTTTCCATATGATATATTTTACTTCTAAGCACAGTTACTGAGCTAGGCTTTATTCTCATACTTTAAAACAGTTTATGACTTTGCAGGGTCAGTTAAATCTATTTTTTGGTTCATTTTGCCTGATTAAAACAAGCGGTTGGTGTAATAGTTCTGTACACCTTGATAAGGGCATTGTATTCCTAGGCCGCACCCTCCTCATTACACAAATACACATCACCTGATCCTCTTCATTTAATGAACGTTCAAGTTTATGCACCTTGGCATTGGAAAATCTGCATAAAAATGATGATCTAGTCAAAATACTAACTTGACAACTGTGCACATACTGTAGCTATCTATCTTTCAATCTTCAAGTAAGGAAAAGAAAAACCCAACAGTTATTTAAGGTTCCTCCTGCTTTTGTTCACGCTACTCCTTGAATGTTGCTATGTCAGTCCTCCTCTGACCTGGTGCTCATTATTTTATTTAGGCTATTTTGCTTGTATGTCATCAATGTGAATCTCATTAGTGTATCGAATCCTTTTGAGACCTCGGGGGTAACTGACATCAAAAAGCCACAACATTTAGTTGATCACAGATCTTCTTTACGGCCCGCTTACTGTTTATCCGGTGTAATTCCACTCAGTGCTAAGGGGGTAAGGTCTCTTTTCTATCCTCTTGTTATTCACAGGCAGTTGTAATGTCAGCTGCAGCCACTCCCTTCTGCTATATAAACTCACCCTTCTTGCTCTCCTATGCTGGCTGTAGTTCTTTCTATGCTGACCTGTGGAGGAGTTGTTTCTGGAGAAAGCTGTTGTTATCTTTTCAATCAGTGTTGGACACAGATAAAAAAGGGCCACTGTGCAAGAACAGTACATGGGTCCTTTGCAGTCTAATAGTTCTGTCTATGAGTCGTGTGCTGAGATAGAGGTGGAATTGGCTACCCTTGCCTCTCGGGCTGCTCTGTGGCTGCACAGGCTGTACGAATGATATGTCCATCTCTGTTTCCAGTGTGTTGAAATCTCTCCTAGGACAAGATTTAGAGTTCTTTTGTACATTTTTTTCTTATCTGTCCCCCTTCCTTTTGTTGTCTTTATACTAGTAGTAAGTCTAATGTTTTTCTGGCATGCTTACAAGTCAGGGCAAGTCCAGGATCAGTCAGCCATGTAATTGAGCAATGGAGGGTAGGACTCATCTAGGGACATTAAGGAGATCAGGAATTATTCCACAGGTGAGTTAGGTGGTGATCCTTTTCACCTCTCCCTTTCGCCAGGGCTTTCCTTCACATCTTCCCTGGTGTACCCCTCCTGTTGTACCTCAGCCCAGCATGACAGTGACATACCATTTCTACCACTCCTACTTGAGCTCTTTTTTTCAAACCAGCTCAAAAATAGTAAAGTTTCTAACATTTCTACCATCAATATCTTGGTGATTTACTTAAAGTCATTAAATATTAACGATATCAAGACAATTCCATATAGAATTAGAATGTCTTCAACTGTGATGGTCTAAAATACCAACAGAGTGTGAACATTAAAATGTTAGATAATCTTCGTACATTAAAATACCTAATTACTGCATAAATAATGAGGAAAATTACAGCCTAATTATTATAGCTGTATATGACAATACAATTAATATTATTTGATTATTTTTCTATGTAACATTATTGTCTGCAAATATTGTTTGACATTTGTATAGTAATTAAGTAGTATGTGGAATAATTTAATGTGGCAAAACAGTCTGCACCAGCCTTTGCAATGCCTAAATGCATTTCCCTAATTGTTCCTCAGGAGGCTGATAGATGTCTGTAATAGATAAGACAATATCCAACTTATAGAGTGATTATGGACCAATATATAAACTGGTCCCCTATAAATAATGCACATCACCCTCCTCTTCATAATAGGTCCTTTCTAGGTTACACTAACATCTCTTTGCTTAAACACATACCAATTACCCATAAAATAAATCCCAAATATGTAAATATGCAAAGAAGTATATAAGCTATCCCCTAAGTCTTACCCACCCATATACTGATATGACAGTTCTCCATAGAGCGGTACACCTGTGGAATGCATGGCTGAGAGTCATCCATAAGAGTCATCCATAAGATAATACAGAGCACAGTCTGCTGTCACCATCTACCCCACATACCGTATATACTCGAGTATAAGCCGACCCGAGTATAAGCCAAGGCCCCTAATTTTACCCTCCAAAACTAGGGAAACTTATTGACTCGAGTATAAGCCTAGGGGGAGGAAATGAAGCAGACTCTCATCACGGTATACAGCCCTTCTCATCATGATAAATGGCCCCCATTACTGGTATATAATCCCCCAACACTGGTATCTAGGACCTCCATCACTGGTATACAGTTCCCCCCATCAGAGGCTACAGCCCCCATCAGTGGAATACAGCACCCATCAGTGGTATATACAGGCCCCCCTCAGTGGTATATACAGGCTCCCCATCAGTGATATATACAGGACCCCATCAGTGGTATATACAGGCCCCCCTCAGTGGTATATACAGGCCCCACCATCAGTGGTATGTACATGACCCCCATCAGTGGTATATACAGGCCCCCCTCAGTGGTATATACAGGCCCCACCATCAGTGGTATGTACAGGCTCCACATCAGTGGTATATACAGGCACCCCCTCAGTGGGTACAGCCCCCATCAGTGGTATATACAGGCCCCACCATCAGTGGTATATACAGGGCCCCCCATGAGTGGTTACAGCCCCCATCAGTGGTATATACAGCCCCTATCAGTGGTGTATACAGCCCCCCTCAGTGGTATATATAGGCCCCCATTAATGGTATATACAGGCCCCCCCTCAGTGGTATATACAGGCCCACCTTATCAGTGGTATACAGGCCCCCCCATCAGTGGTATACAGGCCCACCCCATCGGTGGTATACAGGCCCCCCCATCAGTGCTATACAGGCCCCCCCTTGCTGCCGCACACTTGTAAAATAATACATCATTCATACTTATCCCTGTCACTCTGTCACCACGCGTCCTCCGGTCTTCTTCCTGCTTGTATCTGGCTTCTATTCTTGTGGCGGGCGCAGCAGTGATGACGTCCTTGCTCCTGCGCCGGTCACATGATGCCGGGTACAAGCAGGAAGAAGACCGGAGGACGCGCGGTGACAGAGCAACAGGGATAAGTATGAATGATGTATTATTTTACAAGTGTCGGGCAGCAAGGGGGCGCCTGTGTACCACTGATGGGGGTGGCCTGAATACCACTGATGGGGGGGCACTTACATAGTGCAATGTAATATGCACCGCTCCCCCTGCCGCTGATGGACAGGGTGATGCAGTGCATATTGCGTTGCACTAATGAGCGGGGGCACGTGACCGCCCGCTCCTATTACAGCCTTCCCCCACCTCCTCCAGCTCCTGATCACCTGATCACTGCCCTCCCCCACTGAGCCTTCACTGTGACTCGAGTATAAGCCGAAGGGGGCACTTTTCAGCACAATTTTTGTGCTGAAAAACTCGGCTTATACTCGAGTATATACGGTACATGCCATGCGTGTCATGCTGATTTGCACAGCCAGCACTCCCACTCCAAGGAATCTAATGATTCAGGTTGTTAGAAATACAGATAGTGGTTTATTACGCGTTTCAGGGTCCAGCCTCTTCATAAGATAATACCACATAAAATAAGATATCTTATTTTGTTATCTGAGGAAGGGGCTTGACCCCGAAACAGGTAATAAACCTCCATCTGTATTTCTAACAACCTGAATCATTGGATTCCTTGGAGCGGGAGCGCGGTCCTTATTCCCGTTTCTCCTATGCACATTTGAATATTCAACCCGCGGGAGGACTGCTGCAGACCAAAAAGCTTGACATCTACAGTCCCTAACAAAAGTTATGTCGCTTATCCATGTTATGTAAATAAAAGCTTATAACCTGACTTTAAATTCATCGATTGGTTGTATAAATTACTCTTTTGAAAGCTGAAACCCTCCCAAATGTGGTTTAGGTTAAGAAAATAAATTGGCATCAATGCTGAAATATTGATCATTTAATGAACACAGAATGGTCAAATTTTGGCAAGACAAAAGTTCTGTCACCCACAGAAAGTAATGTGATATTCAAACAAATAATTACCGTATATACTCGTGTATAAGCCGACCCGTGTATAAGCCGACCCCCCTACTTTTGCCCCAAAAACCTGGGAAAACCTATTGACTCGTGTATAAGCCGAGGGTGGACTCCAGCACAGGTATACAGCCCCCAGCAGTGTGGTATACAGGCAGGCCCCAGAGGTATATAATGCAGCAGCCCCAGAGGTATATAATGCAGCAGCCCCAGAGGTATATACAGGCAGGCCCCAGAGGTATATACAGGCAGGCCCCAGAGGTATATAATGCAGCAGCCCCCAGAGGTATATAATGCAGCAGCCCCCAGAGGTATATAATGCAGCAGCCCCCAGAGGTATATAATGCAGCATCCCCCAGAGGTATATAATGCAGCAGCCCCCAGAGGTATATAATGAAGCAGCCCCCAGAGGTATATAATGCAGCAGCCCCCAGAGGTATATAATGCAGCAGCCCCAGAGGTATATACAGGCAGGCCCCAGAGGTATATAATGCAGCAGCCCTCGGAGGTATATAATGCAGCAGCCCCCAGAGGTATATAATGCAGCAGCCCCCAGAGGTATATAATGCAGCAGCCCCCAGAGGTATATAATGCAGCAGCCCCCAGAGGTGTATATACAGGCAGGCCCCAGAGGTGTATACAGGCAGCCCCCAGAGGTGTATAATGCAGGCAGCCCCCAGAGGTGTATAATGCAGGCAGCCCCCAGAGGTGTATATACAGGCAGCCCCCAGAGGTGTATATACAGGCAGGCCCCAGAGGTATATACAGGCAGCCCCCAGAGGTGTATAATGCAGGCAGCCCCCAGAGGTGTATATACAGGCAGGCCCCAGAGGTGTATACAGGCAGCCCCCAGAGGTGTATATACAGGCAGGCCCCAGAGGTGTATACAGGCAGCCCCCAGAGGTATATACAGGCAGCCCCCAGAGGTGTATAATGCAGGCAGCCCCCAGAGGTGTATAATGCAGGCAGCCCCCAGAGGTGTATATACAGGCAGGCCCCAGAGGTATATACAGGCAGCCCCCAGAGGTGTATAATGCAGGCAGCCCCCAGAGGTGTATATACAGGCAGGCCCCAGAGGTGTATACAGGCAGCCCCCAGAGGTGTATATACAGGCAGGCCCCAGAGGTGTATACAGGCAGCCCCCAGAGGTATATACAGGCAGCCCCCAGAGGTGTATAATGCAGGCAGCCCCCAGAGGTGTATATACAGGCAGGCCCCCAGTGGGGTATACAGCAGGCCCCCAGTGGCACTCGCCCCCCCACACTGTGCAGAGCCCCCCTCCCGATGCATTATCTTACCATCCAGCCGCGTCTTCATCACCGCCGGTCCTCCCGTCCATCCTGGCGCGCTGCGTTCCCGGTCTCATGTGACCCGGCGGTCGCAGTCGGATGACGTCATCGCGCCGGGTCACGTGAGAGCCGAACACAGCGCGAGAGGATGGACGGGAGGACGGTGATGAAGACGCGGCTGGATGGTAACATAATGCATCGGGAGGGGGGGCTCTGCACAGTGTGGGGGGGTGAGTGCCATTGGGGGCCTGCTGTATATGGGGGCCTGCTGTATACCCCACTGGGGGCCTGTGAACATCTGGGGGCTGTATGCACGGCTCCCCCTGCCGCTGTGATGGGCGGGGGGAGCCGTGCATATCTAATGAGCGGCCCCACGTGACGGGCCGCTCTGTCCGGAGCCTCCCCACGCCTCCTCCAGCCTCCCCAGCACCCGGACACAGCCCCCACACAGCACATACTGTATAGACCCGTGTATAAGCCGAGGGGGGGACTTTTCAGCCCAATTTTTGGGCTGAAAAACTCGGCTTATACACGAGTATATACGGTAACTTAAAATACAAATATATGTTGCATAACATTGGTGAATGAAGTTGTGGTGCTATTAGAATAATATTTAATATTTTGTGTGACTTCCATGAGCTTGAAGGACTGCATTCATGCGGTTCAACAATGATTCATACAATTTATTAGTGAAGTCATCTAGAATAGCAAAGAATGCTGTCTTACATGCCTCCCAGAGTTCATCTAGATTATTTGGTTTTGTCTTCCAAGCTTCCTCTTTCATCCTACCCCAAACATGCTCAATGATGTTTATGTCTGGTGACTGGGCTGGCCAGTCCTTGAGCACCTTGATCTTTTTTGCCTGGAGGAACTTTCTTGTAAAGATGGATGTATGAGATGGAGTACCATCCTGCTGCAGAATTTGACCATTTATTGATTTGGAATGTAAGAGGTAGATAATACTTCTTGATATTTTAGACTATTGATATTGTCTTCCACCTTGCAAATGTTTTGCACACCCCCATACTGAATGTAACCCCAGACCATGATCTTTCCACTACCAAATTTGGATCTATACGGGCTCCAGTAGGTCTCCTGCAGTATTTGTGGTGGCTGTGGTGTAATTCTACTGAAGATTTATCTGATAAATCCACCTTCTGCTATTTTTCCAGTGTCCATGTGTTTAGCAGGCTGTGGGACTTTGCAAATGCCATACGTTTTTTTATTTGCCTTTTGTTTAGTGCCGGCTTCTGGGCACTGATTTGACCATCGAGGCCATTTCGAGACAGAATCCTACAAACTGTAGTCGACACAGGAACTTCAGGCGACCAGGCCTGTTGGAGCTCTGCTGCAGTGAAATAGGGCCTTGCTGTGCGGTGAAATGAATTGTGTGCATCCTTAGATGTGCTAACAGGAACAGTAAACATGTATGACACGCTTTGCGCTTGTGAAAAAAGCATAGTTTTTATTTACATTTGTAAAATAAGGGCAAAGCATCATACTATAAGGTAATAGTGACAGAAAAGTAATCTACATAAGTTTATTGAGTATATACAGGTAGCTCTGTGGGTAGCAGAGTATACAGTGAGCTGTGTGGGTAGCAGAGTACACAGCTGGCTGCTTGGGTAACAAAGAATATACAGGTGTGTGTGTGGGTCGCAGAGTATACAGGCAGCTGCGTGGGTAGCAGAGTATACAGGCGGTTGCGTTGGTAGCGGAGTATATACAGGCGGCTCTGTGAGTCGCAGAGTATACAGACGGCTCTGTGGGTAGCAGAGTATACAGGTGGCTGCCTGTGTAGGAGAGTATATAGAGGCAGCTCTGTGTGTAGCTGAGTATACAGCGGGCTGCGTGGGTACCAGAGTGTATCCTGGGGGCTCCGTGGGTAGCAGAGCATACAGGCAGCTGCATGGGTATCAGAGTCTACACGGGCGGCTCCGTGGGTAGCAGAGTATATACAGGCAGCTCTGTGGGTAGCACAGTATACAGCCGGCTGCGTGGGTAGCAGAGTATATACAGTTGTCTCTGTGGGTGGCAGAGTATACAGGCAGCTGCGTTGGTAGCACAGTATATATAGGTAGCTCTGTGGGTAGCAGAGTATACAGTCAGCTGCGTGGGTAGCAGAGTATACAGGCAGCTGCGTGGGTAGCAGAGTATGTACAGGCAGCTCTGTGAGTAGCAGAATAAAGAGTCAGCTGCGTGGGTAGCAGAGTATATGCAGGCAGCTCTGTGAGTAGCAGAGTATACAGGCGGCTGCGTGGGTAGCAGAGTATATACAGGTGTCTCTGTGGGTCACAGAGTATACAGGTAGCTGCGTGGGTACCAAAGTATATACAGGTAGCTCTGTGGGTAGCAGAGTATACAGTCAGCTGCGTGGGTAGCAGAATATATATACAGGTAGTTCTGTGGGAAACAGCTTTGTGGGCGTGATGGTGACCTTAATGGGCGTCCTGGTGGGTGGAGAGGTGATGTGACATAATGGCTGTTACCACCGACTTCTTGTATGAGAGCTGCGTACTTCCAGAGTGGAGGAAATAGGGGCGTGTCCTTGCTGTGAGGAAAATTTCATGAAGGCGCATGCCACTGTGGCTGGCGTGACTGCGGCTTACGGTGGGGCGGGAGCGCGCCATCGCTCTTGGGGCTGTGAATGGTGACGTAACCGTTGGGGACGTGACTGCGGCTGGGGGTGGCGCAGAAGTGCGCCAGCGCTCGCGGGTCTGAGTCCGTGAATAGCGGCTCGCGAAGGCGCTGCGCGCGATCGCTCGGGACGGTGCCGCGGTGCATACCGGAATAGCAGCACAACATTGGTGATTATATATATAGATATCTGTGAGTGTGCAGCGATGCAGAAATCCAGGAGGGGGCCGGGGGACAGCGGGCAGGTGCGGGCAGGAGGGGGCCGGGGAAGAGCGGTCGGGTGTGAGCAGGTGAAGGCTAGGGAACAGCGGCCGGGTGCGGGCAGGAGGGGGCTGGTGAAGAGCGGGCAGGAGAAGGCTAGGGAACAGCGGGCGGGTTCGGGCAAGAGGGGGGCCCCTCCTGGCCGCTCTCAAGCGCTGTTCCCGGACGTCATCCTGCGTGCAGCAGAGTATACGGGGCTCATTGGTTAGCAGAGTATATGGGGGTTGAGTGCTTAGCAGACTTTACGGCGGCTCATTGGTTAGCAAAGTATACGGCGGCTCATTGGTTAGCAGAGTATACAAGGACTCAGTGGTTAGCAGAGTATACGGGGGCTCAGTGGTTAGCACAGTATACGCTGGCTCAGTAGTTAGCACTGTATACAGAGCCTCAGTGGTTAACACTCTATAGTGGCTCAGTGGTTGGCACTGTATATGGTGGCTCAGTGGTTAGCACTGTATATGGTGGCTGAGTGGTTAGCACTGTATACGGTGGCTCAGTGGTTAGCACTGTATACGGTGGCTCAGTCGTTAGCATTGTATATGGTGGCTCAGTGGTTAGCACTGTATACGGTGGCTCAGTGGTTAGCACTGTATACGGTTGCTCAGTGGTTAGCACTGTATATGGTGGCTCAGTGGTTAGCACTGTATACGGTGGCTCAGTGGTTAGCACTGTATATGGAGGCTCAGTGGTCAGCGCAGGATGGGGGCAGAGTGGTCAGCGCAGGATGGGGGCAGAGTGGTCAGCGCAGGATGGGGGCAGAGTGGTCAGCCCAGCATGAGGGCAGAGTGGTCAGCGCAGGATGGAGGCTCAGTGGTCAGCGCAGGCTGGAGGGCTCAGTGGTCAGTGCAGGCTGGAGGCTCAGTGGTCAGCGCAGGATGGAGGGTCAGGGTCAGTGGTCAGTGGTCAAGGATGGAGGCTGAGTGGTCAGCGCAGGATGGAGGCTGAGTGGTCAGCACAGGATGGAGGGCCAGTGGTCAGCACAGGATGGAGGGCCAGTGGTCAGCGCAGGATGGAGGGCCAGTGGTCAGCGCAGGATGGAGGGCCAGTGGTCAGCGCAGGATGGAGGGCCAGTGGTGAGCGCAGAATGGAGGTGTGGTGGTCAGCACAGGATGGAGGCTCAGTGGTGAGCACAGGATGGAGGCTCAGTGATGAGCAGAGGATGGAGGGTGAGTGGTCAGTGCAGGATGGAGGGTCAGTGGTCAGTACAGGATGGAGGCTCAGTAGGCAGCGCAGGATTGAGTGGTCAGCGCAGGATGGAGGCTGAGTGGTCAGCGCAGGATGGAGGCTCAGTGGTCAGCACAGGATGGAGGTTCAGTGGTCAGCACAGGATGGAGGCTCAGTGGTCAGCACAGGATGGAGGCTCAGTGGTCAGCATAGGATGGAGGCTCAGTGGTCAGCACAGGATGGAGGCTCCGTGGTCAGCGCAGGATGGAGGCAGAGTGGTGAGCGCAGGATGGAGGCAGAGTGGTGAGCGCAGGATGGAGGCAGAGTGGTCAGCACAGGATGGAGGCAGAGTGGTCAGCGCAGGATGGAGGCTCAGTGGTCAGTGCAGGATGGAGGCTCAGTGGTGAGCACAGGATGGAGGCTCAGTGGTGAGCAGAGGATGGAGGGTGAGTGGTCAGCGCAGGATGGAGGCTCAGTGGTCAGCACAGGATGGAGGCTCAGTGGTCAGCACAGGATGGAGGCTCAGTGGTCAGCACAGGATGGAGGCTGAGTGGTCAGCGCAGGATAGAGGCTCCATGGTCATTGCAGGATGGAGGCTGCGTGGTCAGTGGTCAGCGCAGGATGGAGGCAGAGTAGTCAGCGCAGGATGGAGGCAGAGTGGTAAGCGCAGGATGGAGGGCCAGTGGTCAGCGCAGGATGGAGGGACAGTGGTCAGCGCAGGATGGAGGGCCAGTGGCCAGCGCAGGATGGAGGGCCAGTGGTGAGCGCAGAATGGAGGCGCGGTGGTCAGCGCAGGATGGAGGCTCAGTGGTGAGCACAGGATAGAGGCTCAGTGGTGAGCAGAGGATGGAGGGTGAGTAGTCAGCGCAGATGGAGGGTCAGTGGTCAGCGCAGGATGGAAGCTGAGTGGTCAGCGCAGGATGGAGGCTCAGTAGTTAGCACAGGATGGAGGTTCAGTGGTCAGCACAGGATGGAGGCTCAGTGGTCAGCACAGGATGGAGGCTCAGTGGTCAGCACAGGATGGAGGCTCAGTGGTCAGCACAGGATGTCACATGACCGCTCATTACCGGGTGAGACGGAGCGGCCGGTGAGAGGGGGACGGGTAGGGGTAATGGAGCAGTGGGGGGGCTGCAATGGAGGGGGGGTGCGCAATGGTGTGGTGGGGGGGGCCGCAATGTAGGGGGGTGTGCAATGGAGAGGTGGGGGCCACAATGGAGGGGGGTGGAGCGCAATGGAGCGGTGGTGATGGAATGGGGCGGGGGAGAGGGCGATGGAGCGAGGAGGGGAGGGAATGGAGTAGCGGGTGGCGGTGGGAAAGTGGAGTCGGTGCGGTGACTCCACTTGGAGCGGTGGTGATGGAATGGGGCGGGGGAGAGGGCGATGGAGCGAGGAGGGGAGGGAATGGAGTAGCGGGTGGCGGTGGGAAAGTGGAGTCGGTGCGGCGACTCCACCTGTTCTGTTCTATCCAGGGCTATCAGGTTCTGTCCGATGTTTCCTGCAAAACACTGGACAGAACCTGACACACCACAATTGTGGTGTGAAACCGGCCTTAGACCGCAGGTGAGCTAAAAGACAGGGGAGTGTCTGGCTAAAGCTGATTCTTCACACACCTGAGTGTCTAAGGCTATATTCATACACAGCATTATTGCCGCGTTTTGTGAGATCTGTTTTTGGTGCAGAAACTGCACCAAGAAGAGATCATCACGAAGCACACCCTTCTGTGTGTGAATGCTGCTGCGTTTTCTGCTGTGCTTTACTTTCCTCGCTGCGCTCCCCTGGTGATCTCTAGTAGTGTCCTCTCATCCTTGGAGACCATAGCGAGTGCTGCCTCTAGGACCCTCGCCTGGTCATGTGACCTGATGATGTCGCATGGTACAGTTCCAGGTCCTCTCGCCAGATAGTAGACATGTCATTTTTTTTTTACGGTTCCACTTTTGCACCCAAAAGCGGATCTATAAAAAATGCAGTGTCTGAATGCCAAATAGTAAAATGCAATGACTTGGCTGGGACTGCCAACATCACTGCATTGCACTGCAACTAGTGTATCCATACAAAGCTCTACAATTACACACCGTGTGAATGTAGAAACTCGCCCCAGTGGGGGTCGTGGGTTACTCGGATTCGGGCCTTTCTCAACGTCCTCAAGTGTCTTGGGGACTGTCACGGTGGCGTGACCCAGTCCGAGGTCATCTTAGATGGGCAGTCAATAAAAAGGGGAAAAGAATTTTTGGATTAAAAGGATTTGTTGGGGGTGATTGTCATGACACCACCCATGGTATGCAGTCGTTGGTGACCGCTGCTGCAGACTGGGACCTCTGGGGATGATGGAATGGCAGCAGTGATGGTATCACTCCCCACGGGTGCAGCGGGGTCCTCAGGGCATCGGGAGTAAGGGGGCATATTGGTGTGCTGGAGAGCCAGTGCGGCTGAGCTGGCTACATGGCAGGATCAGGACTTCTCCCACCCAGGCTCCTGCTGCGTGCATGGTGTGGCAGTCTACCGCCCCTCAGGCAGGAATTAACAGTCTGAAAGAATGCTGAGTTCCAGGCCTGGTTTATTGAGCTCTCTACCACACGCAACACAAGTTACAGCTCAAGCACAGTGATGGTCCGGGTAGCCCTTAGCAACCAGGATGGCTTGCTAAGTACACCCCTTTCACGTGCCTTCCCTCATGGGCCTCTCTTCCTCAGCGCTGCTTGCTCCCCTCCTTCCTGCACGCGCCTCCACGCACAAAGCCTCAATCCAGCAGCCACAGGCTTTCGTGGGGTGACCAGCCATGTCCTCCTGGCCCTAGTAGGCTGCCTTCTTGGTTGATGTGCTGGGAGTTGGCCACAGCTCCTCAAGATCTCGTGGCCACTGATTCTGTGGTTGGAGCGCGGAGTCTCCTCGCCACCTTCATGGCCGGGTCCTTGGTTCTCGCCCTGCCCCTCTGCTTCACTTCAGATTCGGGCACACGGGTGGATCTCTCACTACCCGTGCCCTTTGGGCTCTCCACTGTCTCCTCGTGGTCTCTGGCCTCCGGACCTGGGACGAGCCTCATCTCTGCTCAACTCCTCCTGGTTCTTTCTCTCTGCTCTCTCATCGCTGACCTCCTCCTCCGACTGACTTCCTTTGACTGACCTCTACTTCCTGTGGTGCTTTTCCTTTGTCCCTTTCCTTTCCTTGACCCCTTCCTGCTCCCTTTCCACCCACCACCTTTCTCCCACAGCCGTCTCACGGGCTGCCTGAGCCATCCCACTACCTGGGTTAACCTGCTATCCCTGGGACTGTGTGTGTTGGGTGTTTTTGCGGGTGACTGAAGTTACCAAACCTAGTTGCCACAGCCGGGAATACTGCCCCCGGGTGTGGGTGCAGTACCCCTTAGTGTCGGCCAGACGGCTATGGCGTCACACTCCCCCTTGGCAAAGATTAACACGTCCTCATGCTAAGAGATGGGTTAAATGATGTTGCAATTAGAACTCAAAAGATTTTTGTAAAACATTAAACAGCCATAATAGCAGTAATGAACAGAATCTAAAAATGAAAATTTACAAAAACCAAGAAAAGTCTACAGAGTCTTGAAATGGTAAAACTAAAAAAAAAACTGAAAAGTTTAAAAAACACAGTCACTACGGCGCTTAGCCATTCCACCGTTGGCTGGTGAAGTTATTTAAGAAACTGTCTTTACCACAACCAGTCCTGTAGTTTATGGGTCCATTTTTTTATTAAAAGTTCAAGAATATGCGAGAGTTCATAAATTAAGTCCTGTAGGCACGGTATGCTTGGTGGTTACATTGTTACTTAGTTGCATAGAAAATGAAACACATCTACATTTTAAACTGCTTAACTGTCCATTTGACGCGTATTTCTCCTAACTAATGGTTTGGCTAGGCATTACTACTAAACATTCACACCTATAACCAGTTATAACTACTCACACACAACTTAACTGGGTTAACTTCTGTCTATTTACATTATGGCATTCTAAAGTTCTGCTTACTGCTAGTGCTTCCGTGGTTGAGCCTCTGGGTTCAGGCTTCTATTTGGCCTTGGAAACATAATGTCTAGCTGGTGAGTAGGTAGGGCAGCCTGAAGAGAACTTGCAGCTCTGTCCCTGGCTGCCGAGTCCGATGCAGCAACTAGGTCTGAAGCTGCTGCTGGCTGTCTGTCCAGGCTTGGTGCTGCAGCCGGTGTTAAAGCTGCCAGGCTTGGTGCTGCAGCCTTTCTCTAGCACAAGAGTCACTGACCTTACTGATTCTGGGATCCTCTCCAGGCCACTGGGGAGTCCGTTTCCTCGACCCCATGTGCCAGAATCCTCCGGGCACTACTTGCCATGGCGCCGCTACAGTTCTCTGTTCTCCAGACCTCCTGGTCCACTAGGGTACCTGGTCCGGGTCCTTCTCCAGGCCGCTGTGGGAGTCCTCTGCTGTCATCCCATGGTTCGGATTTCCTTGGCCTTGCTCCGCCATCTTGGACATCACATCAACGCTGGAGTTCCCGCCACACCACCTGCTGTTCGCGCCAGAGTCTAGATCTGCCCCCTCCTTTCGTGGATGTGCCTCTGCTCTCTGGCCATTGGTCACACCCCTGGGTGGAGTGACACAGTCCTTTTGTCCACCCTCCCAACTCTCCTAGGGCGAAGGCAGTGTAGGCCATTTTTTGCGCTGTGTGCTTGCCTGGCCCACGATGGGGGACTGCGACACGCCCACTAGCCAGCACATGCTCTAAGGCTCCTGTGGCTACCATTAGTCCGGCTTATCAAGCACAGTCTCTGAGTTCAGTTCATAAGGCACACAGGACCCAGCAGTAAGGGGTTGGTAAATCTGTTAGTGATGCCAAGTTTGATTTGCCCCAGTGGGGGTCATGGGGTATTTAGAGCCCGGCCTTTCTCGATGTTCTCGAGCATCTTGGGAGCTGTCACAATGGTGTGACCTGGTCCATGGCCACTCGGGATGGGCGGTAAATAAAAAATGGAAAAGAGTTTTTGGGTTAAAGGGATTCGTGGGGGGTGGTTGTCGTGACGCCACCCGTGGTATACAGTTGTTGGTGACTGCTGCTGCAGACTGGGACCTCTGGGAATGTGGGATTCTCAGCAGCGATGGTATTGCTCCCCACAGGTGGATTGGGGTCTCCAGGGCATTGGGAGGAAGGGGGATATTGGAGTGCTGGAAAGCTAGCGGAGCTGAGCTTGCTGTGGGGCAGGATCAGAACTTCTCCCAGGCAGGCTCCTGCTGCCTGCACGGTGTGGAAGTCTACCGCTCCTCAGGCAGGAAATAAACAGTCTGACACAATGCTGAGTTCCAAACCCAGTTTACTGAGCTCTCTTGCACACGCAACACAAGTTAGAGCTTGAGTACAGTGGTGGTCCGGGTAGTCCGTAGCAACCATGATGGCTTGTCCAGTACACCTCTTTCGTGTGCCTTCCCTCATGGGCCTCTCTTCCTCTGCGCTGCTTGCTCTCCTCCTTCCTGCATGAGCCTCCACGCACAGAGCCCCAATCCTGCAGCCACGGGCCTTTGTGGGGCAACCTGCCATGTTCCCCTGGCCCTAGTATGGCTGCCTTTTCAGCGGATGTGCCAGGAGTTGGCCACAGCTCAAGAACTCATGGCTCCCGGTTCTGTGGTTGAAGCGTGGAGTCTCCTTGCCACCTTCAGCGCTGGGTCCCTGGTTCTCGCCCTGTCCCTCTGCTTCACTTCAGATTCGGGCGCATGGGTGGATTGCTCACTACTCGTCCCCTTTGTGCTCCCTCTGTCTCCTCGTGGTCTCTGGCCTCGGGACCTGGAACAAGCCTCATCTCCTGGTTGACCTCCTCTGCCGACTGAGATATTCTGACTGACCCCTACTTCCTATGGTGTTTTTCCTTTATCGCTTTCCTTTCCCTTACCACTTCCTGCTCCCTTTCCACCCACCACCTTTCTCCCACCGCCATCTCACGGGCTGCCTGAGCCATCCCACTACCTGGGTTAACATGCTATCCCTGGGACTGTGTGTGTTGGGTGTTTTTGCGGGTGACTGAATTTACCAAACCTAGTTGCCACAGCAACAGTGGCTACCAGACTGCTGGGTCGCCACACTAGCCTAAGTGAATATATTCTCTATGTTAATGGGATTAGTTTATCTCTGTACATTTGGGGAGCAGGAGCTGCCCTTGAAGACTTATGGCCAGGAGGCCAGATCTCATGCTTAGGAGCAGGTGGATTCTTGGAAGGCATTAGGTTCAGGGACCATGTAAAGCCTCTTTTGCTTGGGCCCAGCTGGTGCTCTGGAAGAAACTTTTGAGTAGTTGCTCTCAGTGCTTGGAGCAAACATTGTCCTGGAATGCACCTGGTATGGAAGCGTGGAAACAGCCGACATCCTGGAAGGTACATGACGAGAAGACCACAGGGATATTTAGGAATTCACATCCTGCTGATGATCTGGATCTGACATGAGTTGATGATCCCAGTGAGGCAATTTCCTTGATGATGGACTGAAAGGTCTGTGTGTGGGTTGTGATGCCTGCACTGACTAACACTTTAATAAACTATGAAAGTAAATGCCAGGCAGGCATATCCACCATTGGAACAGACTGGTATGTCACTAATGTTCTGTTGAGGTATGAAAGTAAATGCCAGGCAGGCGTATCTGCCATTAGAACAGATTGGTAAGTCACTAATGTTCCGTTAACGTAAATGAACTGTATCATTTATGCGGTTTATGATGTGTTAATAAACTGCTGGACTTTGTTTTACAGAAAAACGTGCCTGTTTGCCTCAATCCCGCTACCATTGCTGTGTCCCCCAACATGCTCAATGAGCAAGTCACCACACAACCTGTGCAATTTAAAATGATATAATAAAATAATGAGCGTTTGTTTATTCTTTCTATTGAAAAAGTTATAATAAACCACTAATTCAGATTAACCATTCTATATTCAAATGATGCGAAAAAACTCCAATAAAATGATCAAATACTTTATTAGGAACAACAGAGTGAAATACTTAGGCTGCTTTCAAATTGCGATTTTTGGGGATCCATGGCTGTTTGTTGTGAAATGGATCCGATATGGCCCCAATGTATCCCTATGGGCAACAGATTGGATTTTCCCTTAATGGCAACCGATTTGTGTCGTATCTGATTGTGTCCGATTTTTTGCTGTACCCAAAATTGGAGACTGCTCCGATTTTGGGCACAGTGGACCAAATCGGACAGAATCGGATCCGACATGATCGCGGCAATTAACATGGGGGCGTATAGAGCAACAGGTCAGAGAAAACAGCTGATCATTTCTCAGACCCAAATTTATTGTACTGCTAAGTACGCTAAAACTTCTCTTTACCGTCTAATTTCACTTCCGCAATATATCATATACCGTGTTTCCCCGATAGTAAGACCCCCCCGAAAGTAAGACAGGGTGGGGGGTGACGGGGGTCTGCTAATGTAAGACCCCCCCGAATGTAAGGCAGGGTAGGGGGGAGGGGGGTCTTACTATCGGGGAAACACGATGGCGGGGTTTACATGCATACATACACACGTACAGACACATGCATACACATATATACACACCATACACACCACACACACACATAGCACCGCTTCTTACCGGGTCCGGTGTGGGGTCCCCGATGGTCCTGTGCCGTCCTCTGTGCTCCGGTCCGGTCCCTGAGATGATCCGCTGCCGTCCGCCGTGTTCCGGTGCCGGTCCTAGGCTCCATGGTCCCTGCTCTTCCGGAGTTCAGGCTGCAGCTCCGCCCAGGTCATAGTGTGGGCCAATCAGCATAGCGGCGCTGACGTCAGAGGCAAGCGCCCGATGACGCTTGCTTGAGCGCCACTATGCTGATTGGCCCACACTATGACCTGGGCGGAGCTGCAGCCTGAACTCCGGAAGAGCAGGAACCATGGAGCCTAGGACCGGCACCGGAACACGGCGGACGGCAGCGGATCATCTCGGGGACCGGACCGGAGCACAGAGGACGGCACAGGACCATCGGGGACCCCACACCGGACCCGGTAAGAAGCGGTGCTATGTGTGTGTGGTGTGTGTGTGTGTGTGGTGTGTATATATGTGTATGCATGTGTCTGTCTGTATGTGTGGGAATGTGTGGATGGATGGATGGATGGTGGGGCCCCAATGTAAGGCCCCCCCCGAAAGTAAGACAGGGGGCCACTTTTGGCCACAAAAAGAATGTAAGACCCTGTCTTACTTTCGAGGAAACACGGTACATATACATACATACATTCATACATACATATATACATATACATACATTACAGAAGTGAAATTAAGTAAAAGCAAGTGTTAAATATAAAAAAACTAGTAAAAAGGCCCGATGCTGTTGCATCGGGAGTTCAATGAAATGAATATTGGGTAAGTTTAGAGCTGGAAATGGGAGCAGTAGAGACAGAGGAGAACGTCAGCAGTGGGGCGGTCCGTAGGCGGGTAGAGGCTGGGCAGCTGTGGTGAGGCGTGTGATGTGACCGAGAGGGTGGGTGAAGGTGGCATGCAAACTGTGAGGTAAAGTGCGGCTCGCGATGGGGCATGCACGCCATTGCTGGCGCGGTGGCCCTGGCGCATACATTGCAGTTGCTAGGATGCCGCAAGTGAGAGGCAAGCGGCAGTTCGCGATGGCGCATGCGCGCCATCAGTTGCGCGGTGGGCACGGCGCATGCGCTGCGATTGCTACGATGCGGCAAGTGAGAGGTAAGCGGCGGGTCACGATGGTGCATGCGCTCCATTGTTCGCAACGCCGCAAAGGATGCTGTAATAGCGGCACTCGTGATTATGTAAGTAGAGGATTATGGTAATACTACTTGACCTAAAACTGGAAAGGTTTAGTCAGCTTTTATGTCAGATAGTGTTAAAAAAATGGATATGTGTATTTTTTATAGGTGTGTAAACGTGTAGTTTTGAGTGTACATAAATAGCGTGTATAATGTATTATACATGTACAAACACACTCAATATATAGACACATACATTATATATAGACATATATGTGGACGCATTCCTGGATTACACACCTTACACACATACTTACATTATGTAGACTGATATAGGCCATGTTCACACACATGGTGCTATTGAGTGTACATGCGTTTTTCAGCTCCACTTGCGTTTTTTTCCCCCAGTCCAAAAAACGCTGCATGCAGCGTTTTTTGGGTGCTGGAAAAAAAACGCAGGGGTGGTTTTCTAAAAACGCATGTGTTTTTTTAACATGGTGCCCTATGGGAAACGCATGCGTTAACGCAGGACACCTATAGGCACTTGCGTTAACGCATGCGTTAATGCTAGCGTTTTTAAAAGGCTCATTGAGGCACCCTGCGTTAACGCTAGCGTTTTTGCCTGCGTTTTTGGCCAAAAAATGACTAAGTCCAAAAAAGTGTCAAATCCTTTCAGACACACAAGGGACACTTTTTGGCACTTTTAGAAAAACGCAGGTGGTTTTTTTCCTGCTAAAAAACGCGAATTGAGTGTGAACATGGCCACAGATATACACACATATTGTATAGAAACATTACACAGAGTATACTCACATTACACACAGTATAGAGACACTTTATATACACATATTACACACAGTATACACACATTAGACACAGTATACACACATTACACACAGTATACACACAGTATACAGACAATACACACAGTATACACACATTATACAGAGTATACACACATTACACACAGTATACACACATGACACTCAGTATACACACATTACACACACATTGTATATATACATGACACATTGTATAGACACACAGTATGCACACATGACACACATTACACACAGTATACACACAGTATAGACACATGACAGACAGTATACACACATTACAGACAGTATAGACACATTACACACATTACACACAGTATAGACACATTACACACAGTATAGAAACATTACACACAGTATACACACACTTTGTATACATACATTACACAATGTACACACACACAGTATGCACACATTAGACACATTACACACACATTGTATACATACACACAGTATAGACACTTTGTATAGACACATTACAGACAGTATACACACATTAGACAGAGTATAGACAGATTACACACTGTATACACACATTACACACAGTATACACACATTACACACACATTGAATATATACTTTACACATTGTATACACACACAGTATGCAAACATTAGACACATTACACAAACACTGTATACATACATTACACACAGTATACAGACACTTTGTATAGACACATTACAGACAGTATACACACATTAGACAGAGTATAGACAGATTACACACTGTATACACATTACACACAGTATACACACATTACACACATATTGTATACATACAGTAGACATTGTATACACACATAGTATGCACACATTACACACACATTGTATACATAAATTACACACACATTGTATACACACAGTATACATACATTACACACAGTACAGAGACTTTGTATAGACACACACAGTATACAGACAGTGGCTGTTGGTGTCCGCACCCTGAAGTGACAGCTGTTGTCCGGGACTGGTGTCCCCTACTCAGTGACACATGATGCCCCGGGGCCGGCTCTATTAGCACTGTTATGTTTGCCTGTGAGGGCGGATTACTGTAGGCTCCTGGCCAGGGCGTGTGTGTGAGGCCGGGGAGGGTGGAGGGCGGCGTGAACACCGTGTCCACCATAACACAGAGGATCCTGGGCTCCTCCTGGCCTCTTCCCGCCCCTGCGCCCTTGATACCCGGAGACAGTGCGGCCTGTGGGGCAGATCGTCTTGTTGAAGAGTCAGCATCGCTGAGGCTGGTCGTTTGCGGCGGCGGCTCCAGCATCGCGAGAGTGAGGCGAGATCTCGCGGTGTTTGGTGCAGACACTGAGGGGATCTGGGGATAGGGGCGGGACGGGCCGTGATGTCATACATGCAGTGTGCAGCTGTGTGGGGGGCTGGGGTCGGAGTGGTGATAAGTCCGGTCGCACTGTGTGCTCGGTATATAAAGAGATATATATGCTCACCTCTCCAGCATGTCCTCTGATGTCGGCATCTATCTTCCACGGTTTGAGAAACTAGCTGGGTGGAGCTAACCGATCAGCTGATCGGTCACATGACCGGTTACTGCGATAACTGCGGTCATATGACCGATCAGCTGATCAGGTAGCACCGCCTCCCCAGGTCCTTCAACCATCGGGAGATAGATGGAGTTCATCAGGGGACTCGCGGGAGAAGTGAGCATATATATTTTTTATTTTTAACACTTGCTTTTACTTAATTTCACTTCCGCAATGTATGTATATGCATTGCAGAAGTGAAAGTGCCCCGCTTGCCTCCTCTCCAGCTCTTTCTGTGTCCGGGTCTGTGAAAATCACGGACCCGGACACAGAAATAGCATCAGGAGGCACCCATGCGATCCTGTCCTTTCCTGTCCTTGAGGTCCTGCAAAAAGTAGGATCCCCACAGACAGGAAAAAATTGCAATGTGAAACCAGCCTTGCAAACAGTCAGACCTTCAACAAGGGGTGGTCGTGAGTATACACACATGATAGTGGGGGACTTCAAAAGAACAGAAGCCCGTGTCAAAGCAAAGACCAGTACACAAATGCAGTTAGCAATCCTCACTCTTAGCTATGGACTAGGGATGAGCGAGTAGAATCGTTACTATTCGGTACTCACCGAATAGTAATGATATTCGGGCTACTAGCTCCCCCCCGAGTTTCTTGGGATTACTAGGGAGTAGCTAGTAGTCCTTTAACGTTTGCAGTGTATCTATATATACACTGCGAAAGTGCACTAAAAGTGAATAAAAGTTGTTAAAAAATAAAAAAATCATACTCACCTATCCGATGACTGCACCGAGACCGATAAAGAAGACATCTGATCAACGCGAAGGACCTGTGAGTCTGACAGCCAATCAAATGGCTGGTAGCAATCTGGCCGATCAGATGGCCAGACGTCACAAACCATGTGATCGCTACCAGCCACCTGATTGGCCAGATTGCCAGGTCATTGATGCACGTTCAAGACCTGGCAATCTGGCCAAATTTTTTTCAAATTATATATATATATATATACACAGTTGTGGCCAAATTAGATTAAATTGTTTAGGTCCATAACTAAGGGGTAATTCACACACTGCATCATCACTAGTGATATTGCTGAAACATCACTGGTTTTGTGACATAACAGCGACCTCTCCAGCGATGTCGCTATGTGTCATACCAGCGACCAGGCCCCTGCTCTGAGGTCGCTGATCACTAAAAATCATTCAGGACCATTTTTTGGTCCTTGGTCTCCAGCTGGTCAGCACGCATCGGCGTGTGTGACAGCGAGAGACCAATGATCAGCGACCTCACAGCCAATGCCCAACCAGGTCGTATCGCTGGTGGGATCGCTGGAAAGTTTCAGAGTGTAAAGGGGCCCTAAAGGCCCTGTCACACATAACGATGGCTCCAACGATCCTGACAGCGATAACGACCTGCCGGGATCGCTGGAGCATCGTTACCTGATCGCTGGGGAGCTGTCAAACAGGCAGATCTCCCCAGCGGTCAGGGACCAGGGAGCCACCTCCCACATCGCTGAAGGCGATGTCAGCATCCTTACAGGCAGCGCTAAGCAGGGAGAACACTGGTAACTATGATAAACAGCAGGTATCCAGGCAGCGCGCGCTGACTGGTTACCCGTTGTTTATCATAGTTACCAGGGTACTCCCTGCTTACAGGCAGTGCTAAGCAGGGAGGACGCTGGTAACCATGGTAAACGCTGGGTATCTAGGCAGCGCGCGCTGCCTGGATACCCAGTGTTTACCATAGTAACCAGCACGGGGAGGTCACAGATCGCTGGTTTCTCGCGGTCACACGCAGTGATGCATGGTGACCAGTGGGAAACCAGCGATCAAAAAATGACCCGCAGCACTTTGCAACGATCAGCGACCTCACAGCAGAGGCCTGATTGCTGCAAAGTGTCACACAGAACGACATCGCTGGGGAGATCGTTGTAACATCACAGTTACAACGATCTCTCTAACGATATCGTTATGTGTGACTGGGGCTCTAGAGTGAGGATTGATTAGATAACTGCATTTGTGTACTGGTCTTTGTTTTGGCACGAGCTTTTGTTTTTTTGAAGTCCCCCACTATCACGTTTGTATACTCTACTCATGTCTAATCCTTGTTGAAGGTCACACTTTTTCTAAGTGTTTCTCTCTATTGTTCCTAATAAAGTATTTGATAATTTTATTGTTGTTGTTTTGTATTATTTGAATTTAGAATGGTTATTCTGAATTAGTGGTTTATTATATGTTTGAGATGTGATCCAGTGTTTAGGATTCTTGACATGTGGAATATTTGAACCATCGGTTTACATATTAAAAAAGTAAGCAGCAGTACAGTTATTATATAAGTGTTTAATAATAAAATATAACTTAAAAACACTACAGCATCGACTCAAAAAACAATAGGCCTTATATAATGAAACCTATGGAAAAATTTAAAGATGTTGCTGCAACAACTATGAATGAACAGATAAAAACCATTTGCTAGTCTGAACAAGTGCATCTCAAAACGCATATGTGCATTTTGTATATGATTGTTTGCATGTTTGTACTATACATAGAGGGTTAAAACATATATTCATTTGGTTTATATGCTCCTTGGATTCAGACCTTGTCCTATATTAATTAATAAGAGAATCTGTTTGATAGCTGAATGAGTAATTAAAGGGACAAGCTGGCAATTCTGGAGGAAGGAGTGTGGCAGAAGGAATAAACAGGTGACAGGGTAGGAGGACATGAACAGGATATAACATGGGTGATGTGGGTGTTTGTTGGCTATGCCGTATCTCTGTGTCTGGTATATTAAAATGTTACTGTAGTTATTGAAGTTTTGTGTTACAGGATCTACATTTCTGATGAACTACAAGTATTAAAAAAAAGGATAAAAGGTTTTATATTTAATAGATTGATTCATTGGCAATATAAAACTGAAATAACAAAAGAATGGAAATAAAAATAAAAACTGGAAACCGCATAGTCCTCATTTTGACCAAGATAAATTGTAGTTGTTTTTCAGAGTGAAAATGTTTAGGGGGCAGAGGAGGAGAAGAAGTAGAAAAATAAATATCTCTCTAAATTTCTAATATGGGAATTCCTATTATAGACAAATATGACATATCAACAGTATAGTCGGAGCTTTCTCTTCTAGAAGTCACAAAACTCATCAAAATGGGGGTCCCATGTTCTCAAGTGGCACTGAAGAGTAAAAATACAATGTGGCCGCACACATTCAGATATTTTCATTGTACATTATGGGAGTTAGTAAAACTGTTGACATATTCACAACTTCATCTACTTTTCTATGGAGTTCCAAATCAGTCAGAGAGGGGTCTATCTATGCAAATGATGCTAACTTTTGAAACGGTGTTGGGATGAGGTCTCAGTTACGGCGAGGCAGGGCCTTGGCTGAGGAGCAGGCCTGGTTTTGTAGCACACACTCTGGACGGCTCCCAAGTACAACAGTTCATTATGGGATTATCCTCGGTAAGGGCCAAAGCAGACAAGTCTAAGGGTACCATCACACGCCGCAATTTTACCTGGCAATCATAAAGACAATATGTCGCTCCGGAGCAATCGCCGTGAAATTGCCTCACAGTTGCGACGTGTGTTTGGGGAATTTTGCGGCGATAAATCGCCTCTCGGCTGTCGCTTGATTCCTGAGCACTGCTCAGAAATCAGCCGCAATCATGAAGGCGAGATTTCCGTGTTGTGGTGTGTGATAGGGCGATAGTGATCGAAAGAGCGTTAGCTAGGACTTCCCGTAGGTGTGCCGCAACCGTTCTGTAGTCCGCGCCCCGTGTTGGCTACTATGTTCCCATTGGCTGTCAGTTCACAGGGTGCCATATTTGAAGAGCTGTCACTTCAGCACCACACACATCTTCGCCTACACAACCGTCCACTAAATCTGTGCAATTATGCCGCACCATTGAATAGCGCAAGCTATGTTGGGCGCGTATATTACAAGTTGCGCTTTGTCGAGTATAGTGCCACATGACAGCCCAGATGTTGCCCTACACATCGCAGATGGGTGGCATGGGCTACGCACTGCAATCGGCTGTGAATTAGGTGACGCTGATGGGTACATTATACTGCTTCCACTCCACAGACGGCTACCTTGTTTGCTGCCTTAACATTGTTTGGCGGCACCAGTGGGCGTGGTGACATCATCACATTTCATTTCCTTCCTCCCTGCCTGTCAGGTGCCCGCCCTTCCCCTGCACATAGGATACAAAATACAGAAAAGGTTTGCGCCAAACTGCTTTCATTAAATTGTGGGTTCGGTGAATGATCCCCTCTGCTCACCTTCTATTGTTGTGCCTGTCCGCACAACTGGAGTAAGAGTTAAATCTGTCTCCCAGCTGGGCTCTCCTAGTTGGGCTCCAAGCAGCGAGGTGAAAAGTGCACGTATTTCCCGTGTGTCCCGGTGCACGTGACAGCTCGGGGGGAGTGATGGTGTGACGTCTGCCAGGTCCTGTATTCCTAAGCTGCTCTGTATCACGCTTCCCAACAGGGAAGAAATTTGCAGCTCCAGATAAAACGAGTGATATTGTAAGCACTAAGGTACATTAACAGGACACGGCTCACATAATTATTACCTTTCAGCTTTAATGATTCAGCATACGGATCCCTTTAGCCACAACGCGTTTCAGCGCCAATTGCGCCTTTTTCAAGTGATCCTTAAGGTAATACTTATGTGAGCCGTGTCCTGTTAATGTACCTTAGCGCTTACAATATCACTCGTTTTATCTGGACCTGCACATAGGATAACAGTCATGGCGGTGGCACAGCGCGCTGCCACATGGGGTCTGGCACAGCTAATGGTTCTGATAGACCTGCATGACCGCCATGAGTACTGGTGTGATCAGTGTCACCAGCACCCACAGCTGCGCAAGCAGATCCAGCGGGCCCTGCTCCAGATACTGGGGGTGGAGAGGAGCCGCAAGCAGATCCAGAAGAAGATTGCAGACCTGAAACACAAATCCCCAGGGCGCATTGTGGACATTCGTGCCCGGCTTGCCAGGCTGCGTGGTGAGTATGTGACAATGCTAAACACACACATGGCAACTATCCTACTCCAAACACTACACAAACATCATGTGTTATTGGGACATGGCACATAGTGTGACATGAAGCAGCATGTGGACCTGTCACCAATGTGCATCTGCATGTTGTTCACACTGCAACATGAAGTTGCTGAATAAACGCATATGTTTTTGGACTGGCGACACCTAGAGTGGTCATTGACCTGTGTGTTGTCGAACATAGCTGTGTAATGCCACCAAAGTAGTGGTCTACATATTCATGCACTTTAGAAGGGCCACATCACACCTGGCTGCACATATGTGCGCAGTCTGACACATAGCATTGCACAACACATTCATCACAATTGGGAAAAGGGACTAAAAGCTGACTGCTATGTTTTTTACCCCATGGTGGCACCACCAGTTGCTTACTGTCTGCTGTTGTGTTTTGAGGCAAAATCCATCCTCTAGTAAGTCAAGGGTGTTTGACATCACAAATATGTGCTCTCTGGTGTTGTGGGCGTGTTCAAAAAAAGAGTGGCCCCTAACCATAGTGTCGGTGTGGACAAAACCCTTTCTGCCTAGCCTTGACGCCGTCATTACATTGATACACAAACAGTATGTGTTTGCTGTATGTTGTGTTATGTTGGTCTAATCCGTGTCTTGTCAATTTTGACATTACAGATGAGGAAGACTCCCCAGCAGAGGAGGCGCAATGGGCCCCAACACCACCCAGGACCCCACCATCACCTGCAATTGCAGGGCCAGCAAGACCAGGGCCAGCAAGACTGGCTCCCACCGTGAAACCACCATCACTGGCCACCGCGGGCCCATCAACTCCCGCACCCCCCCGGGACTCAATCAAGTACAGGTTGGACTGTCAGTCAAATTTTGTTATTTATCTTGTAGATTGCATCTGTGGCAAGCAATATATAGGGAGGACGATCCAACCACTACACAAAAGGGTTAATTCACATAGACATAACATAAAAATAGGTTTTTAAAACATGGCCTCTCGAGACACTGTTGTACTGTGAATGGGAGACGTATGGATCTGAGGATTACCCCGATAGACCATATTCCCAAGGACACCCCTAATAGGGTGCAAGCCCTGAACAGAAGAGAAATCTTCTGGATTTATAAAATGGGCACCCTGAACCCTGGTGGTTTGAATGAAGTATCCAAACTGTTTTAACTGAAAGATCAGTGTTTTTTGATGTCTGCAATAAATTGACTCATCAGTGTTTTTTTACTATATTTATATTATACTATCCTTACAGCACGATTGTGTGTGGTCCCTCCTCCTTTAAACCATTCTGTCTGAGGTGTTTCTGCTGTGGGTCCTCTGCAGTTGTGATCACCTATGGAGTCAGATTGAAAGAAGTAATGTATAATATTGTTCTAAACAGTTTTTTTGACAGGTGCACATATTGTGTCTTCCTTTCCTACCCTAATATCTATATTCATATATATATTTTTATAGAAAGATGGTTTACGACTTTTAACAGACCCTCTTTGGTTAACCCAAGGTATGGTTTACCTTTGGGGAGACATGAGATGAACTCCAATCAGGTTAATTGGTCTAGTGGTAGAGCCATTGACTTGAACCCAGACTTTGTGAGTTCAAGTCCTGTTTTTTTAATTAGTTATTTAAAGAAAAAACTTTTTATGGAGATCAGGTCCTGGTTTGCAGGTGAAAGGCTATTGCACTAAAGTGGATACAACAGATAATAGGACATGCAATCTTTTAGCTCTATCTTAGATCATGGGTTCTCATACACTTGTGTTTTGTGAAATATATATTGATTTGATTTTATATTATTCAAAACTTATCTGATTTTATCCTTGATTTTAGTGTTTAGATTTCCATTGTATATACAACTTTTACTAGATAATTTATATGTTTAAAAACTGGTTTTATTTTGAGTGGGCGTTCCTACAGGAACTGATGTCAGTGTGATGTCATCAACATGGTGTATTTAATGGCTCCTAGTGAGCTGGACTGTAAGTTTATGCCCTGAAGAAGTGGCCAGGAGGCCACGAAACGCGTCGGCAATTTGTGTGTTCCGTGTGTGAATAAACTGTGTCTTTCCTATCCTGGATCTCCTTGTGGTCGAGCGCGGATAAATCCCGATCTTTTTCTCCTTTGCAACGCTGTTTCTTCTATGGGATCTGCAGCGGCCAGGCTCTTTATGTTGGTTGTGACACATCACAACCTCATCAGGTGAGTGAACCACCAGAGTTATTGTGCTGGTGTCCTGGTGTCCCTCGTTTTACCGCCTTAGTGCGTTCCCCTTTCTCTTTTTTTTCTGTAGTCAATTGAACATATTTTAAGCTCTGTAATGTAAACAAGGCTTTTTTCAAGTCCAAATGGCTTCCCTCTATCTGGCTAGCAAAAAAACGATGGTAACCAACAGTACATTTAAGATCAGAAATCGAACCCTAGATCAATAATATAAATAATCTAAAAATTAGTTTTAGGAGGGTGGGCATAAGCGTACCAATCTATTTATAGACAGGCAATGCAAATGACAGTATACGTGGCATTTTCACATGGTTTGGTGCAACAATTATCACTATTTGGGATTGTAAAAAAATTTGCAGTTTACTAAATGAAGAAGCAATAGATTTTTCCATAAGTTGTTAAAAAGTTGTCTTTTTCATTAGAGAGACAAAACGGGTATACTTTAATACCAAAAACTCCATATGGTATTACCATGTCATGAAGGGCCAATGTGTAGATTATACCCCGTGTGACCCAGCAACTCCACAAGAAAATCATACAAAACAAAGAGGAAACAAGTGGATTTGATTTTCTTTTCAAAACTTGTGTTGAATTTATTAAATTACAGGCAGACAATATACACCTTAAAAGGCATCATAGATCAGGCGGTTGTGTACAACTCTGACACAGCAGATAATAATACCGGCACTTATTTCACAAGTGAATGAGACTACAAGTTCAATAGGCCATACATGTAATACATATGCTCCACATAGCAGTCACAAGTATATGTAGTACAAAATAAGACAACAGGTTCAATAAACCATACATGTGATACATATGCTCCATACAACATAAATGGATATAGAAGAGCAAAAAGCACTCCCCGTTCTGCTCTCCTCCTCCCATCCAGGAAAGATCAGACTGGTCCGGGTAAAGTCAGATTCATTTCCACCTTTAATTGCGAATGGTCCAATATGAGACAAATATTAAATAAACACTGACCCATCCTGCAGAGTGAGCCATCTCTGAGGAGTTGTATCCCGGTCCATCCCTTACTGACCAGTAGACGGGCAAAAACATTTAAAAGACCTGGTAACTCGCAGTCACTATGCCCCAAAGATTAATGGAATTTTTGGGAATAGGAATCTAGTGCGAGGATGTTTTCCATGCGGTCATTGTACCGCATGTGTTAATGTTTTACATAGTTCTACTTTCACCTCTAGCGATGGGAGGAAGGTCCTCTCACATCACTCACTATAAAAACTGTGGCAGTATCCATGTGGTGTATTGCACTGCCCCAAGATTTATGTAGGACTGATCTCAGGCAAACTCCGCAAAAGGGTTTGCGATACATAGACATAGAGGGGGCTAAAGAAGTTGAGGACGTGGGTTGTTTAAAAACCCAACCACGTCACTTGAAATTATTCAACAATTCAAACTCCAAGTCCCATAAGATACAAGGTATAGACATGGTGCACGGGGGTATTATGGGTGGAAACCTAAAAAAAAAGTTTTGGTCCAAAATGAAACATGATAGATTTCCACTTTGGGGACAATGGTCCCATTAGGCCTAAACGACAACACTCAGCTTCATTCCATTAGTTTAGGCTCATTGCGACAGTGTACCTCCCCCCTTTTCCCTGAATTTTCTCCTTCCTCCCCCATCCCACTTGCCCTCACCTATTCCTTCTCCCCCTCCTTGTTTTTTTGTACACAAAAAACTAAGAATTTTTAATGTATTTTAAATTGTATTGTAAACTGATATGTACAAATACTTAAAAATTGCTTTTTATACCGACAGCCTGAAACTTTACTTGTGAGGCACTTCTGTTATGTCTGGAGTCAAAAGTATGGAACTGAGACAGAGCATGTGTGGCGCCGCTCTGGCTAGGTGCCACAGAGAGGTATTGCACACTGACAACAAATGTGGTATCTCTGTTAGTTGTCAGTTCAGGGTTTAACCTATGGAGTCTGTTTTTGCACACACAGGACTAGGCCACCTAGAATAAAGGGGGGGACTGGTTATTTAGTAGGTCCCAAAAGGGGGTGGAGCCTAGGTTAGAGTAGTGAGAGTGAGTGACAGTTTACCTGAGACAGTGCTGGGAAGGCAGTCAGGAAGGACAGGCCTGACAGTACCGCTGACAAGAGGGATCCCCATCTTTAAGTGGGGGCCCAGGACAGCAGCCAACAGACCAGGACTGGTTGGAGCTGGCTGGTCATGTTGGGGGAACACCGGCAGCACGGGAAGCCGAGGCGGTCAGCAGTTCATCTCTGTTCCGCAGACCAACGAGCTGCGAGCACATAGTAATCGGGTTTCCGTTAGCGCCACAAGGGCATCTCACCCCTCAGGACTGAAACCGGTTGAGGACACTGGAGGTTGTGGGCCGAATTCCAGTGGCGGAAGAAATAGTGTGTTCCTGCTGCTCCCGTCCGTACCTGTAAGGAACCAACCTGACCCACTAGTGACAGACCGTAGGACTGGCGGGAGAGCTCTGTGAAGGTGGTAAAGACAGAGAGAGTTAATTAGACCCCGAAAGACTTGTGAAGGAACATCTAGAGATTCCATAGGGGAGACCCTGACAACAGACACCCGGTACACTGGACTGTGCCGTGTAACGTTTACCATCTTCCGGTATCCAGTAAACAAGAGTTGGAGTTTAAATTAGTCTCTGTGATTCTTTTCGCCAGTGCTTGGAGGGCTACAGCACGAACACCAACATTGTATTAGAGGGGTAAGAACTGCAATAACTACTCCCCTCATCTCCCCCCTCATCATCCTCCATCACTGCTGCCCTGAGGTAAAAGCTCCACCTGTGGGGAGCTGTACCACACTCTGCTGCACCCACCATCACTTGCTTGCTTGCAGCGGCGGTACCTTTATTACCGGGAACTACAGGTGACGTTATGTACCCCTTGTAAATATTCCCTCCTCCCCATCATCTAACAAACGATAACCAGGGCATGGAACCGGGAACACGACCACCCATGATCCCCCTTCCAGGAAGCCATCAGTCCCAGTGTCCAAGTATCCCTAGCCCTGGGCTCATCATTTTCTGGCATCTACGAACAGGATTTGAACCAGCCTGGTATTTACCAGGTAAAGTGTGCCTAAAAGATTTTATTCACTGTGTACTTTTACTGTGGATTACAAAGTAGAGCCACCATTACATCGCCTCACAATTGAAATTGTGTCACTACAGCAAGAGAAAAGAGCGGGAAAATAAGCCTCGCCCCTCCGCTCTGCCAAGGAGTGACAAAGTGTGGTAGCGGGCTCCGGAAAGGCCTGAAGGACTCGCCTATAGGACTTTCATGGTGGGTGGGCCAAAAGATGTATAAAGAACTACGTGCTGACCCAGGGGCGTGCGTCGGCCCCTCAGAATACATGGGCCATGTATGTATTGCCCCCCTTGCTATCAAACAACCAAGGGGGCGGTTCAAGCACCAGCTCACACCAGTTCGTGACTATGAAAACTGAGCAGGATGCGGCCGGAAGCCAAAACAAGATTCCTGATCAGGTTCCGGACCTGTTACCTGTAACTGCCTGTGAGGCAATGGCAGTCCCCATTGCTGAGACCCTGGAACTCGTTGCCATACTATCTGTGGAGCTCAGAGAGGAGGATTCCACTGAGGCAGAGGACCTCATCCAGTTCCCGGAGGAGCCCGAACTGACTTAGGAGGAGCCAATTGCAAACATGAGCGGCCAGGTCAGTGTCGGGGAGGAAGAGGCGAATCTGGAGGAGAAAGGAGCCGTCGGTGGTATGGAGGAGGCCGGGCCCCGCGAGCAATGGAGGGTTGTGGTACCAGCGTTGTTTGCTGCGGCTGGAGAAAGGACAGTGGCTCTATCTGCAGTTTCCCAGGGCCACTTGGACCGGGACCTGTATCGTGGGGATGTGATAAAGTATGAGCGCCACGCAGGTCCCCGCGAGTGGTTCGCAATCCGGGTCAGCAAAGTTGAGAAGTGAAGAGTGACCCGGTATTACAATGCAAAAGAATGCAAACTGTTTCTTTGAATGTTTTTCTTGCAGTGACCAGTTATTGTTTTTCTCACAGACCCTGATGAACATTAATCAGAGATGTGTTGCCTGGTCCCTGTTGGACCAATAAAGACTAGAATATAGAGAATGTTTATTGCAAAGTTCTAAGAAATGAGCCTCCCGCAAGGGAAGAACAAAAGCAATCTTATTGTTTATGCATGTTTGAAAGTTACCTGGTTACCTGTTAATAAAAATGTCAACTCACACCCGGTTTGGTTTTAACACCCGCGGACGGGTGTATTTCAACAAGGGGGTGTGTGGTGCCCCTCTAGCTAGGCGCCACAGAGAGGTATTGCACACTGACAGCAAATGTGGTATCTCTGTCAGTTGTCAGTTCAGGGTTTAACCTATGGAGTCTGTTTTTACACACACTGGACTAGGCCACCTAGAATAAGGACCCTGAACTGGCAACAGACACCCGGTAAACCGGACTGTGTTTACCATCTGCTGGTATCCATTAAACAAGAGTTGGAGTTGAAATTAGTCTCTGTGATTGTTCTCGCCAGTGCCCGTAGGGCTGGAGCACAAACACCAACGTTGCATTAGAGGGGTCACAACTGCAACAACTACTCCCCTCATCTTCCCCCTCATCATCCTCCATCACCGCTGCCCTGAGGTAAAAGCTGCACTTGTGGGGAGCTGTACCACACTCTGCTGCACCCACCATCACCTCAGCGGCCGGCTTGCAGCGCCGGTACCTTTATTACCGGGAACTACAGGTGGCGTCACGTACCCCTTGTAAATATTCCCTCCTCCCCATCATCTAACAAATGATAACCAAGGCACGGAACCGGGAACCTGACCACCCGTGATCCCCCTTCCAGGAAGCCATCAGTCCCGGTGTCCGAGTACCCCTAGCCCTGGGCTCATCATATGAAGTAGAATACATCTCTATTTGAAGATATTCAACCAGCTATTATTTGTATAAACATGTATGCTCTGTTAAAGTTCTATGCATTTTTTGATTCACTCCTATATACTAGGTATACGGTGGCCTCTGTAGGGTTAATACTTGATACGGTGCACTTCTGCACACTTCCGCACTCCTTTACATCCCTTTGCGCCATCATTAGCATCCTGGCAGTGTCTCTGGTTGCTAGGCAGACTGTTGGGCTACCGGGAATACACGGTGACATTGACGCCAGCTGGACAGACAAATTGAAGGACCCGCGGTGTGTATGCGAGTGCCGACCCTCAAATCTTATTGAGGAATGTGTGTCATGTAACAGCATCCTCTGACGATTTAAGGTCCTGGTCAGCCTGATACAAACATTCCCTATGATTAAGTATCTGAACAACAAATAAAGCGAAACGCTCGTGAGGGTCAGCGTGGATGGAGGGGGATCCCTGTCCTCCATCCCACTACCTCTGATATAAGCATCAGCACTTTAGGTAACAAACTGTAACTTAATATGTGTGGCTTTTTTGTCTTATGGTACCTTCACACGCCACACTATAGGCCGGTGATATGAGGCGATCTAACGTGCACGTGCACGATTTTCATGCCTCAGATCGCCGATGGCAGCATTACACGCCGCATTCTCACCCTGAAAGTAATGGGATGTGTCGCTCCGGAAATCGCCTCACCTACTGCGGAACCAATCTTGCCTCATTCCATCGCCGCTTCACACGCCGCAATTCCAAAGGCAATGTGGGCGTACATGTTCAGGGGTGCGAGGAGATAGGCATGCCACAGTGGTTTACACCGTGCCCCATACGCACTCACTGGACAACGCAACATCATTACGATTTGTCAGCCTGCTCTGGAAGGATGGCTAATACATGACGCAATTGAAGATGTCTGTGTTGCTAAACGGACAGCTCTTCAAATATGGCTCCCTGTCAACTGTTCGCCAATGGTCTCCGCAAGGATTCCACCCCAGGGATAGGTCCTTCCCTGGAGGGATATCTGGCTAGTCCCGTATTTGAGACTCTTAATCGAGGCTCCACGGACTCCATTTGCATATTCAACTGTCAGTCAATGGGAATACAGTAGCGAACACCAATCATCGCAGACGGGGTGTAGACTACAGAACGGTTGAGGCATGCCTACATGAAATCCTAGGCAACGCTGTTTCCATCACTATCACCCGTTCACACGCCACAACACGGAAATATCGCCTTCATGGTTAAGGCTGATTTCAGAGCAGTGCTCAGGAATCAGGCGACAGGTGATTTATTCCCGAGATATTCCCCAATCACACGCCGCACTTGTGAGGCAATTTCACGGCGATTGCTTCGGGGCGACATATCGCCTTTAGGATTCCCAGGCGAGATTGCGGTGTGTGAAGGTACCATAAGTGTATGTTAAAGTACCGTATATCACTGTTGTATGGAGCATATGTATCACATGTTTTCATAAGTAAATCAAATCCACTTGTTTCCTCTTTGTTTTGTAAAACAGGGTATGGACACATTGGCGTAAAATCGTACGAGTGAAATGTGGGATTTTCTCACATTGCACTCAAACCAATGTTAATCAATGTTTGAGAGCACATTGGCGTGTGTCAGCCGCTTTTATCACATCCAGGTTCTGGAAGTGGAAAAGCTCGCAAAATGCTGCGACAGTATGCGATTCACGCCAATGCAAGTCTGTGTCTGATAAAATCACGGACTGCACATGGACCATCCGAGTGAGAAGCGTTATTTTCACAGCTGAAACTCTCAGAAGCTTGTAAAAAGCGCTGATAAGGAGGCATCACATGACTAATCAGGAAGTAATAGGCAGCAGAAGTCACACAACTCCTGGAAGAAAGCCTCCATGGATCCCACACAGCATGTCGTACCACATTAATGTGGAGATGATGATCGTCCTGGTCCAGGAGAGGCCATCCAGGAGAGGCCAGAGTTGTAGGACCCTAGAGACCAAGGATATGCAAACAGGAGGAAAAAAGATGCGCCCTAGACTTACATCACCAGGCAACTGTTCCCTTGTTATGACAACAGTTCCCGTGACACCCAAATTAACCTAGGTAATGCATACATTTTTAAATTCTTCAAAGCAGTGTAATGGGAATAGAGGTGTCAGTGTGTAATCCCTGTGATGTTGCAAATTCTATAACAATGTTTTTTTTTTTAATAATGCAGTGGACATGGTAGCTAAGCGCTGGAGAAGTTGCTGGGACCAAAACCAGCCTGAATTAAAAAATATGCCACCAAGTAGCTCTGCTGCGCCGAGGAAGCGGGTGTATATGTATTTCCAGCAGCTCTTTTTCCTTGCACCTGTAATGGACCTGAAACCGTATGTATTTTGCATTTACTGTAAATCTGTGTTCATGATATGTTCCTATTTTTGAAGACTAGTGTAGTCATAGTTGTTATTCGTTGATTTCTAGAACTGACAGCAACTTGAGAAACCCTTATGCCTCAGAGTCAGAGTACCACGCAAAAGAACCTGGTGAGTCTGGTGACGAGGGCTTTGGCCCTTCAGTGTCCCAAAAAGATCCTGTGGTATCATCTAGCGCAGCAGCCCCTTAGTTGCGGTTATCTGAAGAGCCTTCACAAGGGTCACTTTTATCGGCTAAAGTAGGAGTCTGATATGGAGGGATTGATTCTCTTCATCCTGCACTGGCACCTTATTCATTATATGTGATTGCACTTTGAATGTATTTACTTTTGTGCACTTTATGGGATGTTGCAATACTTTACCCTTGAGCTGCCAATCCATACCTGGATCACTATGGCTGTCTCAATATGCTATATACCTTTCCTGACTAATCTTGCCAGATAGCTTTTTGTAATTTATCCTATTGTTGTGCAATTTGATGAATTGTTAATGTGCATCCATTTATTGTATATGGATTTCGTGCTATGTACCTGTAAAGATTGTACCAGAATTTCTACACACTTTGTGTTCATAGTTTGTCTCTTAATAAAGATATAATTTTTATTATAAACCTTGTTTATGTAGAAAAAAGCCCAGGTTTAGATTCCGCGCACACCACCAAGCAGGAAGGGTATGTTTGATGTCTGTTTATTGAGCCAACGCGTTTCACAGCTGGTCCTGCTGTGAAACGCGTTGGCTCAATAATCGGACATCAAACATACCCTTCCTGCTTGGTGGTCTGCGCGGAATCTAAACCTGGGCTTTTTTCTACATAAACAGATTTCTCCCTTACCAGGTGTCTGCAGCGACCAGAATAACAAGGCTCTTGCAGTTTGTTGTGACTCACACAACCCAAAAAGGTGAGTCACACTAATCGGGGGGCATTGAATTATCATCATAGATAAGACCCTATGTGCGCTCCCTTCTCTCTTTGTTTTATTACAAACCTTGAGCATTTATAGCTCCACATTTTTTCTCCTTTTGATTATTGATACTGTAAGTGTTGAGCTGCACAGCTGATCAGGTATATCCTGGTAGCTGTATGAATGTAACCATATGGAATATTTATATATAACCACTTTTATCGGCTGCCCAACCCCAGCCACCAGGGGAGCAAGGACAAAGTGCCAGACCCACTTTGCACTATCCCATCCACTGGGATGGGATTCTCGGTGCCGGACCGGGGTATCACGGGGGTTAGCACGGCTTTACACAGATAACTCCAGACAGTCAATTAACCGTCTGCAGCCAGGTTTCCTTCTGAGACCCTTCTCTCTCTGATACCTTTCAGGCTTTCCTCTACACTTCTCTTCCCAGTGTGCTGTATGGTGGCAACTCGGTCCCTTGTTTGGCTTCCCTCAGTGTGTGGGTAGCAAGCCTGGGTCCTATGTGTTGCTGTACCTCCTGCACGGTGTTAGGAGATCAGACCTGGAATCTGAACTCCCCGTCGGTGTGTCTGTGATCCGGCGTATAGCTTCGGTAACCTCAGAGCCGACTCTCTGGTCCCAGCCTAGCCTTTCAGTTTCCCCGTGTTGCAAGGGAACACCAGGTCCTTTCCTACCCGTGTGACTCCGGTGTACGCCAGGGGATTCCTTCCTGCCAGTTGTCTGTCAACTCTACCGTTTTCATCGGACCCAGCTGCACAGGTCCGGTCTTTCCCCTTCTCTTTGTTCCCGGGCTGTGGAGCGGGCTTTCTCTCCAGGAGATTATACCTCACAGGATTCTGTGCCTCCAGGGAACCCGAAACCTTCAGGGAAGTGTCACTCTGTCCTTCTCGGTCTTTACTATTCAGCTCACTATGGCCTACTCGGTCTTTTCATCTCGGCACCCACTGGCCTACTGACTAACTCCTCCTAGTGTTCCCCTTTTATACCCAGTCGGTCACCTTGACTATGTCCCACCCACTGTGACTGGCCCTACCACCCCTTCCCTTGCCTGCCTAGAGTTCCGGGCTCCCGGTTGGTCTTTTGAAGGTGTGTGTGTGTTGTGAAGGTGTTTTGGTAAAAACTGTCTTCACCTGCCTGGCTGCAGTTCCTACCTGTGGCCACCCTGGTTGCAGGGGCGCCACACCACCATTTAGAGATATGCTGCCTTTGCAACATACCGCTCCAGTAGGCTTATATGGCACCCGGCCTACAGAACAACCCTCAACATACGAGTGCCACACATGACCAATCTGGATCATGGTCGACCATGACCCAATCATAGGAGACAAAAGGGCCTCAATCCACCCAAGACAACAGTAATTGGCACAGTCAACTACAGTATGGGCCAGCATATCAATACCAAAGGCAGGTAAACCAGGGTGCACATATTGGTTATCAGTGGGGAGAGTTTGTGCGCATGCCACAAAGTGGTAGACAGGCAACAGAAATACCTTTACCCATACAACACCAGGATACCATGGAACACGCATTGCCTCAAAATAGGCAAATACAGCCATCAAATAGGGGCTTACAATATGACATACAACAGTCTCTCGAAATCCTTAATGTGCATGGTAGCCAGTGAACTGGGCAAACCCGACCAGAAACAACGACCAACCAACCTACACCAAAATGTAAGGGTGATTCGTGTGAGTATAGGCATTGTTTAATGTACAAAATGACTTATTGTGGCTGTGGCCTTTCTTTTATTTGTAACCAAAAAAAGGGTGATACATATGAGGCTAGGGTCACACATAGCAATCCGTTTTTGGAAGTGCTTACCATGACCAATCCGTTTTTCCTAGCCTGCATTTTGTGTCTCCTGTGTCCCTGGACATTTTTTGGACTTAGTCATTTTTTCATGAAAACGGATATGCGTTAACGCATGGTACCTATATGTACCATGTGTTAACGCACGAGTTTCCCATAGGGCCCCATCTTAAAAAAACGCATGCGTTTTTTAACTGAACCAAAAACTTTGGTAGCAACGTTTTTGGGTAAAAAACGTTCCTAGCAATGTTTTTGGGTGCAGAAAAAAACAGACAGGGTGTTTATTACATCTAATCTGTTTTTGCATCAGTTTTTGGATTTAGAAAAAAAAATGCAAGAACTGATGCCAAAAATGGACCAAGGGCTTATGTGTGATGCTAGCCTGAGACAAATATGCTCCTGTTCTGTGTGTATTTTGTTTTACGTCAACATAAAAAAAAAAACATGTTTTCCTTGCCTTTTTGCCAACAAAAATAACTAAGATACAATAATGTGAAATGAGTCTCAAAATGCATTCTGTACCGTTTACACAGGGCACATCATTAAAGGTATATAGTTGAGGCGTCGCTAACCAACAAATTTACGGGCCAGTGTCATATTCATCTTGCCACGGGACCTAGCCTTCGGGGGACACAAAAAAATCTGCAAATTTTTCATGCACTTGTAGTGCTGATGGCTCATGCCTAGGCCTACTAAGGCTGTGGTCACAGTTGCCATGCGTTTTTTTAAGTGATTTAACAAAACTCATGCGTTTTTTCATGTCAGCATGAGTTTTGTAAGGTGTGTGATGGCTCCCTGCGTTTTTGGCTGCGTTTTTGAATCTGCACCTAAAAATAGTGCTTGTAGTATTTTTTTGAGCGTTTTGAAAAACGCATGCGTTTTTATAACATGGGTTCCTATGGGAAACGCATGCAAAAACGCATGTACAATTAGTACCTTTTAGTGCCATTCAAAAACGCATGCGTTTCCCATAGGAGCCCATGTTAAAAAAAACGCATGCGTTTTTGGAAACGCATGCGTTTTTGAATGGCACTAATTGTACATGCGTTTTGTATGCGTTTTCATAAGGCCCCTTATTAAAAAACACATGCGTTTTTTCATGTCAGCATGAGTTTTGTAAGGTGTGTGATGGCTCCCTGCGTTTTTGGCTGCGTTTTTGAATCTGCACCTAAAAATAGTGCTTGTAGTATTTTTTTGAGCGTTTTGAAAAACGCATGCGTTTTTATAACATGGGTTCCTATGGGAAACGCATGCAAAAACGCATGTACAATTAGTACCTTTTAGTGCCATTCAAAAACGCATGCGTTTCCCATAGGAGCCCATGTTAAAAAAACGCATGCGTTTTTGGAAACGCATGCGTTTTTGAATGGCACTAATTGTACATGCGTTTTTGTATGCGTTTTCCATAAGGCCCCTTATTAAAAAACACATGCGTTTTTGGATATGCTCCAAAAACGCATGGGACAGTCACACATGCGTTTTTGCTATTAGGGCATGCGTTTTTTAACATGGGGGCCTATGGGTGCATTTTTTACATGCGTTTTTGAAAACGCAGGTCTCCAAAAACGCATGTGAAAAATGCTACTGTGACCCCAGCCTAACTGATAATACCGAATGGTATGGATTGTTTTGAGGAGGGAAACATGGGGGATCTTCATAAGGCCGGTCATGCAAGCGAGTAAACTTATGTAAGATGACACAGGCTTTAATGACCGAATCCATGTGTCTCACAGTTGAATGGGTGATATCAGTATGCGTCATTTGGCAGTTAAAATCCCAAATGTGCACTCCACCATTCGTCTAGCATATGTTAACCTAAAGTTAAAGACACAGCGCCGGTAGTCTAAACCACATCTGGGGTATGGGTGCATAACTTCCCTCCTCAATTGAATCAATTGAAACCCCTCATCACCAACAAGCACAAATGGGAAAGGGTCTCTTCAGGAATCTGGGAGTTGTGTGGATGGTGGAACATTGAGATCTTTATTAACGAGGCATCTACCCAATACCGAGTTCCTGAATATGTTGGAGTCACCTGTTCGCCCATACGAACCAATATCCACCGCAATAAACAGATAGGTGCTGTCAACTAAAGCTAGAAGGACAATGGAAAAATAATGTTTATAATTGAAAAAAATGGTTCCAAAATTAGGTGACTTCTTGATCAGAATAGGTTTCCTGTCAAGCGCATCAATGCAGTTAGGGAAATTACAGGTTTGATGGAATCCATTTGCAATCCGGTACCAATCAACTTCTGTGGGTTTAGGAAGTACAATTGGCTACAAACGATGCCACATCTCTTCAGAGGTGTTGTGCACAATTTGTCCAATCGTGGACTTGCCCAGTAGGAACTCTACATGTAAGCCAGCAAAGGAAACACCAGTTGACAGGAACCTAAAGAAATACATAAAGGAATTAGAACCAAAACCAACACAACGGGCCAAACACCCCAAAAAAACATCAGTATACATACTGGGGCACATAAGGGACACAGTCACTAAATCTGGAAATGGGTAAGGTCTATGCCACGTGTATGCAGCCATGTCTCAAAATCCTATTGAAATGACACCCCATAAGAAAGCAAAAAAAAAAAACAAAACAAATTTCAGTGTCAACAGAAGCTGTTCTTCTGCGGTAATACTTTTGGGTATTTTGAAATGTGATGCCAGGCCGCAGAATGTCCAAGAGCAGGTCAAATGTGGGTATGGTCATCCTGGTATAGGGGTAGAATTTATCTAGATGACAGCATAACTGATCATACAGGCTCTGAAAACGGCCACAAGAGCTACGATGAAGGAGGAGCGGATTGGCCCACATTTGTCAACGCCTCCTAGGATCGGAAACAATTGGTATGGTGTACCATATCGTCTGGAAATGACCCAATGGAATAAAACCCGCTCTGTGGTGTTTAGGGTCAGGTTATTCTCCATTCCTTAAGCAGCTGAACACATATAGAACACTGCTTACTGAGGGGATAGGTGATCAGCTCATGCAACCAAAGAGCCCTGATTGGCACACAGCATTTAAATCACATTTGTGACACATGGCAGTCAGTTTACTCACATAGTAATCAGAACTTTTCTTTCAAGGTGCCCAAAAATGATCCCCTTTTCTATTTAGATAAGACAGTTGTATTGTTTTGAACATGAAAAAGTTATGGCTTTGCAATTCAAAGTGAGACATTTTCCTTTTTTTTATTTTAACTGGTTTGCTATATACAAAATCATTGGGCAATTACAGTGGAATGATAAAGAGGTCGCTGGGAATTGTCACTCTCGAGTGTAGTATTGAGATCGTTGGTCGTTGTCACATTTAAACACAGCGATGCAGCATTCCCAGCAGGAGACCAACAACCTAAAAATGACCCAGAGCACTTTGTAAAGATCAGTGATCTCATAGCAAGGGCCTGATCGCTGCTAAGTGCCACACATAACGAGATCGTTAGCGAGATCGCTGTTGTGTCACAAAATCTGGGACTTTACAACGATTTCGCTAACGATCTCGTTATGTGTGACGAGGCTTAAGACTATGAATCACAGTCATCAGCCAGGAAGTGTGGGACTGTAAAGGGGCCATCACACGCTTCAATATCACTATCAATGTCGCTGCTGCACGTGACGTTGCAGCAATATTGACGCGTGTGACATGGTATATCAACCAGCCATAAATCACTGGTTGATGGTCGCCAGGTTTTCGGACAGGACCGAAAGCCTGGCGTTGGTTGCCCGGTGGACACGCAGCCTCGCCATTGCCATTGTGTAGTGTGAATGGACAGCTGTTCAAATATAGTGCCCTGTGAAGGGACAGCCAATGGAAACACAGTAGCCACCACCAATCATCACTGACGGGGTTCGGTCTCCAGCACGCTGTGGCACGCCTCTGGGAAATCAGTAGGCGATGCAGATTCCATCCCTATTTCCCCTTCACACGCCAAAAGCCGGGAATTTCGCTTTCATGATTGCCTCTGATTTTGGAGCAGTGTTGTGAAATGGGAACCAGGCGCAACCTTTTTTATCGCCGCCAAATTCCCCAATTACACGCCGCAATTGCGAGGCAATTTCACGGCAATGGTGACGGGGCAACAGATTGCCGGTCAGATTTCTCGCCGCCGTTGCGGCGTGTAATGGTACCCTTAAGGGTACCTTTACACGCCGCTACTGGCGGGTGGATACAACCAGCTACATGCTACAAATGTAGCGTGTAGCGGCAATGTACCCCGTAGTAGTGGCGTGTGAAGACGGTAGGATGCACCCGGCAACAGATGCACCTGTTTCCGAGCACTGCCCTGAAACAGGTGGCTACACAGCCGATTGTAGCGAGCTGTATCGGCGTGTAAAGAAGCAACAGAAGGGATGTGTCGACACCAGGCTATGTACCTGGTCTGTAGCTGAGGCGTGACACAGGCTCCGGGATACCGCCCCCCTTCAGCGATCATTGGTGGAATCTCCTGCGTTACGATTGGTAGACGCTGCATAGGGCGGCATATTTAAGGAGATGACCAGTCACACTACACAATTGCTTGAGCGTCATGTATTAAACAGCCTCCTGCGCTGCCTGGCCAATCATGATGTTCTTGCTTTGTCCTATCAGCGTACGGACGTCTCGTAATCCACAATTGTGGCACTCCTATGTGCTGTCCCTGCTCCACCAGGTCCGCCCATATTAGCTTGTTGTAGCGGTGTGTAAATGAGGTAAGGTAAGCTACAGATGGCTACTTGTGGCACCCGGCGGTGTATCCAGACATAGATGTAACGTAGCGTAGCGCACCTTGTGGCGGCGTGTAAAGATGGTGCGTTTACCGTTTGTAACCGTTTGTGCGTGCTCGTGCACGTGAAGTAGCTGGTTGTATCCACCCGCCAGTAGCGGCGTGTAAAGGTACCCTTAGGGTACCGTTACATGTCGCAACATTGCATGCAATTTCACTTGCAATTTGCTGGTTGCAGTGAAATCATGGACACATTCTTCCATTTTGTTGCCATGTACGAATGTAACAATGAGTCCATGATTTCCCTGCAACCAGCAAATTGCAAGTGAAATTGCATGCAATGTTGCAACATGTAACGGTACCCTGAGAACATAGCTTAAAGTGGCCTTGATAGCATTTGCACAGTAATAGCATCTGAAGCCCCAGACATAACAGTGTTACAGTATAGGTGACATGATGGACAGGAAGTTGATGCCTGGCAGAGTGTGGCCATTGGGCATGTCCTGCCTCCAGTGTAGCAACCAGTGGTAAGGCCGCGGGTGTGTGTGTATGATCTTTCTCAACAGAATCCCCATACTCAGGTTTAACCGATAATAACGTTTCTTTACTGGCAAACATGTTTATATCACAGTCAACCGAACTATATGCGCACTTGTATATATTAGAGTCTCTGGATCTTCACTTCTTCCGGGTACGCAGCAAGAAGAAGACAAAGAGAAAAAAAACACAACAATGAAGGTATCTTTCCCTAACTTTCCCTAAAATCACGTACCAGTCTATCACAGAAGAAGATGTCGCTCCCACGTCGCAGACCTGGGGATCTCACGAGGACGGGTCCCGATGCAGCGCTGAAGGGGGAAACTCCTCAGTCTTTTTCTTTGGTATCCTTCCGCAGGTAACGGAATCTTTCTTTGTTAGTCTCTCCCAGTCTCAGGGCACACCGAGCAGCAGAAGGGGGCCCGCAGCAGCACAGAAGTCTCTCTCAGTCTCGGGGCACCCCGAGCAGCAGGAGGGAGATCACGGCAGTACAAATGGCTCCTTTATGTCGGTCACGGCCCCTGCACATGCACTCCGGGTGCTCGGCGGGCAAGGTTTTGCAGAGCGGCCAGAGTAGCCCTCTTTCAACAGACATCCACAAGCAGGTCTCCCCTGGCTCAGCTCTGGATCTGCACTGACTTCCTGCTGCTCTCTCTTCCTGAGTAAACACATTTGCTGAAAAGGGAATTTCCCACTTCCCTGCGTTTGTTTCAGCACTTGTCTACAAGGGGCAGTAGTGGACTGTGCACAGTTCATTTCCATATCCATTTCTATGATACAATCTGAATTGCTCACCTCACTACACCAGTCTAATGTAAGAAAGTGGGTCCATTGGAGATAATACAGAATCCTGGACAAAGTGCCTCAATGTCCGCGCTGCTGCTCCGAGACCAAAGACACACAGACACAGGAATGTCTGGATCAGCGATAGCCTTTATTTTCCGACGCGTTTCGGAGCCTCCTCCCGAGCTCCTTCCTCAGGGGACATTCCTGTGTCTGTGTGTCTTTGGTCTCGGAGCAGCAGCGCGGACATTGAGGCACTTTGTCCAGGATTCTGTATTACAACCACGGTCACCGTTGGGAGTGCGGTCCCTGCAGCAGCTGCCTGTACGCTATCCTACCAGTTGTGGGTTTCACAACTGACAAAGGTGAGCAATTCCACATCGATAAGCGACAGTGTATCATTGAGATAAGACCCTATTGCGCATTCTTTTCGTTCACACATTGGAGATAATGGATTTCTAATACCAAAGTGGACTATAATACTAAAAAGGCAAAGAAAATCAGTTCACCCATATATGAAGAGAGATGCACTGGATCCTGGATGTGCCCACCACAGATACAACAGAAATATAATGATGATCCAGTAAACAGTTTTCATAAAAACTTGGTAAACTTGGACTTTTATAGAAGCCTGATTCCAGCTCACCCAGTTTCTCTATGCTCATCCACCTGGGGCTCAGACACTGGCCTCTCCCTGGCCTCACATCAAGGATAATAGAAAAAATTGGAGTTCGGCTCAAGAGGACTGGATTTTCCTTTTCTTTTTATTTTACAAAAGAAAATATATGGCATATAAAAAAAAAATTACATGATCGACATGACCCAGTCAACGCGTTTTGACTGCACTAAGCAGTATAACTGATGACAAGTCGACGTGTTTTGACTGCACTTAGCAGTCTTAATCATGACTAGTGCAAAAGAAGAGAAAAAACAGGGGAAAGGTAAAAGGGGAACCTTGATGATAGAGAGAGGGGTGACCGCTAAACATTCAGCTGAGACTGAATTCTGAACTCTCTATTGTCCTTACATGTACCCTTCCCTTCATGAGCACTCATGTCCATAAGCCCTGGACAGGGGCAGACCTACCGTGGTGCAGCTGGTTCAGCTGTACCAGGGCCCCGACCGGCTAGGTGGCCCCTCAAGCACCTGTAGGGGGCCCTGCACAGCTGCCCCCCCGTGACCCTGTGTCAGAGGAGAGGAGGTTAACTGAGGGAAGCTTCCTGCTTTCCTTGGCTGTTCCCGCTCCTCCTCTCCTCTGCCGCCCCGGCTCCCAGAACTGTAGTGCGTGGCTCGGCAAGTAGTAGCCGCCCATAAACCCCCCTTCCCCGCTCCTCACCTACAACTGCCAGCTTCCCCCCCAGGTCCTCAACTACAACTGCTAGCAACAACCCCCCCACTCCTCACTAGCAACTTGAGGGGCAAAAGTATTACTACTGCACCAGGGTCCGCCAGGCTCAAGATCCGCCACTGGCCCTGGCTGACGCTTGCTAGTGATAAGCAGCATGGTGGTTGTCTTACTACTACAATAACACATCTTTGGAAGAGAGAGGCAAATAAAAAGTGTGGTTACTGCATCTTCCACAAAGATAACTTTTCCAAGGAAGTCAGCGTAGAAGAGCTACAACTGATATATGGGACCGAAGGGCTTGAGCCCATTCAGAAGATTTTGTTTTCATTTTTGGTGTGCGTTCTGCTGTGAAAAAGGTGCAGATGTGTAACATCTGCAACCCAGCAAATTTCCAGCAAAGTCTGTGCGAATTCTGAAGGGTTGTGCCTCTGCTGCATTTTTTCAGCTGGCGAAACTGTTACTGAAAAATCTGCATCATGTCATGCCGCTGTCCAGGTTTCTGTAACCAATAACATTAGGTATATGGCGGTGCGCTGCCCATAGACCTAATGTTAATGCTTACAGGACCAAGGACAGCAGCTCATACAGTACGTACATTACGTACAGTATCTCCTGTACTGTGAGGGGAGCCGCGGCTTCATTCAGAAATTCGTACAAAGCCGACAATAGCCGGCTATACTGTAAATAGCTTATTAACCCCACACATGCTGACAGGAGTGGACAGCATGTCTATAGGGAGGTGGGCACCCTGTAGAGACATGTTGCCCACATCTACTATTAATATTTCATGTTTTAGTAACATTTAACATTTTGCTTATCCCTGCGGCAGCAGTGATGAACAAAGTATACGGTAACCGCATTGTTCAGGATTACACATCCGGAGCAATTCGGTTACCACATTGCGGTTTACACAACACATTTTTGCAAAAATCTGGATGAGGTCAACGCGATTACCTTAACAAGTGTGACCCCAGCCTAAGAGAAACTTGTATGAGAACAAAAAACTTTTGCCCAAAAATGTGATGACTTTTGATATCAATTTATGCCAGAATTTTGGTGTCATTGCTTTGATGTATTAGAGCCTTAGTTTGAGGACTGTCAATATTTATTTTGTTTAATAATTTGAAGTGCTGAAAACTTTAATATCACTTTTCTCTTTGCTCCTTATCCTGTAAAGTGTAATGAAATATTCCATTCTTATACTTACTAAACGTTGTCCCCAATGCAATTATCTTCTTCGATGGAAAAAACATGAAATAATCCATATGCGTTTCACCATTTGTTTCCAGTTACGAAGGAACAAACCAGCTACAAACTTTGATACATCATAAATGCTCATAGACAATGTTCCATTTTTTGCCAAGAAAAAAGGATTAAAACCATTTTAGCGAGACACAATTCAGTCTGCAAAATTGCTTTATGTCATAAACACGATGGGCTGATGTGGATGGGTGCACACTTCTTGTTATCCACTTACTGGTTCTCCACTAAATTCACAGAACTGAAACTGCATTGTCATAAGAACAAGGGTCATTTTTGGCTACGAGTGCGTAATAAATTTCATTTGGTGTGTCGTCTTTTATCCATAGAGAACACATGATAAATTGAATCTCGTCTTTTATCCATCCACATAACATGGTGACCACTACTCGGCTGTCTGTATCAGTAGCAAAGGGTCTGAGCACTGAGACTTTCTTGTCATCTATTGACTAAAGCAACGACAGCAGGAATGAATGTAAAAGAGTATAACAGCCATTGAAATTCCTTTTAGTAAAGTATTGACCATCTTTCACAGAAAAATCTATATTCAGTAAATTGGATGCAGCTGTGACAAATTTCATTGGCTGCCCTCCTCGAATTGTGGGTCGGTCCAGAAACAGGAGAGATTGCATTTAAAAATTGAGTAAGAAAATGAGAAATCTGCTATCACATAGTGTATATATATGATGTCTACTCTTATGTAGTGAAGGCGTTCTCCCTATCACATAGTGTGTATATATGATGTCTACTCTTACGTAGTGAAGGCGTTCTGCTATCACATAGTGTGAATATGAGTCACTTGTAGTGAGGGTTCTGCTATCACATAGTGTGATAATGAGTCTACTCTTACGTAGTGAAGGCGTTCTGCTATCACATAGTGTGTATATATGATGTCTACTCTTACGTAGTGAAGGCTTCTGCTATCACATATGATAATGATGTCTACTCTATAGTGAAGGCTTCTGCTATCACATGTGTATAAGAGTCTACTTTACGTAGAAGGCCTTCTGCTATCACATAGTGTGTATATATGATGTCTACTCTTACGTAGTGAAGGCTTCTGCTATCACATAGTGTGTATATATGAGGTCTACTCTTACGTAGTGAAGGCCTTCTGCTATCACATAGTGTATATATATGATGTCTACTCTTACGTAGTGAAGGCGTTCTGCTATCACATAGTGTGTATATATGATGTCTACTCTTACGTAGTGAAGGCGTTCTGCTATCACATAGTGTATATATATGATGTCTACTCTTACATAGTGAAGGCGTTCTGTTATCACATAGTGTATATATATGATGTCTACTCTTACGTAGTGAAGGCGTTCTGCTATCACATAGTGTGTATATATGATGTCTACTCTTACGTAGTGAAGGCGTTCTGCTATCACATAGTGTGTATATATGATGTCTACTCTTACGTAGTGAAGGCGTTCTGCTATCACATAGTGTATATATATGATGTCTACTCTTAGGCTGGGGTCACAGTACCATTTTTCACATGCGTTTTTGGAGACCTGCGTTTTCAAAAACGCATGTAAAAAACACACCCATAGGCCCTCATGTTAAAAAACGCATGCCCTAATAGCCAATAAGCATGTGTGACAGTCCCATGCGTTTTTGGAGCATATCCAAAAACGCATGCGTTTTTTAATAAGGGGCCTTATGGAAAACGCATGCAAAAACGCATGTACAATTAGTGCCATTCAAAAACGCATGCGTTTCCCATAGGAGCCCATGTTAAAAAAACGCATGCGTTTCCGGAAACGCATGCGTTTTTTTAACATGGGCTCCTATGGGAAACGCATGCGTTTTTGAATGGCACTAAAAGGTACTAATTGTACATGCGTTTTTGCATGCGTTTCCCATAGGAACCCATGTTATAAAAACGCATGCGTTTTCTACAAAAACGCATGCGTTTTTCAAAATGCTCAAAAAAATACTACAAGCACTATTTTTAGGTGTAGATTCAAAAACGCACCCAAAAACGCAGGGAGCCATCACACACCTTACAAAAGTCATGCTGACATGAAAAAAAGCATGAGTTTTGTTAAATCAATAAAAAAAACGCATGGCAACTGTGACCACAGCCTTACATAGTGAAGGCGTTCTGCTATCACATAGTGTGTATATATGATGTCTACTCTTACGTAGTGAAGGCGTTCTGCTATCACATAGTGTATATATATGATGTCTACTCTTACGTAGTGAAGGCGTTCTGCTATCACATAGTGTGTATATATGATGTCTACTCTTACGTAGTGAAGGCGTTCTGCTATCACATAGTGTATATATATGATGTCTACTCTTACATAGTGAAGGCGTTCTGTTATCACATAGTGTGTATATATGATGTCTACTCTTACATAGTGAAGGCGTTCTGCTATCACATAGTGTATATATATGATGTCTGCTCTTATGTAGTGAAGGCGTTCTGCTATCACAGAGTGTGTATATATGGCTAGGGTCACATCTGCGTTTTGTTTTATAAATCCTGATCCGGTTTGGAGCTTTCAAAAAGCTCCAAACCGGACCAGGAAACGCTCCTCATAGGAGCCCATGCAAAACACCGGATGGCTTCACAAGCCATCCGGTGGCCGGATCCGGCACTGCTGCCTGCGTTTTAAATCATGCAGGCAGCAGTTTTCGCAGCGTTTCTGGGACCGCACTGCGGTAACCGGATGGCTCAGGATGTGTAATCCTGAGCCATCCGGTAACTGCATAGTTTGCGGATCCCGGCTATTGCCGGGATCAGCAAACTGTCCTCTGGCTATTCAAGAGTTAAATGTAGTAAGTAAAGTACTGTTTGAGGTCTGTAGGGGGGGCTAAGACCCCCCTACAGACCAGCCGCCCACTCCGGTGGGCTTCTACTACAATTCGCTATGGCTCGGGGCTCGGATGAGCCCCGTGCATGTCTCCAAACCTCCCGCCCCCCCGTATCACTATACAGGGGTGCCTGCACCCCTCTTGTATAGCGATTCCTGCATGTGGCCCTAAAATTAGAATACAGAACACATGTAAGCTCATACTTACATGTCATCGTCGGCAGTGTAGTGTGAAATCCCTGGGCGGGGCTGTTTGCTGCAGCCTCCGCCCCCTCATTCCTTATGGCCGCCCCCTCTGTGCCTCATCCAGTGATGTGAGGGCGGCACGTCATGAAAGGGGCGGGGCTAAATATGTGCCGCGGTTAGCCCTGCCCCTTTCATGACGTGCCGCCCTCACATCACTGGATGAGGCACAGAGGGGGCGGCCATAAGGAATGAGGGGGCGGAGGCTGCAGCAAACAGCCCCGCCCAGGGATTTCACACTACACTGCCGACGATGACATGTAAGTATGAGCTTACATGTGTTCTGTATTCTAATTTTAGGGCCACATGCAGGAATCGCTATACAAGAGGGGTGCAGGCACCCTGTATAGTGATACGGGGGGGCGGGAGGTTTGGAGACATGCACGGGGCTCATCCGAGCCCCGTGCCATAGGAAATTGTAGTAGAAGCCCACCGGAGTGGGCGGCTGGTCTGTAGGGGGGTCTTAGCCCCCCCTACAGACCTCAAACAGTACTTTACTTACTACATTTAACTCTTGAATAGCCAGAGGACAGTTTGCTGATCCCGGCAATAGCCGGGATCCGCAAACTATGCAGTTACCGGATGGCTCAGGATTACACATCCTGAGCCATCCGGTTACCGCAGTGCGGTATTCTGCACACATTTTTGACAAAAAATGTGTGTGACCGGAATTGCATTCACCGCATCCGGATCCGGATGCGGTGAATGCAATTCATGTTTGCAATGTGACCCTACCCTATGATGTCTACTCTTATGTAGTGAAGGCGTTCTGCTGTCACATAGTGTATATATATGATGTCTACTCTTAGGCTGTGGTCACAGTACCATTTTTCACATGCATTTTTGGAGACCTGCGTTTTCAAAAACGCATGTAAAAAACGCACCCATAGGCCCCCATGTTAAAAAACGCATGCCCTAATAGCCAAAAAGCATGTGTGACTGTCCCATGCGTTTTTGGAGCATATCCAAAAACGCATGCGTTTTTGTAGAAAACGCATGCGTTTTTATAACATGGGTTCCTATGGAAAACGCATGCAAAAACGCATGTACAGTTAGAACCTTTTAGTGCCATTCAAAAACGCATGCGTTTCCCATAGGAGCCCATGTTAAAAAAACGCATGCGTTTCCTACAAAAACGCATGCGTTTTTCAAAATGGCTAGGGTCACATTTGCGATGTGCCCCTAGCCTGCCGGATTCCGGTATTATCTTAGAACTTTTTCCAGCGCCGCATAGCGTTTCCGCTATGCGGTGCTGGAAACCGCTGCCCTTAGTTACCCGCTGTTTACCTGCACGACCTGTCACACAGGCAGCGGCTCGGAGGGCGTTTTACAGCGCCGCACAGGAAACCGTGTCTGCAACGGTTTCCTGTGCGGCGCTGTAAAACGCCCTCCGAGCCGCTGCCTGTGTGACAGGTCGTGCAGGTAAACAGCGGGTAACTAAGGGCAGCGGTTTCCAGCACCGCATAGCGGAAACGCTATGCGGCGCTGGAAAAAGTTCTAAGATAATACCGGAATCCGGCAGGCTAGGGGCACATCGCAAATGTGACCCTGGCCAATGCTCAAAAAAATACTACAAGCACTATTTTTATGTGCAGATTCAAAAACGCAGCCAAAAACGCAGGGAGCCATCAGAGACCTTAAAAAACTCATGCTGACATGAAAAACGCATGTAAAAAAGCATGCGTTTTTAAAAGGCACTAAAAAAATGCATGTCAACTGTGACCCAGCCTTACATAGTGAAGGCGTTCTGCTATCACATAGTGTGTATATATGATGTCTACTCTTATGTAGTGAAGGCGTTCTGTTATCACATAGTGTATATATATGATGTCTACTCTTACATAGTGAAGGCGTTCTGCTATCACATAGTGTATATATATGAGGTCTACTCTTACGTAGTGAAGGCGTTCTGCTATCACATAGTGTATATATATGATGTCTACTCTTACATAGTGAAGGCGTTCTGCTATCACATAGTGTGTATATATGATGTCTGCTCTTACGTAGTGAAGGCGTTCTGCTATCACATAGTGTGTATATATGATGTCTACTCTTACGTAGTGAAGGCGTTCTGCTATCGCATAGTGTATATATATGATGTCTACTCTTATGTAGTGAAGGCGTTCTGCTATCACATAGTGTATATATATGATGTCTACTCTTAGGCTGTGGTCACACATAGAAATCCGTTTTTGGAAGTGATTTTCATCACCAATCCGTTTTTTTCTGGGTGCTTTTTGAGCCTCCTGCACTCCTGAACGTTTTTGGAATTTTCATAAAAAAAACGCATGCGCGAACGCATGCGCAAACGCAAGTGCGCGTTTGCATGCGTTCGCGCATGCGTTTCCCATAGGGCTCCATGTTAAAAAAAAACGCATGAAAACGCATGCGTTTTTTAACTGATGCCAAAACGTTACATGCAACGTTTTTGACTCAAAAACGGACAGGGCAATGTTTGGAGCTCCATAGAAAAACGGACAGGGTGTTTATTACACCCAATCCGTTTTTCTGTCAGTTTTTGGACTTAGAAAAAAAAAATGAGAAAACTGAAGCCAAAAACGGACTGAGGGCTTATGTGGAACCCAGCCTGAGGCTGGGGTCACAGTACCATTTTTCACATGCATTTTTGGAGACCTGCGTTTTCAAAAACGCATGTAAAAAACGCACCCATAGGCCCCCATGTTAAAAAACGCATGCCCTAATAGCCAAAAAGCATGTGTGACTGTCCCATGCGTTTTTGGAGCATATCCAAAAACGCATGCGTTTCTGTAGAAAACGCATGCGTTTTTGTAGAAAACGCATGCGTTTTTATAACATGGGTTCCTATGGAAAACGCATGCAAAAACGCATGTACAGTTAGTACCTTTTAGTGCCATTCAAAAACGCATGCGTTTCCCATAGGAGCCCATGTTAACAAAAACGCATGCGTTTCCGGAAACGCATGCGTTTTTGTTAACATGGGCTCCTATGGGAAACGCATGCGTTTTTGAATGGCACTAAAAGGTACTAACTGTACATGCGTTTTTGCATGCGTTTTCCATAGGAACCCATGTTATAAAAACGCATGCGTTTTCTACAAAAACGCATGCGTTTTTCAAAACGCTCAAAAAAATACTACAAGCACTATTTTTAGGTGCAGATTCAAAAACGCACCCAAAAACGCAGGGAGCCATCACACACCTTACAAAACTCATGCTGACATGAAAAAAAGCATGAGTTTTGTTAAATCACTTAAAAAAACGCATGGCAACTGTGACCCCAGCCTTACATAGTGAAGGCGTTCTGCTATCACATAGTGTATATATATGATGTCTACTCTTACGTAGTGAAGGCGTTCTGCTATCGCATAGTGTATATATATGATGTCTACTCTTATGTAGTGAAGGCGTTCTGCTATCACATAGTGTATATATATGATGTCTACTCTTACGTAGTGAAGGCGTTCTGCTATCACATAGTGTGTATATATGATGTCTACTCTTACGTAGTGAAGGCGTTCTGCTATCACATAGTGTATATATATGATGTCTACTCTTACGTAGTGAAGGCGTTCTGCTATCACATAGTGTGTATATATGAGGTCTACTCTTACGTAGTGAAGGCGTTCTGCTATCACATAGTGTGTATATATGATGTCTACTCTTACGTAGTGAAGGCATTCTGCTATCACATAGGGTCTACTCTTACATAGTGAAGGCGTTCTGCTATCACATAGTGTGCACATATGATGTCTACTCTTACGTAGTGAAGGCGTTCTGCTATCACATAGTGTGTATATATATGATGTCTACTCTTACGTAGTGAAGGCGTTCTGCTATCACATAGTGTATATATATGATGTCTACTCTTACATAGTGAAGGCGTTCTGCTATCACATAGTGTGTATATATGATGTCTACTCTTACGTAGTGAAGGCGTTCTGCTATCACATAGTGTATATATATGATGTCTACTCTTACGTAGTGAAGGCGTTCTGCTATCACATAGTGTGTATATATGATGTCTACTCTTACGTAGTGAAGGCATTCTGCTATCACATAGTGTATATATATGATGTCTACTCTTACGTAGTGAAGGCGTTCTGCTATCACATAGTGTGTATATATGATGTCTACTCTTACGTAGTGAAGGCGTTCTGCTATCACATAGTGTATATATATGATGTCTACTCTTACGTAGTGAAGGCGTTCTGCTATCACATAGTGTGTATATATGATGTCTACGCTTACGTAGTGAAGGCGTTCTGCTATCACATAGTGTATATATATGATGTCTACTCTTACGTAGTGAAGGCGTTCTGCTATCACATAGTGTGTATATATGATGTCTACTCTTACGTAGTGAAGGCGTTCTGCTATCACATAGTGTGTATATATGATGTCTACTCTTACGTAGTGAAGGCGTTCTGCTATCACATAGTGTGCATATATGATATGTACTCTTAGGCTGGGGTCACAGTTGACATGCATTTTTTTAGTGCCTTTTAAAAACGCATGCTTTTTTACATGCGTTTTTCATGTCAGCATGAGTTTTTTAAGGTCTCTGATGGCTCCCTGCGTTTTTGGCTGCGTTTTTGAATCTGCACATAAAAATAGTGCTTGTAGTATTTTTTTGAGCGTTTTGAAAAACGCATGCGTTTTTGTAGAAAACGCATGCGTTTTTATAACATGGGTTCCTATGGAAAACGCATGCAAAAACGCATGTACAGTTAGCACCTTTTAGGCTGGGGTCACAGTACCATTTTTCACATGCATTTTTGGAGACCTGCGTTTTCAAAAACGCATGTAAAAAACGCACCCATAGGCCCCCATGTTAAAAAACGCATGCCCTAATAGCCAAAAAGCATGTGTGACTGTCCCATGCGTTTTTGGAGCATATCCAAAAATGCATGCGTTTTTGTAGAAAACGCATGCGTTTTTTTGTAGAAAACGCATGCGTTTTTATAACATGGGTTCCTATGGAAAACGCATGCAAAAACGCATGTACAGTTAGCACCTTTTAGTGCCATTCAAAAACGCATGCGTTTCCCATAGGAGCCCATGTTAAAAAAACGCATGCGTTTTTCCAGAAACGCATGCGTTTTTTTAACATGGGCTCCTATGGGAAACGCATGCGTTTTTGAATGGCACTAAAAGGTGCTAACTGTACATGCGTTTTTGCATGCGTTTTCCATAGGAACCCATGTTATAAAAACGCATGCGTTTTCTACAAAAACGCATGCGTTTTTCAAAACGCTCAAAAAAATACTACAAGCACTATTTTTATGTGCAGATTCAAAAACGCAGCCAAAAACGCAGGGAGCCATCAGAGACCTTAAAAAACTCATGCTGACATGAAAAACGCATGTAAAAAAGCATGCGTTTTTAAAAGGCACTAAAAAAATGCATGTCAACTGTGACCCCAGCCTAAGTGCCATTCAAAAACGCATGCGTTTCCCATAGGAGCCCATGTTAAAAAAACGCATGCGTTTCTGGAAAAACGCATGCGTTTTTTTTAACATGGGCTCCTATGGGAAACGCATGCGTTTTTGAATGGCACTAAAAGGTGCTAACTGTACATGCGTTTTTGCATGCGTTTTCCATAGGAACCCATGTTATAAAAACGCATGCGTTTTCTACAAAAAAACGCATGCGTTTTCTACAAAAACGCATGCATTTTTGGATATGCTCCAAAAACGCATGGGACAGTCACACATGCTTTTTGGCTATTAGGGCATGCGTTTTTTAACATGGGGGCCTATGGGTGCGTTTTTTACATGCGTTTTTGAAAACGCAGGTCTCCAAAAATGCATGTGAAAAATGGTACTGTGACCCCAGCCTTACGTAGTGAAGGCGTTCTGCTATCACATAGTGTGTATATATGATGTCTACTCTTAGGCTGTGGTCACAGTTGACGCGTTTTTTTAGTGCCTTTTAAAAATGCATGCTTTTTTATATGCGTTTTTCATGTCATCATGAGTTTTTTAAGGTGTCTGATGGCTCCCTGCGTTTTTGGCTGCGTTTTGGAATCTGCACCCAAAAATAGTGCATGCGTTTCCCATAGGAGCCCATGTTAAAAAAACGCATGCGTTTTTGAATGGCACTAATTGTACATGCGTTTTTGCATGCGTTTCCCATAAGGCCCCATATTAAAAAACGCATGCGTTTTTGGAAAAGCACCAAAAACGCATGGGACTGTCACACATGCTTTTTGGCTATTAGGGCATGCGTTTTTTAACATGGGGGCCTATGGGTGCGTTTTTTACATGCGTTTTTGAAAACCCAGGTCTCCAAAAACGCATGTGAAAAATGCTACTGTGACCCCAGCCTTACGTAGTGAAGGCCTTCTGCTATCACATAGTGTATACATATGATGTCTACTCTTACGTAGTGAAGGCGTTCTGCTATCACATAGTGTATATATATGATGTCTACTCTTACGTAGTGAAGGCGTTCTGCTATCACATAGTGTGTATATATGATGTCTACGCTTACGTAGTGAAGGCGTTCTGCTATCACATAGTGTGTATATATGATGTCTACTCTTACGTAGTGAAGGCGTTCTGCTATCACATAGTGTGTATATATGATGTCTACTCTTACGTAGTGAAGGCGTTCTGCTATCACATAGTGTGCATATATGATGTGTACTCTTACGTAGTGAAGGCGTTCTGCTATCACATAGTGTGTATATATGATGTCTACTCTTACATAGTGAAGGCGTTCTGCTATCACATAGTGTGCATATATGATGTCTACTCTTACGTAGTGAAGGCCTTCTGCTATCACATAGTGTGTATATATGATGTCTACTCTTACATAGTGAAGGCGTTCTGCTATCACATAGTGTGTATATATGATGTCTACTCTTACATAGTGAAGGCGTTCTGCTATCACATAGTGTGTATATATGATGTCTACTCTTACGTAGTGAAGGCGTTCTGCTATCACATAGTGTATATATATGATGTCTACTCTTACGTAGTGAAGGCCTTCTGCTATCACATAGTGTATATATATGATGTGTACTCTTACATAGTGAAGGCGTTCTGCTATCACATAGTGTGTATATATGATGTCTACTCTTACGTAGTGAAGGCGTTCTGCTATCACATAGGGTATATATATGATGTCTACTCTTACGTAGTGAAGGCCTTCTGCTATCACATAGTGTGTATATATGATGTCTACTCTTACATAGTGAAGGCGTTCTGCTATCACATAGTGTGTATATATGATGTCTACTCTTACGTAGTGAAGGCGTTCTGCTTCACATAGTGTATATATATGATGTCTACTCTTACGTAGTGAAGGCGTTCTGCTATCACATAGTGTGTATATATGATGTCTACTCTTACGTAGTGAAGGCGTTCTGCTATCACATAGTGTGTATATATGATGTCTACTCTTACGTAGTGAAGGCGTTCTGCTATCACATAGTGTGTATATATGATGTCTACTCTTACATAGTGAAGGCGTTCTGCTATCACATAGTGTATATATATGATGTCTACTCTTACATAGTGAAGGCGTTCTGCTATCACATAGTGTGTATATATATGATGTCTACTCTTACGTAGTGAAGGCGTTCTGCTATCACATAGTGTATATATATGATGTCTACTCTTACGTAGTGAAGGCGTTCTGCTATCACATAGTGTGTATATATGATGTCTACTCTTACGTAGTGAAGGCGTTCTGCTATCACATAGTGTATATATATGATGTCTACTCTTACATAGTGAAGGCGTTCTGCTATCACATAGTGTGTATATATGATGTCTACTCTTACGTAGTGAAGGCGTTCTGCTATCACATAGTGTATATATATGAGGTCTACTCTTACATAGTGAAGGCGTTCTGCTATCACATAGTGTGTATATATGATGTCTACTCTTACGTAGTGAAGGCGTTCTGCTCTCACATAGTGTATATATATATGATGTCTGCTCTTACGTAGTGAAGGCGTTCTGCTATCACATAGTGTGTATATATGATGTCTGCTCTTACGTAGTGAAGGCGTTCTGCTATCACATAGTGTATATATATATGATGTCTGCTCTTACGTAGTGAAGGCGTTCTGCTATCACATAGTGTGTATATATGATGTCTACTCTTACGTAGTGAAGGCGTTCTGCTATCACATAGTGTGTATATATGATGTCTACTCTTACGTAGTGAAGGCGTTCTGCTCTCACATAGTGTATATATATATGATGTCTGCTCTTACGTAGTGAAGGCGTTCTGCTATCACATAGTGTGTATATATGATGTCTGCTCTTACGTAGTGAAGGCGTTCTGCTATCACATAGTGTATATATATATGATGTCTGCTCTTACGTAGTGAAGGCGTTCTGCTATCACATAGTGTGTATATATGATGTCTACTCTTACATAGTGAAGGCGTTCTGCTATCACATAGTGTATATATATGAGGTCTACTCTTACGTAGTGAAGGCGTTCTGCTATCACATAGTGTATACATATGATGTCTACTCTTACGTAGTGAAGGCGTTCTGCTATCACATAGTGTATATATATGATGTCTACTCTTACGTAGTGAAGGCGTTCTGCTATCACATAGTGTGTATATATGATGTCTACGCTTACGTAGTGAAGGCGTTCTGCTATCACATAGTGTGTATATATGATGTCTACTCTTACGTAGTGAAGGCGTTCTGCTATCACATAGTGTGTATATATGATGTCTACTCTTACGTAGTGAAGGCGTTCTGCTATCACATAGTGTGCATATATGATGTGTACTCTTACGTAGTGAAGGCGTTCTGCTATCACATAGTGTGTATATATGATGTCTACTCTTACATAGTGAAGGCGTTCTGCTATCACATAGTGTGCATATATGATGTCTACTCTTACGTAGTGAAGGCCTTCTGCTATCACATAGTGTGTATATATGATGTCTACTCTTACATAGTGAAGGCGTTCTGCTATCACATAGTGTGTATATATGATGTCTACTCTTACATAGTGAAGGCGTTCTGCTATCACATAGTGTGTATATATGATGTCTACTCTTACGTAGTGAAGGCGTTCTGCTATCACATAGTGTATATATATGATGTCTACTCTTACGTAGTGAAGGCCTTCTGCTATCACATAGTGTATATATATGATGTGTACTCTTACATAGTGAAGGCGTTCTGCTATCACATAGTGTGTATATATGATGTCTACTCTTACGTAGTGAAGGCGTTCTGCTATCACATAGGGTATATATATGATGTCTACTCTTACGTAGTGAAGGCCTTCTGCTATCACATAGTGTGTATATATGATGTCTACTCTTACATAGTGAAGGCGTTCTGCTATCACATAGTGTGTATATATGATGTCTACTCTTACGTAGTGAAGGCGTTCTGCTATCACATAGTGTATATATATGATGTCTACTCTTACGTAGTGAAGGCGTTCTGCTATCACATAGTGTGTATATATGATGTCTACTCTTACGTAGTGAAGGCGTTCTGCTATCACATAGTGTGTATATATGATGTCTACTCTTACGTAGTGAAGGCGTTCTGCTATCACATAGTGTGTATATATGATGTCTACTCTTACATAGTGAAGGCGTTCTGCTATCACATAGTGTATATATATGATGTCTACTCTTACATAGTGAAGGCGTTCTGCTATCACATAGTGTGTATATATATGATGTCTACTCTTACGTAGTGAAGGCGTTCTGCTATCACATAGTGTATATATATGATGTCTACTCTTACGTAGTGAAGGCGTTCTGCTATCACATAGTGTGTATATATGATGTCTACTCTTACGTAGTGAAGGCGTTCTGCTATCACATAGTGTATATATATGATGTCTACTCTTACATAGTGAAGGCGTTCTGCTATCACATAGTGTGTATATATGATGTCTACTCTTACGTAGTGAAGGCGTTCTGCTATCACATAGTGTATATATATGAGGTCTACTCTTACATAGTGAAGGCGTTCTGCTATCACATAGTGTGTATATATGATGTCTACTCTTACGTAGTGAAGGCGTTCTGCTCTCACATAGTGTATATATATATGATGTCTGCTCTTACGTAGTGAAGGCGTTCTGCTATCACATAGTGTGTATATATGATGTCTGCTCTTACGTAGTGAAGGCGTTCTGCTATCACATAGTGTATATATATATGATGTCTGCTCTTACGTAGTGAAGGCGTTCTGCTATCACATAGTGTGTATATATGATGTCTACTCTTACGTAGTGAAGGCGTTCTGCTATCACATAGTGTGTATATATGATGTCTACTCTTACGTAGTGAAGGCGTTCTGCTCTCACATAGTGTATATATATATGATGTCTGCTCTTACGTAGTGAAGGCGTTCTGCTATCACATAGTGTGTATATATGATGTCTGCTCTTACGTAGTGAAGGCGTTCTGCTATCACATAGTGTATATATATATGATGTCTGCTCTTACGTAGTGAAGGCGTTCTGCTATCACATAGTGTGTATATATGATGTCTACTCTTACATAGTGAAGGCGTTCTGCTATCACATAGTGTATATATATGAGGTCTACTCTTACGTAGTGAAGGCGTTCTGCTATCACATAGTGTATATATATGATGTCTACTCTTACGTAGTGAAGGCGTTCTGCTATCACATAGTGTGTATATATGATGTCTACTCTTACGTAGTGAAGGCGTTCTGCTATCACATAGTGTACACATATGATGTCTACTCTTACGTAGTGAAGGCGTTCTGCTATCACATAGTGTATATATATGAGGTCTACTCTTACATAGTGAAGGCGTTCTGCTATCACATAGTGTATATATATGATGTGTACTCTTACGTAGTGAAGGCGTTCTGCTATCACATAGTGTGTATATATGATGTCTACTCTTACATAGTGAAGGCGTTCTGCTATCACATAGTGTATATATATGAGGTCTACTCTTACATAGTGAAGGCGTTCTGCTATCACATAGTGTATATATATGATGTGTACTCTTACGTAGTGAAGGCGTTCTGCCACTGTAGATTTTCCACATCAGCTACTCAATGCTACAACCTGTGCAGCTCCATTTTTCAGAACAATAACAGTCAGCCATTGGTGAATTACCTATCTTTACACATAGCTCAGCTCTTCTATAGTGTCACATATTTAATATTGATGATGATTCATTTGGCCTCACAGAAATGAATAAAAAGGAATTTATAGGAAACATCAACATTATCCATACCCCATCATTACTGCTGCTTTTTAACCCCTTAAAGAGGTTTTGCCATGAACAATTGTTCATTTTAATTATTAGAACTTAGAATAAAAATAAGTTCCACAATTGCACGAGTTAAAAAAATGTTCCTGTCCTGAGATATTATTATAAATGTGCTCATATGTAATGTATGTGCCCAAACATTCAGCAACTGGTCGGATATATCACTGTTTCTGGGAAAGGGAGAAAGTAATAGAGTATACAGACATTACAGCCAGGGATGAAAGAATATAAGAGTATATAGAGGCATTATAGCTGTGGATCATAGAATATAAGAGTATACAAAGGCATTACAGATGGGGATCACAGAATATAAGAGTATACAGACATTATAGCTGGGGATCACAGAATATAAGGGCATACAGACATTACAGCTGGGGATCACAGAATATAAGAGTATACAAACATTATAGCTGGGGATCACAGAATATAAGGGCATACAGACATTACAGCTGGGGATCACAGAATATAAGAGTATACAAAGGCATTACAGCTGGGGATCACAGATTATAAGAGTATACAGACATTACAGCTGGGGATCACAGAATATAAGAGTATACAGACATTATAGCTGGGGATCACAGAATATAAGGGCATACAGACATTACAGCTGGGGATCACAGAATATAAGAGCATACAGACATTACAGCTGGGGATCACAGAATATAAGAGTATACAGACATTACAGCTGGGAATCACAGAATATAAGAGTATACAGACATTATAGCTGGGGATCACAGAATATAAGAGTACACAGACATTACAGCTGGGGCTCACAGAATAAAAGAGTATACAGACATTACAGCTGGGAATCACAGAATATAAGAGTATATATAGGCATTACAGCCGGGGATCACAGAATATAAGAGTATACAGACATTACAGCTGGAGATCACAGAATAAAAGAGTATACAGACATTACAGCCGGGATCACAGAATATAAGTGTATACAGACATTACAGCTGGGGACCACAGATCCCGGCTGTAATGTCTGTATACTCTTATATTCTGTGATCCCCAGCTGTAATGTCTGTATACTCTTATATTCTGTGATCCCCGGCTATAATGTCTGTATACTCTTATATTCTGTGATTCCCAGCTGTAATGTCTGTAAACTCTTATATTCTGTGATCCCGGCTATAATGTCTGTATACTCTTATATTCTGTGATCCCCAGCTATAGGACCACAGAAATCTTCATCATAGTGTATCACAAGTTTCCATAACACAGTAGTATAAAACTGGCACTGAGCTATTGTCATTCAAGAGACATTCATGAGATTTTTATAGGATGTCATAAATATTACCGTATATACTCGTGTATAAGCCGACCCGTGTATAAGCCGACCCCCCTACTTTTGCCCCCAAAACCTGGGAAAACCTTTTGACTTGTGTATAAGCCGAGGGTGGACCCCAGCACAGGTATACAGTCCCCCCCAGTGGTATACAGCAGCCTCCCCAGTGGTAGTATACAGCAGCCACAGAGGTATATACAGCAGCCCCAGTGATAGTATACAGCAGCCTCCCCAGTGGTAGTATACAGCATCCTCCCCTGTGGTAGTATACAGCAGTCTCCTCCTGTGGTAGTATACAGCAGCCTCCCCAGTGGTAGTGTACAGCAGTCTCCCCCTGTGGTAGTATACAGCAGCCTCCCCCTGTGGTAGTATACAGTAGCCACAGAGGTATATACAGCAGCCCTTCCCCTGTGGTAGTATAGAGCAGCTACAGAGGTATATACAGCAGCCCCAGTGGTAGTATACAGCAGCCTCCCCAGTGGTAGTATACAGCAGTCTCCCCTGTGGTAGTATACAGCAGCCTCCCCCTGTGGTAGTATACAGCAGCCACAGAGGTGTATACAGCATCCCCTCCCCTGTGGTAGTATACAGCAGTCCCCCCTGTGGGTATACAGCAGTGCCTCCCCCTGTGGTATATACAGCAGCCCCTCCCCTGTGGTAGTATACAGCAGCCTCCCACTGTGGTAGTATACAGCAGCCCCCCCCCGTGGTTGTATACAGCAGCCCCCCTGTGGGTATACAGCAGTCCCCCCCCCCCCCGTTGCTGCCGCACACCTGTAAAAAGAAGATCTTTCATACTTATCCTCCTGCTGTCACCACGCGCATCCTCCGCTCTCCTTCTTGCTTGCACCCGGCATCCATCCATATGACCGCACACAAATAATGACGTCATTATTTGTGCGCGGTCACGTGGATGGACGCCGGGTGCAAGCAAGAAGGAGAGCGAAGGATGCGCGTGGTGACAGCAGGAGGATAAGTATGAAAGATCTTCTTTTTACAGGTGTGCGGCAGCAATGGGGGCAGGGGCTGTATATACCACAGGGGGGGCACTGCTGTATACTACCACAGGGGGGCGGAGGAGCGCTGACAGTGCAATGTAATATGCACGGCTCCCCTGCCGCTGATGGACAGGGGGATGCAGTGCATATTGCATTGCACTAATGAGCGGCCCCACGTGACCGGCCGCTCACTATACAGCCTCCCCCACCTCCTCCAGCCCACGGACACCGACCCCACACACTCAGCCGTATAGTGACTCGTGTATAAGCCGAGGGGGGCACTTTTCAGCACAATTTTTGTGCTGAAAAACTCGGCTTATACCCGAGTATATATGGTAAATAGAATATAGGAACCCGCTTCTCTATGACCATAATGCGGGCCTCCTCATTTCAGCTCAGACTGTTGTCCAAACACTAATGACTGTCTCCTGTGTTGGATGTAGGTGTGGATCCCAGAGGTTACTCTTGTAAGGCCGGCTTCACACCACGTTTTTTGTCTGTCAGGGTGGATCCTGTTTTTTGCAGGATCACCCTGACAAGACCAGACAGAACATGATAGGTTGAACCGGATAGCAAATAAGCACCCTGATCCTGTTTCTTTCATTTCTCTATTGAAAAGCAATGTGAATTACTTCTCCATAGGCTATAATGGGTGGAACCGCTGTCCATGGTGCTGAAGGATCATTCTGAAAATGCTCAGTGCTAAAAACCGGATCAGGGAAACAAATCAAGTTTTTTAAAGTATCTGGCACCATAGATTCCCATTGTATGGAAACCGGATTGTGCCTGATCTGGTTCTGTACGGTTTTGTCCTATTTTTATACCAGAGACAAAAAACCCTGCAGGCTCTGATTTTGGGGACGGTGAAATACCTGAAAAAAACAGATCAGGCACAGAATACACAAAACCTGATAGCTAAATAGGACCAATCTGGCACCATAGGGATACATGGGAGGCAAAACCAGATCAGGTTGTGACCGATTCAAACCGGACACAACCTGATGCTGAAAACCGTAGTGTGAAGCTGTCAGGTTGTGTCCAGTGTTTTGCAGGTTGCACCGGACACAACCTGACAGCCTCGGACGTGTAGAAACTAGGGCAAATATGCCCTCCTATCCTGTTCTATACAGGAATCGTGTCTGTGCTGCTGTCCAGTGCTGAAATCTCAGCAGCGGGGGTGCAGGGGAGCTGCCTGTGGTTCTGAAACTTCAGCCGTGATGCTCTCCATTGCTGAACTTCAGCGGCGGTTGTGAAATGCTGCGCTGTCTATGGTGCTTAATGAGCGTGGCTTCATTTGACAACTGACGCTCTTTCAGCACCAAGCATCCAGGAACCAATACAATTTTCTGCCCGATCTGTGGCAATCCGGCGCCCATAGCCTCTCATGTTATGGGGGACGGATCGCCCCGGATACGGGAGGATCCGGTTCTGTTTGTTTTTGGCACCAGACACAAAAAATGATGTAGACTCCAATTTTATGTCCGATGCTAAAAACGAAAAGAACCGAATCCTCCCGGAAAAGCACAAAACCGGATGGCAAATAACAGCCATCCGGCACCATAGGGATACACGGGGGACAAAATTGTATCCAGTTCTGTCCAGTTCACACTGGACAGACCCAGATCCGAAAAATCATGGTGTGAAGCCGTCCTAAGATAACCACTTTAAAAGCCAAGGAAATATCAAAAATAATATTTTTACATATGCTACATTTACTTTCAGATAAAGCTGAAGGCTCCTTTGCTTGACCAGTGGTTGTGCCCCATATTATGCAGTTTGCAGCCTGCTTCTAGTTTTCATTTTAAAAAATGTTATTGACATTTTATAAATCAAAGCAGTTGGTGATTATGGCCAGGGTCACATTTCCGTTTTTGTTGCAAAATCCTGATCCGGTTTTGAGCTTTAAAAAAGCTCAAAACCGGACCAGGAAACGCTCCTCATAGGAGCCTATGCAAAACACCGGATGGCTTCACAAGCCATCCGGTGGCCGGATCCGGCACTGCTGCCTGCGTTTAAAATCATGCAGGCAGCAGTTTTCGCAGCGTTTGCCGGGACCGCACTGCGGTCACCGGATGGCTCAGGATGTGTAATCCTGAGCCATCCGGTAACTGCAGAGTGTGCGGTTCCCGATCTGCGAAGTTAATAAAGAGTTAACTAGCTGCCCTAAATGACTTGTTGAGGTCTGTAGGGGGGCTTAGACCCCCTACAGACCGTCCGGCGACTTCTATAGTGTTCTGCAACAATGTGTTACTGTGCACGGGCGAGGAGCCCGTGCATGTCATCCAAAGGTGCCCCCCCCCCCCGTATCACTATACTGGGGTGCATAGACCCCTCTATTCCAAATAAGCTGTATTGGTGTATAGTACATGCTAAATGTGGCCATTCGCAATGTAAGTATATACTTACATTCTTTCGTAGGCAGAGATGAGGAAATCCATGGGCGGGGCTGTGTGCAGTAGCCTCCGCCCGCTCCTTCTTGATGCCCGCCCCCTCTGGCCGTAATCCAGTGTTTTGAGGGCGGGGACGTCGTTAAAGGGGCGTGGCTAACCGCGGCACATTAGTTAGCCACGCCCCTTTAACAACGTCCCCGCCCCCACAAGACTGGATTACGACCAGAGGGGGCGGGCATCAAGAAGGAGCGGGCGGAGGCTACTGCACACAGCCCCGCCCATGGATTTCCTCATCTCTGCCTACGAAAGAATGTAAGTATATACTTACATTGCGAATGGCCACATTTAGCATGTACTATACACCAATACAGCTTATTTGGAATAGAGGGGTCTATGCACCCCAGTATAGTGATACGGGGGGGGGGGGGGGCACCTTTGGATGACATGCACGGGCTCCTCGCCCGTGCACAGTAACACATTGTTGCAGAACACTATAGAAGTCGCCGGACGGTCTGTAGGGGGGTCTAAGCCCCCCTACAGACCTCAACAAGTCATTTAGGGCAGCTAGTTAACTCTTTATTAACTTCGCAGATCGGGAACCGCACACTCTGCAGTTACCGGATGGCTCAGGATTACACATCCTGAGCCATCGGTGACCGCAGTGCGGTATTCTGCACACAGTTTTGACAAAAACTGTGTGTGCCGGCATTGCGTTCACCGCATCCGGATCCGGATGCGGTGAATGCAATTTAGCTTTCCAATGTGACCCTACCCTATTTTAGCATCTACAGCAACCAACAGAGAGGACGTCTGTTGATGGCATTGTTCACACTCAATTTGCGTTTTTTTTAGCTCTGTTAAAAGCACTTGCGTTTTTTTAAGAGTGCTAAAAAATGTCCCTTGTGTGTCTGAAAGGATTTGCCACGTTTTTGGACTTAGTCATTTTTTCATTAAAAACGCATGCGCAAACGCATGCGCAAACGCATGCGTTTGCGCATGCGTTTCCCATAGGGCCCCATGTTAAAAAAACGCATGCGTTTATTTACAGCACCCAAAAACGCTGCATGCAGCGTTTTTTGCACTGGGGGACAAAAACGCAAATTGAGCTGAAAAACGCATGTACACTCAAATGTACCCTGCGTTAACGCACCTGCGTTTTTTTTAACAGCCCAAAAACGCATGGATGGGCAAAAAAACGCATGTGTGTGAACAATGCCGATATGTACTTACTGAGAAAAATACAAAATCTAATAATAGACAAAAGGAAACAAGGTAGAACAGTTGTCTTTCAATGCACAATCCACATCAATCAATCAACATAGTATTATGTTAAAGAAATATTACTTAAAAAGTTGTTTGTGTCTTCTAAATATGAAAGTAGGAATTATATTCATTTCCTTGGTAGAGGCTGAGCGTAAGAAATCAAGTGCCTTAAGCAGAATACTGTGAATCAGGGGACCCTTTGGCATTAAAGGGAACCTGTCACCCCCCCAGGGCCTTTTATACTGTGCCCGGCAGATTATACATCATGTAAATGGGGTTCTAGTAACCCCTGTATATGCCCAGGGTGACCCAACATACCTGTGACATGAAGTTATGTTCTGTGCAGAGCTGGCCTCCTGTTGAGTCACAGAGGCAGCTATTTGGGTCATGTTGGTGAAACGTCTCGCTGCCCCTCCAGGCTGCTAATCCCACCCTACATCGTTCAAATCTCTCGCCCACTTGCAGAGCTCCTACGCCTATCCACTGGTCTGCTACAATTAAGTACATTCGGTTTCTTACCGGTATGGATGGGAGTTCCCTGCGTTAATTCTCCCGCATCCGGAATTCGGTCCTTTTCCTTAAAGTGTCCTGGACCCGATATAGGACTGAGGTAAAGGTACAGCCTGTGGTGCTATGGCTCTCTTCTGTCGGTCCCACAGCTTGTTGGTTCGCTAACCATGGATAGACCACTGATTGCCTCGGCTCCGGTATGCCAATGTTGACCCCGGACTTCCCCAGCTGGCTCCAACCAGGCCTGGGTCGTCCCCTCTGGTTCCCGGGTCACCTCTCTCTGAGAGGCGCCCTCCTGTCAGGAACGCTGTCAGGCAAGTCCTTTCTGGCTGACTTCCCGGCACTGTCTGACTAAAATTAGCTCGACTGTCACTCAAGTCTCCAGCTTTACTCTAAACTTCACCCCCTGGACCTACTGAATATACATTCCCTATGCTAAGGGGAGGGCTAGTGCATGGGTGCTTTGGACAGACTCTACAACGAAACCCCAAATCCATAACTACGGAGGCACTACACCTTCTGTTTCGGGTGCTGTACCTAACTGTGGCGCCTAGCCATAGGGGCGCCACACAAACATGAATGAAAAAATTCAGGTGATACCTTATTTGAAAGGGTCTACGGATCACTTTTCTCCTTAGTTGCTGTGATTAAGGCTGATGTGTGACTCGCTTGAGTGAGAGGAAATCTCGCACTGTCCTCGGCCTAAGGGTATGTGATTACGTGAGAATAGTAGTGTGGATTTTTAAAGACAAAAATCTGCCAAATACGGACCAAAAAAGTGTCATGCAAAGAATGCATTTCTTGGTGTGTATTTAGTGTGGGAAGGTGCAGATTTTTTCCCTGCATATGATTTCATGTTAGTGACACCTCAGAAAAAGGGTTTCTGCCCTATTTCATAGAGCATTAATGTGATTCAAATTTATTGGAAGTATGTATAGAATATCTGGTGACCTAGTGAGGGGCTGCATGATTGTGCAAAAACTACTACTTTGTTAGAAACACTGAAGTCCGCCGGCTTTTGCATCCATAGCGGGAACTTCTATGTTCCTTTTACACATTTGGCGTAGAAGCACGAGCTAAGCCTATTCTGAAAGTTGTGTACGCACTGAACTGTCAGAAGCGGCGTAGATCGAGCTCCTAAGCCAATTGCATAGAAGGCACTCACTGATCTCAGGGAGACCAGTCAAGGAAAACACTGCGGGCAGCCGGCTAAAGTGCTCAAACACAGTGAAATCCATGATGCATTGCCCCCTGGGAATTTGAATATGCAAATGGAGTCCGTGGAGCCTCGATTAAGGGTATGTGCCCACAGGGCGTTTTTGCTGTGGTTTTGCTGCGGTTTCCGCTTGCAGAAAACCATTGGTTTTATGGTAATGTATGCTAATCTGTTCCTGCAGTTGGGCTTCCCAGCAAAACCAATGTGTTTTACAAAAACGCTGTGCCCAACATTAGTTTTGCAAGTGTCAAGAATAGAGATGGGCGAGTCCTAAAAGACTCGGAATCGCAAGACCCCAACGAGTCCGAGTCAAGGACTCGGGACTCGTTGCGAGTCCAGCGAGTCCAATGTTAATGAATAGGGAACCGAGTAATAGCGAATAATGACATTTACAACTCGCTGATGTGTCTCTGAAAGTGTGCGAGTCCAAACACACCGCACACTACACTCCCTAAAAAAATTGGTTTTAAGTGCGCACAGTCACCGAGATGTGGTTTGGTGTTGCTGTATGCGTCACTTGCTGGCGGGGTAAGTGTGCGCGCTCACACTTGGCAGTGAAGCCGCACACTACACTCCCTAAGGGCCCTTTCACATCAGCGTTTTTTTGAAATCGTGGCAGATGCGGTGAAAAAAACGCATCTGCCGCGATTACCGCATACCGGCTGCACTTGCGGCGAGGTTGCGGTTTTTGCCATGCAAAGTATAGGCGGACTTGCGGCAGGTGCGGCAAGTGCGGTTTTGCACTTGCGGCAGGTGCGGCCGCGAAAAAAACCGCGGCTGACCGCGGTTTTTTTCGCGGCCGCACCTGCCGCAAGTGCAAAACCGCACTTGCCGCACCTGCCGCAAGTCCGCCTATACTTTGCATGGCAAAAACCGCAACAGCGCCGCTAGTGCAGCCGGTATGCGGTAATCGCGGCAGATGCGGTTTTTTCACCGCATCTGCCGCGATTTCAAAAAAACGCTGATGTGAAAGGGCCCTAAGGTGGTGTACGTGCTATTTAAAGGTAGGAGAGCAGCAACGCACTGGTCTGCCACAGAAAAAATAACGCTCTATGGCTTATTAGGAACAAAAATCGATCTGGTGCAAAAACAAAAAGGAAACAGCACCTCAGCTAAGCCTCTGACTGCAGCTGTTAGCAAAGCTGAGTGAGTAAGCTAAGCTATGAGGTCCGTCCTGTGTGCACTGTAAGGCTTCTCCTTCCTTCCCTCCCTGCCTGCCTGCCTGCCTACACAGCACTACTCTGTCCTCCTCCTAGCTCTCAGAAGAGCTTTTTGGGTTAATATAAGGAATCTTCCCTACACTGACAATCCCTGATCTGCTCCAGCATATATCTCTCTCTCCCTATACTAGGTCAGATCGTCTCAGGAATGTGGCCAAAATGGCGGGGACAAGCCTTATATACTGCCTTGCCTGTCATACATGACATAGGCATCACGATGGACAGCAGCCAATCATAGTCCTGACACAACCAACTTTGCTATGCCATTACTGACTATGATTGGCTATCTTCACAAGTTTTCTGACCTAACACGCACGCTGTGCTGACTCGGAACATAATCATATTCTGTATTCGAGAGTCCGACTCCCGAATACAGTATACAGGACTCGGAATCGTAGACTCGTAGGACTCGGAATCGTAGACTCGCTGCTGACAGCGGGTATCTGTGAAGAGTCAAGCTTATTGCCATTGAATTCCATTGGACTCGTCACTGTGCGAGTCCAAGCTGGGAGATTCGCCGAGTAACGAGTCCTGCGAGTACCTTCAGAATCGCCGAGTCCCGAGTCCTAGCGAGTAGACTCGCCCATCCCTAGTCAAGAACTGTCAAATACCTGCGTTTTTGGTGCGGATAGCAAAGAATGGACATGTCAATTCTTTTTGCGTTTTTGGTGCAGTCAATGGTAAAAACGCTGGAAAAACGCAGCATCAAAAACCCAGTACAAAACGCGCAAAAAACGCGCAAAAAACGCAGACAAGATCATAGCATTTCTCCTGTCAAGGACTCTAGGATCCTCAGGTTTTCCTGCATTCAGGACTGCAGCAAAAACGTCCTGTGGGGACATACCCTAAGGGTATGTGCACATTGGACGGTTCTGCATCATTGCAGACCGTCAGAAAACCGGTGTTGAATTTCAGGAGCTCAAATTCCTGACCTCTGCAGTGTCCATCGTTTTTTTAGCGTTTTTTGTAACGTTTTGTGTGCGGTTTATTAGCGTTTATACTGCGTTTTTCTCTGCGGTTTTCCGGCGGTCTTCTTGGGGTTTTTAAGACTGTTTTTTGTGCACTTGTAAGTTTTGAGTTTGGACATAAAGTTGCTGTAAACCCAAAAAAAAAAACCTACATTCTCGCATCATTTCCTGTCACACAATCCAAAATAAAAAAATTGGAGAGAGCAATCATCTCGAGGCTGTTGTGTACATACGGCCATCAGAGTGCTGTATACCATGCCACCCATACGTCGTTTGCGCCTGCGGAGGCCATACAAACAGCTCTTGCTGCTAACCATACTCCAATGGCTACAATGTGAGGAAGAGGAGGACAATGAGGTAAGAAATATGTATGTGGCTACACAGAAACATGTATTTCAGCTGCCTGATTCTTCCCATGCTTTAATATAATATATATCTAGTCTTCTCTATATATATATATAATATTCTATTTCAAATCTATATACCCGGTTTCCCTGAAAAAAAGACAGGGGCTATTAATTTTTTGTACCCTAGAAGCGCCATGTTTTATTGTCAAGGGGTGCCTTCTTTTTGTACTTTACACATCAGCAACTGCTGCTCCTCTACGACAAGCCACACACCCAAGCATGGAGGTTGACACAAGTGTGGCCCTGGTTGTATGATAGTTGGCAGATGCAGCAGTTTTGTGTAGTCACCCCCTAAGTCGATGTGTTATGCCAAAATGATGAGGTCACAGGGGCCTTGGATGTTTCATTGTGGGGCGTAGTATGTATCACGCTGCGTTCTAAGCTTTTTTTTCGCTTGTTTTCCTTTTACACAGGTGCAGGAAACACCAAGAATGTGGGTGCATCCCCTCCTCCAGAGCAGGGAAAGCAAGGGTCACTTCTACCAGCTATACCAGGATTTACGAAGGTACCATCAATACCGAAAAATAATTTCGTCTATGCTATTATAATTGTATGTGATTGTTATATCTGTTATTTTGGACAGATGTAAATGATAGTAAAAATTTTTTTGTAGATATCCAGATAAATTTGTGTCGTTCTGCCGGCTGAGCATCGCTGCCTTTGATGACCTACTCCAGCTTTTGCGGGACAAGCTCACCCTACAAAACACGGCCTTCCGTAACGCAATTGGAGCGGAAGAAAGGCTGCTCATCACATTACAGTAAGGGGTCGCTATCATCGCGACGATATACGTAACTTTGTGTCTTCCTTTTTTTTTTGTTTATTTCTTTTTAAGCTAAACAATTCACTATTAAGACCGTGGTACTTCCGCGTCTGTTGGCCATTGCAGGCTCACATGGCTTGTGTTTTTAAAGCTTCTATACATACTGTGTATTAATGTTTTTGTTTTTTTCAGATTCCTGGCTACTGGCGAGAGCTATGGTTCGCTCCATCTACTGTTTAGGGTGGGAAAAAGCACAATATCGAATATTGTAAAGGTGACGTGCACTGTCATCTGGGAGCAGTTGCAGCCCTTAGTGATGCCTTCTCCAAACGAGGAGACTTGGTTGCAGGTAGCGGCAGGCTTTCAGTCTGTGGCCAACTTCCCTAACTGCATAGGTGCAGTCGATGGGAAACATATCCATGTGCAACAGCCTCCTCGATCAGGATCCCGCTTTTATAATTACAAGAAGTATTTTTCGGTGGTCCTGATGGCGGTGGCTGATGCTCATTACCGGTTTGTTGCCATCGATGTTGGTGCCTATGGTAGTACAAGGGATTTTCGTGTGTTGAGAAACTCACAAATTGGTATGCAAGTGCTCCAAGATCACAACACCTTACCTGCCGATAGCCCTTTGCCTGGTTCCACGCATCCAGTCCCCAACGTGATGGTATCGGATGAGGCTTTTCCTTTGATGCCGAACCTGCTGCGCCCATACCCACGTAGGGGACAGGATGACCGGCGTAGGGTCTTCAACTATCGGCTAAGCCGGGCACGCCGAACCGTGGAATGCACCTTCGGTATCATGACTAGTCAATGGAGGGTCTTTCATTCAGCCATTCAGGTATCCCAAACCACAATTGATGCTGTAATAAAGGCATGCTGCGTCCTTCATAATTTTGCCCGCGGCTATGCAACGGATCACATGGAAGGTTTGCAGCTACCTTTATTCAACACAGCTATCAATTGGGGTTCGGGTCGTCCGCCGAATTCTGCCTTGGCTGTGAGAGACACCTTTGCTGACTACTTCATGACACCTGAAGGTGCCGTGTCCTGGCAGTAAACCTCTAGCCATGTGCAACACCTACCCTAAATTTTAAATTCTTTACGTATTTAGCATCCGAGTACGACAATAAAGCCAATTGAAGAGGATTCAAACAAGAACAGTCTTTTGTAGCTTGAGCATCTGTGTGAATGGATATATTGTGAAATGTACTTTCACGTCTAGAAAAGTAAACAAAAAAACAATTTAATAAATAGTAAAACCAAACGCTACACAGCTTCTTTTATTTCTTTACAATACAATGAGCCTGGTGACTAACAAACATTTCTGACATATAAAAAATATTAAAATTTAAACTAAATCAAAACAGGCCAAGATCATGCATTATACATAATAAGACACAGCTGACCGTATTTTGCATAGTAAAAGCCTCTGTGAAACCTGAGGTTTGTAACTCGAAGGAATGTCAAAACGCGTCAAAGGATGGCACATGACAAATCCCCAAAACAAAATGACACTCAATTCAAGGGGGTAAAATGACGAGTTCCCAAATCGCCTCCAAACATGGAGTGTCCGGACATTTCGAGACTTGCAGAGCTGTCGTCCGAGCTTAATTGGGCCGTATAAGAAGTGAAGTTGTCTGCTCGAACCTGCTGCCGAAATCCATGTGTATCCTGATGCATCAAGGACAATTGCGGGTGAACTACATTAGACGGGCCAGGAGTGTTCCCTCTTCTACTATCCCTTTCAGGGTGAAAAACTTGGCAGATCCCATGTATGATATTGGACACACTTGGAATCGGCTGCTTGGAGCGGTATTCATCTATCAAGGTATACAAAACAGCCAAAAATGATGCCTCACGCTCTGTCGCCATTTCCCGGATACAAGCAGCAACATGTGCCCCCACATGATCAAAGCGGTCTTCTTCCTCCGCTCGTCTCAACATGCTGATGGCCTCCTGAGCAAAATGGGATGACGGCTGTCTACCTTGTTGTGGTTTTTGGCCCCTACGCGTGTATGCTGGCTGGGTTGGGGTCGGTGATCGCATGTTCATTGAGGCTTCACGAGTAGATGTTGCACCAGAGTTTCCAGAAACGGAAGATGAATTTTGAATGCCCCCATCCTGTTCAATAGAAAGACTGGGCGATGTATTGGACTGAGAGACACTCAAATTACCCACAGGTTGTTCATCTTCTGTTTGCGTGACGGAACCTTCTCCAACATTGCTAGGCCTACTTATATTGCCCTCAGTTCTGCAAAAATAAAGAAAATTCTTGAGTAAGTGATTAAATCTTCAGAGGTCGATATCAAATGATGACATGTATTATAGCTATCAATATTATACTTTCAGTCTGAAGGGCAGATAAGATACAGTGCTTAACAGCAATAATCAACCTTGGATTAGTATTGGAATGCTATGACATGTGCTTAACATGTGGGATATGTAAAAAAACAAACAAAGCAAGATCACGTTATTTGTCTCACTGACTTTGCGGCTTATGTCTACATTCCTTTAAAAATCTGCGTTGCACAGGTAGTGCGCCTCTGTCATATTTGGACTCACAGATGCCACAGCAGCGCCCGGGGAAGGCCATACCACTATGCACGCTCACCCACATTCTCCTCCTCCTCCGCTGGTCTGTCCTCCCCCCTTGCTGCTCCTGGCTGCTCTCTTCTCACCATACCTGGTATAATTACCATTGCAGGCTGCTGCCTCCACCACACAGACAGTTTTTTTTCAAGGCGAAGAGTGCTCATTGACGTCACATAAGCCTGGCCGGATCCGTGACCCGCCAACTAACACTCTAGCTCTGTGTGCGTGCATGGTGTAGCCGGAAGACTGCAATGGAATGAACACCATACAAGGGGAGAACCGGGCCTATGAGTGGAGGACGACATCAGCCCATTGCAGCAGGACCGGCCCGCTAGACAGAGGACAGCATCACAGAACAAGGCCCTTTGCGCAGGAAAGAGACACAGGGCAAGTGCATAGACACGGGACGGAGCACGAGAACACTTATGTAATTGGCAGTACATGAACCCTTTTAAAAGATAAGACATGTTGTTCTTCAGTCTCTTTAAAAAGTGGTTGACGTCAGCTACCAGTCAGCGCTGTAGGCGGCTGATTAAAATCCCGCTCGATATGTTATCGCCACTGTCAACACTGAGAAATGACAATAGCGTGTTTTGTACTCCGGCACAAACAACACTCATTGGCTCACGCCTCTCCTGCTGCTATTGCCTGTGGACTATTTCTACTCCTGTTGAAATTAAAGTACTTACGGGCGCAGAGTGCGACTGGTGAGGGTGAAGAGTAGTTCATTGTAAAATGGACATTTTTTCTTCGGTGGTGATGAGCCACTTTTTTCTGCCTTCGAGAGAAATTTGGTGAACGCGTCTCGCACGGACTTCCATCGTTTTTTGATATCCTCTTCTAGTAAGGTGAGCAGACAGCTTGTCATTTGGCAACACAAACCAAAATATACTGTATGTGTTTTTGAAAACCTGACAATAACATACCTATTATATTTTTCAGGTCACGATCTGCCTCGTCAAATTCCACATATAATTGACGACAGATGGATGTCCAGGCTTGAGATTTCTTTTATCTGTCACTGTAACCTGAACACGCGGTATCCCAGATTTCTGGGTGTGCTTCGATCTACAATAGACAAAGGGACAAATTAAAGTAATTGGAAACTAAACACAGCTATGCAGGATTGTAGAAAGTTGCTGCTGTGGGTCATGCTCCATCCATACAGTCCTGCCCCCTTCCCCCTGCCCCTGCACTTCATCAGGGCTGAAACACTCTGTGCTGCTGTGGGTCATGCTCCATCCATACAGTCCTGCCCCCCTCCTTTATTTTCTGCTCCCGGCTATTGTCGGGTGATTATACTGTACTGTGAAGCTGCCATCCTTCTGCAGTGAGCTGTCCGAGGTCCTGAAGCTTCAGCGTGATATTACTGTAATATCAGGCTGGAGCTTCCGGACCTCCGACTGCTCACTGCAGAAGGATGGCAGCTTCACAGTACTGTATCACCTGACAGTTGCCGGGAGCAGAAAAATAAAAGATTTAACCCCTGCACTGCCATGGTGTGTTTTCACCATGTATACACAGAGTCTATATACTCTGTGTATACATAATAGCAGCACACCCACAGCAATTTAACCCTTCAGACACCGGCTTGTAATAGCCGCATCTGCAGGCTCTGTGTCGACATGTTCCGGAATCAGACAATTCATGCTATTACCCCCTCCACTGCCAGGGTGGGATGTCACCATGTGTACACAGAGTGTATACACTCTGTAAACACATGATGGCAACACACAACAGCACATTAACCCTTTATACACCGGATTTTATTAGCCGCATCTGCAGGCTCTGTGCTGTGCTCACGATCGGGCCGCTGGGACATCATTAGCTCTTCACTGGTGAGCTGTCAACCAGGCTGACTCACCAGCAATCAGGACCGGTGAGAACGCTGGTAATAAAGTTACACATCGGTTAACTAAGCGCAATGCTGCGCTTAGTTACCCGATGTTTACCCTGGTTGCCAGCTCCCAGCGTTTCCTATGTGGCGCTGGGAGCTTGTTCATTTTTGGTCTCCTGCTGTCACACGTACCGATGCTGGTCGCCTAGCGGAAGACCAACGATAATTTTATAGTCCAGGTCATTAACCAACGATGAACGACCTCGTCGTTGGTAAATGTCACACGCAACAATGTTGTTTTGACATCGCTGCAACGTCACCAAACCAGTGACGTTGCAACAATATCATTACCGATATCGTAGCAAGTAACGGGGCGTTAAGAAAATAAATAGTAACAATCAGAATAACAATGTTTCTTTGGAAAATGAATCTGAATGAAAAAGTAAACTTTTTCCGGCCTACATTTAAAAAAAATTGGCTAAAGATTAAAAAATGTGTTTGCTCTTCTTAAATCTATGGTTCTGAGGTTTATCACACACAATGTTTCTGTGAGTTATTTATTTTGCACAATTGCGATTCCAATAAGTGTGCTTTCATTAGAAATATATACAATAACTCAAGGCTGTTAATTATTTCAGTTTTCTGAATACTTTAAACTGAATATTTAATTTAAATGAGCAAGAAGTTTCATGAAATCTGAATTCATTAATAGCCTTGACATTCTCCTGGATAGATAATAAGGAAGACGCTTTGTGTGAATCACAATCAGTGGCGCTGACATCTGCATAGAAAATGACAGAGTGCAATAAAAATTGGGTTGTGTTCACACCAATATTAAACAATTGAACAGTGTCCATCTGTGAGTTTTTCCTTAGCTCGAAACAAGCTGATCAAAAAATTGCAACGTACTGCTCACGGCAGCTTATCTTGCTAGAGAAACACCAATGCAAGTCTATGAGTGCGAGCAAAAAATAGACATGGGTATGACATGCATATGCAATGCATTTTTAACATCAACTTTTACATACCCTGATAACTATCAATTTAAAGACAGTTGTCATAATTTAATAAATAGATAGATAGATAGATAGATAGATAGATAGATAGATACGAAAAACAAAGCAGTTGCAGCACTCCAGTTGTAGATTATATTTTTATGCTTTTATTTTGGCCTAGGGTGGCTATGTTGCCCTTTCTCCAGCTTCCAGTATCCATTGTTTCAGATGCTGCACATCTCGTATCTTCACAGCATAGAAAATTGCCTTCAGATGAGTGATGAGACAAACTTTTTTGTGAATGGTGAAATTAAAAGTACCATTACACGGCGCGATGTTGGCTGCAACATCGCTGAACTTTTTCTGTGTCAGCAAAGTTGTAGGCAACATCGCAGGTGCATCGTGCTGTGTGATAGCACGATGCAACTGCGATAAATCGCTGGTTGCAAGTTGCCAGGTTTTTGAACATGTTCAAAAACCTGGTGATACTGCCCCAGCAATTTGGCTGTATCGTGCTGTTTAAAACCGCAATAACGATGTTGCCGGCAATACAGTCATTCGCAGCATTGCTGTGGATCGCTCACTGGGTTATTTCCAGACCAGCGATCGATCGTTATGGCAACATCGCAGCGGCATCGCAGTCAAAATCTTGCTGTCTGACACAAAGGCTGCGATGTCAGAAACGAGCGCGCACCCGCGTCATCGCTTCCGACATCGGCCACCGTGTAACGGTACCTTAACAAACAAAACCACTGCTGTTGGTCTTACGTTAACCCACAGTGGATAGATCCCTCCAAGATTGTTGGAACACAAAAAATTGATGGTATGGTGTGGTATATGGGGTACAAAGATAACGGGGTCATTCTTCATCAATGGAAACCTCAGTGCCACTGGATATCTGACTCATGTAGCAATGTCAGATATCCAGTGGCATTGAGGTTTCCATTGTTGAAGAATGACCCCACTATCTATGTACCCCATATACCACATCATTCAATCAATTTTTGTGTTCCAACAGTCTTGGAGGGATCTATCCACTGTGGGTAAGGGTACCTTTACACGTCGCAACATTGCATGCAATTTCACTTGCAACTTACTGGTTGCAGTGAAATCATGGACACATTGTTCCATTTGTACACGGCAACAAAATATAACAATGTGTCCATGATTTCACTGCAACCAGTAAGTTGCAAGTGAAATTGCATGCAATGTTGCAACGTGTATGGTACCCTTAGGGTCAGACCAACAGCGGTGGTTTTGTTATTTAACTTCACCATTCACACAAATGTTTTGGTGGGTTTACACGCTAGGATATTGTAAACGATATCCTTGGAATGATCCCGTGATTGTAATCGTTCCAACATCGTTAGTGCGTTGTCACACACAATCGTATACGTCACACACAATCGTTAACGATATCCTATGCGGCAGCACAACTGTTAAATAGGGAGGAAGGAGTGAGCGATGTAATAAAGCAGCAGGAATAGGAGCTTTTTGAACGATATCGTTCGTAAAGCTGTCACACTGAACGATGCTGCCTCCTGAAGCAGCGTTACTTGGGCGACGAACGATAGATTTGAGCTCAGGATCTCAAATCTAGAATGAACGATCCAATGATCTTTTCATCCTATATTGTTCGTTTACACGCAACAACGCCCAAACAATTTTTTCAACGATCACAAATCTGTGACGTTTCAAGGATATCGTTCAGGATATCCTAGCTTGTAAACCCACCATTTGCCTCATCACTCATCTGAAGGCTGTGAAGATACGAGATGCGCAGCATCTGAAACAATGGATACTGGAAGCCTCTGCTAGCATTTCTTCTGCGGTGTTGCTATCAGTGTGTCAAGAGTGGGAGAAGAGGGTTGCATTGATAATCCCAACACAATGAGCAGCACTTTGAACACATTTTATAAGTGGTCATAAACTTGTAAATAACACATGAAGGAATAAAGTTACATTAAAATCAAGCACAGCATTGTTTTTCTTATGAAATACTCAATATGTTTGATGTGTCACATGACCCTCTTCCCATTGAAAAAAAAAAGTTGAATCCAAAATGGCCGACTTCAAAATGGCCGCCATGGTCACCACCCATCTGGAAAAGTTTTCCCCCTCCCATATACTACGGTAAGTGTAACTACAGGAAGTTGATATCACCAACCATTCCCATTTTATTTAGGCGCATCCATATAAATGGCCCACCCTGTATTCTAATCTTACACCCTTTAGTCCCTTTGATGTGGCACTAAAGGTTGTTTAGCCTCGTATTTAGCCACTAAATAAATAATTAATTAAAAAAAAATGCTGTCTGGTCTTACTTTTGTTAGCCAACTAGGATAAAGCAGTTTTTTTTCATAAATTATTTATTTATATAAAAAAAATAATAATAATAATTATAGGGTCCCCTCAAATTAGGTTACCACCAGCCAAGGTGAAGCTGACAGGTGGCAACTAGTATTCTCAGGGTGGTAAGGGCCATGGTTATTGGCCCTCCGCATAGCAGTTCATGACATATGGATGGAAGGTGAGGACAAAAATGCATGACACTCTCCTGACACTCGCCAACTTTTCTGGCTGAAGTTCTGGGCAATTATATATATGCAGATATGAACACACCCAATATGTGTGTCTAAAAAATCAGTCCCAAACTTATCCAGAAAATTGTGGTGAGTGAAATCTGTTAGGTGTTCCATGACATGAGAGCTGGCATTTTTCTTCTTGCCTATTATACATATGCAATGTGTTTTTTTCTCAGCAGCTATTATTCTACAGTCATTTTATGTACAGTGTTCTGTGCTACAGAAGGGTAATGTTTCTAGAAAAATGGGGGTGCACCACCAATATGAATAGTGTAAAGCAAGAGGTGCTACATGCCAACAGGAAAAAATGTTTCAAGGAAGAAAAAGAGTTGGCATAAGGAGCAGCACACCACAGAGAGTAGTGACAATAACAACAGGTTTATTGGAAAACACAGTGAACAAGATTTTGACTCTGATCTTTCCTTCACTCCATATATACAAGCTCTTGCCGCTTGCACCTGAAGAACATCTCCAGAATTCGCCCCTTTCTCACCTTGGAAACTACAAAAACCCTCACTGTGGCCCTGATTCACTCCCGCCTTGACTATTGTAACTCTCTCTTAGTTGGCCTCCCCCGCACTAGACTGTCCCCTCTCCAGTCCATCCTTAATGTAGCAGCCAGGATCACCTATCTAGCTAATCGTTACTCAGACGCTTCTGCTCTATGCCCCTCATTGCACTGGCTGCCTATATACTACAGGAACCATTTCAAACTGCTTGTTCTCACCCACAAAGCTCTTCACAGTGCAGCACCCCCTACATCTCCTCCCTCATCTCTGTCTATCACCCCAGCTGTTCTCTTCGCTCTGGAAGTGACTTTAGACTCACTTCTGCATTAATCCGAACCTCCCACTTCCGGCTCAAAGACTTCTCCCGAGCAGCACCAATTCTTGGGAACGCTCTACCCAAAAAAATTAGAGGTATCCACAACTTAAATAGTTTTAGGCGATCCCTAAAAACACATCTCTTTAGGACGGCCTATCATGATCCCTAGTCAGTCATCTAGACATAGCCTATCCGCTCCGCCTCAAGTGGATCACATATAACGGGTTGCGGCCACTTATTCTGCTCCCATCTGTTCCCCATCTCCTCAAGTTGACTATACTTTCATTGCAAATGAGCACCTATACCTTGTCACCCCCACCTCATTGTTAGATTGTAAGCTCTTATAAGCAGGGTTGCCATTTTTTGCTCCAATTACTGTATTATGTTATGCTTTGTATTGTATTGTTTTTGGCATTGTATTGTATTTTCTAATTGTTTCTCATGATTGTTTAAATGTGAGCTTTGTATTGTGAATGTGAAGCGCTGCGGAATATGTTGGCGCTATATAAATAAAAATTATTATTATTATTATTATAAAACCAATTAAAAAATGTCCACAACCAAGGTGGTTGTTAATCAATTCTCCAGTTCCTTACAATAATAACTATGTATTACATTTGTGTTGAAACAGGCAATTACCCCAGAAATATGGGGACAAACACAGTTAACACAAGGATATTGTGGTAATGACAATGCAGTGCAAGGTAGATGGAACCCGCTCAATTTCTTGACCAGGTAAATCTGGTTAGAGACCACAGACCAAGTGTTAGGCTGGCTTCACACAATGATTGTAGGGATCTGGGGCTGTCTTTTGTGAACCGGAGAGCCCCGGATCTGATTTTGCACCTATTGTCTCCCTATGGGGCTGGATGGGGCCAGATGGCAGTGATTTGTTTTGTGCTGTCCAGGAGAATCCGGTTTATTTCATTTTTTTGTCCCGGACACAAAATTGATGCTTGCAGCATTTTTTGTGTCCAGGGCAAAAATTGGACAAAATCGGGTCCTCCCGGATCCAGCACCCATAGCATGGGAGTCTATGAGCGCCAGATCAGACAAAAAATCAGACCGGTTCCCGGATGCTGGGTGCTGAAAGAGCGGACTTCCTCCCCGTGCTGTGTGATGTAGTAGAGATGCATCATTTGAAGAAGACAGAAAAGAGTAGACAGAAGACCAGGGTTGTGAAGAGTTGCGTGGGGATAATACACATGGAGTCCCTAATCGTGTCTGTGTATTTAGTTCTAATAAATAATTTTTACTCTGTGTGGTGTCTTTTTTGACCATTTACTGGAGATTTTTAATGGCCAGGTCTAACTTGGCCTGACATTAAGAATCTCGGGCTTAATACCAGCTGGTAAAACAAAGCTGGCATTAACCCCTTATTACCCAGCATGTCACCCGCCACCAGGGCCACTGGAAGTGCCTGGTAAGGCAGCTGAAAATGGCTCTTATTATTAATGTGCCACTTTCAGGGGCAGCAGTGGGCTGCTATTCTTTAGAATGGGGGGCCCTAAAACAATGGGCCCTAACCCCGCATAGAATACCAGCCCTCAGCTGCCTAGTTTTACCTTGGCTGGTATTTAAAAAAGGGTTTATTGACATAACACCCTATAATGCCAGGTTGGTTGCCATACACTAATGTGTATGGCAACCAAGTAAAATCACTGTCCAGATTGAGGAAACCAAGTCTGACTACAACAGCCAATCACAGAGACTCTCACATAATGGGAGCTCCTCTGATTTGCTGTTTGTCTGACAGGGAAGTGAATATGCAAGTAGCTTAATAGGCGGCCCTGAAAGTAGAAGCGGGGGTCTGGTAAACCCGATATAGCTGTTCTAGCATCTATCTATCCTATCTATCTGTCTATTCTATTCAATCTATCTATCCTGTCTACTCTTTTCTAACTGTATACAGCATGAGAAATACCATGTTAAACACACATTACACTCAGACAACACACGGATGTCACACAAACAGCACTCAGATGTTATCTGTGAAAAAATCTTACACTCACATAGCAGTTGCATGCAACACGGAACAAAAAACAGATGTCACTCATCCGACTCTTCTAGATGAGAAATGGACTGATTTTTTAAACGCAAGTGTGTTCCCACCTTATTGATCTCACTAGTGGAACAAGTGTTTACACATGTAGCTTTTACATAGTAACATAGTAACATAGTAACATAGTTTTTAAGGTTGAAGGAAGACTTTAAGTCCATCTAGTTCAACCCATAGCCTAACATGTTGATCCAGAGGAAGGCGAAAAAAACCCATGTGGCAACACTAAGCTCCACATTGGGGGAAAAAATTCCTTCCTGACTCCAGATATGGCAATCAGACTAATTCCCTGGATCAACGCCCTATCAAAGAATCTAGTATGTATAACTGGTAATATTATAGTTTTCAAGAAAGGCATCCAGGCCCTTCTTAAATGTTAGTAGTGACTCACTCATTACAACAGCATGTGGCAGAGAGTTCCATAGTCTCACTGCTCTTACAGTAAAGAATCCACGTCTGTGATTATGATTAAACCTTCTTTCCTCCAGATGTAGGGGATGCCCCTTTTAATGTGGTTCAGTATAACTTTAGAGTTCATTTTTTATTTTATAAAAGTTTGATGGATATATTTTTTGCCATTTTTACTTTGTAGTACCAATAAACATGATAATAATTTCATATCATGACAACATAGGAGGAAACGTTTACCTTGTAACTATGTCTATGCAGAACATTAGGCATTGTATTTGTTCTTGCACTCCATCGCAGATGTCACCATTCTTTCTATTTAGACTTGTTTGCTAACCTCAGTCGACTCATTAAAAAAGATCTAATACAATCCTAAATTTTTACTGTTCAAGGGTCCTTTCACATCAGCGTTTTTTTCAAATCACGGCAGATGCGGTGAAAAAAACGCATCTGCCGCGATTACCGCATACCGGCTGCACTTGCGGCAAAGTTGCGGCGCGGTTGCGGTAAACGCCATACAAGGTATAGGCGGACTTGCGGCAGGTGCGGCCGCGAAAAAAAATGCTGTCAGCCGCGTTTTTTTTCGCGGCCGCACCTGCCGCAAGTGCCAAAACCGCACTTGCCGCAAGTCCGCCTATACCTTGTATGGCGTTTACCGCAACCGCGCCGCAACTGTGCTGCAAGTGCAGCCGGTATGCGGTAATCGCGGCAGATGCGGTTTTTTCACCACATCTGCCGCGATTTGAAAAAAACGCTTATGTGAAAGGGCCCTAAGATGAATGATTAACTACTTTGAGTATATAATTGATGCCTGGACCATGCTTGCTTTAATTAATAAAAATGTAACTAGATAAATTTCATCTTGTCTCTAGAGTATGCTGTGAATTATATTTTATTGCCATTTGTTCAGTTATACAAATATCAGTAATTTGTAATAATTTTTATTATGATGAAAAGATGGTTTTATTTTTTTAACAGACATACTGCACACATAACTTTACGTTAAAAATCACATTTCAGAATGAATCCCATCTCCAAATGTGGGTAGAGGGATAAGCAATGATTCTTCATCTATGGGTGAAGGCACACTGGCATGAAACTCGCGCGAGTGCAATGCCAGAACAACTTGCATTGCACTTGGACCAATGTTATGCATGGCGGAGAGAAGACATGGCACATTGAGGGAGCAACACACACGAGTAGTAGTGAGAATTATAACTTTATTAGTGCAATAGACCAAACAAGATTAAAAACATTTAAAATCATAGAGTGCCACTGCAGAACACACCGCTGAACATATATACAGAATACAATGCTGACAAAATATGAGCAGGATATGACACAATATCAGTGATCACAACAGGTTAGACAAAATACAGGATTGAGTTGTAGGGAGAGACCCGAGGGTGGGGAATGAGAGCAGGTACGAGAAGTACTAGTGCTCCTTCACCACAATATTTCATGTAAATGCGCTTGTTAGCCCAATATAGGGTGGACAGTGTTATGGGTAACCACATCTATGTCAAGGGACCTATTATGAAGCACAAATCATAGGGCCACAGAATGATTGATAGTGCTGGGTGTGTTAAATATGATTCAATACTGGCCTCAGCAGCTGGAATAAACAATGTTTATAAGTGAAACAGATACCAATATCTCACGCAAGTGAAGTCTGCAGAGACACAGACAATTATAGAGAAAATTTCACATATTATAAGTTTACCCAAGATTCTGCAAATCATCCAATGAGCAATGCTAGGAGTTGTTTAGTAGTCCCAAACACAGTGGTCCCTAGGGGTGGTCACATATGGATGATAACAAAGGTCTTAACCATCAGCTAACTAACCGCATAATTGCTACAAAGACCACCCATATATATTGGGTACTCCCTATTGTTTACATATAGTCAAACAGTGTAGGTCACCGTGTCCACTGACAGTGGAAAATATACTGCATATTACCAGTCCGTAAATTGTCCGAAGTGTCAGTCCGAGGTATGTAGCGAGGTGACTGCAGGGCACCCAGGCCCCACGTGTATCGCTGCCAGGGCGCAGCTTCCTCAGGGGAGTATGTTTGTAATAATTTTTATTATTATGAAAAGATGGTTTTATTTTTTTAACAGACATACTGCACACATAACTTTACGTTAAAAATCACATTTCAGAATGAATCCCATCTCCAAATGTGGGTAGAGGGATAAGCAATGATTTTTCATCTATGGGTGAAGGCACACTGGCATGAAACTCGTGCGAGTGCAATGCGAGAACAACTTGCATTGCACTTGGACCAATGTTAAACAATCTGTCCGGTCAGATTGTTGTGTTTTTCCTCCGCTGAACACATATTGCCAGTCAAATGCGAGTCCAGTCGCAGCATGCTGCAATTGTCTGTGAGTTTCACTTGCGAGATGCCATTGAAAGTCTATGGGTGCCAGAATAACGTGCACCCATTCAGCACACTGTGCAAGTTTGCAGCATGGGTTTTCGCATGCTTGTAAAAAGTTAGAATGGATAGAATAGCTAGATTGGGCTGCTTAGTCTCCCACTTTACTTCCGGGGCCGCCTATAAAGCTACTTGCATATTCACTGCATTGTCAGACAAACAGCCAATCACAGAAGCTCACACTCTGTGATAATTATATTTGATAAAATATCTTTATACATTTTTAAAGTCCAGCCCCCTGCTCCTCCTCAGATGGCCATAATTACAAATTCTGGTTACCTCAGTCTCCACCTGGAGGAGCTCACTGCAAAGGGATTTGTGACTTCCCTTGATTATACTTCTCAAAACGGACTTCGAGACCAGATCCAAAAACAAAAATGAACTTTTTATTTTTAATTATACCTGATTTAGAATTTACCAATGTAATAAAGTAAGTCATGATGAACTTGGGCACATGATTCATACTTGATTAACATATTGACCTTCCTTCCAAGCTAATAAACTGATAAATTTACTTAAACTGTCTGCAGAGGTGGAAATGTTTCCAGGTGCTGAATGGTGATTTGAGTTATCACAAGCAGTTTTCATTTAAAGCAGATTGTGGCAAAGAAGAGATGGGTAATTTTAGAACTTGGCAGGAAAGGTTGGTACCTGAATGATTTGATACTTATGAACTCTCTGCTTCAAAATAGACCCTGAAAAAGCTTTAGCCTGGAACATTTATCATACTGAATTCATCTCTCTACAGATGTGACATCCGTGTAATATTAAATAGAAAAGTGAAGAAACAGTTCCTTCCCAGCCTGCATCCTGTGATGACTCGAAATTGAAATGACATAGATTCAAGTAATGTGTAGTATAACTTCTGAACATTTTAATTGACTATATTTGAAAGCATGAATAAAGTTAGGATACCAAACCAAATGAAATATATATGGTACATGCCATTTTATGAAGCTAAGCTGAGATATTTGATGAATATATAAGCAGGATAATGAATAATACAGTTATATATTATTTCACCAGACATATTTATGTTTATGTATGTATGTATTTATATGTTGTGGAAATTTTAACATAATACACATTTTTATAATTAGTAAAGTTCACCGATTAGACTTCTGCCAGGTCCATTAATTCTTTTAGGGCCGCTTACACTGCGGCATGATCCAGGTCCGGGTTTTGTCACTGGGATCATGCACACAGGACTGGGGGGCTATTATGCCCTCCAGTCCGGTGTGCAGAGCACGCAGCTGCAGCCGCTGACAGGTCAGGACCGCGGCGCCCACAGTCCTGACTTATCATCCGCGGGAACTGCGTGCGCTGCACACAGGACCGGAGGGCATAATAGCCCCCAGTCCTGTGTGCTGATCCCAGACAGAACCGGACCGGATCATGCCACAGTGTGAAGCGGCCCTTACTCTGCTAAGTCAAATGCAATTGCACAAGGTTATACTTTAAAGTCACCCTGTGTGCAGTTTTTTTTGCGTATGAACTTTGGCCACCACACATAAGCCCTTATATACAACATTCGTCTGTATAGTTCAAAAAACCCAGCTTTTATTACATTCATCTGGGAGCAGTCTGGTTTGATGGCTTTTCCTTTGTTCTTGAAATCACATCCTCGTCCTCTGCTTCATGTGGGTGATGAGTCCTAGGTCACCAGCACACAGTCTTCTCCTTTGTGCTCCTGTCCAAACACACTTTTCTCTGCCCTACTAAGGGCAGAGCAAAATATTGCAATGTGCAGGCACAGGGAAAGGTCAAAGAACACCCATGCATGCGCACTAGCTGGCGTTCTCAGTTTTTCCCTGCATATGTGTATTACAGTACTTTGCTCTACCCTTAGTGGGGCAAAGAAGAGTGTGTTTGCGCAGGAGCACAAAGGAGGAAACTGTGCGCAGATAATGTAGGACACATCACTCTTATGAAGCAGGGAAGTAGAATGTGATCTCAAGAAGAAAGGAAGAGCCATCAAACCAGATCAACCCACAGGTGAATGTAGTAAAAGCTGTTTTTTTGCATTGCATAGATCATCTTTATATACAGTGTTCTACAACGCAGTATATAAGGCCTTTCTGGTGGTGGCCGAAGCATATATGGGAAAAACTGCTGACAGGTTCACTTTAAACTGTAGAAAATACCAAAATGGCTGAAAAGATTGTACAAAAGATGTAAAAAAAAATAGATAAAACATATCATGTAATCACACCTATAACATGGCGAGTGACAGTTTTTAATATCAGAGTTTGGTCAGACATTCTTCAGCTTTTTCGTTCATTCAGATATCAGTTTTTCATGCTATGAAGTTTTTCACAAATAGCATTCATACCTATGATAGTCTGTGGGTCGGCTCTGAAGTCTATGATTTCAAGTAAACCGAGTGGTCTGTGAAAAATGTGTAGATATGTCCAATATCCAAGTGTCCAATCAATGACGGTCATACAAGAGTATGTGTTCATGAAAAAAGAAATTGACAGCTCTCAGATACCATCGAAATGCTCTCCATTTTTCACAATTGGTCTGATCATGCCACATCTCCTGGGCAGGATGGAAGTATATAGACATTATAGCATGGGGCCACAGATTGTTCTTTTTTGTGAGGTAAAACATTTCCCTGTCTATTTTTAAAATATGTTTTATCTAAAAGAAAGAATTATTTGCAATCTCATGCTCTAATGTCTGCATACTCTTTTCCTTTCTCCCCAGCCCAGGAAATGTGATATGATCAGACCATGTCCCTGTACGGTCAGACACATCCATTCCATAGTACATAGAAGGGACACATATATAGGATTATCTCAGCCCAGGAGACGTGGTATGATCAGATCATGTCCCTGTACAGTCAGACACATCCATTACACAGTACATAGCAGGGACACATATATAAGATTATCTCAGCACAGTAGATGTGGTATGATCAAACCATGTCCCTGTATGGTCAGACACATCCATTACACAGTACACAACAGGGACCCATACCATATTTTTTGTATTATAAGACACACTTTTGTTCCCCCAAATTTTAGTGGAAAGTGGGGTGTCTTATAATCCAACTTTACATGCTGTGCTGTAGGGGAGGGTGGGGGCAGCTTGTGAGCAGTGTCCATGGACTGGAGGAGGCCATTGCAGGCTGCAGCTGTGGCCTATGGTCACATTCCCCTGCTCATTAGGCTCATGTAATATGCACTGCATCTCCCTTCCCATCACCTGAATGCTGCAGCCAGTGCTGAGAGGTGGGAAGAGGGAGCAGCACATGTTACATGCACTCACCCCCCATTCTAGATATGCCCTCCATCACAGTATATGCCCCCCTGCTGGCGCGCACACTAAAATAATAAATGCTGTCAACTCACCCAGGATGGGGTGGGCTATTGTGGCGCCCCTGCGGCTAGGCGCCACAGAGTGGTATTGCATTTATTATTTATGTGTAATATTATTTTGTAAGTTGCTGGCTTAGGATTTAAATCTTTTGGAGTCTATTTTTACACTCACTTAGGACCGCACCACTTAGAGTAGGGGAAACTGGTAATATAGTAGGTTCCATAGGGTGGGGGCGCAGCTTAGGATAGAGGTAGAGTGACAGTTGACAGTTTACCTCAGTCGGTGCTGGGAAGGCAGACAGAGTGGTCAGGCCTGGTAGCCCAGCTGAGTGGAGGGTATCCCATCTTTATGTGGGGACCCAGGACAGAAGGCAACGGGCCAGGGCTGGTAGGAGCCAGCTGGTCATGTTGAGGGGACACCGGTGACACGGACAACCCAGGCAGCCAGGAGTTCATCCTTGACTGAAAAACCGATGAGCTGTTGGCCCAACAGAACCGGGTTGCTGACAGCCCCACAAAGGCACCTCACCCCTCAGGACCATAACAGATCCATAACCGGTGGGGTAACGGCCCGATTACCGACGTCTGGGGAGAGTCTGGACTCCCCTTAAATCCGGGAAAGGATAACCGTGCCTTACTGACGGAGATCAGGGGACTGGCGGGGGAGCTCTACAAAGGTGGGAAGAATAGAAAGACAGAGAAAGAGAGTAGAAAACCCTGAAACACAAAGAGAGGACATCTAGAGACTCCATAAGAGAAACCCTGAGTTGCTAACAGCCACCCTAAAAACCAAACTGTACCGTGTATTGTTATGCCATCAGCCGATACAGAGTAAAGCAGAGTTAAACTGGTTTCTGTTATTCTTCCCGCCGCAGCCTGGAGGGCTCAACATCATCAAGAGCTCAGCAGAGGGGTAAGAACTGCAGCACCACAATTACCATCACTGTCCTCCCTCACCATCTCACAACATCGCTGCACTGAGGTAAAGTTCCACCTGTGGGGAGCTGTACCACACTCTGCTGCCCATCCATCACCTCAGTGGCCGGCTGGCAGCGCCGATACCGTCTTACCGGACACTACAGGTGGCGTCACGTTCCCCTGTAAATAACCCCTTTCTGCAATACTATACCACAAAACCAGAGGCAACGAGATCTAGAGGAGCTGTGGCTGACACCCGACACATCCACTGAGAAAGTAGACGTACTAGGGTTAGGGCACTTGGTACCTGTCACCTGTCAAGACCCGTGGCTGCCGGTTTGGGGCTCTGTGTGTGGAGGCGCAAGCAGGAGAGAGGTGGACAGCTAGCACTGGGAGAGCAACCTGTGAGATAAAGGATCATAAAGAGGTGTCTTGGACGAGCTATCCCAGTTCTTTGAGGACTATCTGGACTGAGACTCGGCAAAGAACAGTACCCGGCGGCATTGCTAAAGTGAACACTGAGTAAACCGGGTATAGAAATCAGAAGCTGTGTGTGAGACTGTTTATTTCCTTGCTTGTGGGGCCGTCGACTGATACGCCAAGCAGGCCGCAGAGAACCTGCTCCAGAGGGGCCCGTCCGCCTCCCTCAGCCTGAAGAGTCCCGCAGATTGCTAACGCCGCAACCACACCGGTTGCCCTGGGGAACCGCTTCACATGTGGGAAGCTATATAACCTCCGCTGGGATTCCATCATCCCCAGCGTCGGCCATCAATAGCTGAACACCACGGGTGGCATCACAACAACCATTTCCAAACTCAAAAATCCCTGAACTTTCTTTTGATGCCCAGGGTCACGGAGCCGGGTCTCAACCCCTGTGACTCCCTAGAAGTATTAAAGCCTTGTTCCGTGTACCTCACAGCCCTGGGGCGCATCATATAAAGTATAGAGCAAAGAAACTGGCAGAAGAGCTACTACCGTAGTAGTACTACTACTACTCGTATAAAAATGACTCAAAACTTATTGGTTCCATTAGAAAACATAATGGGAACATACCCTTACTGCAGTATATCACAGATCATTCAATACAGAGTCACACTGACTTTGTAGATGCAGAACCTCCCTATCACTTCAATCTGTGGATTAGTATTTATAGGCTGAAACTACCATTCCCATTTTCAAATGGTATAGTAGTACATCACAATCAGAATTAGGCCTTATTCTTTAACTATGTGCAAAAAGCTGTGAACTCTGACAACTTATCACCATGCTGAAAAATAGTGAAATATTTAATTTAATAAGGTTAGGACCTTAACGCAAACTTATTACCTTTTATGCTATTGCATTAAAACAGACTCCTATGTAATCGCTTTACCCTTTTCCAAAGGGGTATCTTTATTGAAAAAATAACTACATAATCACGCATATGACACTTTTGTGTAATTTACATAAAATTTGATTAAAATTATTTTTGATAAAATTATCTTGTTAAAATAGGTGCATGTTCCTTTAAAAATACATTTGATGTTAATGTTTGTCTTTGTGGTCGTATCACATCTGTTATCTTGTCCACCTTATGTTCTGTTCACATTTTACTTTTCAATGTTGGCTGAAATATAATGACATAAAATGCTTTGTTATCATTGATTGGTTCCCTTTTTCTTTTTTGTACTATGTTCTTTTTTTCTTTATACTTGTTAGTTATTATTTTACATACCCATTTTTGTTATGATGTTAGAACATCTTCCTATCTGTGATGTCTTGTTGCTTGATAGATCAGGTGAAATTCATCAGTAAATTAATCTTATTTCTTTTTATACTTCACTTTTTATTAGTTATTCTCAATATTTTTTATTGGATTTACCTACTAGGATTTTTCTGTATGTTTATTTCTTCTTAAACCTGCCTCTTTTAAATTCTTTGTATGGATTACACAAGAAATTCCAGAACTAAAAAATGATAATAGGTTTTTTGTATTAATAAACTATAGTTCCTGGTAGTCTCACTAAAACATAAAGATTTGTCTTTTTCTGTTTATGATATTGCTTCCTAGGTTTTAAATTGCACCTCTATATATTACCCAATCCTATACTTAAGTGAGCACAGACTATCTTCAGTATGTGGATTGTTTATAGTGTCTCCTTTGCCTAATTATCCACTACCCTTTCTTTCTCTAAATACTTAACCTTAGGAGCCTCTAATAGGTTAATCTAAGCCACAGTTACATTGAACACCGTCTGTGCCTTCAATACCTTAGTTATGCAATTCTCCTCCTTGGTATAGGGATAACTGTCCATCCGCTGTATCGCTGCGGTTCTTTGCAGCCGACGCCTCGCGGTGTTTGTCTGGGCGTCTTCCGGGTTTTCCTGTCAGTGAGTCAGCTACGTGATATGTCTCTCAGTCACGTTCTGCCTCGTCAACGGCGCCTCGTGGTGTATGTGTGGGCGTCTTCCGGATTCTCCTGTCAGTGAGTCAGCTGCGTGCTATGTTACACAGTCACGTGCTGCCTCGTCAATGGCGCGTCATGATCCTACGTCAGCAGGGGGCTGGAATTGGTCTGACCTCGGTCTCTGTTTGCATGCAAAGTGCTGTATGTCGGAACTTGCCAACTAGTTTCAAAGGCTGTGTACGGCCTTATTCCTCAGGGTGCCCCCCATACAGCAGACCTTGTTCTTTTATACACTGATTTCAAGTACTGAAAAATTAGGAAAGAAATGTAATAAAAAGATGAATCATGTAAAACCAGAACCAAAAATCATAACAAGAAAGAAGACAAAATCCAAAGTCAAATTTACACAAGGTAACTTAAAGCGGGATTTTTTTCATGGTTCCCACAAAAAAACAAGAAGAGGACAAAGAGGCAAAAAATGTTCCAAGAAGAGAATAAATAACACATCTATAGATATGCCACAAAAGATATATAATCTGAGTTCATATAAATTAAAAACAAATGAAAAAAAAGGGCCTGAAATTTGCCCCATCAACTAAGACAACGCCATTTAATCTGTATATTAGCACTAAGATTTTATTAGAAATTTAAATTGAAAAAAACATTTTTTTAAAAATCCCCAAACAATACAAGTACCACTATCAAATGAAATAATTCATTCTGGATTGTGTAAAAAATCCTCATTCAACCCAACCCAACATCAGTCAAAAGCTATGGTGGATTTTGAGGAGTTAGTAATTGAAGACCTTAGGAAAATGAAGATTAAGAACAATAAATATCCCTCAATAAAACTAACCTCAAGTGAATGACAAGCAATAAGGAACCTACAAAACAACCAGGAAATCATTATATGTCCAGCTGACAAAGGGGGATCAATGGTCATATTGGACAAAGACAAATATAAAGAAGAAGCCTATAGACTACTAAAAGATGTAAAAACCTACTCAGTACGATAATTAGATCCCACTATGAAGTATGTAAAAAGGCTGGAAAATTTGGGACTAAAAGGGAAAAACAAAGGTATATTGAATAAGAAAGAATATCAATTTATAGTGAATAGAACACCAAGGTTGGCAATTTTTTATCATAAACGTAAAATCCATAAAAATAAAATTAGACCTCCGGGTAGACTTATAATTTCAGGTATTAAATGTCTAACTGCAAATGTATCTAAACACGTGGATACATATCTTCAAAAGAACGTAATTAAACTCCCAGCTTACTTAAAGGACACGATACACCTTTTGGCAGACTTTACTTGGAAACCAGAATATATTATGGGGACCCTTGATGTATAATCACTCTATACTGTAATAGAACATAAAAAAGGTTGTGCAGCAGTAGCATATTTTTGGGAAAAATCAGGAAACTTAAATAAAGACCAAAGAGAATTTATAGTAGAAAGTATCCACTTAATTCTTTCACACAACTATTTTAAATTTGAGGATACATATTATCAAAAAGAATGGGGAACAGCTATGGGGACAAGATTCGCCCCAGGATACGCAAATTTGTTTGTGGGTAAATGGGAGGAAGAGACAATATTCAGTGGATGCCATATTTATGAAAATATAATATTACGGAAAAGGTATTTCGATTACTTTTTTTTAAATCTGGAATGGGTCAGAAACGTCACTAAAAATATTTTTGGATGAAATTAACAAGAATGAATATGGCCTAGAATTTTGTGGAGAAACCAGCACGGAAACAATTAATTTCCTAGATGTAAAAATTTTCAGAAACGGTAATAAAATCCATACAAAAGCATACAAAAAAGACGTAGATTCAGTTACATCTATACATCAAGCTGCCATCTTCCAAAATGGCTTGAAAATGTATCCAAAAGCCAATTCCTTAGGGCCACGTCACACACAGATATCTGTGCAGATATTGTTCACAGATCTCTGGTTGCAGTGAAATCATGGACACATTGCTCCATTTGTATACTGCCACAAAATGGAACAATGAGTCCATGATTTCACTGCAACCAGAGATCTGCGAACAATATCTGCACAGATATCTGTGTGTGTGACGTGGCCCTTAGAGTGAGGAGAAATTGCACCACAGTGGAAGAGGTGCAAAGTCAGGACTTTCAAATAAAGGGATACCAGGAAGACGAGATCAGGAAAATTATTGAAGAGGTGAAACTTTACAACAGAATGGACTTGCTACAAAAGAAGACAAATGAACATGAAGAAGTATTAACAATACAAGATCAAATAAAAAGGTTGCCAATAGTGATGGGCGAATCCTAAATTACTCGGAATCGCTTGACTCTAGCGAGTCCGAGCACAGGACTCGCTACTCGTTGCGAGTCTAGCGAGTCCAATGTTAATGAATGGGGAAGCGAGTAATAGCGAGTAGTGTGAGATTTACAAATCGCAGATGTGTCTCGGAAGCTTCAGCCTGAAGCAATCCTAGTTTTGTCATTTATTTGCATTGGACTCGTTTACTTTGTAAGTAATCGCTGGGAAACTCGCACAGATAAGAGTCCTGTCTGCTCTGTGTGCTGGCTGCCAGCTCCAGGGTCCTAGAGCCTGCCTGCTGCCTGATGTAGCAGAGCTGAGATTGTTCTCAGTCTGCTCATTCCCTGTGTACAGACATGAATGTCTGTGCACAGAGATGATGTAGCAGAGCTGAGATTGTTCTCAGTCTGCTCATTCCCTGTGTACAGACATGAATGTCTGTGCACAGAGATGATGTAGCAGTGCTGAGATTGTTCTCAGTCTGCTCATTCCCTGTGCATAGACATCTATATCTATGCACAGGGGATGTAGCAGAGAGGACATCGCGTTTTGGACTGCGTCGGACGGAAGAGGATTTTTTTAATTAAAGATGGAGTCCCTAATGGCTTTTTTTTTTATTTCTAATAAAAAATTTTCTTTGTGTTGTGTTTTTTTTAAAACAATTTAATAGAAATTCATAGCGGTCATGTCTAATATTGGCGTGACCGCCATAAATTTCGGGCTTAGGGCCAGCTGATAATACAAAGCTGGCCCTAACCTCTTTATTACCCAGCGTGCCACCGCTACCAGGGCCGCTGGAAGAGCGGGGTTCAGCGCCAGAGGATGGCGCTTCAATGAACGCGCCATCTTCTGGGGCGGCTGCGGGCTGCAATTTGCAGCGGGGGGTGCCCAGAAAGCTTGGGCATCCCTGCGCTGCGGATTCCAGCCCCCAGCTGCTTAGCTGTACCTGGCTAGACATAGAAATTGCGCGGAGCCCCACACATTTTTTTTTAATTATTTCATGAAATTCTGAGATTCTGACTCTGACTCTGACTCTGAGACTCTGAGACTCTGACTCTGAAATTCATGAAATAATAAAAAAAAAATGCATGGGGCTCCGCGCAATTTCTATGTCTAGTCAGGTACAGCTAAGCAGCTGGGGGCTGGAATCCGCAGCGCAGGGAGGCCCAAGCTTTCTGGGCACCCCCCGCTGCAAATTGCAGCCCGCAGCCGCCACAGAAGATGGCGCGTTCATTGAAGCGCCATCCTCTGGCGCTGAACCCCGCTCTTCCAGCGGCCCTGGTGGCGGTAGCACGCTGGGTAATAAAGGGGTTAATACCAGCTTTGTTATACAAGCTGGTATTAAGCCCGAGATTCTTAATGTCAGGCCACGTTTGACCCAGCCACTAAGAATCTCCAATAAAGGGTTAAAAAAACACAACACAGAGAAAATTTTTTATTTGAAATAAAAAAAAAGCCATTAGGGACTCCATCTTTAATTAAAAAAATCCTCTTCCGTCCGACGTAGTCCAAAACGCGATGTCCTCTCTGCTACATCCCCTGTGCATAGATATAGATGTCTATGCACAGGGAATGAGCAGACTGAGAACAATCGCAGCTCTGCTACATCATCTCTGTGAGCAGGCGGGCTCTAGGACCCTGGAGCTGCACAGAGCAGACAGCTGGACTCGGCTCGCAAAGAAACAGCAGTTATTTGCGAGTTTCCCTGCTATCACTGGCACAGTAGCCGAGTCTAATGCAAACAATGGCAATCCTAGTTTTGTCAGCGTTTCTGACAAAACTAGGATTGATATTGATTTGCATTGGACTCGTGCGAGTAATCACTGGGAAACTCGCAGAGTACCGAGTCCTGCGAGTCCCTTACTACTCGCCGAGTAACGAGTCCTAGCGAGTAGATTCGCCCATCCCTAGTTGCCAATAATAACGTTTCCATGATAATTACAGAAAATTCACTCAGATCATTAAAAAACATTGGCATATCATCAAATTGGACAAAACAATCGGGGATTTATTACCGATCCATCCATGGTTCATTTTTAAAAAAGCCACCTGTTTGGGACAACTAGTTGCACCAAGTATAATAGAACCAAAAAAGAACATACAACAAAAGCAAGATATAAAAGGAAGTTTCAAATTCTGTAACCAGTGCACAAGTTGTCGAGCAACAGATACGTCGAGGAAAATGATAACGACCTTCAAAAACTCAGATGGAGATAAAGAATATGCGATTAAACAAAGACTGACTAGTTACACCCCTTATCAAAGCACTATAAAGAAAAACCTAATTCAAAACCAAATAGGTCTTTCTTTTTTGCTATTCAAAAAGTAAAAGAAGATTGGAGAGGTAGAGATCATATTGAATGGATGTCAAGACAGGAGGCAAAATGGATCTATGAAGTTGACACACTAGCCAAAAGGTTTAAACCAAGAAATTGAACTATTTGGTTTTAATTGAAGAAATAATAGGGAAGTAAAGTGGGAATGTAAAAATAACAAAACGTCTTTAAAATTCACGATCAACACAATTCTCTTTGTTCAAATATATAAAAGAATTATGTGAATTTCTCTAAAATGGCTAAAATGGTGGTCAATAAATGAAGAAAAGAAAGAGAAATATTATTCCTTTAATTATAGGGTCAAAATAAAACAGGATAAAAAACTATATACAATCAGGGACAACAGTAATCAAAAACAAAAATAAAATTAATAAATATAAAAAAAATACACGTGAAATCAAAAAATGACTGAAATAAGGAAGATAGAAACAGATACTAGCACAAACATAAACTATAAAAATAAAGAAGCAGATATGGAAAATCAGGTTGCTAAACATAAAAGTATTCTAAGGTAATAATAACAACACTAGATACATACTGAATAAATAACAAAAATATATTTTCTATTGAAAAAAACTCCAAAATCGATGAAACATAAACACAAAAATTGATAGAATAACAAGAAAATGAGGAGAGGTGGTTGGTGCATTCAATCTGGCATCAGAGTAGATAGTAAATAAGAAGTTCTCTGGGGGATTAATGTGGAACGCATAGTGGGTGAGCAAGGGTTAACATAGGGAGGACTACTTGAAACCAGTGTATAAAAGGACAAGGTCTGCTGTATGGAGGGCACCCTGAGGAATAAAGCCGTACACAGCCTTCGAAACTAGTTGGCGAGTTCCGACATACAGCGCTTTGCATGCAAACAGAGACCGAGGTCAGACCAATTCCAGCCCCTGCTGACGTAGGATCATGACGTGCCAGTGACGAGGCAGCACATGACTGTGTAACGTAGCACGCAGCTGACTCACTGACAGGAGAATCTGGAAGACGCCCAGACATACACTGCGAGGCGCCGTTGACGAGGCAGAACGTGACTGAGAGACATATCATGTAGCTGACTCACTGACAGGAAAACCCAGAAGACGCCCAGACAAACACTGCGAGGCGTCGCCTGCAAAGAACCGCAGCGATACAGCGGATGGACAGTTATCCCTATACCAAGGAGGAGAATCGCATAACTAAGGTATTGAAGGCACTGACGGTGTTCAATGTAACTGTGGCTTAGATTAACCTATTAGAGGCTCCTAAGGTTAAGTATTTAGAGAAAGAAAAGGTAGTGGATAATTAGGCAAAGGAGCCACTATAAACAATCCACATACTGAAGATAGTCTGTGCTCACTTAAGTATAGGATTGGGTAATATTAAGAGGTGGAATTTAAAACCTAGGAAGCAATATCATAAGCAGAAAAAGACAAGACTTTACGTTTTAGTGATCCTGTTAGCAGCGGGTTAATCAGCGTGATGTCCACAGTGAGCAACAGAGAATGTTCATTTATTGAGAATTAATAACATCCAGCCTACAACATGAGAATAAACCAATTAAAATATCAAACAGTGGTGTTCAAGTTGCGGCGCTATGAAAGGACACTATGCAGAACAAAGTTTTTGAAAAATTACCTCCTGATTTATTAAACAAAAATAATTAAGATTCCTCCTGCCACAACATGTTTCAACGCCCAATGCGTCTTTCTCAAGTGGAATCTTAATTATTTTTGTTTAATAAATCAGGAGGTAATTTTTCAAAAACTTTGTTCTGCATAGTGTCCTTCCATAGCGCTGCAACTTGAACACCACTGTTTGATATTTTACTTGGTTTTTGCCTCCCTATGGGGAGTGTGGTGGTTGTGAGCTGCTTTAGTTGATAGGACCTTGCTGACGTGGAAAGCACCTGACCGGTCACGGGGCCCGGATCGAAGAAAAGTTTTTTCCATCACGTTGTCAGCCTGGGAAGGAGCCGACGGGAGAGGATCTACAGCTGCTCCCTCACCATTAAGTTTACAGTCTTGTTGTGCAGATTGGGCACAAGAAGAAAAGGTGAGTGAGCATAATAAAAATAATAGTTATCACGATAGGCTCTTTTAGAACAGTTTGGAGCAATGATTATTATTTTTTATATATCACATACAACATGAGAATAGGATCAATCTGGTTTCTGGAGAGGGAGAGAGAAATCTGCTGTGACCTTCAGTTTCCAGTTCCACACTAGAATGTACATGCTGGGAGCAGGGGGAGGAACATCCTGTCTGTTTGCTGACATCTGAACAATATGCATGCAGACATAAAATCACATCATATTAAACTAACAATAGTTGTTGCAAAACATACAGATCGATATGCATTAGGCCAACAGAGACTACCAGGAACTATAGTTATTAATACAAAAAATCTATTATCATTTTTTAGATCTGGAATTTCTTGTGTAATCCATACAAAGGATTTAAAAGAGGCAGGTTTAAGAAGAAATAAACATACAGAAAAATCCTAGTAGGTAAAGTCCAATAAATAATATTGAGAATAACTAATAAAAAGTGAAGTACAAAAAGAAGTAAGATTAATTTACTGATGAATTTCACCAGATCTATCAAGCAACAAGACATCACAGATAGGAAGATGTTCTAAGATCATAACAAAAATGGGTATGTAAAATAATAACTAACATGTATAAAGAAAAAAGAACATAGTAGAAAAAAGAAAAAGGGAACCAATCAATGATAACAAAGCATTTTATGTCATTATATTTCAGCCAACATTGAAAAGTAAAATGTGAACAGAACATAAGGTGGACAAGATAACAGATGTGATACGACCACAAAGACAAACATTAACATCAAATGTATTTTTAAAGGAACATGCACCTATTTTAACAAGAGAATTTTATCAAAAATAATTTTAATCAAATTTTATGTAAATTACACAAAAGTGTCATATGCGTGATTATGTAGTTATTTTTTCAATAAAGATACCCCTTTGGAAAAGGATAAAACGATTACATAGGAGTCTGTTTTAATGCCATAGCATAAAAGGTAATAAGTTTGCGCTAAGGTCCTAACCTTATTAAATTAAATGTATAAACCTAACTAGGAGGATATAGTCACACGGTAACCCTCCAGGTCTTACAGCAGCAACGCATCGGCTACCACTGATATACCATAACAAAAGCGAGCTCCAGTGTATACCCATAAAATACTAAAATAACCACTGCTTTCCCTGCCTTCATCTGTAAAAGTGCTGTGATAGTTTTGCCTGATTGATTTTGCTAAGCCATTTGATGTGATAGCTGTAAAGCATTATGGTAAAGCCCATGCAGTAGCAGTTGAGTTGATATAAAATGGCAATCTCTCTAGTTTCTGCAGTCTTTTACAGCAAAGATGATTCTTCGAAATCAAATCACAAATTGTTTGAATTCACGGGAAACTAATGAAATTCATGGAATTCAACTCTGGATCAATCCCCAGAGGATACATCCACTCATCTCTTGTAAGTTCACAAAAGGGAATGATCTATCATCTGTTTTTTCCAGCAAACGTCTCTACATCATTGCTAAACAGTGCTGCCTAAACTGAATAACCTAAATTTGTCAAAAATACATAAAGTCTATTCTAGGCAAAGTACCATATATAGTAGGTGCAAAAAAAAAAAATTATTTCTTAAAGGATATATGCGAGATTTCGCAAAAAAAAAAAGTACTTAGGCACTATTAGGCAGGTTGTTGTTACCTATAAGTTTGTTGTTCCGACAGTGTTCAAAATTGACATGGAACTGTCTGCTTACATCACATCAACAAAGCAGTGGCTTCTCTGCATTGTTGAGGGGTATCACAGCTGAATTTATACTTATTGACAGCCGGCTCCCCCAGTTAGGGAGCGGTAGGGGAGCCAGCTGTCAACACAATGTCGGTTGTCCCACCCCTTCTATAAAGCAGAGCAGAAAAGAAACCACCACTCTGTTGATGAAGCAATTGTCTCACTGGCAGGAGCAGTCTGTGACCTCTAAGTGCGGGCAGGTAGGGGGCAACTCCCTAAATGTTAGTGCTGGGGTTCAATTTTTTTTTTTAAAATCCTGGATATACCTTTAACCTTTCTACACAGAGAAACTGACACAACTCTAGAAGAAAAGGAAGGGAGCTTTGCAGGGATGTAAAATAATGAACAAGGAAGTGATCAATTTACTATGTTTTCTTAGTTTGGCAGACTTTGGAATTGACATCATAATTACCTGTCAATACCTCACAGAGACTAGTGGCAATTGAGTTGCAAAAATTAGATCAGCACAGACAAATGGATAATTTAGAACCCATGTGAGAAAATAATCGAAATGAATTACATTAATTACTTTCAGTTTAAATTAGCGCTTCTTACTATGATAGAAGTATTGTAACTGTCTAACCAGAAACAAAATATCTTCATCCTCTAATAAAGTATTTATTTACATATATACTTTTGGCATTATGTGAAATTGTCTTTAGGTCAGAAACAAAATACTTTTGTTTCTATAACCTTATCCAATGTGAGAAGCAATGTCTTTTTAAAGGTAAAGGTTTTTCATAGTACGAGATCGTGAACGATATCGCTCAAACATCACGGGTTTGGAGGTATTGAAATTACATCGTTAGTATGTCTGCAAAAACTGAGTGCAAAAAAACGCACAGGAGTCACACTCTGTTATAATAAAATTTCAAGTGCTGTCAAAAAAGTATAAAAAACAGGGCTATTGGTTTCTACGTTTTTTGCAAAAAAATATACTATAAGCTGCCTCACCTCATCACGGTTGCCCTGACAGAGGCAGTCCCTAACTGATGTATGCAATTAAAACCTGCTTGTGTGTGAACATACCTCTATACAGGCTCCAGCCAGGACTTCATACTCTGTGGGCTTTACCTGTGAAGCTAGCTTGTGTGTGAACTACTCACAAGGGAGGGTTGGAGCACCTCCCTTTCCTGCGAACAGGAGAAACACATTGACCAGACAATTATGAGTTGTGCACACTGATGAATGCAAAAAGTGCAATGAAAAAACGTACAAACCAATAGCCCTGTTTTTGATACTTTTTTTGATAGCACTTGTTGAAAACTGGAAATTATATTATAACAAAGTGCTTTTTGTGTGACTCTTGTGCATTCTTTTGCACTTAGTTTTTGCAGTTTTTCTGGTGGTAGATGAATACGGTTATTAATCGTATTCATCAGTGTGTGCAACTCATAATTGTCTGGTCAATGTATTTATCCTATTCACAGGAAAGGGAAGTGCTCCACTCCTCCCTTATGAGTAGTTCACACAAAAGCTAGCTTCACAGGTAAAGCCCACAGAGTGCTGTGTCCTTCCGGGCTAGGGTTCCAGCCAACTCTAGGATAACTTGGGTGTACTTTACCTGGACCCCTTTCTGGTGTACCTTTCTGGCTCGTCTCACTGCGCTGGCTCTTGCCCTCCTGCCCTGTGCGTCACACACAGTTTCCCAAGCCAGTAGCCTCGGGTCTTGTTGGGCGATGTCCTCCTAGTCCCCTTTACCCTATGCAGCTGCCTTTTTAGCGATTGTTTGCAGATGTCGTTGTGGCACGTACAGATACCACAGCCTCCGGTTTGCTACTTGAGTCTTCCAGTCTCTCCACTAGTCTGGTGCTGGTCCCCACTGCAACCTGGTCCCTCCACCCAACTACAGTGAGCGTGGATTCGGGCACCACGGGTAGATCCCTCACTTCCCATGCCCCTAGGACCCCTTCTCTGTCTCTAGAGCCCCTCACTGGCTCCTGCATCTCTCCTCTCACTTCACTTGTCCTGGGACGAGCTCCTCTCCACTCCAGTCCCAGGACGTCTCACTCCAACTCCTCACTAACTGACTAACTACTCAATAACTGACTAACTACTCACTAACTGACTAATTGACATTTTCCTCACGTTCTCTCTATTTCATCTGCTCCCAGGTGTCCTACCCTTATCTACTTCCTCCACCCAACCCCTCTACCTAATTCCCCCTCCAGCCTGAAATGGGGCCCTCCCTCAATAGGGTCCACCCAGATCCCCTTGCCTGGAGTGGTTTGGTGTTGGGTGCAGGTGTGTGGGTACTGGATAGTGCCCCCTTCTTACCTGAGAGTTGGGTACCACACCTCTTTCTGAGATGCAGAACATCTGTGGTGACTGGACCCTCAGGAGCACCACAACTGCAGAGAAAACTGTTATCAAGCACCGGGAAACAAGTGCAGCAGATTAGTATAAGTGTAGCAGTGCATCACTATGTGGGGCTGGATTTCTTTGTACCTCTCCCCTGTGGGCTCTACACCAAACCCTCCCTTCCTCCTTCCATGCCTCTATGTCACTATATACCAGCTCCAGGACACCTGACATTGCACATGGTGATAGCACAATGTTAGGCTTCTTTGTAGTTGAGCTCAGCACTCCCTCCCTCATCTGCATGCCTGCTGGCTTCACCAGTTTCTTACTGCTTTTCCTGTCACAAAAGTGCAGGAGAAGGTCTCGCCTCCTTCTGCCTGCATCTCAGGTCTCCTCTCCTGGATGTTCCTGCTGTCTGTGATAGGAGAAGCAGTGAGAACCTGGTGAAGCCAGCAGCCGAAGGAGGGAGGGAGTGCTGAGCTCAGCCACATAGGAGCATGATGACAGCCCAATGTCAGGTATCCTGGGGCTGGTATATACATGATGTACATAATGATGTAAAAGATGTATATCTTTTTGAGTGGTGTTATCTGAGGAAGGGGTTTAAAGGGGTTAGGGCCAGCTTTTTGTTATCAGCTGGCCCTAAGCCTGAAATTCATGAGGTCACGCCTAGTTATGGGCGAGTCCTAAATTACTCGGAATCGCTTGACTCTAGCGAGTCCGAGCCCTGGACTCGCTACTCGTTGCGAGTCTAGCGAGTCCAATGTTAATGAATGGAGAAGCGAGTAATAGCGAGTAGTGTGCGATTTACAAATCGCAGATGTGTCTCGGAAGCTTTAGCCTGAAGCAATCCTAGTTTTGTCAGAGACTCTGACAAAACTAGGATTGGCATTGACTTGCATTGGACTCCTTTACTGTGCAAGTAATCGCTGGGAAACTCGCACAGTAAGGAATCCGGCTGTCTGCTCTGTGCAGGCTGCCGCAGCTCCAGGGTCCTAGAGTCCGCCTGCTCTTCCTGTGTGTAGCAGAGCTGAGATTGTTCTCAGTCTGCTCATCCCTGTGCATAGACATCTATATCTATGCACAGGGATGTAGCAGAGAGGACATCGCGTTTTGGACTTTGTCGGACGGAAGAGGATTTTTTTAATTAAAGATGGAGTCCATAATGGCTTTTTTTTTTATTTCTAATAAAAAATTTTCTCTGTGTTGTGTTTTTTTTAAAACAATTTAATAGAAATTCATGGCGGTCATGTCTAATATTGGCGTGACCGCCATAAATTTCGGGCTTAGGGCCAGCTGATAATACAAAGCTGGCCCTAACCTCTTTATTACCCAGCGTGCCACCGCCACCAGGGCCGCTGAAAGAGCGGGGTTCAGCGCCAGAGGATGGCGCTTCAATGAACGCGCCATCATCTGGGGCGGCTGCGGGCTGCAATTTGCAGAGGGGGTGCCCAGAAAGCTTGGGCCTCCCTGCGCTGCGGATTCCAGCCCCCAGCTGCTTAGCTGTACCTGGCTAGACATAGAAATTGCGCGGTGCCCTACACATTTTTTTTTTATTATTTCATGAAATTCATGAAATAATTAAAAAAAAGGGCTCCCCTATGTTCTTGTGTCCGGCCAGGTACAAATAGGCACCTGGGGGTTGGGGGCAGCCCGTCGCTGCCTGCTGGATCCGGCTAGTTCCAGAAATACGGCGAAGCCCATGTAATTTTTTTTCTGAAAAATCAATAAAACAATCCTAAAAAAGGGACTGCATCTTTATTAACCCCTCGCCCATGGTCCAGGGGTTAATAAAGATGCAGTCCCTTTTATTTACATTGTTTTCTGGATTTGTCAGAAAAAAATTTCACGTGGGCTTCGCCGTATTTCTGGAACCAGCCAGATCCAGCAGGTAGCGACGGGCTGCCCCCAACCCCCAGGTGCCTATTTGTACCTGGCCGGACACAAGAATATAGGGGAGCCCTTTTTTTATTATTTCATGAATTTCATGAAATAATAAAAAAAAATGCATGGGGCTCCGCGCAATTTCTATGTCTAGCCAGATACAGCTAAGCAGCTGGGGGCTGGAATCCGCAGCGCAGGGAGGCCCAAGCTTTCTGGGCACCCCCCGCTGCAAATTGCAGCCCGCAGCCGCCCCAGAAGATGGCGCGTTCATTGAAGCGCCATCCTCTGGCGCTGAACCCCGCTCTTCCAGCGGCCCTGGTGGCGGTGGCACGCTGGGTAATAAAGGGGTTAATACCAGCTTTGTTATACAAGCTGGTATTAAGCCCGAGATTCTTAATGTCAGGCCACGTTTGACCCGGCCACTAAGAATCTCCAATAAAGGGTTAAAAAAACACAACACAGAGAAAATTTTTTATTAGAAATAAAAAAAAAGCCATTAGGGACTCCATCTTTAATTAAAAAAATCCTCTTCCGTCCGACGTAGTCCAAAACGCGATGTCCACTCTGCTACATCCCTGTGCATAGATATAGATGTCTATGCACAGGGAATGAGCAGACTGAGAACAATCTCAGCTCTGCTACATCATCTCTGTGCACAGACATTCATGTCTGTGCACAGGGAGAGCAGGCAGGCTCTAGGACCCTGGAGCTGCGGCAGCCTGCACAGAGCAGACAGCCGGACTCAGCTCGCAAAGTAACAGCAGTTACTTTACGAGTTTCCCAGCGATTACTTGCACAGTAATGAGACCAATGCAAGTCAAAGGCAATCCTAGTTTTGTCAGAGTCTCTGACAAAACTAGCATTGCCATTGATTTGCATTGGACTCGTTGCTGTGCGAGTAATCGCTGGGAAACTCGCAGAGTACCGAGTCCTGCGAGTCCCTTACTACTCGCCGAGTAACGAGTCCTAGCGAGTAGACTCGCTCATCCCTAGTCACGCCAATATTAGACATGCCCCACATGAATTTCTAGTAAATAGTATTTAAAAAAAAAAATAACACCGAGAAAATTTTTTTTATTACAAATAAAACAAAGAAAACTATTAGTGACTCCATCTTTATTAATAAAAAAGCCTCTTCCATCCGCCGTAGTCCTAAAATGACATTCCACACTGCTACATCGCTCTGCATAGACACACATGTCTATGCAGAGGGAGAGCAGGCTGAGAAATGACTACAACAGTCAGGGTTCACCTCAGGTCATAGCTCAGGCTATGACCGCAGGTGAACCCTGCTGTCACAGCCATACTTCTGCTGCTGCCGGCCGCCGGAGATTGCCGAGCGCCGGCAGAGCAGTGAATAAACCGGAAGTTATTGACTTACGGTATATTCACTGCTCTGCCGACGCTCGGCAATCTCCGGCGGCCGGCAGCAGTCTTCTGGATGTGACAGCAGGGTTCACCCGTGGTCATAGCCCGAGCTATGACCTGAGGTGAACCCTGACTGTTGTAGTCATTTCTCAGACTGCTCTTGCTCTGCATAGACATGTGTGTCTGGATACAAAAATACAGCGAAGCTTACGTCAAAATTTTTTCTGAAAAATGCAAAAAACAATATGAATGAAAGGGACCGCATTTTTATTAACCCCTCGACCATGGTTAATAAAGATGCAGTCCCTTTTTATAGTATTGTTAAATGGATTTTTCTGAAAAAGTTTGACGTGGGCTTCGCCGTCTTTTTGTGTGCCAGCCGGATATAGCAGGCGGCAACAGGCTGCCCCCAACCCCCAGCTGACTATTTGGACCTGCCTGGACACAGAAATATCGGGAAGCCCTTATTTTTTTGTTATTTCATGAATTTCATGAAATAACAAAAAAAGAAATGCATGGGGCTCTGTGCGATTTCTATGTCTAGCCAGGAACAGCTAGGCAGCTGGGGGCTGGAATCCGCAGTGCAAGGAGGCCCAAGCCTTCTGGGCACCCCCGCTATAAATGGCAGCCCGCAGCCGCCCCAGAAAATGGCTCGTTCGTTGAAGCGCCATGTTCTGGCGCTGAACCCAACTCTTCCAGGACCCTGGTGCGGTGGCTGACTGGGTAATAAAGGGGTTAGGGACAGCTTTTTATCAGCTGGCCCTAAGCCCGAAATTCATGGGGTCACGCCAATAGTAGACATGCCCCCCATGATTTTCTAGTAAATTGTTTAAATAAAAACACAGCACCAAGAAAAATTATTTTTATTTAAAAAAAAAACAAACACACACTTAGGGACTCCATCTTTATTTAAAAAAAATCCTCTTCCGTCCGATGTAGTCCAATCCAGGATTCTTCTACCTAAGTCAGCTGTTCACTTGAAAATCCCGGCGGGAAGGTGTCCGACAGAGAAAACTGGATCAAACCAGATTCTCCTAGATTGTAGCGGTCCAGTGCAATCCGGCGCCCCATAACATGGGACTCTATAGTGCTGGATTGCAACGGACCGGGGCAATCCGGGAGAAACCGGGTTGAACTCAGTTCACGACCGTGGACAGCTCCCTGTGTGCCGCGGTCGGTTCTGCGCTCCCTGCTGCCTGACAGCAGGATCCTCCGCTCCCCCCGCAGCTTCCCCACCCGATCCTAAGTTAGGACCGGGTGGGAGGAGCAGGGCCAGGAGCAGGGAGGGACAGGAGGGAGCTGGGAGTGCAGAACAGAAGGCGAAAGCCGGCGGTGAAGTGTTCTCACCGCCAGCTTCCCTGCCTGGGTCTTCCGCTCCCCACTCCCTGGCCCTGCTGCCCCCCCGCTCCTAACTCAGGATCGGGTGGGGAGGCAGTGTTGGGAGCGGAGGATCCTGCTGTCAGGTGACGGGGAAGCCAGTAGGGTGCTTCAGCATTGTTTAAAAGCCAGCGGCTTTTTACAGCTGGCTTTTAAACAATGAAGTGGGGAATTGCAGGCTTTTCCTCTGCTGCCAGACCTCTATAGGGTCCAGCAGCAGAGGAATTACTCGCAATACTCGCTTCCCCATTGACCTACATTGGACTCGCTAGACTCGTAACGAGTACTGAGTATCGGGACCTACTCGTTATGAGTCTAGCGAGTCCGAATATTTCAGTACTCGCTCATCCCTAGTAACGGAATAAAGTCAGGCTTGGTCAGGTACAGAGGGATCAGTCTTTCACAAGCAGCAGCAAGTGTATGATTGACCTTGGATGGAGGAGCTAGCATGCTTAAGTAGAGGACTAATCAAGGAAAGTGAACACAGATGATTCAGGCACAGACCCAGCACAACAAAAACAGACTGACAGCCTCCACACAATAGTAACATGTCAGACAATGACAGTGTGGAGATCGTGACAATTATACTGTGGCTTCTAAAGTAGGAAAGCAAGTGAAATAAAATACAAAGATTCAAATACAAATGTTGCATTATATTAATTATACTAAATATTAATTGTAGCAATCTATTATTCTTAAACCAGAAAAAGAAAAAGCTCTTCTGGGGTGTTTACATGAACACTCACCTTATAGTGCAGGCAAAACAGCTGGTAACCTGCAAATTAAAGTGAACAATAAGTAGCGTAGTGAAAATATTGCAGCACAACAGGAAAAAAAATCTTTAAAGGGAACCTGTTAGCTCGTTTAGACCCCTAACCCAGGGGCGGACCCAGACTGTAGTGGGCCCTGGTGCAAGAAATTTTTTGGGGCCCCCCTCCTGGAACTCAGTGCCAGAATAGTGCCGCGGGTGTGCAGCACAGCCAGCGGCGTAGCAACTGTTTGTGGCGCCCTGGGCGGTCGAAAATTGGCCGCCACTTTGGTTGTTGATAATCTGGAAGTGTACATAGCATACACTGTCTGCCCCTATATACAAGAATATAACTACTATACTAACACACAAAGAGAAGGGGTGCAATTGCCACCTCTGCACAACCCCAGTGTATGGCAACAAGCAGGAGTGAAGGAGGGCCCGGGGCCGGAGCAATTTTCGCCGCCGTGCTGTGGAGTTCATAGTGTAATATAAATGCAAAAAACCTTTATTCTTAATATTATGTCACAATACCGGGATCTGAGGATCTTCTATTTCGAGGTCAGGGGCTCTCTGATGCCATGTTGCTGTCTGTCTCGCTGTCGTCCTTTTTTGACACTGCAGTGCGGTGGACAAGAGAGCATTAACTGGTTAATAACAAGAAGTATGGAGTGTACAAACTGAGCCATAAACCCCTCATTACATGAAGTATGGAGTGTTCTAACTGAGCCATAAACCCTCCCCATACCAGTAGGATTACTATATGGATTTTAGTATTAGGGTACGGACACACTGGGGTGAAAGTCTGATGAGTGCGATGTGTGATTTTCTCACATTGCAATCAATCTCTGAGAGCACATTGGTGAGTGTCGGACGCTTTTTTCTCATCCAGATTCAGGATGAGAAAAAAGTTGCAACATGCTGCGACAGTATGTGACTCACTAAAGCAAGTCTATGGGTCCGACAAAATTACATACCGCACACTGACAGCACACGAACCATCCGAGAGGCATCGTTTTTTTCACGGATACATTATCATTCTATAGCTTAGAACACTGTAAAATGTTCCTGTAAATGATTCTACACTAATAGCTGCTGAGGAAAGAACAGATTGATTGCACACGGATGTGATCTGAGAATCTGAGAAAAATGTTGGCCACTCGCACAGCAGTTTCCAAACAGACCAAAAAACGGATGTCACTCATCCGACTCTCCTGGATGAGAAACAGACCGATTTTAAGGCGGCGGAAGACAGTGTACCACCAAGTCCCCAGCTCCGTGCTGTGCACAGACAGTGTACGGTACACTGTCTGTGCACAGCACGAAGATGAAGACATGGCGGTACACTGTGCACAGCACGGAGCTGGGACATGGTGGTACACTGTGCACAGCACAGAGCTGAGGACATCCCAGAAGAGGCACAATAACCACAGACAGGCGGCGGGAGAACATTGAGCCCGCCCAGGAGAACTACAACTCCCAGCACCCAACACACTGCCCAGAAACCATACGTCAGAGTACCACAGGAGACGGGAGTTTCAAAAAGAGGTGGAAACAACAGCCGGGCCCGGCACCACCAGGGGGGCCCGGCAGCACCAGGCACCACCAGGGGGGCCCGGCAGCACCAGGCACCACCAGGGGGGCCCGGCAGCACCAGGCACCACCAAGGGGGCCCGGCACCACCAGGGGTGCCCGGCAGCACCAGGGGGCCCGGCAGCACCAGGGGGGCCCGGCAGCACCAGGCACCACCAGGGGGGCCCGGCAGCACCAGGCACCACCAGGGGGGCCCGGCAGCACCAGGCACCACCAGGGGGGCCCGGCAGCACCAGGCACCACCAGGGGGGCCCGGCAGCACCAGGCACCACCAGGGGGGCCCGGCACCACCAGGGGTGCACGGCAGCACCAGGCACCACCAGGGGGCCCGGCACCACCAGGGGGGCCCGGCAGCACCAGGCACCACCAGGGGGGCCCGGCAGCACCAGGCACCACCAGGGGGGCCCAGCAGCACCAGGCACCACCAGGGGGGCCCGGCATCACCAGGCACCACCAGGGGGGCCCGGCAGCACCAGGCACCACCAGGGGGACCCGGCAGCACCAGGCACCACCAGGGGGGCCCGGCAGCACCAGAGGGGCTCAGGACCAGTAGAGGGGCCCAGCACCACCAGGGGGGCCCAGCACCACCAGGGGGGCCCAGCACCACCAGGGGGCTCTGGTGGGTCCCTGAGTGCTGCCCCCACACGTCAGGGGCCCCTGAGAGCTGCCCCCACACCTCAGCCTCAGGGGCCCCTGAGTGCTGCCCCCACACCTCAGCTTCAGGGGCCCCTGAGCGCTGCCCCCACACCTCAGCCTCAGGGGCCCCTGAGTGCTGCCCCCACACCTCAGCCTCAGGGGCCCTGAGTGCTGCCCCCACACCTCAGCCTCAGGGGCCCATGAGAGCTGAGAGCTTCCCCCACACTCATCCTGGGGGGGGAGGCCCATGAGAGCTGCCCCCACACTCATCCTGGGGGGGGAGGCCCATGAGAGCTGTCCCCACACTCATCCTGGGGGGGGGCATGAGAGCTGCCCCCACACTAATTGGCCCCTGAGCACCCCCACGTCTTTCAAGGGGGTCCCTGACGCTATCCTCGGGCCCCCTTACCGCTGCCTCCTTTAGTGCTGCGTCCCCCTCCATTACCGACAGGCAGTCGCGCTGAGCGCGCCGCAGCCTGTCATGTGGTGTGGAGCTGCAGCCGGCGCGATACAGGAAATAGAGCGGCGCCGGCTACAGCCCACGTGACAGGCAGATCAGCGCGACTGCCGGTAATGGAGAGAGGGGGGAGGCAGCAGTAAGGGGGCCCCGAGGATAGCGTGTGGGGCCAGCGGTCAGGGGCCCCCTAGTACATGTGGGGACGCTCAGGGGACCAGTGGGCCCCCCCTTTGCGTCCGGGCCCCCCTACAGCGCCCGGGGGGGGGGGGGTCTTAGTGGGTTTGGCCCCAAAGTGTCGGGGCCCCCGGGGGATCTCGCGCAGGGCCAGTCAGGGGAACGGAACTGCCGCTGGAGCTCCAGGGGCCCCCTAGCTGGTTGGGGCCCTGGTGCAGCTGCACCAGCTGCACCACGGTATTCCGCCCCTGCCCTAACCTATTACTACCGTTCCCTGCAGCGTCTTACTACATCTCTAACCATCCCTGTCTGAGATAAATGTGTGCTGTAACGGTTGTGAAAAATGAGTTTTTACACTTATATGTCCGTATGGTAATTAGGCATCTTGACTACAGTATGTAGTCAACCTGGGCGTTCTCCATTGCTCCATTCTCCCCCCTCACTGCAAGTTACGCGCCCCAGAGCCGTGGGGTACTTGGAACCGGGCTGTTCAGCACGTCTGGGGAGTCACAGGGGTCGAAACCCGGCTTCCGTGACCCAGGGCTCAGTTTAAAAGGGACAGTTCTTGGCGAGTGTAGGGACAGGGATGATGAAAAGGGAAAGTTATTTGTGACGCCACCTGTGGTTTGTGGCTATGAGGAGCCACCGCTGTTGCAGGGCCTCTGGGAATGTTGGATAGGCAGCTTGGATGTAGTAGCTCCCTACAGGCAGATAGGGTCCCCAGGGCAGCGGATGTAGTGGTTAATAGTCTCTGGTAGGCAGGGATTAATTTAGGCCTCATTACTTCGTTCAGGACGTTCACAGGCTGTCGCCGCAGGAATAACACAGTCCCACACCGTTCTGCAATTTTGTTCCTGGATTTACTCACAGAAAGCTTAAAGTACAACAGGTGATTGATGTTACACACTCTTGGATAAGCTCCGGTCTTGTGTAGTCTTTTGAAATACGGGATTGGCAGGTATGAGATCATCGGTGGTGTGCCTGTCCTTCTGCCTCTCACTAGTCCTGTCTCTCTCTCAGCACTGTTCCCATCGCCTCTGCACGCAGAGCCCTGATCCCTTCTTCGGCTGCTATCCCTGGGCATACACCAGGTGTGTTAGCTACAGCTCCTATAAAGCTCGTAACCTCCGGTTCAGTGGTTTGGTGTTAGACTCTAGGCAGCATCATGGTTTGGCCTGCTTTTCTTCAGCAGGGACAGGGAAGATGGTTAAAATTGATGGGAAGATGGACGGAGTCAAATACAGGACTATTCCGGGAGAAAACCTGTTGGAGTCTGCAAAAGAACTGAGACTGGGACGGAGATTTATCTTTCAACAAGACAATGATCCCAAACATAAAGCAAAATCTACAATGGAATGGTTCAAAAATAAATGTATCCAGGTGTTAGAATGGCCAAGTCACAGTCAAGACCTGAATCTAATCGAGAATCTGTGGAAGGAGCTGAAAACTGCAGTTCACAAATGCCTCCATCCAACCTCACTGAGCTCCAGCTGTTTTGCAAGGAAAAATGGGCAAGAATTTCAGTCTACAGTCAGTGATTGCTGTTCAATAAATTCTTCATTTGAAAAATTTGTGATATTCTGATTAATTTCGTTATCTGACGTTTCGGTCTCACATAGACCTTGTTCACAGAGAGAATATCTACACAAAATTAAAAGAATCATGGGAAGATACACAATTTTAAACAAGTATGCATACAATATGAATTAATACAGAAAAACAATCGTAAAACATGGCAGGAGTTTTCATAACTTTATACGGTACAAGCCGTGTACAGTATATGATTAGACACAGTAATCCCATTCTCATTATTGTAAATACAAACAAAAATACATGGTTTTGTGGTAAACACATTATTCCAAAGAGTGAAATAAAACAATTTACCTTATAACAAATTTCTTCTCAAAGGGAAAAGGGCTCAAATATTGAACACAGTGATACAATATATCTGGTGACTGAAAATTGAGATCAGGAATTAATGTTCAACAATATAAGATATTAAACATGAAATTAATATGAAAGAAAAATATCTACCTGTTATCACTAATGGCCACTTTACACGCGGCAACAGGAAGATAGAAACCGGCAGGTGTCGGAGACAATTGTACCTTTTACCTTCAAAACACCTTGCAGATACCTGAATTACACGCAGCCACTGCAAGGTGTTTTGAAGGTAAAAGGTTCAATTGTCTTCGACACCTGCCGGTTTCTATCTTCATGTTGCCGCATGTAAAGTGGCCATAAGGAATATACCTGCTGGTATATATCCCTATATATGTATGGGAAATCAGGTGCACCCTAAAACATATACAACATATTGGTAGTCAGTCAGGAGCCTGTATATTATATAGAAACATGTCAATTGTTTAAAATTGTGTATCTTGACATGATTCTTTTGATTTTGTGTAGATGTTCTCTCTGTGAACAAAGTCTATGTGAGACGAAACGTCAGATAACGAAATTAATCAGAATATCACAAATTTTTCAAATAAAGAATTTATTTAACAGCAATCTCTGACTGTGTGCTGAGGTTATTCTTGAACTATATTGACTTTTTTTCTTCTGAGCACCAGCGAAGCAGAGTAGCGGACCTTACTTACTAGACTAAGAATTTCAGTCTGTCGATGTGCAGAACTGATGGAGACATACCCCAAGCGACTTGCAGCTGTAATCGCAGCAAAAGGTGGAGCTACAAAGTATTAACTCAAGACAGCCAAATAATATTACACACCCCACTTTTCAGTTTTTTATTTGTTAAACTTTACAATATGCAATAAATTTCGTTCCACTTCACGAATGTTTCCCACTTGTTATTGATTCTTCACAAAAAAATTAGAATTTATATCTTTAAGTTTGAAGCCTGAAATATGTCAAAAGGTTGAAATAATCAAGGGGGCCGAATACTTTCACAAGGTACCGTATACAGTTGTGGCCAAAAGTATGACACCCCTGCAATTCTGTCAGATAATACTCAGTTTCTTCCTGAAAATTATTGCAATCACAAATTCTTTGTTATTATTATCTTCATTTAATTTGTCTTCAATGAAAAAACACAAAAGAGAATGAAGCAAAAAGCAAAACATTGATCATTTCACACAAAACTTCAAAAATAGGCCAAAAGAAAAAGCCTATTACTTGGTTGCACAACCTTTAGCCAAAATAACTGCAATCAACCGCTTCCGGTAACCATCAATGAGTTTCTTACAATGCTCTGCTGGAATTTTAGACCATTCTTCTTTGGCAAACTGCTCCAGGTCCCTGGTATTTGAAGGGTGCCTTCTCCAAACTGCCATTTTTAGATCTCTCCACAGGTGTTCTATGGGATTCAGGTCTGGACTCATTGCTGGCCACCTTAGAAGTCTGCAGTGCTTTCTCTCAAACCATTTTCTAGTGCTTTTTGAAGTGTGTTTTGGGTCATTGTCCTGCTGGAAGACCCAGACCTCTGAGGGAGACCCAGCCATCTCACACTGCACCTACATTATGCTGCAAAATTTGTTGGTAGTCTTCAGACTTCATAATGCCATGCACATGGTCAAGCAGTCCAGTGCCAGAGGCAGCAAAGCAAACCCAAAACATCAGGGAACCTCCGCCATGTTTGACTGTAGGGACCGGGTTCTTTTCTTTGAATGCCTCTTTTTTTCTCCTGTAAACTCTATGTTGATGCCTTTGCCCAAAAAGCTCTACTTTTGTCTCATCTGACCAGAGAACATTCTTCCAAAACGTTTTAGACTTTCTCAGGTAAGTTTTGGCAAACCCCAGCCTGGCTTTTTTATGTCTCGGGGTAAGAAGTGGGTCTCCTGGGTATCCTACCATACAGTCCATTTTTATTCAGATGCCGATGGATAGTATGGGTTGACACTGTTGTACCCTTGGACTGCAGGGCAGCTTAAACTTGTTTGGATGTTAGTCGAGGTTCTTTATCCACCATCCGCCAAATTTTGCGTTGAAATCTCTCGGCAATTTTTCTTTTCCGTCCACATCTAGGGAGACTAGCCACAGTGCCATGGGCTTTAAACTTCTTGATGACACTGCGCACGGTAGACACAGGAACATTCAGGTCTTTGGAGATGGACTTGTAGCCTTGAGATTGCTCATGCTTCCTCACATTTTGCTTTCTCAAGTCCTCAGACAGTTCTTTGGTCTTCTTTCTTTTCTCCATGCTCAATATGGTACACACAAGGACACAGGACAGAGGTTGAGTCAACTTTACTCCATGTCAACTGGCTGCAAGTGTGATTTAGTTACTGCCAACACCTGTTAGGTGCCACAGGTAAGTTACAGGTGCTGTTAATTACACAAATTAGAGAAGCATCACATGATTTTTCTAACGGAGCCAATACTTTTGTCCACCCCCTTTTTTATGTTTGGTGTGGAATTAGATCCAATTTGGCTTTAGGACAATTCTTCTTGTGTTTTTTCATTGAAGACAAATTATATGAAGATAATAATACTAAAGAATTTGTGATTGCAATCATTTTCAGGAAGAAACTGAGTATTATCTGACAGAATTGCAGGGGTGTCAATACTTTTGGCCACAACTGTATATATATCATCGAGTATACATAACAACATTAAGATCCAGATAAAAGGTACTGTTATAGCCCAAAGCCCAATTCTTTTGTTCTTTATGAAAAAAAACGTCATTATTTTGTCGAATCATCAGTAGACATCAGTCTATGGCATAATAAATGGGCGAACTGTAATGAAAGCCAAAAGTAATTAATACCACTCTTACTTTCAGTTCCCGAGTAGTCATGCAAATGTAATGTTTATCACACGGACATGTTGCTTGGTATATCACGGCATTAGATGTACACGTGAGGTGAAGCTTGATATAATAATAATAATTTTTTATTTATATAGCGCCAACATACTCCGCAGCGCCTTACAATACAGTGGTTCATAAATGAAAAGTATTCAATACAATACAGTAAGTAATTACAGTAGAGAAAGAATACAGCACAATAATTGGAATCAATACAATAAGCATACAATCAATGTAAAAAATACAATACAATACAATAAATAAAACAAAAATAAAGGTGACCCTGGTCAAAAGAGCTTACAATCTACAACTGTAGAAAATATAAGGCTATGTGCACATCTGACGTTTGTGCATCTCTGCAGAACGTCCAAAAACCTGGGTTTTTTTTAGCAGAAACTGAGTTTTCTGTGCTCAGCAGTGTCCCTCGTTTTTTGCTCGTTTTACGCCGGGTTTTCCAGCGTTTTTCTCGGCTGTTTTCTCGGCTGTTTTGAAAACTGAGTTTTTAGTGCACTTGATCAGCTGGAAGCGCTGGAAAAACGGAGGAAAGAAGTCACTTGCTCTATTCTTTGAAAAACGTTGTAAAAACTCAGTTTTGACTGAAAAAACTCAGTTTTGACTGAAAACGACCAGAAGAAAAACGTTCTAATGAAGACAGCGTATTCTAAACTCCATTGAGTATCATGTTAACCCAGACGGTGGCTAGGATTAACATAAATTAACATAAAACTCAGCAGAAAACGCCGACGTAAAACGTCCAAAAACAGCCCAGAAAACGACTGATGTGCACTTACCCTAAAAGGGGTGGGGAACAAGAGGCGCAATAGTGCCCTATCACTAGTGAAACTGTGAAGCAGGGTGGTGTTATGAAACCACTCACCTGGTGCTGTTGTGATCCCCACAACTGGTTTGAAAGCGTGAAGCCATCAAGAGCTGCTGCAAGACCTCCACCGACCACTGACCAGTGGTGAAATCCGGAAAGAAGATGGGAATGCAGGTCTGTCACGGTCCGCGCTGCTCCAGGCTCAAAAACTCACCAAAGAGTCAAACTTTCCTTAAGCAGATTTCCAAGCTTTATTTTCCTTCCTCGAACGCGTTTCGGCGCCTAGCCTGGCACCTTCATCAGGGATATACTGATGAAGGTGCCAGGCTAGGCGCCGAAATGCATTGGAGGAAGGAAAATAAAGCTTGGAAATCTGCTTAAGGAAAGTTTGACTCTTTGGTGAGTTTTTTGAGCCTGGAGCAGCGCGGACTGTGACACACCTGCATTCCCATCTTCTTTCTACAATCTACAACGGGATAAGGGTTACACAAAGTACAAGGGTTTATTCCACTGATGGTCCAGGAATCTTGAGGAAATGGGGGATAGAAATAAAGTTGCATGAATGGTCATCAGACAATCTGTGTAGAGCTTTTGGGTTTGGTGGAGTTTGAAGAAGAGTTATGTCCAGAGCGATAGTGAATGGGCTATATACAGTACAAAGGAATTTAATTAGGGAGCATGATAGGCCGCCTTAACAAGATGTGTTTTTATGGAGCGTCTGAAACCATGCAAGTTGTAGCTAGTCCTAATTTCTTGGGGTAGAGCATTGCAGAGAATTGGTGCAGCTCGGAAGAAGTCTTGGAGCCGAGAGTGGGAGGATTGGATTAGTGCAGATGTTAGTTGAAGGTCATTTGTAGTACATTGAGAACGGGTGGGGTGATAGACAGAGATGAGGGAGAAGATGTAGGGAGGTGATGCACCGTGAAGAGCTTTGTCGGTGAGAACAAGCAATTTGAATTTGATCCTATAGTGTACAGGCAGCCAGTGCAGTGACTGGCACAGAGCAGAGGCTTCTGAGTAACGGTTGGCCAGGTGGATGATCCTGGCTGCTGCATTAAGGATGGACTGAAGAGGGGTAAGTTTAAAGAGGGGAGGCCAATTAATAGAGAATTGCAGTCAAGGCAGGAATGGATTAGGGCCACGGTGAGGGTTTATGTTGTTTCCACGGTGAGAAAGGGGCGGACTCTAGAGATGTTCTTCAAGTGTAAGTGACAACAGCGGACAAGAGATTGTGTATGTGAGGTGAAGGAGAGTTTAATGTCAAACATAACATTCAGACAGTGAGCCTGCTGCCTAGGGGTTATCATGGTGCCGCACACTGAGAGAGAGATGTCAGTTCTAGGGAGGTTAGTGGAGGGCGGGAGCAAAAGAAGTTCAGTTTTGCAAAGGTTGAGTTCAAATAGAGAGCAGACACATGTTTAAACTGCAGCCAGACAGTCATTGGTGTTCCGTAGAACCGCAGGTGTAAGGTCAGGGGCTGAAGTGTATAATTGTGTGTCATCAGCATAGAGATGGTACTGGAAGCCAAATCTGATGGTGCGTCCAATTGGGGCTGTGTATAAAGAGAAGAGAAGAGGTCTGAGGACTGAACCCTGAGGGACCCCAATAGTGAGAGGAAGAAGGGAGGAAGTGGAGACAGCGAATGATACACTGAAAGAACAGTCAGAAAGATAGGAAGAGAGCCAGGAGACAGCGGTGTCCTTTATGCTGATGGAGTGCAGCATAGAGAGTAGGAGATGGTGGTCAACAGTGTCAAAAGCTGCAGAGAGGTCAAGAAGAATAAGCAGAGAGTGATCACCATTACGTTTTGCCGTCAGAAGGTCATTGGTCACTTTGATGGCAGTTTCTGTAGAGTGAAGGGGGCGGAAACCAAACTGTGATGGATCTAGAAGAGACTGAGTGGAGAGGTTTCGGTGAGGAGGGTGTAGACCAAGCGCTCCAAGAGTTTAGAGATGAAGGGTACATTAGATACTGCTCTGTAGTTATTTGTGTAGGATGGGTGAAGAGAATTTTTCTTAATGATATCAGATACCAGTGTGTCCCTTGAGCCCACAATAGCTTTGACCCGACGCATACTTACACAGGTTTTACACAAGCCACATGGATAAAAACCCTAAAGCAAGGTGGTCTCACCGTTGCTCCTTTACCAGGCAATGACTATGGACTAAAATGTCCTTGATGTTCCTAGATCTCTTAGCCATCGTTAGTGGACAAGACGGTAAACAGTATTTTCAAATAGGATCAGTGAATAGAATGCCCCAATGTTTCTTCATAATTTCCACCACTTTTCCCCATTGATTACTATATGTGGTGATCATTCTTGGGTCATTCCCTTTCTCCTCCCGATTTTGCGTGTTATTGGGATATAGTAGAAACTCCCTTGTAGTACCCGTTGCTCTCACAAATCCCCTTTTAATCTTCCTCCGACTGTATCCTCTTCTAGGAATCTATCAGTTAGATCTTTTTCCTAATAAAGGTACCTTTCATCAGAAGAACAGATACTCTAGCACATAGGAATTGAGCAAAGGGAATTCCCTTGATGGTAGATGGGAGATGAGATGAGATTGCGTGTAACAGGGAATTGGTGGCATTTGTTTCCTGCACACGTCTGTTACAAGACTACCAGTCACAGACTTAGTAATCTTGTAGTAGTCTAAGAAATCGACTTCATATCCATACTTATAGGTTAGGGAGATTTTAACATTGTTATTATTTAAACGCTCAACAAACCTTTGCAGTTCCTGGGGGTGCCCTCCCACAGAAACCAGATGTCATCGATATATCTCGTCCAATTATGGACCTTATGAATATCAACATCTGGTTCTGTGAGAAAAATGTGGCGTTCCGATGCCCCCAGGAACAGATTTGTATAAATTGGGGTGCAAGCTGCTCCCATGTCTGTCCTTTGGATTTGTAAGTAGGTGGAGCCTTTAAATGTAAAATGATTATGTGTTAGAAGAAATTCTAACAGAGTGAACAGCTATCTCAACCAATCTGCTTCGAAATTGCTCGTCGATAGGTAGAAGGAGACGGGGTTATTAGGCTATCCTGATGTTTAATAGACGTGTTAAGACTTTCTACGTCTGTGGTCACCATCATCATTTAGTTTCAAGGACAGTGTTATCTAACCTCTGCAAGGTCGGCAGTAGTATCCTTAATAAAGGATGGTAAAGAGAGGCACCAAGGGTTTTAGATAGAAATCAAGAAACTGGCATACTGCTTCGCATATGCCTTCGTTACCAGAAACAATTGGTTTACCGGGAGGATTGATATAGTTCTTATGTGATTTGGGAATAACATAATGTTGGCATTTTAGGGTTATCCCTCAACAACAACTCCATTAGTTTTCTTAGGGATAATTCCCGCCTCTCTGGTCTATGCAATATTTTAAACAGTTCTGTATGAAACTAAATATCTGCAGGGGATTAATGTGTAATTTTTATAACACAATAGGTCGTTCAATTGTCTAAATGCTTCTCTCTCATCTTGATCATTTGGCCAGATCACCAAATTCCCTCTTTGTCTGCTTGTTTAAAACTCACATCAGACCATTGTCTCATCTCCTCTATGACTTTTCTCTCATTCATTGCTTTTTAAGTTTGAATACCAATTTAGTATTTTTTGCAATACTTCTATAGCATTAGAAACCATCTTTACAAGGATATCTCCTGTGGGACATTGGTTAAAAGGTGGAAATCTTTTTGACTTTGGATAAAAGGAGATAGGAAACTTACTTGTGGTAGCGGTATCTGTCTCATTTTCTAGATTTTCTAGGATCAGTAACGCCTCCGCTTCTGTTTCGGTGGTCCTCTCTGTAGGAGATTGATGGTAAATACATTTAAGTATTAACTTCCTGGCAAATAGGTGAACATCTTTTATGGTGAAAAAGATATCAAGGGGCATAGTAGGAGAAAAGGATAATCCCTTTTCAAGTACTTGCTCCTGTATAGGTGTTAACACATGTTGTAAACGTGGAAAGGAGTGAAGACGGTGATAACATTTCACACTGGCTTCAAGAAACATGAACACTGGAGTATCACTTGACTTTACTTATTCTCTACGCTTTTCATGCGCCACCACACACTTTCTCAGGAGAATAAAATCAGCTGATTTTATTCTCCTGAGCAAGTGCGGGGTGGCGCATTAAACGCGTAGAGAAAAAATAAAGTCAAGTGATACTCCAGTGTTTGTGTTTCTTGACGGTAGTGCAAAATTTTACCAGTGTTTTCACTCCTTTCCACGTTTCCATCCTATGGTCTTAGTGGTTCGCTGCAGCCGGACACACTTTACATATTGGTTGCATCTCTCACAACCCTAACAGGTTAGTGTATCTAGCAGGGATAGAAATATTTCATCCATGGGTGAGACCCTATTCTGCACTGTCTTTCTTTTAGTTATTCCTGTTAACACATGTTGTGAAAGATTCACTACTTTAGGATGATTCTCATGCCTAGGATGGTGATTTCCACTATTCTTTTTCTGACCACTGAATTTTATTGAATAGTTCTTTGAGGCACTACCTCTATCTCAGATTGCTCACCACCACTAGTAGAGACTATGCATGTCAATGAGTCTGCTTTATTGTGATTTTTTTTTTGCACCGACATCAATTGATTGTCACCTATATACTTTCTTTTGCTCATAATTGGTGACATCACGTTGGAATTTTTTGTATTTTATGGTGCTGATCTCTTTTTCCCATTTCTCAATATTGACTTCCATTTCCTGATAAAATAAATCAAGCATGTCTTTAGGGATTACATACACTAGTCAAGATGCCTAATTACCATACAGAGATATACTGTAAGTGTAAAAACTCATTTTTTGCAATTATGACAGCACACATTTAGCTCAGACAGGGTTGGTTAGAGATATAACCAGATAAAGACAAACGGCAATATCTACAACATGTTTAGTATGTAAATGCAATTATTTTTTTTAATTACTGGAAAACATCACACTCAATAAAAACCCTTCCCATAAAAATACCCCAGACAGTGTGTATGCGGGTATACATTTACAAAGTACAGGCAAAATACCATTGTAGATACTATCTTCACCTAGTCTGCACAGGGGGATAAATATCCAATCACCACTACACCTACTGACACCCAAAGGTTGTCCATGAGGACAAGGATACAGCGCAGTATATTGTAAACATTATTGACCCACACAAAGTGCAACAAGTGCTTAGTTAGAGAGTATCCATACCGCACCACACTGCCCAGCACCTCAACGTTTCGCTCACACGCTTCGTCAGGAGGTTGGTTAGAGATGTTGGAAGCTGCGTGCACAGGAAGTGATAGGTTATGGCGTCTAAACGAGCTGACTGGTTCCCTTTAAGAACCCATTTGCACTCTGAGTTGGTGATGCAGATCTTTGACTTCCAAAATCTGCACCTTGTGTGAGAAATATGGACCAAAACCATCCCTGTCTGCACGGTGCATTTTTATCTGCTTCAGATACAGTTCTTTTTGCCATTGACTTTTCTTTGGGAAATCTGCAGCATATCTGCATGAAGAATTGAAATACATCAGATTGTTCTACACTAAAATATGCAGGGTTTCTGCAGCATCAATAAAAGGCACCATTCTGAAAGGACTTCACAAATCCTGTTGACTTTGCTGGGAAAACACGCTGCCGCATACTTAGTGCAGATCTGCACCAATTATGAACCAAATACGAGATGAAATACTGATCGTACAAATGGGCCCTTAAGATATGTGTCCTGTACAATGCCAAACTTTTCTGTGCTAAGCACTAGAGCTGTGAAATACAGTAAATGCCAATGTCCTGATACTGCAAAGCATGCTCAGAAGATTTATGATGGTCTGTTCATAGTTGTATTAAAAATGATTGATGATGATAAAAATCAGCAAAATAGATTCAATATTGCTATTGACAGTTTCAGCTAATTATCTGATAGTATTCAATCTTTTTTTATGACCAATAACCTGCTAAGACATTGATCCGCCATGTTGGATATTTTCAGTCTTTGATTAACCATTACCAGATAATCAAGATATTGCCAGGTCATTTGTTGGACACGAAAGATTGACTGTATAGTCATAGCCCCTTTTAAATTGTTCCAAACAATGAAGTATTTCTTCCAGAAATTTATTGCAAGTACATGAGTTTTGTTCTGCACATATTTACTTATTTTGTGTTGAGACCCAGAAGAAAAGAAACGATCAAAACAGCCCAATTTTATCAAAAGTGAAAAAAACTTTATTTAAAGATGCGCTTGACAATTTAATATCTATCAAATAAATTAAGTACGGTATATGGTGTAAACATTTTTGGTCCTGCTCCACCGCGGTCACTTTGACAGGTCCTGCAGTGGCGCTTCTCCCAAGGAGGGAGAGGAATTGCTGCTGCCGCCTCCCCCACGCTACGCCACTGAGCACAGCTGACACCCGACAGCACCATGGGACTCAATGACAGAATAATGCCACGGGTGTGCAGCACAGCTGACACCCGACAGCACCACCCCCACACTACTGCTGCTACCTACCACCCTTCTGTCTGTCTGACAGAGGAACGGACCTACCGCTGGAGCCCCAGGGGCCCCCTAGCTGGTCGGGGCCCTGGTGCAGCTGCACCAGTTGCACCACGGTAGTTCCACCCCTGGGCAGATATAATATGCATATTATATCTGTCTTATATTGCAGTGTCTGTGATAGTATAATATAACATACTGCCCTGGATACTGACATTATTATCCTCATATTTGTTAATCACTTGAGCAATCCTTGCCCCTAAATGATATATACTTTATACATTGCCTATGTATCACAGCTATTGTTTGATATAGATGAAGTTGAAATATAATAACATAAATGGATTGTGAGAGGTAAATTATATGTATATATCTGCATAAAATCTAGTGAATAGGACCAAAAATGTTTACAGCATATACTTAATTTATTTGATAGATATTAAATTGTCAAGCACATCTTTAAATAACATTTTTTTCACTTTTGATAAAATTGGGCTGTTTTGATTGTTTCTTTTCTTCTGGGTCTCCTTGCAATATAACGATTAGCCCTATATATATGCATAAGTCCATTATTTACACTACGACAGATATGTTTATATCATATCTAAAATGAGGTCTATGTATAAAATTTCGCTGTGTGTTTCTAATACTTATTTTGTGTTGTACTGGAACATCACAAAATGAAACAGAAAAAAAAAGGCAAATTGGATATAATTTTGCACAAATTCCCCCAAACAGTCTGGAAAAAATTGTTGCCACCTTTCAAAATTGCGGGAAACAACTTTGTTTCAAGCATGTGATGCTCATTCAAACTTATTTGTGGCACGTAACAGGTGTGGGATATAAGAAAATGTCACCTGAAACCAAATTAAAAGGTCAGAAGTTGACTCAATCTTTGCATTGTATGTCTGTGTGTGCCACACTAATTATGGAGAAAAGAAAGGGCTGTTTCACACCTCCGCTCTGGTGCGTTTGGCTGCATTGCCCTAGCGCAGGAGGTAGCACAGTGCAAACGCAGCCAAGTGCATTGGAGCACAAATGAAACAATGTGCAATAATGCCCCCATTATAGTGTATGGACGAGCCCATCCAAACGTAATCCAGAAGCGCAAGTGTGAAGAGGGGGTGCGTGAGCATGCATGCGCTATTCCGCGTGCACTGGAAACGTCACATGACGTGCGATTTTCCAATGCTCCCAGTGACGTCACAGAATTCACATGAACTACTGTGGCACCCCCTTGGTCAGGCGTCACAAGTGGGGTACTGCACCCAAAGATGAGGGTGTGGTTATCCCTGCTGCAAGTAGAATGCAGAACACTGTTGAAGGATCTGATCCCAAAACACACCCACTGATACAACCGGGGGAGGTCTCAGAGTTAGTGTGAGAGTGGAAAGTGTGAGAGGAGCAAGGTGGAACACATGGGGAGTCTTCAGGAGTGTCTTCCCTGAGGAAAGACGGACAATGGAAGCTTATTCAAGAGAGAAAATGGGGCTTCAAAAGAGGGCTAGAGAAAGACGTAGCCCAGACAGAAAGGTCCTGACTTGTACACCAGAAGTGCACGGGCCTGAAAATGCGGCCTGGAGCGTTCATCATCTGACCGTACTGGTCCCGGCTCAGAAGACGATCTCAGGGTCTTTATCCCCTGGGACGTACTACTGCCCAAGAAGCAGACCACGAGAAGAGAGAGAAGGGACAGGACAAAGGTAGATCCAAGAAGATACCACCAGAGACTTCCACAGATTCTGCATTCTGCTGTGACTACCTGGCGTCCTACTGGAGTACTGTGAACTGTATCACCATCTTTTTCAGTTTCCTTTACAAGTAAAGTACCTGGAAGAGTGAAGTGCCTCTATGTCTCTGTCCTGCTTCATTGACTTTTCTCAACAGTTTGCATCCTGCCGGCATCAGGTAACACTTCCCCGGAGGATTAGCTCTACCTTTAGGGAGCTGCTCCACCATAGCTGTAATACCACCACCCTCTGGAGGACTGTGGCGGCGCTAGTTTCTAGTCACAAGGCACTACAGGTGGCGTCATGTTATAAAGAAATCAACGCCTTAATTGGCGGCTGTCTCCCCCTTGGGGCCACAGGTCTGGGCAGGCCACCAGTGAGATCCCCCACTGAAGCTGAGGGCCCAGACATCCGAATTCCCATAACCTGGGGCGGTACAGATAGTCCCCTTTTCTGGCGCTCACGAACAGGATCATGTGCCCGATGCAACCGGGTACTGTATGCCTTTGGACAACTTTCACCGCCGCTGTAGGGCAATGAGAACTGGTTCCGCCATTTGTACCGAGAACTCTAAGATGGCGATTTCACTATGTAAAAGACAATGTGCAAGCCCGGGGGTGTGCCTCAGCCCCTTAATGAAGGAGGGCCTGGACAGAGGCACGAAAATGTTTGGCCATCCCTATGGCCATCAATCAATCAAGGGGGCGGCCCAATGGAAGTGGTCCCTGGGAAGCCATTACACGCCCATAAAAGGATAGCCAGAAGGGAAGGACACAATAGAAAGCATGTGCCTGAGGAAGGCGCCGGGTGTGGCGCTGAAACGCGTTGGAGTAAGGAGGAAATAAAAGATGGAATAACTGCTGACTCTCTGGTGAGTTTTTTCATACCACAGCAGCGCGGACCGTGGCACACCAGTACTCCCATCTTGGTCTTGGATTTAAACCACTATCCAGTGGTCGGTGGAGGTCCTGCAGCAGCTGGAACAATTGTTTCCAACACGCCTTCAAACCAGTTGTGGGAATCACAACTGGACCAGGTGAGCGGCTACACAGCACCACCAGCACACACAAGTGTCACTAGTGATAGGGCACTATTGCGCCTTTGTCCCCCTCCCTATTTGTCTTTTTCAGACAATAGAAAGCATGATATACCCGGCAACATGGCAACCAGGTGGAAGTACATTCTCCAACAAGTGGAACAGGAGGCCCGTGCTGCCCACGCGCGACGATTCAGAAGCACCGTCCATGCTGACAGAGGAGGGTGATGCCGAGTACTGGATGGTCGCATTCCGGGACTTGCAGAGCCGAATATCCGAGATGCTAGAGTGGGTAGTGCGGCAGTGGAGTGCAGAGTAAGCCTCGGGGCTCAGGGGCAGAGCAGTGGATAGGAGAGCAAGAGAAGCTGCAGCCGCTGCACAGGCTGTAACAGATCTCTTGTCCGCCATCCCATCTGCTCAGACTCAAGAGGCAGGAGTCCGAACTAACTTCCCAGAGAACCTGCTCACTGCTCCTGCTAACACCCTGGTGGAGACCCAAGCCCTGTAGGAAGAACCGGACGTCGTTGTTGAGAAAGTTGACGACGGCACTGATAGCATCACCAACCTAGCCGAAGATGACTCCACGGAGGACGAAGAGGAGTTGTTTTAACGTCCCGGAGCTGATAGAGATCGTACCCCGGAGCTGGCATCGTGGACTGACCAGAGGAGGGTACCTGTTGCTGTGCCAAGCTGCGTCGCAGATGTTACCGCCATTCTGGAGACCGCATTACACCGTATTCCATCACCGGAGTATACTCCACTGGTTAGAGCAGGGGTCTCAAACTCGCGGCCCGGGGCCGCATGCGGCCCCTGGGGCTTCACTATGCGGCCCTCGGCACCTTGGACAACTTAATGATGCATCGCCCCAGTGCAGGAGACCGCTGCAGTCCCCGCTGTGTGATGACTTCTGTCCGCAGCACTAACAAGCTCTGCCACTCAGCAAGATCAATGTCACCTGCAACAGAGCTTGTCTACGCAGCGGCTGGAGGAAGTCATAGCACAGTGGAGGCCGGAAGCCAGCACAGCGGGGACCGCGGCGGCCCCCTGCACTGGAGCGATGTATCATTAAAGTGAGAAAAGTGTGAGTGTGTGTGAGAAGGTGTGTGTGTGTGAGGGTGAGTGAGGAAATGTGTATAAGTGTGTGCGAGTTTCAGTGTGTGTATGAGTGTGAGTGTAAGAGTGTGTATGAGGATGTGTGAGAGTGTGTGTGAGAGTATGTGTGTGTGTATGGGGGGGGTTTGTGTGTGGGTTTGTGTGTGAGTGTGATAGAGTGTGTATTTCAGTGTGTAAAAAGAAGGTAAAACAGTATGGGGGAATCACTATAATAGTAGATCAGGATGGGGGACATCACTATAAAAGGGGATCGGGATGGGGACATAATCACTAAAGGGGATCAAGATGGGAACAACAGTACTAAAGGGGAATGACATTGGGGACATGACTAGAAAAGGAGATCAGGAAGGGGGACATCACTAGAAAAGGGGATCAGGAAGGGGGACATCACTAGAAAAGGGGATCAGGATGGGGGACATCACTACAAAAGGAGATCAGTATGGGGACATCATTACAAAAGGGGATTATAATCGATGGGGGACATTACTAGAAAAAGGGATCAGGATAGTGGACATCACTATAAAAAGGAATCAGGATAGGGATCATCACTAGAAAAAGGAATCAGGATGGGGGAAATCAGTAGAAAAGGGGATCAGTATGGGGGAAATCAGTAGAAAAGGACATTACTACAGGATGGGGACATTACTACAAGAAAGGGATCAGGATTTGTACTTTACTACATTGAGCAAAAAATTCTGGTATTACTAAAAATATCACTTAGTCCTACAAGGGATGCGGCCCCCCGCTATAAATGTTTCTCTATGTGCGGCCCACCAACCCAGCCGAGTTTGAGTCCCCTGGTTAGAGAGTCCAACCAGGAAGCCCAGCAAAGACGTCGAGAGGAGTACTACCAACGAGAGATGGAAAGCCATAGAGTAAGAGAGGAAGCCTGCAGAGACCCCCCACTGCCATTGGAATGACAAAAGACTGGTGTGGAGCCCACTGGGATGGGGTATTCGGTGCCGGACCGGGGTTCTTCAGGGGAATGTTACGGCGGTCCTGGTCCGGACCGTGTCCCGGGCCCGCACAATAAAATGGGGGTAATTTACAGGGAATTTGTTAGTCGTGACGCCACCCACAATGTGTGGTCAATAATGGGGACCACCACTGCTGTAGAACCTCCGGGGATGATGTTATAGCAGCTAGGATAGAATAGTTCCTGTGGGTAGAACTGGTTCCCCGGGGCAGTGATAGTAAAGTCAGTGATTGTTGTTATAGATGTTGCAGGAGAGTAGGGGTAGCAGTAGAGATGATGAGAGTGGAGGCAATGGCAGTTTATGAGGGAGAGTGGGGCTTCAGCACAAGGATCACACGCACTCACGTTTGTTGTCGTTTTCCAAGTCTTTACTTGCAGATGGTATAACAAAGTATTGTCCACGGAGTCTGTACCGGGGCCGGGTTGCTCCCACCCTGACCGGGTCCTTGGCTTCCTACTTGTGTGCTTTGTGTGTGGCCCTGCTGCCGCTTTTAGCTGAACTGCTGGCCCTATCTCCCCTCACGGGTACCAATCTGCTAGGCAACTTGAGTCTTCTGTGTCACTGACCCCTCCGTGTTGCTTTGCTATGGTACAGTGAAGATGGTGGACCTTCACTATCCCGGTATTCACTGCCCTGTCTGTCTCAGGCACAGCCTCGGATCCGGTATCCGTCCTAAGCGCCTCTCCGGGGTTAAGTTTTAGGGTAACTCCTTATCCCGGGTATGTTCCTCTGTTCCTCTGTCTTCTTTCCTCAGACCTCTCAGGACCTCCACTTCCACTTGACTCTACTCCTGCTCTCAACTGAACTGACTAACTGTCATTCCTGCTCTTAGGTAAACAACATTAGCTCCTCCCACTCTTGCAGGTGCCACTTAAGCTCCTCCCACTTTCTAGTGTAGTGCTGTGTGGGGAGCAAACCTGTGTTGCTGTTTGTGTGGCACATTAACCCCTGGGGTGCCACACTGGCACCATAGTGTCGTTTAACTACACGGATGACTGGGGATTAATACGCGAGCCAGAACTGCATGAAGAAATCTTTGTGGTGCGTAGAGAAATTGAGTCACACCTGCATTGTGGTCACCCGGACTGGAATGTGTACCGTGGAGACGAGGTAACTTATGAGAGACACATGAGGCCACTTGGGTGGTTCGCTATTCATGCGTCCCACCATTAAGTACCTGTCATCACCACAGACTTAAAATGTGAATAGTTTCTTTTGCTGTAGTGTGAACTTTTGTAAAATTCCCTGATTTAAGTGGAGACTCATAGACTTACATGAGAACTCTTCCCTCCCATGAGTGCATAATGTTTTTTGAGCCTGGACTATTAACCCGTTTGAGCCAGAGACTCTTGTGTGCTATCATGTAGTCATTTAAAGCGGCCCAGCAGTGATAAATCGCACTGGTCTGTGATGAACAGCACCGCTATGTACTAGACAAGATGGCCACCGTGCAGTGAGGACGTGTTGCTGTGCACTCCTCATCATCCACTGCCATCTGGAGCACTGGCTGGCCCCTCTAGGCTGCGGCATGCACCATCTCTCTGTCAGCAGCGGCACCCCCCACTCCTGCCCATCCACGGGGCTCTCTCCTGGGGCGCCCTCGCCCACACGCGTGGGACACCCCTGGCTCGGCCCTGATATCGGCCCCCGCCCTCTGGCTCAGCCCTGGCATCAGCTCCCGACCTCCGGGCTCCCCCTCACCACCTTGTGAGGTGAGTCCAGCAATCCTCGCCATCCCCCGCTGCCTAAGCGCGAGGACCGGCGGACTCACCACAACCCACCTGATCTGCGTGCCTCCCGCACTCGCGGGTCTCGCGGCCTAGCACCTCCTGACAGAGCCCCAGGCCCGCTCCAGGCGACGGCCCTGCCCGGGGAGCGGGTGCACCTGCCGACGTTGCGGGCACAATCGCTTGGGCCGCGGGCGGCACTCGGAGGCGAGGCTCTGCCCCCACCGGTGATCACCTGCTGCCAGCGCCGCTGCGGGTCCCCTCCCTCGGGCCGAGGCCACAGCCCATGCTCAGAGGTGAGACTACGCTCCCTAACAGGGACAACGCGGCCTGCACCACTGACCGCTCCAACGGTGGTGCCCTGGAGACGTGATGCTTGCTCTCTCAGCTGCACCCTAACTCCAGTGATCCCCCATCTGGCCCCTGGCTATGGCACATCTGACCCCCGTCTGCTCCATCAATGGACCCCTGGCAGCCACACCATGGCCCACTTCTGCTGCCTCATCTGACCCCACAGCCGCATCTCCTGACCCTGACCACGTCATCTGACCCCCGGCTGCATCATCTGACCCCCGGCTGCATCATCTGACTCACCCAGCAGCACATCCACCTCCCCCGGCTGCTAGCGGCATCATCTGACCCCCGGCTGCCGCTTCATCTGACTCCCAGCTACTGCTTCATCTGACCCCCGGCTGTGCTTCATCTGACCCCCGGCTGCTGCTTCATCTGACCCCCGACCTGCTTTATCATCTGACCCCCGACTGCTCCATCGTCTGACCCCCGGCTGCTTCACCGTCTGACCCCCGGCTGCTTCACCATCTGACCCCCGGCTGCTTCATCATCTGCCCCCTGGCTGCTTCATACTCACCCCCGGCTGCATCATCTGCCCCCTGGCTGCTTCATCCCACCCCCGGCTCCTTCATCTGTCCCCCAGCTGCTTCACCTGACCCCTTGCTCCTTTACCTGACCCTGGCTGCCTCAACTGACCCTGGCTGCCTTGCCTGACCCCCGGCTGCCTCACCTGACCCCTGGCTGCCTCACCTGACCCCAGGCTGCCTCACCTGACCCGCCCGCTGCCTCACCTCACCCCCCCGCTGCCTCACACCTGTACCTCTGCTGCCTCACCTGTCCCCCGGCTGCCTCACCTGACCCTGGCTGCTCCATCTGCCCAGACTGCTTCACCCGACCCCACAACAGCCCCAGTCAACCCCTACTGCCTCGACCAATACCCCAACTGCCCCATCCGGCCTCTCTATCAGACCTCCTGCCTTGCATCTATCCTCAGACATCACCTCATCCCGAGACCGCTCCCCACTGACGACTATTCACCCACTACCACAACTTTCCCCCCTCTGCTCTGACCCCTGCCTCCACACTCACTCCCTGCTCTCTGTAGCATAGTTCCCGCTACTCCTCACTCTACTCCCATCCTTCTCCACTTCCTACTACCCCCACTTATACCCCCTCCCAGCAACGAAATACTGCTCTCATCCTCCATCCTGCCTAACCACCTCACCCACCTGTTCATTCACTTTCAATCCTCAATCACCAAACAAGTACGCCCGCCTCGTAAGCTCTCATGCTCCCACCTGCTAACCCTTGCCTACTCCTCCTCCTTGCTGGTGACATCTCCCCCAATCCTGGCTCCCCCACCACATTCCCACAACCACCTTCATCCCACACCCATGACCCATTGCTCAACCCTCACATCCTCACCACCACTAGCCCTCGCAATCCCACCAACATCAGACCCATTCCCCCAACCCATGCCCCACCTACCGCTCTACCCACACCGGACAGCCTCAGTGTGCAACAAACTCCCAGACATCCACGAAACTCTTTATCCTCCAAGACACTGTCATTCCTTGGCCTCACCGAGACCTAGCTCACCCCCTCTGACACGGCCTTCCCTGCTGCACTATCCTACGGCTGGCCTCACCTGTCCCACACCGCCCGTCCCTCTGGCAAACACGACGGTGGAGTCGGCATACTCCTGTCCAACTCCTGCGCCTTCAGCCCTATCCCCCCGCCCCCTCTGTCACTGTCCCCTCCTTCAAAGCTCACTCGGTCCGAATCTTTTCCCCCTGCAACCTCCAGCTAGCCATCATCTACCGCCCCCCTGGACCCATCGCCTCTTCCTTGACCACTTCACCACCTGCTACTTCACTTCCTCTCTGCTGACATCCCCACCACCATCATGGGCGACTTCATATCCCCATTGACACTCCCCGCCCAACCGCCTCCAACCTTCTTTCCCTGACCACTTCCCTAGGGCTCGCCCAATGGTCCTCCCCTCCCACCCACGAACAAGGCCACATGCTTGCCCCCATCTTTACCCGCCTTTGCTCCCTCTCTAACCTACAACCTCGGAACTCCCTCTGTCTGACCACCACTCTTGACCTTCTCCGCTCTCTCCTTCCCTGCCACACTACCCCCTCTCCGCAAACTTGATCACCCTCCCGAAACCTAAAAGATCTTGATTTTCCTTTATTCAATGAATCCCTCCTCCCTCTCACCGACATACCCTCCGCTGGTGACATTGACATTGCCAGCACCCTATACAACACCACAATAATGAACGCCCTCGACCTAGCCGACCCCCTCACTCTCCATGCTCCACGCATTAATAGGCAACCCTGACACACCACCCTCACTAAAAACCTGAGACGGGCACCAGGGTTGCCGAAGGAGATGGAAAAAGTCCTGCACCTCTGAGCACTTTGCTCTGTTCAAACAATTCCTCACTGACTTCAAGACGGCACTTGCTACTGCCAAACAAGCATTCTTCTCATCCCTAATAACCTCTCTGTCCCTTGCAACCCTAAACAGCTCTTCAAAACTTTCAACTCCTTACTTCGCCCGCATGCTCCTCCCCCTTCTCCCCTCATCTCTGCTGAAGACTTTGCGACCTTCTTCAAGGAGAAGATCGACAAGATCAAAATAGCTTCGGCCCACTATCCCCACAACTCCCCCTCCCACCCACACTTCCCTCCTCCTCAATCAGCCACTTCCCCCCATAACTGAAGACCAATTCTCCTCCCTCCTGTCAAAATCACACCTCACCACCAGCGCCCACGACCTGCTCCCATCCCACCTCATTCCCAACCACACCTTCATTTTCATCCCAGCCCTCACCCACCTCTTTAACCTATCACTTAACACTGGCGCCTTCCCCTCGGCCTTCAAACACGCCCTAATCACCCCATCCTAAAAAAAAACCTCACTCGACCCCACCTCTGTCTCTAACTATTGCCCATATCTCTTCTCCCATTTGCCTCTAAGCTACTCGAACAGCACGTCCACTCCGAACTGTCCTTTCACCTCTCCTCGTGTCCTACTTCGACCAGCCTACAGTCCGGCTTTCCGACCCCTCCATTCCACCGAAACAGCCCTGACCAAAGTCACCAACGACCTACTGACCGCCAAGAACAAACACCACTACTCCATCCTCCTCCTCCTTGACCTGTCTGCTGCCTTCGACACGGTTGACCACTCCCTTCTTCTCGGATCCTGGAATCCCTTGGCATCACCCACCTTGCCCTCTCTTGGATCTCCTCATACCTAGCGGACTGGACCTTCAGCGTCTCCCACTCAAATGTATATGTCCGGCCCTGACATCACCTCCCTACTCTCCAAAATCCCACAATGCCTTTCCGCCATCTCATACTTCATGTCTGCTCGCTTCCTTAAACTCAACATGGATAAAACTGAATTCATAGTCTTCCCCCCAAGAAATACCCCCCCACTTCCCAACCTATCCATCTACGTCAACGACTGCGCCCTCTCCCCTGTCCCCTAAGCCAAGTGCCTCGGGGTAATCCTTGACTCCTCCCTATCCTTCAAGCCCCACATCGAGGCCCTCACCACATCCCTTCGGCTCCAGCTCCAGAACATCTCACGGATCCGCTCCTTCCTCACCCACGACACTGCTAAAACACTCATTCATGCTCTTATCATCTCCCGCCTTGACTACTGCAACCTCCTTCTCACTGGCCTCCCAACTAACTCCCTCACACCTCTCCAATCTATCCTTAATTCCGATGCCCGACTAATCCACCTGTCCTCCTGCTACTCCCCTGTCTCCCCCCTCTGCCAAGCCCTTCACTAGCTCCCCACCTCCAAGAGATCCCAATTCAAAGCACTAACCAGGGCGTACAAAGCCATACACAATCCGTCCCCCACCATACATCTCTGACCTGGTCTCCTGCTACCTACCCTCACGCAACCTCCGCTCATCCCAAGAACTCCTCCTCTGCTCCCCCCTCATCACCTCTTCGCACAACCGTGTCCAGGACTTCTTCTGGGCATCTGCCATACTCTGGAACTCCCTGCCCCAACACGTCAGACACTCTCCGACCATGAGAAGCTTCAAGTGTCACCTGAAGACTCACCTATTCCGTCAAGCCTATAACCTGCCATGAGACCAAGGCGACCGCCCCATAGCTGACATTCCCCCATCCTACTGTATCCCCACCCACCCCTCGTAGACAGTGAGCCCTCGTGGACAGAGTCCCTGCCCTTCCTGTACCTGTATGTCCCGATTGCCTAGATTTAGTGTACTTGTGCTTGTCTCCCCTATCCTCATTTATAGCGCCATGGAACCGAATGGTGCTATATAAATTAATAATAATAATAAATAATAATAATAATGAACAATGATTACCATTGGGCCTGCACAGTTAACGGTCCCTTTGTGGCCTATGAGAAGTTAGATAATGATGTTGTTTAAAGTGAATTCTGTAAAAAGAAAGATGCTATGAACTGGAGAGTAAGATCTTGGCCAAGAGGTGACCCGAGGACCCCGAGGTCTATAGTAGTAGCTAGCTTTCGTATTGTTCAGTAACGGTTAAAGAACTGAGAATCCCATAAAGGGAAGAAGAAGAATGCTTGTTTGTAAATATTTTATCTGTTGTTTTTTATAAAAACTTTTACTCTTCCGATAAACCCTGTAACACCATACTCGTGGACGAGTATATTCCATCAAGGGGGAATGTGGCGCCCCACTGTTAGGTGTCACAAGTGGGGTACTGCACCCAAAGATGAGCGTGTGGTTATCCCTGTTGCAAGTAGAATGCAGAACACTGTGGAAGGATCTGATCCCAAAACACACCCATCGATACAACCGGGGGGAGGTCCCAGAGTTAATGTGAGAGTGAAAAGTGCGAGAAAAGCCGGCTTTTTACTGCTGGCCTGTTTAAACCATCAGCTGATGCTGTCAGCTGATCATTTAAACCGGCCGGGAAAAAGCCAGCTTTCTATCCCAAGAGTTCCCGATCAGCTGATGCTGTCAGGTGACAGCATCAGATAATTACTAGCTGGTCCTTGCAGTGATTGGACGTGTCCAGGGAGTCTGCGGACAGGTGAGTATGATTTTTTTTTTGTTCATTTGGATTTCACTTTAGCAGTGAATGTACAGGCAGCCTGAAGCTACAGCACATAAGCTACTAAAATTAAAGTGTTAGGCTTTCTGCAGAGCGCTGAGGGTGCCGCCGGCAAAATGCTCGAGTTTCCCCATAGGTTAAAATTGGGCTCGGTGCTCGGGTCAAGCATTCGAGCATTTCAATATGCTCGACCCGAGAAACGAGCACCCAAGCATTTTACTGCTCGCCCATCACTAATAATGACCTTTGGGTTTTCATTGGCTGTAAGTCATAATCATGATCATTTATAGAAAAAAAACACTTGAAATAGTTCACTTTGTTTGTAATGACTATGTAATATATGCATTTCACTTTTTATATTGAATTACTTAAATAAATTAACTTTTTGATGATATTCTAATTCATTGAGATGCATCTGTATATAAACTGGGTTGTGTTTACTTAGTTGCAGTCATAATTGAAATGTAACATCTTTATAGGAAACATATTGATGGAAATAAATATATTTATTAAGGTCACCATTAGCCACCAATTCATCTGGAATGCTGAATAATGCTATTGGTCACTCGGCACTGTTATGCCTTTCTTAGAAACCCATACTTTTAGTTTACTTACCTGTGATAAAGCTGTTTGCTGCTGTTCAGTGATAACGTATCCAACAGCGCCATCTGTTGTCAATGTTCCCTTATTACATCATTTTTTACAGTCTAATTTTTCCTCTTGAAGGCCACTGTATTTTCTCATCAGTCCGTGCTCTAGGCTCTGCCCCTTCTTCTTCAGAAGCCATTTTAGCTTCATACATGTTGACATCCTGGTATGCTGATTCCTCTCTCTCTGGATTTCAGCTCATAGTTTCCCTCTACATAGCACAATCGGTGAGTATTGATCCCTATGATCCCCTTGCTAGGATTCACTAAATTATATAATGTAGCTACTCTGTTCTACATGTTTATAAAAGTAAAAAAATGGAGGCAGCACTTCCTTCAGTTCAGTTGTATGGGCTTTATTCCCCGGACAGCAACGTTTCGACTCAGTGGTCTTTCTCAAGCAGGACACTGCTTGAGAAAGACCACTGAGTCGAAACGTTGTTGTCCTGGGAATAAAGCCCATATAACTGAACTGAAGGAAGTGCTGCCTCCTTTTTTACTTTGATTTATGTCACCTGTATGGTAGGGGGGCTTTGCACCCGTCAAACAACAGTTGTGCCGTTTTGTTTTTGTTTTTCTACATGTTTATTATCAATAGTTTCCTGCTGTTATAGCTATTGTGTATTCGCCATATTGTGCAATTACATTGTGTGTCCTGTAGGGATGGGCGAATCTACTCGCTAGGACTCGTTACTCGGCGAGTAGTAAGGGACTCGCAGGACTCGGTACTCTGCGAGTTTCCCAGTGATTACTCGCACGAGTCCAATGCAAATCAATATCAATCCTAGTTTTGTCAGAAACGCTAACAAAACTAGGATTGCCATTGTTTGCATTAGACTCGGCTACTGTGCCAGTGATAGCAGGGAAACTCGCAAAGTAACTGCTGTTTCTTTGCGAGCCGAGTCCAGCTGTCTTCTCTGTGCGGCTCCAGGGTCCTAGAGCCCGCCTGCTCACAGAAATGATGTAGCAGAGCTGAGATTGTTCTCAGTCTGCTCATTCCCTGTGCATAGACATCTATATTTATGCACAGGGATGTAGCAGAGAGGACATCGCGTTTTGGACTACGTCGGACAGAAGAGGATTTTTTTAATTAAAGATGGAGTCCCTAATGGCTTTTTTTTTTATTTCAAATAAAAATTTTTCTCTGTGTTGTGTTTTTTTAACCCTTTATTGGAGATTCTTAGTGGCTGGGTCAAACGTGGCCTGACATTAAGAATCTCGGGCTTAATACCAGCTTGTATAACAAAGCTGGTATTAACCCCTTTATTACCCAGCTTGCTACTGCCACCAGGGCCGCTGGAAGAGCGGGGTTCAGCGCCAGAGGATGGCGCTTCAATGAACGCGCCATCTTCTGGGGCGGCTGCGGGCTGCAATTTGCAGCGGGGGGTGCCCAGAAAGCTTGGGCATCCCTGCGCTGCGGATTCCAGCCCCCAGCTGCTTAGCTGTACCTGGCTAGACATAGAAATTGCGCGGAGCCCCACGCATTTTTTTTATTATTTAATGAATTTCAGAGTCTCAGAGTCAGAGTCTCAGAGTCAGAGTCAGAGTCTCAGAGTCGGAGTCTCAGAGTCGGAGTCGCCTCAGAGTCGGAGTCGCCTCGGAGTCGGAGTCGTCTCGGAGTCGGAGTCTCCTCAGAGTCGGAGTCTCAGAGTCGGAGTCGCCTCAGAGTCGGAGTCGCCTCAGAGTCGGAGTCGCCTCAGAGTCGGAGTCGCCTCGGAGTCGGAGTCGTCTCGGAGTCGGAGTCGTCTCGGAGTCGGAGTCGAGTCGGAGTCGGAGTCGTCTCGGAGTCGGAGTCGTCTCGGAGTCGGAGTCGTCTCGGAGTTGAGTCGGAGTCGGAGTCGTCTCGGAGTCGGAGTCGTCTCGGAGTCGGAGTCGTCTCGGAGTCGGAGTCGGAGTCGTCTCGGAGTCGGAGTCGTCTCGGAGTCGAGTCGGAGTCGAGTCGGAGTCGGAGTCGTCTCGGAGTCGGAGTCGTCTCGGAGTCGGAGTCGGAGTCGTCTCGGAGTCGGAGTCGTCTCGGAGTCGGAGTCGAGTCGGAGTCGGAGTCGTCTCGGAGTCGGAGTCGTGTCGGAGTCGTCTCGGAGTCGGAGTCAAAAAAATGCGTGGGGCTCCGTGCAATTTCTATGTCTAGCCAGGTACAGCTAAGCAGCTGGGGGCTGGAATCCGCAGCGCAGGGATGCCCAAGCTTTCTGGGCACCCCCCGCTGCAAATTGCAGCCCGCAGCCGCCCCAGAAGATGGCGCGTTCATTGAAGCGCCATCCTCTGGCGCTGAACCCCGCTCTTCCAGCGGCCCTGGTGGCGGTGGCACGCTGGGTAATAGAGGTTAGGGCCAGCTTTGTATTATCAGCTGGCCCTAAGCCCGAAATTTATGGCGGTCACGCCAATATTAGACATGACCGCCATGAATTTCTATTAAATTGTTTTAAAAAAAACACAACACAGAGACATTTTTTTATTAGAAATAAAAAAAAAAAGCCATTAGAGACTCCATCTTTAATTAAAAAAATCCTCTTCCGTCCGACGCAGTCCAAAACGCGATGTCCTCTCTGCTCATCCCTGTGCATAGATATAGATGTATATGCACAGGGAATGAGCAGACTGAGAACAATCTCAGCTCTGCTACATCATCTCTGTGCACAGACATTCATGTCTGTACACAGGGAATGAGCAGACTGAGAACAATCTCAGCACTGCTACATCAGGCAGCAGGCAGGCTCTAGGACCCTGGAGCTGGCAGCCAGCACACAGAGAAGACAGGACTCTTATCTGTGCGAGTTTCCCAGCGATTACAGTTGCAAAGTAAACGAGTCCAATGCAAATAAATGACAAAACTAGGATTGCTTCAGGCTGAAGCTTCCGAGACACATCTGCGATTTGTAAATCTCACATTACTCGCTATTACTTGCTTCCCCATTCATTAACATTGGACTCGCTAGACACGCAACGAGTAGCGAGTCCTGTGCTCGGACTCGCTAGAGTCAAGCGATTCCGAGTAATTTAGGATTCGCCCATCACTAGTGTCCTGTAACATATGTAATGCTATGTATCTCAGATATGTTGAATGTTGTACTTAGTGTCTTTTATTTGTTTCTTGTAGTTTTACACTTATCCTATCAATAAAGGTTGAAAAGGACCCCCTGTGTTCAAGTCAATGCATCGATGGGAAAGCGTTTAGCTGTCTGTCAACACATTCTTCAGGAGTACAGAGCGAGGGTGCCAGAACACTGCAGCAATGCCAGGACAACTGTAATATGCATTATACATTAAATGCAAGCCCTAATGGGGACAGTGTTGCAAATGTATGTAAAGCGCTATGAAATTAATAGCACTATATAAATGAACACATATTATTATTAATAGTATTATGACAGAAAATAGTGATTGCACATTTTTAAGATGCAGTAGCCAAACTATGGGGTTCTATCACTGTGAACAGACCTTTAAGACTATGGATGTGAAACATATATTGGATATACGCTATTTTTTATATATATTGCTGTCACATAAATGGAGAACAGATAGCCTCGCATGCTGGTGATCCTCTGCAATAAAAGTTTGCTCTCCAATAAAAAAAATTCACAAGAAATTCTCTTAAAAGTATAAAGCTCTCTAAAACTGATGTTTTAAGGACATTGTAAGCATCCTAGACTTCTAGCTGCTTCCACATCTGGCAATATTTCCAAAATTCAGACACTACAGGTGTCAAAACACCTGCACATGCCAGGAAGCTTATGCAAATTTTAAAACATTTCCCAAAATTCACAGGCTTATCATTCATGAATAGAAACGATTGCTGGGGACACTCCTTACTGTAAATTGGGTGCTGTACCCAGCCAGCGGGTCTACTGGCGAGTGTTTTAGCCCCAAATAAATAGGTAAAGCTTTAGGGCTATTTTAAATGTCAAACGTTTTCTCAAACTTAGCCGGATTTGCCTACTCTTGCGGAAAGTGTTCAGGTTTATGATAATCAAACCAAATCAGCCATGTTCTTGCCGAATTTGAAATTAGCAAACGTGTTCGAGCAAATTTCGCTCATCTCTGGTTTTGAGTCTTTATTGGAAAAATACACAGCTGGCAGTGTTGTGGGCAGACTTAGAATCAATTAAGGTTGCCATCTTGTATAGGGATCTGTCTGTACAATTGCCAGGGAAATTTCAGGGAACGTTATTGCTATAAAGCTTGTCCCAGACTGCAGCAATAGTACTGATATGTTATTGGTGGCATGGAGGTTTGCTCTTATACGTACATCTGACTCCATCAGCTTTTGTTACCACCTGAGGAAGATAGCGGTGGCTATCAAAACGCGTTGTGGGGTTAGAGAGCAAATTGTCTTAATAAACAAGGTTTGTTAACTTAATTTTATTAAGTCTCTGGTCTCCTGCTTCAGCGCCCCTGTAACACCGCACATTGTCTCCTTTCCTGTGAATCGTTACTTCTCCCTTTGGGGAGAGCAGTGTGGAGCTGCTCCAGGCATATTCTAATAGGAGATAGGACCTGCCGTGACATCACCGTGGACCGCCCACAGCAGTCACACAGGCCAATCACCTGATCACCACTGGAAGAAGCCCTTGACAAGGTCTTTTCAAGCTACGTCCCTGCTAGCACCCTCACCTGGAAGCATGAAAGACCTCAATTGTGCGGGGGCAACGGCACAACTCCCCCAGGTGAGTGGCTAGCACAATTACATTGAAAAAACCCCCCTTAATGCTACGAAAAAGAAAGACAGCGGAGGGGCGCTCCTTGTGAAGGTCTGACAGTGCAGGGAACAGAGCTGGTGTTGATGCGCTCACCTGGAACGGTTATGCAGCAGGCATAACACTGTAGATGAACGCTTGTGGAAGAATTATGAGCGCCGGGATTCCAGCAGTGCACAGGCAGTCAGGTGGTGCGGTCACATGGGAGTGAAGTCACCACAGGTCCTCCAGCCCTTAAACATTCAGCGATTTTGATGTCTCCTTAGTGCGCAGCAGCCCACCGCTCGCCCTAGGGCTAAACACTGTGTGTGAGTGAAAGTGGCGGTTTTGGGGCGCACAAAGAGGGAGACACAGAGTAGTTAAGAGTACTTTCCTTTACTAGGCATAAGAGGGGTCTTCACAACGCGTTTCGGCGGTAACTCCGCCTTCATCAGGTGATGACCTCACAGAACATTCCAGACTTTTATAGGGCAAAATTACAAAACCCCAAAACCGCCACTTTCACTCACACACACACACTCCTTAATCCTACGGGTCCTCACTATTGGCGCACCAATTCCTCTTTCTGGTCCATGACTCCATCAACTTTAGGACATACCCACCTTTATTGCGTGTCTTTAAAGTAAAATATAATAAAATAATATCATAAAATTATGATACTTTATGTACAAATCTTAATCTTGGTAAATATTTATTTTTCTTTACTATTCTGAAATATAATTAGATTGATAATATATTATGGTCATACTGAGAATCATTACCCATCTGAAAAAAATGTGCTCTATATTTACATTCTGATCTTGAATGTTTTTATGAAGTATTGATACTTGATTTATACTTTTGAATAAGTAGCTTCTATAATTTTTAATAAAGGAAGATAAACCTTGATTTTAAGCATGACTGAAGAAGATAGAAAGCTGTAATTGCTTCCTCCTTTTAGAAAACCCATTGAAGATAATTTTTCATATGTAAGTATGCTTTTTCAAAACCACACGCTGAACATCAGCCTACAGGAAGCTCTTAGGTTTTTCAAACCTGTTGTATTTTATCTTCTAAGAAGTGCTGGTATATTAGTCTATTAAAATGTAAACTACAAAAAACAATTTTCTAGAGACAGAGTAACCTTAAAAGGAAACTAAGCTTAGATTTAAATGATTTGTAGAAGAACATTTCTTGTCTAAAATGAACAATGTGTTTTTATTTTTCATATCTAAAGTGCTCATTCATTTTCTGCTGCTGTCTTTTTTAGTGTGTTTTATGTTGTGCTCAAGTGGCCCAATGTAACTCACTTGGTTGGAAAAATTGGCAAGTTTATGCTTTTTCATCACTTTGTCAAACTGTTGATTGCTTAATTAGTTTCTATGATGACAAGACGATATCACCCTCATATTTTGGCCATTTTTTACCAACTTTCTATGTAACTACCATCTGGTATTTTACATTTTGATTGACAAGTTGGCAAGCTACAGTATCTCATTTTCCCAGCATTGCTGATCTCCATTTTTTAATAGGGCTCTATTTGGGACAGGCCAAGTTAATAGGCTTTGTAGAAGAGTTTTGAAAGCTTTTACACCATTTTTTCTGGAAGAAGGCAAAAGAGACATAGCCACAGTAAGGCCGAAATTAGTTTTTTGGATTGAAATAAATTTCTATATGTGGATTTATATTTACATTTTCTGGTACCTATTATTACAGATTTTTACTAAAATTAAAGCAACTCAGTTCTTTATATCATCATCATCTTCTAAACTTTTATAGTCTGGTGGCAGAGTGGATCTGTTGGAATGAGCCACAACTATCAGAAAAATAGTCAAATGCAGCCAATTGGTGTTTTTATGCCAGTCCTCTGCCAGCTCCACAAAATGTTTGTAAAGTGGGCAGAACCTGGTCATGATGAAACATATTCATCATATTTTTGCCGCAAAAGTTTTGTAAATTATGATTAATATTTATTATAGCGCCATTTATTCCATGCTCTTTTACATGTGAAAAAGGGCATACAAGGACAAGTATAATAATCATGAGCAATAAAAGACATGCATAGGTACAGTACAAGAGAGGACCCTTCCGCAAGGGCTCAGTCTACAAGGCATTGATGGGGATACAGTAAGTGAGGAAAGAGGACCCTGCCTGTGAGGGCTCAAAGTCTACAGGGGATGAATGAGATTACAATAGGAGACAGAAGAGAACCTTGTCTGTGAGGGCTAACAGTCTACAATGGATGGATGAGCATACAGTAGGGGAGGGATGTGACAGCCCTGAGGGTCCAGTCACCACAGAGGTACTGCACTCAGCAAAAGGTGTTGTACCCCACTCTTGGGTAAGGAGGGGGCACTACTTAGTACCCACACATCCGCACCCAACACCACACCACTTCAGGGGATCTGGGCGTACCCTATTGAGGGAGGGCCCCATCTCAGGCTGGAGGGGGAATTAGTGGAGGGGGTTGGGTGGAGGACATAGATAAGGGTAGGACACCCAGAAGTAAAGAAAGAAGGGAGAACGTGAGGAAAATGTCAGTTAGTCAGTTAGTTAGTTAGTCAGTGAGTGAAAGGGAGTAGGAGTGAGACGTTCTGAGACTGGAGCAGAGAGGAGCTCGTCAAAGGACAAGGGAAGTGTGAGAAGTGACGCAGGAGCCAGTGAAGGATTCCAGACACTGAGAATGGGTCCAAGGGGCATAGGAAGTGAGGGTTCCACCGTGGCGCCTGAATTTATGCCAAGCGTAGTCGGGTGGAGGGACCAGGTCGCAGTGGGGACCGGCCCCACACTAGTGGAGAGCCTGTAAGACTCAAATAGCAAACCGGAGGCTGTGGTATCTCTAAGTTCAACAGCCACAACTGCACACAATCACTAAAAAGGCAGCCGCATAGGGCCAAGGGGACCAGGAAGACGTAGCTCGACAGAACCTGAGGCTGCTGGCTTGGGACACTGTGTGTGAGGGGCAAGAGCGCAAGAGCCAGCGCAGTGAGATGACCTGGAAAGGCACACCAGAAGGGGATCCTGGTAAAGTGCACCCTCAGTCCTCAGATTTATTTACTGCATTACCTGCCCTGTGCTACATCAGTAACCATCATCAAATAGAATTTATAAGTGCCATGGAGCCTTGCTCTACCCGTGGAGAGCTGTAACATCTCTGCTGCGTCACCAACTGCCCCACGGGATCTGAACCACAGCGTCTGCCATCCAATTGCCGAATACCACAGGTGGCATCACAAATTAATTCCCTATATAAACTTCCCCCATTTTTAAGCATGGCCAGGGCCACAGAGCCGGGTCTCGCCACCGTGACACATCCCAGAAAGAACTGTTCAGTCCAATTCCGCGGACCACCACATCCCTGTGCCAGACATGTCAATTTTGGCATCACAAACAGGATGTACTGCCCCGTAAACCGGTGTGTTCAGAGACTATGCAATAAGACTGTTTAATGGCACCCACCAAAAGGAACAAGCACCATGTATATGCAAAAATTATCGCACCGAATGGCGCAAAAAGCTCTACTCGCCCACTGTTAACACTTCAATGCAAAAGGACTAGTCTATCGGCCGCGGGGGATCAGCCTCTTGGTGTCGCCGACAGAAAAAGGGAGAGGAACCGCCCACAAAAGGGAGAGGGCAGAAAAGAGCACTGAATAGAGTGCAACCTGCTGTGCCGCGGGAGAGGCAATGAGAAACCCGGATTGCACCATGGCGAGCGGTGGTCAGAGAGCTTTGGAGCGTGGGGTAGAAGAGATGAACTCCCCCAGCAGACTAGAGGAAGACCCGAACTAGGATGGGAACGAATGTGATCTATTGGAAGTCTGATACAATCCATGCCTTCAAGTATTTAAAAGTATGCTGTTTTGTCAGACCCTTTATTGTTTGAGTCTGATATAGAGCATTCTCCTATAGTAGAGGTCACTGCCCATGAGGTTGGTGTTAGAGCTGTGTAAATCCAAAATTGCAAGGTACCTCATCTGTTTTTGTCCGGATATTCTTATTACCTTTTGGGCATTCTCACCCTCTTCCAAGAAGGCGACCTCTGCTTTGTTCCTCCATTTGTTTTTGTATCTCTGCACACACACAGTCTGTGGCCACAGTCTAGCCTCCAGTCCTTTTCTTGAGCATTCTGGTTGGAAGCATTCCCCTTTTCGCATCTCAGGTGCTCTGCATTCTCTTGCAAAACCTGTGTTATTCTCCTGGGACTTCTCATCAGAAGTTCTGCTTCATTCATCTGCTTCCAGCTTGTCTTCTACTCCTAGCTGCTCATGCTGTTCCCTCTGCTATGGATCTTGCCTGACCTTCCTTTTTGCCTTTCTCTATAGCCTCCTTGTGAAGTATAGATGCAGAAGCAGAGCACAGGACTGTTCAGAACTGTAGCATACTGCTCTTCATCTAGTTCTGGATTTGCTTCTCAAAGACTTCCATTTCCAGGCTTCATGGATGTTAACTATGTTACAGACGAGTGCTACAGCATCTTCCTGAGTGAACTTTGCCATAAACCTTTCTTCTACATCACTTTATTGGTGTGTACGGCGCTTAAGACTGTTCTACTATTGGCATAGACCTGAAAAGTTATTTGAAGAGGCTTTCCGTTAAGGTTTCTCCTTATATTATCATTCTGTGTTTATGAACTTTGATTTTTCTGTTGCACTTTTGTTTGTTTTATTATCACATGTTTAATACAGACTTTCTTACCATTAAACCTTGTTTCAGTTGTGTATTTGCCCCACACAAGCAAGCAACATTTTTGTGTCCGGAGAGAATAAACCGAATTCTCCCGGATTCCACCGCAGAGATGAAACCAGATGGCAGAGAACTGCCATCCGGCTCCATCCGGCCCCATAAGTTACTATGGGGTCAAAAACCGGTCCGGGGCTGTCTGGTTTACACCGGACAACCCCGGACTGGATCACACCATGGTGTGAAGCCAGTCTTATAAAGCAGTTAAAGAGAGTGGATAATACATAATGCTGTGGGATTGATTATTGTGTCTGGTACTGATGGACTTGAGCGTATCACAGGAATCATAAAATCAGAGAATTATCAAGAGATTTTAGGCTGCTTTCACATCAGCGGTAATCGCTGATCGCGGCAGTTGCGGTGAAAAAACGCAACTGCCGTCATTACTGCATAACGGCCGCACTCGCGGTTCACTTGCGGCAAGCCCCATGCAATGTCTATGGGGCTTGTGACAGGTGCGGCAAGTGTGGTACAGTTGCGGTTTCGGCACTTGTGGCAGATGCGGCCGCGAAAAAAAACGCGGTCAGCCAAAACCGCGCTTGCTGCATCTGCCACACACTTACCGCAAGCCCCATAGACAATGCATCGGGCTTGCCGCAAGTGACCCGCAAGTGCGCCCGTTATACGGTAATCACGGCAGTAGCATTTTTTTCACCCCAACTGCCGCAATCAGCGATTACCGCTGATGTGAAAGAGGCCTTAGAATGAGTTGTCCTATCTAGTGTAAGAAAACTTGGGTTGTGTCGAAGATCATTGATCCTCCAGCAAGACAATGACCCACAGCACACATCCAAAAGTACTCAGGAATGGTTGAAAAAGATAAAATGGAGTGTTTTAAAATGTACAGCAATGAGTCCTGAACTCAATTCCACTGAAAAGCTTTGCAAACATTCAAAAGCTTAAAGAAACTGCAAAGGAAGAGTGGGAGAAAATACCAGCTGAGAAGTACAAGAAGCTTATAGATGGCTTCCAGAAATTTTTGGTGGCTATAATCAATGCCAAAGGATGTGTCAATGAAAAGAGAAAAGCTGACCAGTATAAATTAGGCGATCACCAGTTATAGTACAAAAGTAAATCTTTATTACAAAAAACCACAAACAAACAATGAGAGTGCCATTAAAATCAATTAAAAGAGCCCCATACAGAGCTGTCCATGATCAAAACTCCACCCACTTCAGCATTAAGTCATAATTTTTACATATATCACAGTGAGTCAAACCCCAAAAGTAGACACAAGGTCAGATATCCTCAAACCTCCCAAAAGGAGGTTTTATGTAACCACAATCAATGTTCCTCATTCAGAACTCCCACCAGGGAATCTCCTAGAGGAAAACAGAGGAACATAGGGGCAAAGTCATACAAATTAGACAATAACATGCAGTAAATCAAACCATAACCTGCAGTAGATCAGCTGAGTGGGCGGAGGAGGAGGGTCACCTGTGGCGCCCCTGCATCCAGGAGGCCACAAGAGGGAACTGCAGCCAGGCAGGTAGGACTTGTTGCACACCAACACCCTCACAGCCCACACAACCCACGTGTAGGAGAAGGCAACATCCAGCCCTGAGATTAGATACTCTATGAGATTGAGGGGTGGTGGATTCAGTGGAGTGGGTTGGGCAAACACGTAGTCAGGTGACTTGACAGTATATAGGAAGGGGGAGGAGTGAAGGTGTTCAGTAGGCCACAGTGAGCTGAGATGCAAAGACCAGAAGCAGGCCAGAGAACAGCAGCAGGTTGAGCTGAAGCTGAGCAGTAGAGAGCCACACTGCCTGGAAGAGTGAAGACAGACGGAGCGCAGAATCTGTACTGAGCCAGTGTGAGCCAGAGGAGAGAGAAAGCCCATCCAGAGTCAGATCCCCAGGAGTGTGAGAGAGCCGAGAGGGACGGTGTAACCCGGGGCCCTAGAACTACAGCTAAAGCAACTGACTGCAGGGAGAGTAGCCATCCTATATACTGAGAGGAACAGAGAGAAGGAGCCTGGTAGAGCCTCAGGCTTGAGGACTGCTGGAGGCTGGACTGAAGTAGAGTGTCGGCTCTAGAGGGGAATGTAGTTTACCCAGCATCCCCAAACAACACGATGAGGGGTCTGAGTTTCAGATTGAGATCCCTACCCTTAAGGACAGGCAGCTCAGTGACACACGTAGGACTCACAGAAGCCCGAGTCACCGCCATACTGTCCAGCGTTTCACACACACCCGTGGAGACGGAGACCGTAATAGCCCGGAAAGGACACTGCAGATTGTGTGAGGGGTCACAGAGAGAGAGGTCTGGCAGCAGGGAGCAAAGTGAACCCGGAGAGGGAGAATGTGCCCGTGTGCTGAGAACTGTACTTGAACTGTGTAAGAACTGCAAATGACTTGTGAACTGACTGAACAACTAAGAGTAAAGCTTTGGAAAACCCTGGAACAGCTTCCCTTGTGTTTCTGCATGAGAGTGATTCTCTCCTAACAGGATTGCATCAGAAAGACCTCCACCTGCAGAGCCACAGCTACAGCCTGTCAGCACCAGCACTGAGGAGAGATCCCTGCAGCGTCTGCAAAGTAAGTGTGTTACACACTCCACAATAGACTTAACCCTTACTGCCCCGGGGAACACAATTCTACCCACTGGAACTACACCATCTCCGCTGCCATTACATCATCCCCGGAGGTTCTGCAGCAGCGGCGGCCCCCATCACTGGCCGCATCAAGTGGGTGGCGTCACGACTGACATCCCCTGTAAATATTCCCATTTTATTGCCAGGGCCCGGACACGGTTCGGACCAGGACCACCCGTGACTTCCCCAGTAAAGACCCGGTCCAGTACCGAGTACCCTCGTCCCACTGGGCTCAACAACCTGGCGTCACGAACAGGATCTACCCGGTCCAAAAGAATTGGACCCTGTGCACCTAAAGTACGTGTTCTGGACTTTTCCCGCCAAAATCTGACCTTAATGGCGGCCAGGGGAGACTAACGCCATGTGCAGAGGAGGCGTTCCCGAAACTCCCATCGTGGGCCGGCCCGGTCCAAGGCACGAAGAGAAGGACCTGCCCTGGCTCCCCTTAAGTCCGGGAGAGCCAGCCGTCACTCTCAAAGAAGAGCCTCCGCCCCTAGACCCTCCTCCTAGCAAGCTGGCGGGAACGAAGAAGGAAATCGTCATCAGGAGTGGGCGGAACGAAGAACCGGAAGAGAAGCAGTCGCCATTCCAGTACATGCGGACGGAAGCGGAGGACGCCCAGAAGAACGCTGCCGAAGGAAGACCACGAGTGATTCCGGAGGGCCCACGGAGTGACCCGGTGGAGGAACCCGGCCGAGGAGAGACCCCGTGTGACCTAGACGAGATGGCAGAAGGAGGAGAGCGTCCCCACATCCAAGACACCCGGCGGGGTGTGATGCGACTGCTGCCCCAACAGATGACCCGTGTTCAGGAGCAGCGAACCCGGGTCCAGATCAATGTGGATCATTGTCAGCGGAGCTATGAGACTTTAACTATGCAACTCGGCTGGGTTGGAGACACCCGTGACCGCATGAGGAGCGAGGGTGGATGTCGTACCGCAAACCTGGTGGACTTATCTATGCCCAGCGCTGCACCGCGGCTTGCTAAGAAAGAGACCGACCCGCTCGGAGCCCTGGAGGAGAAGTGGTTATCCCTGCCGTAGCCCCTGATGCCAGCGCCTAAGACGACAGAGGTGAGAGGAGAGCAGCTCCTTTACTGGTGGGAGCGGGACGATGACTGTGATGATATGATGGGATTCCTAGGAGATCCCGGCGGCGAAGTAGGCCCCGTAGAGATAGTCACAAGGAATGAATATCTGAGAAGATGTAGTAAAAGATGGGAGCAGGAAGAATTAAAAAGACAGGAGAAAAAGCGGGAACTGGTTGCACTGACTCAATATCTATAAACTGTTGCTAGACGAGACAAGAGAATTACTGGGTCCCAGAGGCATGAGGGCAGGATTGTGAAAGTTAAGCACGAGGATGGATATGCCTTTGCCCGAGAGGAAGGAGTATATGGTGACATTTTCATCAATCGCAGAGATGTTGAACCGCACTTGCCAGAAAAACACCAGGACAGGGAAGTGCAAGTTGGAGAGTGGGTCTCCTATGTTATTGTCCAAGGAGCAAGAGGCCCGTATGGCATTAGAGTGCATAGACTGTGTTTGGATACCACTTATGATGACATGCCCGCATTAGAAGAAACTAATCCTGTAGTACAACCGGACCCAATTGTGAACCCGGGTCTTGCCACAGTCTTAACACCTGTGACTGAAACTGTTTCCATAAAGAGCACCGCAGATATTGCAACATAGACTCCGGAGAGCTATCTACTGATACAAGCGTTGCAAGAGCTCGAGATGTTCCCGAGGAAAAGAGGATTACCAACACTCCCGTGGAAAGTCAAGCCTGAAGGAAAGAAAGAGTAAAGACACGGGTCCTGCATCCAAGAAGAACAGAAGAGGAAGACTTGTAAGTGTGAATGAAGTGTTTTCCTTGGTGATCCCATCCCATACCTGAATGAATGCTAGCATTCCCCTGTATGTCTTGTATATGTTGAAATGAACATTTGATACCATGAACAATGAGCTGGTATGAACTTTGAACTGTATATAGTTGAGCACCTTAGTGTGCTCCCCTTTGGTTTTAAGACCAGCTGTGCACATGCGACGTAGTGCATTGAACTTTGAACTGTTTTTGAGAATTTTTTAATTTTTGCACTTTTTGAAGGAGAATTTTATACTTTTTGAAAGAAAGTAATGTTTTATAATGTGTGTTTTAAAGAAAAGTGAATGCGTTATAGCATTAGACCATGTAGAGGTCCAGAAAGGGTAATGATGTAGATACCCATGTAACTGTTCATAGTTAAAGTAACGTTTGAAGAATCGTGCCTCCCGGATGGGAAGAACCAAGAATCCTTACTGTTTACTGTTGTTTAAAAATAAAATGTTTTCAGGGGGATCCATGACGGGCAGCGCGAGGACGCGCTAGTTAACTCCGGGAGAGTGTGGCGCCCCTGCGTCCAGGAGGCCACAAGAGGGAACTGCAGCCAGGCAGCTAGGACTTGTTGCACACCAACACCCTCACAGCCCACACAACCCACGTGTAGGAGAAGGCAACATCCAGCCCTGAGATTAGATAGTCTATGAGATTCAGGGGTGGTGGATTCAGTGGAGTGGGTTGGGCAAACACGTAGTCAGGTGACTTGACAGTATAAAGGAAGGGGGAGGAGTGAAGGTGTTCAGTAGGCCACAGTGAGCTGATATGCAAAGACCAGAAGCAGGCCAGAGAACAGCAGCAGGTTGAGCTGAAGCTGAGCAGTAGAGAGCCACACTGCCTGGAAGAGTGAAGACAGACGGAGCGCAGAATCTGTACTGAGCCAGTGTGAGCCAGAGGAGAGAGAAAGCCCATCCAGAGTCAGATCCCCAGGAGTGTGAGAGAGCCGAGAGGGACGGTGTAACCCGGGGCCCTAGAACTACAGCTAAAGCAACTGACTGCAGGCGGAGTAGCCCTCCTATATACCGTGAGGAACAGAGAGAAGGAGCCTGGTAGAGCCTCAGGCTTGAGGACTGCTGGAGGCTGGGCTGAAGTAGAGTATCGGCTCTAGAGGGGACTGTAGATTACCCAGCATCACCAAACAACACGACGAGGGGTCTGAGTTTCAGATTGAGATCCCTACCCTTAAGGACAGGCAGCTCAGTGACACACGTAGGACCCACAGAAGCCCGAGTCACCGCCATACTGTCCAGTGTTTCACACACACCCGTGGAGACGGAGACCGTAATAGCCCGGAAAGGACACTGCAGATTGTGTGAGGGGTCACAGAGAGAGAGGCCTGGCTGCAGGGAGCAAAGGGAACCCGGAGAGGGAGAATGTGCCCGTGTGCTGAGAACTGTACTTGAACTGCAAATGACTTGTGAACTGACTGAACAACTAAGAGTAAAGCTTTGGAAAACCCTGGAACAGCTTCCCTTGTGTTTCTGCATGAGAGTGATTCTCTCCTAACAGGATTGCATCAGAAAGACCTCCAGCTGCAGAGCCACAGCTACAGCCTGCCAGCACCAGCACTGAGGAGAGATCCCTGCAGCGTCTGCAAAGTAAGTGTGTTACACACTCCACAATAGACTTAACCCTTACTGCCCCGGGGAACATAGTTCTACCCACTGGAACTACACCATCTCGTCTGCCATTACATCATCCCCGGAGATTCTGCAGCAGCGGCGGCCCCCATCACTGGCCGCATCAAGTGGGTGGCGTCACGACTGACATCCCCTGTAAATATTCCCCTTTTATTGCCAGGGCCCGGGACACGGTTCGGACCAGGACCACCCGTGACTTCCCCAGTAAAGACCCGGTTCGGTACCGAGTACCCTCGTCCCAGTGGGCTCGACACACCCAATGCATTTCGGCATCTAAGATGACTTCATCAGGGAGCCAATGCCAAAGGATGTGCAACCAAGTAATAATTTATGGCCTTTATTGCTGCACAGGCTTTTTAGTCTGTTTCTTCAATGAAATTGCAACATGTAAGCTGACAAACAATGTTTTATGTTTTATTGTATTACATGGAATCTCTAATAGTGATGAGCGAGTATGCTCTGCGCTGCTCGGTACTCGCACGAGTATCACTGTACTCGGGCTACTCGGTGAGCACCGAGTAATCTCGCGATACTCGTGCTGTGCTCGTGGTCCTCATCCCTGCATGTTGACACTCTTTTGAGAGCCAGCCCACATGCAGGGATTGGCTGGCAGACCACTGCAATGCCACAGCCCTGTTAGTTGTGGCATTGAAGTGATTGGCCGGCCTGCACAGCGTGACCGAGCCTTTATAAGACCCGGCCGCGCTGTGCTCTGCACACAGCCATCCAGACAGTGAGTGTAGGGAGAGTGTCTGCTGCTGCTTAGGGACAGATTTGCGGCCCTCATAGGTAGATCCGGAGCAGGGCTGCAAACTGCTGCTGACCACAACAGTCCTTCTCAGGACTAATCTAGGAGGATATAGGCAGGGTGATACAGATCGGAATCCAAGCTTTTCTGTGACCATAACAGTCACCAGACTGTTGTATTTACTAGCTTGATACAGGTAAGGGACTAAAATCCTTCTCTCCTGTGACCATAACAGTCACCAGACTGTTGTACTTACTACCTTGATACAGGTTAGGGACTAAAATCCTACTCTCCTGTGACCATTACAGTCACCAGACTGTTGTACTTACTACCTTGATACAGGTTAAGGACTAAAATCCTACTCTCCTGTGACCATTACAGTCACCAGACTATTGTACTTACTACCTTGATACAGGTTAGGGACTAAAATCCTACTCTCCTGTGACCATTACGGTCACCAGACTGTTGTACTTACTACCTCGATACAGGTTAGGGACTAAAATCCTTCTCTCCTGTGACCATTACAGTCACCAGACTGTTGTACTTACTACCTTAATACAGGTTAGGGACTAAAATCCTAATCTGTTACCATTACAGTCACCAGACTGTTGTACTTACTACCTTGATACAGGTTAGGGACTAAAATCCTACTCTCCTGTGACCATTACAGTCACCAGACTGTTGTACTTACTACCTTGATACAGGTTAGGGACTAAAATCCTTCTCTCCTGTGACCATTACAGTCACCAGACTGTTGTACTTACTACCTTAATACAGGTTAGGTACTAAAATCCTAATCTGTGACCATTACAGTCACCAGACTGTTGTACTTACTACCTTGATACAGGTTAGGGACTAAAATCCTACTCTCCTGTGACCATTATAGTCACCAGACTGTTGTACTTACTACCTTGATACAGGTTAGGGACTAAAATCCTTCTCTCCTGTGACCATTACAGTCATCAGACTGTTGTACTTACTACCTTAATACAAGTTAGGGACTAAAATCCTAATCTCCTGCGACCATTACAGTCACCAGACTGTTGTACTTACTACCTTGATACAGGTTAGGGACTAAAATCCTAATCTCCTTTGATCTGAACAGTCACCAGACTGTTGTACTTACTACCTTGATACAGGTTAGGGACTAAAATCCTAATCTCCTGTGACCATTACAGTCACCAGACTGTTGTCGCTGTATACAAGCAAAATGCGCAAGGGCGTTGGCAAGGAACAAGGAAGTGAACTTGATGGTGGTGCAGGCAGAGGCCGAGGTCGTGTGCAAGCACTAATTTCGCAACAACAAAGGGGCACATCTACTCGCTCACACGTCCTGTCCCAAATTCTTGGGGCCCGCTGCAGTACACCGCTCTTGAACCAACACCAGTGTCAACAGGTTGTTACTTGGATAGCAGATAATGCTTCAAGTCAGATTGGCACCTCCACAAACACCCTGTCTTCCACACGGTCAAGTGTCAGTAGCCGTGATACTGCACCTCACATTTCCCAACCTGATCCTCCTTCCTACCACCAGGCCGAGTACACGTCCACGGACATTACTGATCCCACACTTGGACACTCGGAAGTCCAGAAGTGTGTACCCATGGGTGAGTGGAGGTACATGGCAAATTCCCATAACAAAATTTGAATTCAGTTGTCATTTGTTGGTGGTGTGGTGAAGTCTGGCCCAATCCAACCCTTGTTCATCTTGATCAGAGTCAGCCTGTCAAGCATTTTCAGTTGACAGGCGGGTGCGTTTATCAGTAATGATTCCACCTGCGGCACTGAAAACACGCTCTGACAAAACGCTAGCGGCAGGGCAGGCCAGGACTTCCAAGGCGTAGAGAGCCAATTCATGCCACGTGTCCAGCTTGGAGACCCAATAATTGTAAGGCACAGAGGAATCTCGCAGTACAGTTGTTCGATCTGCAAGGTACTCCTTCAGCATCTGGCCAAACTTAGCATTTCTTGTGGCACTACCCCGCACCTCAGGGGCTGTGGTACGTGAGAGGCTGAGAAAATTGTCCCACATCGTAAAGACTGTTCCCCTACCTCTGGCGGATTGGCCTTGTGCCCCTCTCGGCCGTACACCTTGGTTGTCCACCGATTCCTGACCTATGCCGCTAGCATTTTGTGAGGGGAATGATTTGCCTACTTCCGTGACTATGGCCTTCTGGAACTGCTGCATTTTGGCTGACCTCTCCGCCTTAGGAATGAGAGACATAAAGTTCTCCTTGTAGCGTGGGTCTAACAGTGTTGCCAACCAGTACTGATTGTCGGCCAAGATGTTCTGAACCCGAGGGTCACGAGTCAGGCAGCTTACCATAAAGTCAGCCATGTGCGCCAGACTCTTAACAGCCATCACTTCAGTATCCAGACCAACACGATGACTGAACATGCTGTCCTCCCTCCTCCTCCTCCTCATCTCCCCTGTCCTCTGGCCAGCCACGCTGAATCGAGGGTATGACTGGTGTGCAATTGTGCATGTCATATCCTCAATTTGACCAGAGAGTTGCTCCATGTCTTCATCCTCCTCCTCGTCATAGTCCTCCACTGCACGTTGTGATGAGATGAGGCTGGGCTGTGTGTTTTCACCCACACCCACTACTGTTTCTTGCTCCAAGTCATCCTGCTCGGCCTGCAATGCATCCTCTTTGTTTTTCAACAGAGACCATTTTAGAAGGCAGAGTAGTGGTATGGGGACGCTAATAATGGCGTCATCGCCGCTCACCATCTTGGTGGAGTCCTCAAAGTTTTGGAGGACGGTACATAGGTCGGACATCCATCTCCACTCCTCAGGTGTTATGTGTGGAGTTTGACCCATTTCCCGACGGCTTAGGTGATGCAGGTAGTCCACAACTGCCCTCTTCTGCTCACATATCCTGACCAACATGTGCAGAGTTGAATTCCAACGCGTGGGACATCACACACCAGTCTGTGGGCCGGAAGACGCAAACGGCGCTGAAAGCCGGCAAGGCTGATTGAAGCAGCAGGTGACTTGCGAAAATGTGCAGACAGACGGCGAACGTTTTACCAGCAGTTCAGACAGCTCTGGGTATGACTTTACAAACCTCTGAACCACCAGGTTGAGCACATGGGCCACGCATGAAACATGCGTCAGCTGGCCTCGCCTCCAAGCTGCCACCAGGTTCCGGCCATTGTCACACACGACCTTTCCTGGCTTTAGGTTCAGAGGTGTGAGCCAGTGATCTGCCTGCTGTTTCAGAGCTGTCCACACCTCTTCTGCATTGTGGAGTTTGTCACCTATGCAGACTAGCTTCAGCACAGCCTGTTGCCGCTTCGCAGAGGCAGTGCTGCAGTGCTTCCAGCTTGGGACTGGTGTGGAGGGTACAGTGGATGAGGATGCGCAGGAGGAGGAGGCTGAAGAGCATGACATTCCGGAGCTGTAGAGTGTCGGTGAAACCCTGACAGAGGTAGGGCCTGCTATCCTTGGTGTGGGAAGGACGTGTTCCGTCCCTCGCTCAGACTGGGTCCCAGCCTCCACAATATTAACCCAGTGTTTTGTCAAGGAGATGTAGCGGCCTTGCCCACAAGCACTTGTCCACGTGTCTGTGGTTAGGTGGACTTTGGCTGAAACAGCGTTGTTCAGGGCACGTGTGATGCTGTTGGACACGTGGTTATGCAATGCGGGGACGGCACATCTGGAAAAATAGTGGCGGCTGGGGACCGAGTAACGTGGGCAGCAGCCGCCATCAGGTCACGGAATGCTTCCGTCTCCACCAGCCGGAAAGGCAACATTTCTAGCGCTATGAGTCGCGCAATTTGAGAATTCAGGACTGTGGCATGTGGGGCGTTGGCAGCGTATTTGCGCCTGCGTTCAAAGGTTTGCTGAATGGATAATTGAGCGCTGCGCTGGGACAAGGACGTGCTTGATGGTTGTGTTATTTGTGCGTGGGCAACTTCAGGTGCAGGGCCGGAGGCTTGTTTGCGGCCAGCATGTACAGGGATTGGCTCGCACGCACAACACGCGAAGACGTAGCAGTGACATCAGCAAGCACCGCTCCTCGACTCTGTTGTATTTCCCACAAAGTCGGGTGCTTGGCTGACATGTGCCTGATCATGCTGGTGGTGGTCAGGCTGCTAGTTTTCGTACCCCTGCTGATGCTGGCATTGCAGGTGTTGCAAATGGCCTTTTTAGAGTCATCTGGAGCCAACTTAAAAAACTGCCAGACTCGGGAAGACCTAACATTTGCACAGGCACCTTGTGTCGTGTTGTTGTTCCGGGGAACGGTTGCCTGCCTTCTGCCTGCGGACCCGACCCTGCTTCGTACTGCCTGTTGGGATGCTACGCCTCCCTCCCCCTGTGCACTGCTGTCCTCGCTCTGCATATCCTCCTGCCAGGTTGGGTCAGCTACTGGATCATCCACCACGTCGTCTTCCTCTTCCTTGGCTAATCAGTGGACTGCTACTCCTTCTCATCATGTGCCACCATGATGACCGTTACAATAGGCTGTTGTTTCAGGTATACCCCCTGTGGTAAATTTTTACGCCCATTCTTTTAGAATGGGCATTACAACGACATGATACCCGCTCCTTTTCAATGGGAAAAATGTTTTGAGGCCCTCCTGCACGTCTCTATCCAGGGACAATGTGGAGCCTCCCAATTTTTGACTGCCCTGTCAAAGGGCTATACTACAATACACCCACTTCCTTACAATGGGCACTTCAGGTTTACAGGCCCTCATGCATGTCTGTATGCATGGGTCATTGTGGAGCCTCCCAATTTTTGGCTGCCCTGCCAAAGGGCTATACTACAATACACCCACTTCAGGTTTACAGGCCCTCCTGCACGTCTCTATCCAGGGGCATTGTTGAACCTCCCAATTTTGGACTGCCCTGGCAAAGGAAAATACTACAATAGACCCAGTTCCTCAAAATGGGCACATTATGTCAAGACAGGGATTCATGTACGTCTCTTCTCAGGGTCATCGCAGTGCCGCACAATGTTTTCACGTAAAATCTTTCATGTAATCACAAAACGTAACATACACCAGCTGTATCTCACTATTGGGTATGTGCCCTTAACATTTCCACCCTAAATATTCATTTTGGTGTCATTTTGGAAGGTTTCTGGTGACTCCGTAAAATTGGCGTGAAACTCGGACAAGATTGTTCACAGCTGTGACTTTTGAGTGAGAAATGCTTCCAGGGGTCTTCCCCATGGTGTTGCCATGTCATTTGAGCACTCTTCTGAGACTTTTGTGACATTTTTAGGTTTCTACATGCTGCCGGCAGTCATTTCATAAAAATACTCGTGTCTCCCATAGGATAACATTGGGCTCGGTACTCGGGCCGAGTACACGAGTATCTCGGGATGCTCGGCCCGAGCTTCGAGCACCCGAGCATTTTAGTACTCGCTCATCACTAATCTCTAACTAAAAAATTACTGAAGATATTGTATATTGTCTATGAAAAAAATGAAGGGTTCCCAATAATGGTGATCAGTAGTGAGTTTATACTCACCTTGAGAAGTGTGTAGAATATCTAGAGGGTTGAGAATGCACTGAGGAAGGAGCTCGGTACGTGGCTCCGAAATGCGTACGAAATAAACCTATATCACCAGTACCCAGACGTCCAGTGACGTTGGTGTATTTATCTTCTTGGCAGCAGCGCGGACACTAAGGTACTTCGTCCGACTAACCTGTGATTATACTCACCTTGCACCTTCCTTCTTTGCTGGCTCTACTTCTTGTTGGATGTTTGCTAAGGAGATGCAGCCCTGCAACAAAGTGATTTTTCTTGCTAGGTACAGACTAGTTGTTTATTTACTCTGTGTTCTCTTATTTACCTTTCCAGCACATTTGCTCTCTCCTCAGTTAGGTTGGTGGGAAGTTTCTCTTGATTTAATTTGTTCTACTCCTTCTTCTACCTTAATCATGTGATTTATGTTTCCTCATGTTGTGTTCCCGTTTACATTTGCACACTTTCCTTCTCTTAGATAACTGTGAATTGTGGTCTCCCCTCTGGTTACTCAGGAGGAACAAGAAACTGCTCGATGGCTTTTCAAGAAGTCAGTTCCAAGTTGGTGGTTTTAGTTGTGCAGCTAGGGATTTTCTACTCTGTACAGGAAACAGTATGGTATGAGTGTAGTTTATGTGTTACAGGCTTTATTTTTCCCTTTACCCATGTGTGATTTAGGTACATGCACAACAGAGAGTCTCTGGTTTCCATTTTTTTAGTTCAACTAGATCTGGTCACAATCGTAATCTACTCTATTGCTTCTGTTGCTCCACTTTATCCCATTTTTTAATATCGGCATGTATTTTGCCCACCACTTTAATTCCAAATTTTTCCTTGATATGACCTCTGAATTACAATTCTTGCTGTTAGCTTGCGCAAACGGACAGCAGATAACTCTGTGTCCCAAGCCCAAAGGTCTCTGTGTAAGTCCAGATTCCTGTCCAAGGGTTAAAAAATGAAGGTTAGGGCATCCCCTGAGATATAGTGAATGGAGTGACTTGTGCCAGGCCTGACAGAGGAAACTGACAGGATGTCATGGGCCATGCACTCCTCACAATATTTTCAAAGCTTCTACTTATATAACTTTTCTTTTTTTTATTCGTTTCTAAGAAGCAAATAAAAGCCTACAGCAATTATTTCACTATTGATGAAGTGGTCATTCATTTCTTCAAAGTAATAATATATAATGTAAGATTGTGTATATGTTAAGGCTTGATAAATAAATATGTATTATATTGTATTCCCAAACTAAAACTAGGTCTGGGGAACTTGCTATCTACCTTATGGAGAGGAGTTTGCCTGCAACCATAAGAAGACAGTTAAGTAGATAAGGAGATTTAAAGCCGCATCCCCCTCTAGGAAATATGCAAATTTGCACTTCAGTGAGGAAGTGGATAAACTCCAGCACCACCTTTAGGTAGCTTCTCAAAGGTGGTGCTGGAGTTCATCCACTTCCTCACTGAAGTGCAAATTTTATTTCCTAGAGGAGGGATGTGGCTTTAAATCTCCTTACCTACTTAACTGTCTTCTTATGGTTGCAGGCAAACTCCTCTCCATAAGGTAGATAGCAAGTTCCCCAGACCTCGTCTTAGCCTCTCATTCAGCCAGATGAGAATATCCCACACACTACACTGATGAGGGGCAGTTACCCTGAAACGCAGCATCTGTAGTTTGGGGTTCTGATCTGGTACAAATCCCTAGTCATATTAAAAGGCTTGTCAGAAAGTCGACTATGACTTTGAGGAGCTACCTAAAGGTGGTGCTGGAGTTCATCCACTTCCTCACTGAAGTGCAAATTTGCAAACTAAAACTTGAAGCTTGTGATATGGTTTACTATACACTTAAGCAATTTTAGCGATTGACAAATATCCATCACCAGCAGAGCACACCAGCATCCCAGTGACTTGGAAATGTGAAGGTAACCATCTTCTCAACGTGAAAATCCAAATTACTACACCTAAATTTTCATTGGCAAAGAAAGGATTAAAATGAATAGTTACAGTTTCAGATAAAGAACCTTGTGAATTCATTGGACGTATTTGGTACATATGACGAAGATGAGAGATTTTTTTTTTTGCAAAGGTGACATTCAGAGTAGAGATCCCTAAACTAATTAAGGGTAGCTATTTTGTCTTCACACAATCATCAGTAAGTTCCTTTCTCAGCTCAGACTCTGAAACGTTTTAATGAGATTTCTAGGTAGCAGTGGACACTGCCTAATTAGTATTTTTTTCTCTCACAATCACGACTAACAGTAATTTAAAGAGACAAATATGTTTGTACAGAATGACATTTGCCCCTGTGCAGAGAAATGTGACCCTGAGGAAAATTACTGATCCGTGAGAACATCGGAAATTTAGTCAGTGGCTTATTCTTTTTCTTTGTAAAGCAAATATCAGCTCCAATACTTAAAGTGTGAAGTCACAAATGTGCGTTTAATCCACTTGCCAGCAAAAAAGTTCTTTAGTTATATTAATAAAACACTGTAGTTATCTTTAGTTATGCTAAAATTAAATGAGGCAAGAGATGAGGAATATGAGCTAGCAACACTGGTTAAATTAATTATAGCCGAGACAAGCTGTAAACTCTCTTCCAACTTAAACTACCTGTAATTTTCCATTGCAGTACAGATCAACTTTTTAAAGAATTATATATACTTATACATTAGTACTAGAAAAAGATGCTCCCACACATCAAATGTTATAAATTTCCTTTATGGAAATCGATTAAAATATAGTACACTCGATACAACCTAACAAAAAAACACTTGCACTATACAATTCTAAGGGATGCTGATAGTGAATACAGAAGTATGAACATGCATTACTGCTTATGAAAATCATTATAAAAAAATTGCCAATTTTATTTGAGCCTAGTAACCAAATATCCAAGTATATCCTTCAACTAAATTATCAACTAGTTAATGCCTCTCTTTGGGTCAAAAGACCTCCTATATATGGGAAGAACAGGACCTGCTGAGAGATAATTAAAAACACCTAAAGCTACTGGGAGGAGTGTACAGACAGCGGGCATGACTCCAAAATACAAAATAGAAAAATGTCTGCCACTTCCTAACATGCAATGTGAACAAGTGCATAATTGAACATAATATAGAACAAAAAATTGCATCCTTTTTTATCATAAGCAGTAATGCATGATCATATTTTTGTATTCACTGTTTGTGACGAGCCCCAGGGTATGGGGTACTCAGAACCGTGCTGTTACTGTCTCTGGGGAGTCACAGGGGTCGAGACCCAGTTCTGTGACCCTGGGTTCAGCTGTAAAAGGGGAATTTTCTGGTTAGGTAGGGAAAGAGGATAATGAGTAGGGAGATTGTTCATGACGCCACCTGTGATATGTGGCTATAGTGGGCCACCACTGCTGCAGAACCTCTGGGGTGATGGACAGGCAGCTGGGATGAAGCGGCTCCCTACGGGCAGAGCAGATCCCCGGGACAGTGATGGAGATTTAGGTGTAGGGTGCAGGACGACAGGCATGAGAAATAGGCAGACTCACTATTTTGATGGTCACTCAGTCTTTTACTTGTAACGATGGTTTGGAGCAGCTGTCCACTGAGTCTTTACTGAAAGCAACTCAGAATTTCTCCTTACCCAGTCGGATCTTTGGCTCCCTTTCTGCAGTCTGTGTATCGGCTCCTGCTGAATTAGCTAAGCTGCCGGCCCTGTCTCTTCCTGCGAGGTCCAGGTGTGACAGGCAACTCGAGTCCTTTCTAACCCTTGTTAAAGTTGCCAAATTACAACTAACCAGAGTAGACTGATCTGATAAGAGCTCTACACAGGTATACCTGGTAATGGCTATAACTCAATTGATGACACAGACTTGGTCTTCAAGAGAATAGCTAAACGATTATTGTTGCAAGAGCTTATATACGTTACAGAAAGCTTAGAAAAATAGGTTACATCATACAATGACAAATATGATGAATATGCATTATAGACAGTTTTGGAATAATTAATAAGTGACCTTTAAGAAAGTTACAGAAGATAAGAACGGTAAACTCGGGCTTACATTTAGCTTGGTGGTCTTATCTAAAGCGCAAGGACAAAAGTAAGAATGTGCTGAGTTGTGCTGACTTCACTAAACAAACTGTTACAGAGGTTTCTAGTCAGAATAGACATGATAAACTAATCAAAATGTCTTCTTTAGATACAATATGGCGGAAGCTATATAGTACATATGATATTGTCTTTAACAGTCCCCTCTTTTTATCATCTCTATTCTTGGACCTATCACTGCCTACCCCTAGGTCCGCAGAGCCCGCCCTACTACACAATACGCAAGGCTACTTCCTACGCGTATTATGGAGCGCGATCATTCAGGAAGACCCTGTTAGCCGGCCTATTCCATCCCTCAACACCTTCTAACCTAAAGATTAGTATATTGGGTAATTTGAGGGGTTTGAAATAAGTAAAAAGGAAATGATATATTTTAGACTGTGGGATATCATAAGTCCATGATATTGAAAGTTTCACACAATGTTATAGTTCTCATTTTCTTGTATCTTTGGTAGTGGAGGTGAATCCAGAGGATTTCCATAATAAGTGCAGTTTGAAAGTTTTGCCAAAGTCTTTTTGTTGCACAGCACACACTTGCGTCCTGGGGTAGTGACAAAAGTCAGGAGCACTTGAGTACGCAATGCTTCAGTATCTGTATCTTTATTCTTTTTCATTTTGTATTTACCTGAAAAACATTTGCAGTTAGTTCTTAGAATTTTCTTGACCAGCATCACAAGCAACTCTACTAGTACAGCAATGACCAGTATTATAAATGCTCCTTGGATTACAAAATGAATTATCCCAGTTATCCATCCACCTACACCCATAAAGAGATTATTCCACCTGGAGAATAACAAACCTGTAAGATCCAACAACACTTTCCTGTCTCTTCCATATGTTACCTTCACACCTTTTCACGTACTTTTTTATCCTTCCCCACTCCTCTATCAACGCCTGCCAAGTGAACTGATCAGGTCATAATCAGTTCCCATTATTTTCCAAAACTCAACTCGAACTTTCTATCGACTTTCCTAAATCAACCTTCATTTGCTTCCTGCCTATTGTTGTGGTGGATCCTCGTCCCATTGTGAGTTTCCCTGTTTGGCTACCTTTTTCTGCTGCAACCCTCCTCTTTCCCACTGCTTAAGTTCACTTTCTGCTGTTCTGGAAAGGAAAGTATTGAAGAAATGAACAATACTCCCCTAAGGTTATCTCTTTAGTCTTTGTGAAACTTCTTGCAGCGGGATGCATGGATCCAGATAGTTATGGACCTTCAAATCTGAGTTGCAAGCTTTCCTCACGGACTGTGACCAGGTTTTAGGGAGTGTGTACCTTCCAAGGAGGAGGGATCTAGATTGGAACTGAAAACACATTTGTGAGTTTGGTGCAATACATTTTGTAAAGCTGTTGGTACTGATATACTGTATGTAATTAATAGTGCCATATAGATGAATAAAATTATTATTATTATAATTAAAGCTCCTACATATGCTATCATATCAGAGTGTAATGTCTGTAACTGCTAAGGAAAATACAATCCTGTCTTTGATGGTTCCCCAAATAGTATCTCATATGGACATAACCCAGCATTTTGTTTGGCGTTACCCCTACAGAATACAATGTATAATAATTTATTTGTAACAGTTTGGCCAGTGGCCTTGGCAGTAGGCCATGCTTCTGGCCATCCAGAGAATAAGTCTGTGCAGACCAACACTTACTCATAGGCGCCTACCTTTGGAAGCTGAACAAAGTCAATCTGCCGTTTGCTGAAATGGGTAGAGTAGCCTTAGCGCACACCTCCCGCTATTCCCACTTTATGGCATGCACAACACCACACAACCGTGTATATACTTAGCAGCAGCATAGTGGAACCCAGGTGCCACCCAGTGATGTTTCTATTGGATCCTCTTCTCGGGCATCTTCATGTTTCCATTCTTCTTTCTTCCGTTAAGCGGCCTGAGCTTACAGGCACCCTAGGAGTTCTACGTCCACCCTCCCAGAGACACACATAGTGTACATCCCTATCGGGAGAGGGAGAAGAGCTGCAGCTTTAGCTGCCCTGTCAGCATGGTCATTTCCTTCGGTCTCCTTGGTGCGCTCCTTTGAGTGAGCTTGCACTTTAACTATAACAACCTTCTTTGGCAACTCCAGTGCTCTAAGGAGTTGAGCCACTGAGTCTGCATTCTTAATGGGTTTCTCTGAAGATTCCACAAGCTAACTGCTTTTCCATACAAGGCCGTAATCATGGCAAATACCAAAAGCGTAAAGGTTATCAACAAAAAAATGCTCCCCAAGCCCCTCCACCATAATACAAGCCTCTGTCAGAGCCTTTAGTTCAGCCTCCTGAGAATCTACATAAAGTTCCAAGTCTGCATCGTGGATTGGCGTCTCTCATACATTTGCCAATGGCTGTGTTTCAATGTCAATTAGTTCAAAACAATTGTGTTCAATTTAATTTGTCAAGTCATCATCAGTATCAGGCAATAAATGTAATACTCCTTTGGCATGTCCCTCTAATTCATAACATTAAATTAATATATTTGGCATTCCTAGTGCTGGGACAGAGAGAATGTCATTCCTCAGCATGTCAAACCCTCTTTTGCTTCTGGTGTGATTTCATAGGGTTTGCTCTTATTGCACTCTGCCAACACATAATATAATGGCTGCATTTTATTTGATGCTGAAGAAATCCACCCACTGCAGTAACCCACCAGCCTTAAGAAGGTTCTTAATACTCTTTCAGTGGTGGGTTGTTTTGCTTTCTTTCTGTCAGCTGTAATGTGTTTTGGTTGAGCAGAGATGCAATGACCAAGTCAAATGACTTTAGTTTGTGCTACTTATAACTTATTCTTCCCCACTTTGCATCTCTCCTCAAACAAAAACCCCAACAGAGACAGTGTTACGTGTAAACAAGTTGGTCTGTCTGGTGTGCATGATCAATTGTACTTGTTTATTTTCTGGGTGCAAGGAAAGAAGTATGTAGGTACAGGTGATAGTGGAGCTGCTTTATTTTGGTCTATTTTATGTCCAAATTAATTGTTACCATTATCTATAATCTATAAGAGGATTCTGGCGTTCAGAAGCCCAGATCCAGGACTTTACCTGGTACCCGTATCCGTGCCTCTGAATCCACTGGTCATTTTCTAAAATTCTTGATGAGTTATTGACTGCCCTTTGTCCATTTTCTGCTTCTACTAAATCAACCATCCTAAGTCTAGGATCCATACTCTGTCCTGATCCAGTAAGAGCCTTGGTGAGACTAGTTCCCATAACGGCTGTCAAAGGTCGTAACCGTCTCATAATGCACCCAACAATTCACGATTCACTTGCTTCACTGTATAAACCAGCACCTGGTTCACATACTTCAAGGCACTAACATCTTCAGTAACGGGCACCAACTGACCTCTCTTCCCTGGGCAGTCAATGCAAACTCAATTTCCTGATTATTCTAATTGTAGGGAACACTTGTCTAAGCAAGTGGGAAAAAAAAAATAAAACATACAATGATGAATATAATAATAATGATTTACGGGAAAAAAACATACAATGCAATCCCAAAAAACAACTATTGTCATGTACATCAGAATTATCTGTAGCAGACACCTCTATTCCTGAATCCACCCCTCCCCTGCACATCTGTAATTATGTGTTACCTTTTCCACCTCTCTGCAATTGTACTTTAGACATTCTGGATCAACTCTATGCAAGGATATAATATAACCTTCTAGCTAGAGGTCTGTCCTTGTGGCACATCTTACAATTCATATTTTATTTTTTTACCTGACACAATACTCATGCTATAGCTGGAATCCCATAAGGAAAACAGAAAATCTTGCAGACTGGGATTGGGGTCTCTGGTCTTCTGTTATCCAGAAAACACCTGAATGGTATTTTCCTAGGACACCAGACACCATATTCCTCTATTACTCTATGTGTTTCAATAATGCTCCAGAGGTCCAAACTCAGTGTACACTTGACTATAACAATTGTCAACAATTTTAGCAAGTCTCAACCCTTCAGAAGATATAGCTAACATTAATCTAAATCTACAATGTGCTCTGATTGAGCAGAGATGCAATAAACAAGTCAAATAACTTTAGTTTTGTGATTCTTCTCCACTTTGCATCTCTCCTCAAACAAAGACATCAGGGCATGATATTATTAGACATTTGCCGGTGGTCATCCAATCACAATGCAAACATTATAATTAACTTTATATTCTTAAACTCTATCCAGTTTCAGAAGTCTGAATAAATAACTATAATATTTAGTAGCAAAAAATCTATTCCAACATAGCGTAGAGTATATCAGTTATCAGTACCAATTGTGACGTTGTCCTGCCAGGTCAATCCCCCTATCTGCTCAAAACCCCTCCTTTCCCTGCTGCTGTGATTAAAACTCACACAAACATTCTAAATTCCACTGACTGGCTGTATCATAAACAATATTAACAAAGAAAAAAATAAAGCAGTGATTTTAGTACAATGCAGGTTATTATATTTTAATGGCTTTCTTTTTCTTTGGAAATACTTTGGTTATTTTTTCTGCTGTCATACAAGGCACAATTCTCATCCGATCTTTGTGAAACATGCGTCTGTCTTTCAGCAGATCATTCAACATAATTGCACCAGTTGCAGCTTTTCCCAAATGCTACTGTCATGCAAAACCATAGGCTATCAGAAAAACAAGGACAGGGCAGGCCCATCTTCAAGCTTTCTGATCTTCTGCATAGTTTCACAATTTTAACAGAACACCTGGTTCCAGCTCAGTCAAAGAGTTCCAGTCACTTTCTTTCACACACACTTTTTCCACATGTGTGTATCCCCTATTAAAAAGATATGTTTACGTGATAATGCAGCAACCAATGAGAATTGAATACAAAATGTGCTGGTCATTGTACTGTTTTACTGTTATTAATGGTAAATCAGTGGATCAGAGTTATCCCATTACAACATCACTAAGTTACAAGTCATAATTAGGGCAAGCCATAAAACAATCCCAGAGCTGCAGTTATATGAAGAGAAAGTAGGGAGGTGTGAGAGGGAGGTGAGGTGGTGTGACGCATGAAGAAAAAAAAAAAAAGAAGAGAAGGGAGGAGGTGGTGAGAACAACGCTTAATCTCAAGGTAGTACCGTAAATAGAGAGAGAAAGAGTGATAGAATTAGAAGTTAGTAAAGTTTGCATAAAAGCACCAAGAATATATGAGCGTTTAGAAAAGAGTAGTTTTGCACACTTAACAATTAACGTATACAGACAAATACAACAATACTGATGAAGTATGACAAGACAATACAGATACTGTGAAGTATGACAAGACAATACAGATAAGCAAAGAAGAGACAGGACAAGACAAGATAACACAGGACAAGATTAAGAACAAATAATAAAACAAATAACAAATAATCAAATCAGTCCATCTGAGTTTCTCATTTCTAATTCCCCAAAGATTGACTCTTGCTACCCATCCTGGAGAAGACAGTACCTTGAGACAATGGCTCAAACTTACCGCGGTTCTGTATGATGTTCAGCAGGAGATGGGTAACCTTTGTGTTCAGTCCAAGGTGAATGTAAAAATAGGAGAAAAATATACATAACAAAGATAAAAATCTTGCTGGGGCCTCCAAATGTTAAAGTTGCCAAATTACAACTAACCAGAGTAGACTGATCTGATAAGAGCTCTACACAGGTATACCTGGTAATGGCTATAACTCAATTGATGACACAGACTTGGTCTTCAAGAGAATAGCTAAACGTTTATTATTGCAAGAGCTTATATACATTACAGAAAGCTTAGAAAAATAGGTTACATCATACAATGACAAATATGATGAATATGCATTATAGACAGTTTTGGAATAATTAATAAGTGACCTTTAAGAAAGTTACAGAAGATAAGAACGGTACACTCGGGCTTACATATAGCTTGGTGGTCTTATTTAAAGCGCAAGGACAAAAGTAAGAATGTGCTGAGTTGTGCTGACTTCACTAAACAAACTGTTACAGAGGTCTCTAGTCAGAATAGACATGATAAACTAATCAAAATGGCTTCTTTAGATACAATATGGCGGAAGCTATATAGTACATATGATATCGTCTTTAACAGCCACATCTTGGGTGTCAGTTCCTGAACTCTCTTATTAGTGTATCTCCGTTCATGGTGTGGCTAAGGAACCTGGAATTTCCCACCTTTCGGTACTGACTGCTGGGACGTTAGACCCTGCACAGTCTCGGACTCCGGTGTCCATTCTCTGCACTTTCCTCTGGGGTGAGCACGGTGTCGCTCAACTCCCCAGGTGTTCCCACTACTTTCCTCAGACCCTAGCCTTAGGCCTGGCACCGAGTCAGCGATCCTGTTATGAGTTCTATAGCCTCTGTCCACCAGGATGTCTTCCTTAGTAATCCTAGGAACTGAACTAACTGGCACCGCCCCAGACCAGAATTTATAAGGGAGCTCACCTTGAGCTTGGCAGTGGCATTGATGACACAGTGGCACTTAGACCCTGGGGTGCCACATTTGCATCCCTCAGCATTTTAGAGTGCAACTGTATTCTGGTTATAATATGTTATGTTCACTATGTACCTATTCAGACCTGTAAGTTAGGAAGTGCTGTCAGTTTTTCTATTTTGTATTATGGAGTCAAGCCTCTGTCTGTTTTCTCCTCCTAGTAGCTTTAGGTGTTTTTTAATTAGCTGCTTGCAAGTCCCTTTCTGCCCATGTATAGAAGGTTGTTTTTGACCTAAAGAGATGCATTCAGTAGGTTAGGACGCAGTAGAGAGATACACCTTGACGTTTGGTTACTGGGCTCAAATAAAATTAGCTTTTTTTTTATCTGGAAAGTAGCTCATTTTTTCAAATTTTTATTTGCATAACAGAACTTAATATATATAAAAGAAGTATTATGTTTTCATAAGCAGTAATGCAGGGGCGGACCTACCACTGGTGAAGCCAATTCAATGAACCGGGGCCCTGAGCTAGTAGGGGCCCTAAGGTTCCCTAGCACCTCTGTCTGGCTAGGGTCACATTTGCATTGTGACCCCAGCCTGACACAAGGGCTAAAAACTAGAAGCATAGCGTTACAGAGCGTGAACACTTTGCTGCTAGTCAAGGGAGCCCCTTAGTAACCCGCTGCAAAGGTAAACATCGGGTTGCTATGGGCAGGGCCGCACCAACAATAAGGCGATTTGAGCTGTTCGCCTCAGACTGCGGCCCCTGCTGGTAGACAGAGAGGCGGCATCTGCTGGTGTGCCACTGGTAGTGCGGCCTCCCTCCCTGCAGATGCCGCTCCTATAGTTCTGGCCATAGCCTGCTTTATATAAGCGCCAGTTGGGTGGATACACAGAGCGCTAGCTGGCAGACAACACCAGAGGGGGGAAGGGAGACAGCAAAACTCACGTCACTTGTTGGATGCTGCCACCCTGCACAGACTCCAGACTGCAGGTGGTGCCCTCCCCTCCTCTGTGCTCTGTCCTGTCCTAGGAGGAGGAGAGTGGCGCCTGCAGGGCTGGAGAAAGTGAAAGTACTGATCTCCGAGCCGAAGTTAACATGCTGCCAGCCTGTCACATGCCCTAAGTGACTATGGTGTGGCTGTGTGTTACAATGTGTGCACTATATGTGATATCTGTATTATGTGCTGTCTATCCATCCATCCCTCTATTTATCTATCCCTCCTCCCTCTACCCATCCGTCCCTCCATCCCAACCCCCTCCCTGCCTCCATCCATCCATCCCTCTATCCATCCATCCCTCTATCCTTCATCAATCCATCCCTTTATCCATCCATACCTCACCCTCTCTGCCTCCATCCATCCCTCCATCACTCCTTCCTTCCCTCCATCCATCTATTCATCACTCCTTCCTTCCCTCCCTTCCTCCATCCATTCATCCCTCTATCCCTCCATCCATCTATCCATCCATCTTACCTCTATATCTATTCATCTAACCCTCTATCCATCTCTCTATTTATCTATCCCTCCCTCTATCCATACATCCCTCCATCCATCCCAACTCCCCTCCCTGCCTCTATCCATCCCTCTATGCATTCCTCCTTTCCTCCCTCCATCCATACCTCTATCCCTCTATCCCTTCATCCATCCATCCAGCCATCCCTCCCTCTATCCATCCATCCCTTCCTCCATCCCTCCCCTGCTCTGCTTCCATCCATCCATCCCTCTATTCCTCCCTCCCTCTTTCTATCCATCCATCCCTGTATCCCTCCCTCCTTCCATCCATCCATCCATCCCTCTATCCGTCCATCCATCCATCCATTCATCCATCCATCCATGGAAGACTATGGGATGCATTATACTATCTCCAGGGCTATGGGGTGCATTATACTATATGGAGGACAGTGGGTGTGCATTTTTCCATATGGAGGGCAATGGGGGTGCATTATTCTATACGGAGGATTGTGGGGATGCATTATTCTATATGGAGGACTGTGGTGATGCATTATTCTATATGGAGGACTGTGGGGATGCATTATTCTATAGGGAGGACTGTGGGGATGCATTATTCTATAGGGAGGACTGTGGGGATGCATTATTCTATATGGAGGGCTGTGGCGGTGCATTATTCTGCATGGAGGGCTGTGGCGGTGCATTATTGTATATGGAGGGTTGTGGAAGTGGATTACTGTATATAAAGGGCTGTGGCAGTGCATTATTGTACATGGAGGGCTGTGGCGGTGCATTATTGTACATGGAGGGCTGTGGCGGTGCATTATTTTATATGGAGAGCTGTGGTGGTGCATTATTTTACATGGAGGCTGCAGCGGTGCATTATTGTACATGGGGGACGCCGACGGTGCATTATTGTACATGGAGGGCTATAGTGGTGCATTATTATACATGGAGGGCTGTGGTGGTGCATTATTGTACATGGAGGGCTGCGGCGGTGCATTATTGTACATGGAGGGCTGTGGCGGTGCATTATTGTACATGGAGGGCTGTGGCGGTGCATTATTGTACATGGAGGGCTGCGGCAGTGCATTATTGTACATGGAGGGCTGTGGCGGTGCATTATTGTACATGGAGGGCTGTGGCTGTGCATTATTGTATATGGAGGGCTGTGGGGGTGCGTAATATTGGAGGCATTTGGGGGTGCGATATACTATATGGAGCCAATTATACTATATGGAGGACTATGGCAGTGCAATATACTATATGGAGGACTATGGCGGTGCAATATACTATATGGAGGACTATAGCGGTCCAATATACTATATGGATGACTATGGCAGTGCAATATACTATATGGAGGACTATGGCGGTGCAATATACAATATGGAGGACTATGGCGGTGCAATATACTATATGGAGGACTATGAATACTCCTGGAAACTTATAGTTGTCCCACCTGCGTGTGATGGGACCTAACATTGATGGGAGCACTTGCATGAACTTTGAAGGTACCGTCACACCTGGACATATCGCCAGCAATTTCATAGGTGACACTGAGGCGTGGCCTGTCGCCGGCGACATCGCCAATGCGTCGCCCAATGTAAATGGGCGAGGGCGACACATCCGAGTGGTCGCCTGGTTTCACATCAGAGCTCTGAAACCAGGTGACTATTCTTGGGGATGTGTGCTGATCGCCCTGTGTAACATCTCATGAGCGATGTCAAGAGCGACAGCACCCATCGCCTAAACCATTCCGGTAGGCGTATCTGGGCGTATTTACTACCTCTGCCGGTCTGCGTGTATTGGTGGCAGCTCGAGCGTTACGATTGGTCGTCTTGTTTCTTGGCGCCATATTTGATGATGTGTGCGTCCAAAGGCTTTATTACCCAGAAGCGTACATACTGTACAGTAGCGCATTGCTGTGGCCTCTATGTTTGCGGCTGTGTGTGTTCAAAGTGCAGAGATGTGCGATGGGCAACAATGTGTGTTAACATCAACGCAATTACATGACAACTAATGTGTGCATCAGAGCGATGTAGTGGCAGCCTTCCTGTTTAAAGTATATGACGCACAAGTACAGTGTATCCTGTGGCTTTTGTGCCTCTGGGCCCCCGTCAACATGTGACATCTCTCCCGTGCGTTCATTTGCCATTACGTTGTCAATCTTTTGGCGCCACCTTCCTGGTGCTTTCCCTTCCCCTGCAGAATAGTAAAATGGCGGCACCCAGGGACAGGCCTTTGTGGTGACACTGCATGGTGCCTGTGTGTGTTTTCCTCCATATACATGTATTTCATTATACATATTCTGTACACACACATGGACAACGGAATGTTAGGTGAACAATACATAGGTCCCACATAACTGCAAACACACAAATATCTGTGCACACACATACTTGGTCAAGGCTCCAATAATCTGACCAATAAAGCCAGAGTAATTTTATTAGCCAACGTAGTAGCACAACACACATTACATTAAAGCGCCATAAGGCTTCACTATACAATTACTCATCATGCGAGTGCCGTGTTTTGCCTTGTTGGGCACGCCAATGTGTCTAGCAATAATCCGCTACACATCACACGAGAGTTGACTGAGCAACGAGCCAATACGCACATGCATGCTTACATTGTACGATGTGGCGCGGCGAACTAGGACACAGTCATTGGTGTTTGTTTGCAACCAATCACACTTCTTCGAGGCGTCACACAACATAATGTTAACGCCTATCTCCGAGATGCGGGTCAAAATTACGCCCACATCGCTAATGTGGTTGCTCTGTGTGACGCCGAAGCAGCCACCAGCGACTTGATCGCCCTTGGGCCTTGGGCGATGCTCAGGCAATTTCCGGTCAGGTCGTCGCCTGAGTTGTCGCCCCGTGTAAATAGGCGATGGCGACCTTGGGCGACATGCAAAAACGGGCGCGTGCACATGCGTCGCCTATGAAATCGCCGGCAATATGTCCAGGTGTGACGGTACCCTGAGGGTATCCAGCCCACTAGGCCTATACAGGTCACTGACCTACCTCTCTAGTTTTTCCTGTAATATTCTACAAAACGTCCAGACCCTGTGCCGTGCATGCAGGCTGGGCCATTCAGCAATTTTTGGTCTGGGACAACTGATGCCATTTTTCTGTGGTCTGACACCTTGGGAAGAGTGAGGACTCTTGTTGAGGTTCCATTTCTGTATGGTACATGATTTGAGCAGGGTGTGACATGCCTATACATGTGTCTCATCCTCCTTTTACTCCTCCATGTCTTTTTACTTCATGAAGAAAACTATTGCCACTTTTCCCCTGTGACTCATCCATTTGTCAATTCAATGTCAATTTCATTCCCTTTGAAATTTTAGGTAAATGTTAATCACCTTCTATTTTGAAGTGCTTTGGAAGAGTGTGCAGGCTGGCACAGACTGTGTCTCGTGCACCTATGCTATGCCATGAGACTATTTGTATTCTGGGTGGATTGTTGTCACTTTTCCTGGTGATTGTTGTCTATTCTGAGTAGTTTGTCAGCTTTTGGATACCTTTGAAGGTGTTTTCTCTGTGTTTGCTGTTGCCTGCCATTGATTCCAATGGGGTTCGATTGTGTTTGACGAACATTCAACAAACAATTAATTGAAAACACCCCAATTCGGCGAATTGAATCAAATTCAAACACTTAGGTGTTGGCTTATCACTACACACGACCTCATTCCCTCTATGTTGAGGTCCTTCAAGGCTCTGTCCTTGGGCCCCTCCTTTTCTCCATTTATACCCTTGGTCTGGGTCCACTCATAAAGTCCCATGGCTTCCAGAACCACCTGTACGCTGATGACACTCAAATCTATCTCTCTGACCCAGATGTCACCTCTCTCCTGTCCAGAATCCCGAAGTGTCTATCAGCCATATCCTCCTTCTTCTTCTCTTGCTTCCTAAAACTCAATGTAGACAAAACCGAACTCATCATCTTTCCTCCATCTCACACACCTTCCTTACTAGATCGATCGATCTATCTATCTATCTATCTATCTATCTATCTATCTATCTATCTATCTATCTATCTATCTATCTATCTAACTATCTATCTATCTATCTATCTAGACAGATCAGACCTGAAGTCACTTTGTCGCAGTTGATGAGCAAACAGACATTGGCCAATGTGTGTACCAAGAAATTCAGAAATAAAAAAATAAGATTTTGAGTTTTTTAAAAAAAAACGTACGTTTTTAAACTTTTTTCTCAAATATACATACAGTTGTGGCCAAAAGTATTGACACCCCTGCAATTCTGTCAGATAATACTCAGTTTCTTCCTGAAAATTATTGCAATCACAAATTCTTTGGTATTATTATCTTCATTTAATTTGTCTTCAATGAAAAAACACAAAAGAGAATGAAGCAAAAAGCAAAACATTGATCATTTCACACAAAACTCCAAAAATGGGCCAGACAAAAGTATTGGCACCCTCAGCCTAATACTTGGTTGCACAACCTTTAGCCAAAATAGTTGCGATCAACCGCTTCCGGTAACCATCAATGAGTTTCTTACAATGCTCTGCTGGAATTTTAGACCATTCTTCTTTGGCAAACTGCTCCAGGTCCCTGATATTTAAAGGGTGCCTTCTCCAACTGCCATTTTTAGATCTCTCCACAGGTGTTCTATGGGATTCAGGTCTGGACTCATTGCTGGCCACCTTAGAAGTCTCCAGTGCTTTCTCTCAAACCATTTTTTAGTGCTTTTTGAAGTGTGTTTTGGGTCATTGTCCTGCTGGAAGACCCATGACCTCTGAGGAAGACCCAGCTTTCTCGCACTGGGCCCTACATTATGCTGCAAAATTTGTTGGTAGTCTTCAGACTTCATAATGCCATGCACACGGTCAAGCAGTCCAGTGCCAGTGCCAAAACATCAGGGAACCTCCACCATGTTTGACTGTAGGCACCATGTTCTTTTCTTTAAAGCGAACCTGTCACCCCCCTGGACATCAAAAGCTATAATAGCCACCTTCTGCAGCACTAAGGCTGCATTCAGGGAAGGTGGCTATAGGCTTTTGATGCCCTATATACAGTTAAATATTCACTTATATAACTGCTTACAGTTTAGAAGACCTAAGACCGGGAGGCGGGGTTTCGCGCTCCTCCGACCCGCCCCCTCTTGTCAATCAGACTAGTCGCCTGCTGCTGCCTCCCCTCACAGTCTAGCATGAATGCGCGCCTCCGTTCTCCTCTATGGCGCTGCGCATGCGCTGTGCGCCGGGTGTCCAGGAAGTCGTCGGGCTGCGTGGACAGCCCGAGAATGAGTTAATGCAGCAAGTCAATATTTGCAGTGTTGACCCTTCTTCTTCAGGACCTCTGCAATTCTCCCTGGCATGCTCTCAATCAACTTCTGGACCAAATCCTGACTGATAGCAGTCCATTCTTGCATAATCAATGCTTGCATTTTGGCAGAATTTGTTGGTTTTTGTTTGTCCACCCGTCTCTTGATGATCTATGTTTTGTTCCCTGAGCCATTTAATTATCACCTTTGCTTTATGGCAAGGTGCTCCATCATGCTGGAAAAGGCATTGTTGGGCACCAAACTGCTCTTGGACGGTTGGGAGAAGTTGCTCTTGGAGGACATTCTGGTACCATTCTTTATTCATGGCTGTGTTTTTAGGCAAGACTGTGAGTGAGCCGATTCCCTTGACTGAGAAGCAACCTCACACATGAATGGTTTCAGGATGCTTTACAGTTGGCATGAGACAAGACTGGTGGTAGCGCTCACCTCTTCTTCTCCGAATAAGCTGTTTTCCAGATGTCCCAAACAATCGAAGAGGGGATTCATCAGAGAAAATGACTTTACCCCAGTCCTCAGCAGTCCACTCCCTGTACCTTTTGCAGAATATCAGTCGGTCCCTGATGTTTTTTCTGAAGAGAAGTGGCTTCTTTGCTGCCCTCCTTGAAACCTGGCCTTGCTCATAGAGTCTCCGCCTCACAGTGCGTGCAGAAGCTCTCACACCAGTCTGCTGCCATTCCTGAGCATGCTCGGCACTGCTGGTAGTCCAAACCCGCAGCTGAAACAGTTTTAAGATACAGTCCTGGCGCTTGCTGGTCTTTCTTGGGTGCCCTGGAGCCTTTTTGACAACAATGGAAGCTCTCTCCTTGAAGTTCTTGATGATGCGATAGATTGTTGACTGAGGTGCAATCTTTCTAGCTGCGATACTCTTCCCTGTTAGGCCATTTTTGTGCAGTGCAATGATGGCTGCACGTGTTTCTTTAGAGATAACCATGGTTAACTGAAGAGAAACAATGATACCAAGCACCAGTCTCCTTTTAAAGTGTCCAGTGGTGTCATTCTTACTTAATCATGACTGATTGTTCGCCAGACCTGTCCACATAAACACCCACACCTGTGTTAATGGAACAATCACTAAAACGATGTTAGCTGCTCCTTTTAAGGCAGGTCTGCAATGATGTTGAAATCTAATTTGGGCGTTAAAGTTCATTTTCTAGGCAAATATTGACTTAGCAAGTAATTGCTGTTAAGCTAATCACTCTTTATGACATTCTGGAGTATATGCAAATTGCCATTAGAAAAACTGAAGCAGTAGACTTTGTTAAAATTAATATTTGTATCATTCTTAAAACTTTTGGCCATGACTGTAGCTGAGTGCGGCAAAGTACTTTTTTCTAGTTTGTCTATCTATCTATCTATCTATCTATCTATCTATCTATCTATCTATCTATCTCAATAAATGACATCACAATTTGCCCTGTACCTGAAGTCCGCTGCCTCAGAGTAACCCTTGACTCTGCCCTGTCTTTGAAACTGCACATCAAAGCCCTTACCACCTCCTGCCACCTCCAACTCAAAAATATTGCCAGAATCCATCCCTTCTTCAACCCTCAATCTACTAAACTACTAGTGCATGTCCTCATAATACCTTATCTCGACTTCTGCAACCTCCTCCTCTGCGGCCTCCCTGCTAACACCTTGCACCTCTCCAATCTGTCCTTAACTCTGCTGCTCGACTAATCCACCTCTCTCCTCACTATTCCTTCACTTCTCCCTTCTGCATATCTCTCCACTGGTTCCCAAATCACAAGCGTATGCAATTCAAACTACGAACACTGATTTACAAAGCTGTCCACAATCTGTCCCCCCATATATCACTAAACTAATCTCCCGATATCATGCAACTCATAATCTTTGATCTTCCCAATACCTCCTCCTTTCCTGCACATTTGTACATTTCTCATCTAACCACCAGCAAGACATTGCCCGAGTATCCCCCACTCTCTGGAATTGTGCACCTCAAAATATCAGACAGTCCCCCACACTCGGAACTTTCAAGCATAACCTAAAAACCCATCTCTTCAGAACAGCCTACAGCATGCAATGACCACAGAGCCACCTCAACACCACTGGACCCGGCGCTCCACCACCATTGGACCCAGCGCTCCACCACCATCGGAACCGGCACTCCACCATCAGCAGAGCAGACCAAACCTACTGTCTTTCTCCCCACTGCCCTGTAGAATGTAAACCCGCAAGGGCAATGTCCTCTCTTCCCTCTGTTTCAGTCTCACTGTTAGCTTCTTCATTGTATTTTTAACTTGTTTGTATGTAACCCTTTCTCATGTACAGCACCATGGAAGCAATAGTGCTCTATAAATATAATAATAATTGTCACGATGACTTAGTCAGGACCTGCAGCTCTCTGGCGCCCCCTTATCCTGCTGGACAAATCTGGTATTGCCAGAGGATAAGAAAGGAGCCCAGCTGCTCTAATTTATGTTGTAAACTGCGGCATGTCTAGTGACAGGATGTATATATACCACCATTTACGGTCAGGAACGTATATATACCTCGATCCGGTCACCCTCAGGCCCACAATATCACATAAATACAAAAACATTATGCTACCACCACAAATCTCTTAAAGGTGGATCGGTAACCCGTATGATAGCGTAAAACGAACAGTGAGGACGTGGTGAGCTCGCTCATAGAACAAGAAGAACGAAACTAGTAAATTATAATATTTTACTCCCAAGGATGGCAGTGTTTACAAAAGATATACAAGATATTACAAAAGAGACAATGTACAGATATGCATAAAACAGTTATTAAAATTAATGGAATAAAAGTAAGAAATTGCAAGACCTGGCCACGCGGTGACAATCTTAGACCTTGGTACGGGGGGGTCAGCTCCCCAGAAAAGTAGTATTGATTCCTCCACACAGCGAGGAGTGCTTGTGTCCACGACCCAGAGTGGAAAGGCTCTCAAAATGGATACATTGGTTTTAGTAAATAGGGGAAGGCAGGTAAGACACCCCTATGTTGCTTACCACACCCAGGGGCTGATTTTTGTGCATGCTCCCAGCAAACCAGTCTTAATAAACCTTCATTTTTCATATCTAGGTATGTGGTGGGCCCACATCCAAGATAAGCACCTCATGTTTATGTTCATTTAATTCCAAGAATATTGATATCAAATATGGCATATTTGTGATGTTCAGAAAGCCAGAACTCATTTCCTAGGTTTCTGATGGTTTCACGTATTTCTAAGCGGTATCAGGAGATCAACAAAAATATAAATACTTCAAAAATATGAGTTATGAATTTGTGGTATGAACAGGTCTTATTTAATTTGACATGAACAAAGCACCTTTTAAGACAAAGGACTTTTGGAGGGAAAGAGAAACTTTAGCTCTGCTTAAGGTATTTATGGCTCTGTCGATCGTAAATACTGGGTAGGGGAGGGGGGGGGAGAGAGTGGAGGGATAGGAAATCTGATCTACAGAAACTTGTACTGAGGGAAAGATTTATGTGAGTCTTAGCCGACTTTCCGAACATCTTAAAATAATGAGAAATATTCATACTTTCTTGACACCATGTGGCAGCTATACACGTCCGTGTCACAGTCCGTCGTGACACTGGCACGCTGCATGATGCCATATTCCCAGGGTCCTGATGCTTGCCACCATCTACCTTAGCAACCAACGTTGCACCGTGGAGGGAACCCTCAGCGATGCCAGCTCATGGCGTGACATCCCTGAGTTCTCCTCCACCACGAGGTCCATCACGCCTGATGCCCCAATCAGACTACCTGAGCACTAGCACCGCATGTCACAGTGTGTACCCTGGCAGGTGGCACACAACCACCGCTCTTGTGGTTGCCATGCCTGCCTCCATCTCCCTTATTGCTGATTCCTGCTACCTTCATGGGATTTTCAGCAATATCACCCTGCGGTGTGATATGACTGAGTTCCCTAACACCAGGATTTACTTTATTAACAGGCAACACATTGACATTTCTATGCACAGAATCAACATTGACATTACTATTCACCTTATCAACCTTGACATTACCTGACATATCAGACCTGGGAGGGTTATCAGGAACATTATCTGCAACCAACCGCCCCAAATCTATTCCCAATAACACATTGGCGGGGAGATACTTGGTTACCCCAACCTTCCTTCCATGCTTTTCCCACACCTCAGTCCAGATAAACATGGGCCATGGGCAAGGATCGGCGCTCACCCCCAATGCCGGTGACAGTGTCTTTCCAGGGATGAATTAATGAGGATAAACATATTCAGGGCGGATGAGAATTCGTTCTGCGTTAGAGTTCCTAAGCCCCACAGTGATGGTGTTGCCCACAGTGACTGACAGCAAGTTCTCCCGGGGACTCCCACCAGTACCACCCACAAAATAAATAGCCGCACTAGGTCCTAGGGCCTCAGATGAGGGGTTCTTCTTCTGTCTCTACAGACAAGTGGCGTGCACATGTCCTGGTTGTCCACAGGTAAAGCACTTGCGTGTGTCAGCTGTTAGCCAAGTGCTGGCAGCTGGGACAGGCCTCTGGAAGGTCGGCTGGCAGGGGCAGGACGGTGGTCAATGGCTTACCCCCTTTACCATTGGTGATGACCAGCTTCCGCACCTCCGGTTGGCCTCGTAGGCGTCAGCGATCTGCGCTGCTTTATCCGCACCTGGTGGCTCCCGATCCATCACAAACTGTTGTACTTCAGCTGGACACAGATGCAGGAACTGGTCTTTCACCATCAGGTCCTTTATCTGCTCAAAGGTGGTCACAGACAGTCCTTGGATCCACTACTCGAAGGTGGTTCTGAGTTCGTGCACCAAATCACTGTAGCTGTCGTGTGATCTACGCTGGAGGTTCCGGAACTTTCTACAGTACACCTCAGGAGTCAGCTGGAACCTCTGTATTAGGGCCTTTTTAATGGCATCATAGTCCCCATCTAGCTCTCGAGTAAGAGCCACAAACACTGCCATAGTTTTGTCTCTCAGCCCTGCAATTAGGTACCAGACCCACTGGTCGTGTGGCAGCTGGTACTGTAAACAAGTATATTCAAATCCCCTCAGAAAGGTGCCCAGGCTCTCTGTTGTCAACCAGCACAGGAAAATGCTGTAGATGGGGTTTAAACATGGTCGCATGGTTGGGCTCACCGTTCTGTGCGGTGACTGGTAATACCCCCAGTTGGGCCATCCTCAGTTTATGGTTCATGATATCAGCCAAACAGTTTATAAAGGTACGGAGGCAAGGAAGAATGGAGGAGGAAGAGTCGATGTTGACGAAAGACTCAGCATATGGGAGAGATTTTGGCCACATTTTTGTTGTGCAAGGTTGGTGGGAAAGGGTAGAGGAAGCCATGCCACCAGCAACACAAAAAGGAGTTGGGCCTACTGGATGCGCAAGACACATGGGTGCCTTCTTGATGCACTACCTGCAACATGACCAACAGATTGTCAGGATTCAAAGTAATGCTGAATATTGGATTGCCAACCCAGCGAACATTTAGTTGTCACCACAGAAACGTTACCAGCAGCAATGTATCTGTTACCAGCAATTTGTGTGAGTCATTTGACCATTTTTTTAGATCCTCCTTTGCAACACCAGATGAAAGGACAAGTCTGACTCATAGTCAATGCCTAGAGATGATGGTACAGGAGGTTCTACACCTCAATATCGATGCCATGACTGTGGAACTGGACCCTATGCATTTTGGGCTTCAAAACTGGAAAAGTGGCCTGAGCTCACCACTCATGCCTTCTAGATTTTGTCGTATCCAGCAGTTAGCATTCTCTTAGAACTTGTCTTCAGCGCTGCTGATGTTGTCCTGATGGATAATCATATACAGCTGTCCACCGAGAGTATAGATCGCCTAACCTTTATCAAGATGAACAAGTCATGGATCTTCAAGGACTTTTCCACCCCAGTGTCAGCATGGGGAGACTAGGTGTTGATGTACTTTTCAGCGTGCTGCATTAAGCTTCACATTACAATATTTCTACTCTGAGGTAATTGTTGCCAATTTAGTGTTGGCTGTGCCTAATTTTTGGAAAAATATGGACTCTTGCTAGGGTCTCTCTGCTGTTAGATGCATTCCTGGAGCAGGGCTCTTTGAGCACAATACCTGTTCATGACACTTGTGCACCACTCCCTAAATACTTAATCTTGAAATGCTGGGCCCAGGCCTCCAGTTTTGCTACTATTGTGGCACAATACAAAATGTTTTAATGGATATATACCACTTTGCTGTGGTGTGATCCTAGTTTCTGGAATAGTGGGAACTCTTGTTAGGGTCTCTCTGCTGTATGGTGCATTCCTTGAGCATCAAGATCATAAGTAAGGCTACAAGCTAGCCGAAATGCGTTGCCTGAGGACATGATGTACTGTTCTGTATTTTTTCACGTTCATGAAAAAAATCTGTTTTTACTAGGGATGAGCAAGTAGTGAAATATTCGGAATCGCTATACTTGTAACAAGTAGGTCCCAATACTCGGCTACTCGTTACAAGTAGCGAGTCCAATGTACGTCAAAGGGAAAAGTGAATATTGCAAATAATTTCTCTGCTGGACCCTATACAGCAGTCTTGGGGCTGAGGAAATGGCTCAAATGGGTGCATGATTGTTTAAAAGCCGGCGGTGAAAAACCCCCCCGGCTTTTAAACAATCACTGAGCTGATCCTCACTCCCCCGCCACCTCCCTGTCTGACTCCCTCCCTGATGCCCCCACCTGCTCCCTCACAGTCTCCCTGCCCACCCTAACTTAAAACCGGCGGGATGCAGCACATGGGAGCGGAGCGAAGGAAAAGACTTCACCACTGGCTTTCTGTGTGGTGCTGCGCTCCGCGCTCCCTGATGCATGCTTCCTGATGCGGTGCTACCCGCCCGGTCCTAACTTAGGATCGGGCAGGGAGGCTGCGGGAGAGCGAGGAGGGGGCATCAGGGAGCAGGGACAGGAAAGCCGGCGGTGAAGTCCTTTCACTGTCAGCTTTACAGGCAGTTATCTCAAATGATCAGCTGTTCATTTGAACTAGCCATGGTGCCCTGAGAGGGTTCATGTGAGTTCATGCTTGACAGCATTAACTCAAATGAACTTTCCCACGGCCGCACATCTCAGCTACATCTCTGGTAGAGATTTTCTAACAGAGATGTAGCTCAGCTAAAAAAGAAGACTTTGTTGGACTACGTTGGACAGAAGATAATTTTATTTAATAAAGATGGAGTCTCTAAGTGTGTTTTTGCTTTTTTTTCTCTGTATTGCGTTTTTTTAACTTTTCACTAGAAATTCATGGCGATCATGTCTAACATTGTCGTGACCCCGTGAATTTCGGGCTTAGGGCCAGCTGATAATACAAAGCTGGCCCTAACCCCATTATTACCCAGTGAGCCAGTACAACCAGGGCCCTGGATGGGTTGGATACAGCACCTGAAAATGGGCTTCTATGGATGAGCCATTTTCTGGGTTGGCTGCGAACTGACTTTCGCAGTTTTTTATAAAAAAAAAAAAAAACTAATTTAGGGACTGCATCCTTATTAACCCCTCAAGTAGGGGTTAATAAAGATGCAGTCCCTGAATGTGTTTTTTTTATTTTTTAAAGATGTATGCCAGCCAGGTACAGCAAAGAAAAAAAAAGGTTTTGCGCCACCTGTGGATTTATCCTGCTATTATAAGGTTGCACTTAGGGATCAACTAACCTTTTGTGGTTGTGCCAGTTCCGCACAACCAGAATGTGAGCGTGTGTTATGGCTCAGGCTGCCAGCCTCAGACCTGTATTTCCTTCGTGTCCTTGATCCTCTCAGCGCCCGATCAAGTGCCGATCAAGTGCTCACACCAAGGACCAGGCCGGACGACGTCAATCAGGTCCTTTCCCTCTGCAGCTCTGTTAGACCACTTTCCCTGAAGGGAGATGTATACGAGTAGAAACTGTTTAAGCGGTTCTTTGGTAGAGCGCTGAGATTACACGAACACAATTATCTCCAATCTCTATTTTATTCTTTAAAAGATGATGCTCAAGCGGATCCACTTGAAGAAGACGTGTTTGCCACGTCGAAACATGTTGTGGGTTGGAGTTTGGAGCATCATCTTTTAAAGAATAAAGATAGAGATTGGAGATAATTGTGTTCGTGTAATCTCAGCACTCTACCAAAGAACCGCTTAAACAATTTCTACTCGTAGCCAGGTTCAGCAGGCAGGAACGGGCTGCCCAACCACCAGCTGCCTAGTTGTACCTGGCTGGAAACAAAAATACAGGGAATCCCTTTTTTTAATTATTTCATGAATTGCATGAAATAATTAAAAAAAAAAATTGACGTGGGGCTTCACCAGATTTTTGCGTCCAGCCAGGTACAACTAGGCAGCTGGGAGCTGGAATCCACAGCGCAGGGTGGCCCAAGCTTTCTGGGCTTCCCCCGCTGTGAATTGCAGTCCGTAGCCACCCCAGAAAATGGCATATCCATAGAAGCGCCATTTTCTGGGCAGTATCCAGATCATCCAGAGCCCTGGTGCGCTGGCTCACTGGGTAATAATGGGATTAGGGCCAGCTTTGTATTATCAGATGGCCATTAGGGTTACATGTCATAATATCATTCTGATATCGCATACAATTTCACGGAGCGCGCACATTTTTAGCATTTGTCCAAGATCACATAGTAGATGTCACACAGGGAGATATCGGTAGGAAACGCAACTAGGCTGTTGTTCTCAACTTTTGTGCACTGGGTATGAGCAACCCAGGGACCGAGCATTAACATTGTAGTGAATAGGGGAAGTTGCAAACAAGATCGCAGTTGCGCCGTCACACAGCACGATCATGCCACATCGCATAGGCAATATCATACGGTTGAAGGGCTTGCACAATCTTCTTGCAATATCGTACCTACGATTTTTTTGAGTTGCATTGCCTATTTACATGACACAACACACGAACGATATCAACTGCAACCACCGTACCACGTGACTTTTTGTCGACGTTGCATTGCGATATCGCGACGTGTAATGGTACCCTAAGCCCGAAATTCTTGGGGTCACGTCAATATTAGACATGACGCATGATTTCTAGGAAAAATTTAAAAAAAAACATAATACAGAGAATAAAATATTTTATTAGGAAATAAAACAAAAACACACTTAGAGACTCCATCTCTATTTAAAAAAATTATCTTCCGTCCGTTGTAGTCCAACCAAGTCTTCTTTTTTAGCTCAGCTACTTCTCTGGTAGAGAATCTACAGAGATGTAGCTGATTACTAGTAGAAACTACTCAGGAGTTACTGGCCAAAAATAATTAAACTTTATTGATTAAAAGCACACATACAGGTAATGACACATATAGGAAATAAATGGTGAGGAGATTCCAAAGACATGCCACACCAGGGTAATAACAGGAGAGTGGGCTAAGTCTCAGCTATTTCAGATGCACATATTAAGGGCAAAATAGTCACAGAGAAATTGTAGGGTTAGCAACCATTCATCCATCAGACTCACACATAAGATTGTGAAATGTAGCTGCTGATTCCGTGCCCAGTACCACTGCCCTAGTTCCCTGGCGACCCCAACACACGTTTCACGTGAATGCTTTTTTGAAGGGTTCCCTCGTCATCTCCCAGCTGCTCGCAGTGGTAGTACCCCGAGCGGGATTCAAATGCTCCTCCAAGCTGCGCTACTTCTCAGATTGGTCGCCGCTGCCGGCGTCAACCCAATCAGCGGAGCGCCGTGGCTTGGCAGGAAATATGAATCCTGCGCCTCTGGTTGGTCACCACTGTCAGCAGCGACCAATCAGCGGCGTGGGATTCAAATCCCCCGCCAAGCTGCGCTACTTCTCTGATTGGTCACCGCTGTCAGCGGTGACCAATCAGCGGAGTGGTGCGGCTTGGCGAGAAATATGACAGCTGACAGCGGCGACCAATCAGCGGCGAGGGATTCAAATCCCCCGCCAAGCCGCGCTACTCTCTGATTGGTCGCCGCTGCGACGGGAACCATTCAGTGGAGCGGCGCAGCTGGAAGATATGAATCGAGCGCTGATTGGTCGCCACTCGCTGCTGTAGCGTTCATATTTCCCGCCAAGCCACCACTCCTGATTGGTCCTGCTGGAAACGGCGACCAATCAGAGGTAGCGCAGCTTGGCGGGGGATTTGAATCCCGCGCCGCTGATTGGTCGAGGATGCAGTGCAGGAGGAGAGATGGGAGGAGCGGGACAGGAGGACCCGCTGACAGGGAAAGATGGAGGATCGGCGGACCAGGAGCGGTGACAGAAGAGAGAAGGAGCGGGGGCAGGAGGACGTGGTGAGAGGAGGAGATTGGAGAGTGGTGACAGGAGGGAAGGACGGGGGAGAGGGACAGGAGGAGAGAGGAAGGAGGAGAGGGGACAGGAGGAGAGTGACAGGAGGAGCAGGGACAGAAGGTGAGACAGAGGAGCGAGGACAGGAGGAGCCGTGACAGGAGGAAAGATGGAGGATCGGGGACAGGAGGAGTGGTGACAGGAAGAGAGATGAAGGAGCGGGGGGGACAGGAGGAGTGGTGAGAGGAGGGATATGGAGGAGTGGGACAGGAGGAGAGAGGACGGGAGAGAGGAAGGAGGAGAGAGGACAGGAGGAGAGAGGACAGGAGGAGAGGGGACAGGAGGAGAGGGGACAGAAGGAGAGGGGACTGGAGGAGAGGGGACAGGAGGAGTGGGGACTGGAGGAGCGGGGTCAGGAGGAGCGGGACAGGAGAGCGGGGACAGGAGGAGCGGGTCAGGAGGAAAGATGGAGAGCAGTGACAAGAGGAGAGATGGAGGAGCGGGGACAGGAAGAGCAGGGACAGGAGGAACGGGGACAAGAGGAGTGGTGACAGGAGCAGTGGTGACAGGAGGAGAGGTAACAGAAGGAGCGATGCATGAGCAGCGAGAGGAGGAGAGACATAGGAGTGGTGACAGGAGGAGCGGGGACAGGAGGAGATATGGAGCAGTGGTGACAGGAGGAGCAGTGAAAGGAGAAGCGGTGACAGGAGGAGCAATTGACGAGCGGTGACAGGAGGAGAGACGCAGGAGCGGGGACAGGAGGAGAGATCGAAGAGCGGTGACAGGAGGAGAGACGGAGGAGGAGCCATGACAGGAGGAGAGATGAAGGAGCCAGGACAGGAGGAGCGGTGACAGAAGGAGAGATGGAGGAGCGGGACAGAAGGAGCGGTGACAGGAGGAGAGATGGAGGAGTGGGGACAGGAAGAGCGGTGACAGGAGGAGAGATGAAGGAGCGGGACAGGAGGAGAGTTGGAGGAGCGGGGACAGGAGGAGCAGGGATGGAGGAGGGGGACAGGAGGAGCGGGGACAGGAGGAGCGGGGACAGGAGGAGCGGGACAGGAGAGAGGGGACAGGAGGAGAGATGGAGGAGCAGGAACAAAGGAGAGACGGAGGATCGGGGACAGGAGGAGAGATGGAGGAGCAGTGACAGGAGGAGCGGTGACAGGAGGAGAGACGGAGGAGCTGGGACAGGAGGAGAGATGGAGGAGCGGAGATAGGAGGAGCGGTGACAGGTGGACAGAAGAGGAGCGGTGACAGGAGGAGTTGTGACAGGAGGAGCTGTGAAGGGAGCTGGACAGGAGGAGTGAGACAGAGGAGCGGTGACAGGAGGCGGTGACAGGCTGAGCGGGGACAGCAGGAGAGACGGAGGAGTGGTGACAGGAGGAGCGGTGTAGTTCACTCACGTTGATTGAACAAGTTCTGTCTGTCACAATATATAAACTACATACATATTCTAGAATACCGGATGCGTTAGAATCGGGCCACCACCTAGTTTTATATATTTATGCTATCAACTGTATACTTTTGAGTAAAATTATTGATACCGACAACACGGTCCAATGTAGCCACCATGCACTCAGACAAAAATATAAATGGTTTAATGAGAAACAAATCCATTCTGAGTGTGCGGCATACATTAAACTTGTTGTAATGGTTGTCAAGGTTACAAGCCCAGGCTTCCTCAGCACATCTGAAGTCCGCATAGCTAGTGAGCGCTGGCCACTCTGAGTGATTTATCATGATGATTGGCTTAGCTGATCCTTAGCTAATAGCAGTACAGACGCAAAGCTGATGGTCGCTATGACAATGAACCACGCTATGAATTTACACACTTAAGTTCTACAAATAATAACAAGAGAATGAAGCAAAAAGCAAAACATTGATCATTTTACACAAAACTCCAAAATGGTCCGGACAAAAGTATTGGCACCCTCAGCCTCATACTTGGTTGCACAACCTTTAGCCAAAATAACTGCGATCAACCACTTCTGGTAACCATCAATGAGTTTCTTACAATGCTCTGCTGGAATTTTAGACCATTCTTCTTTGGCAAACTGCTCCAGGTCCCTGATATTTGAAGGGTGCCTTCTCTCTTATGTGTTTTTTCATTTAAGACAGATTAAATAAAGATAATAATACCAAAGAATTTGTGATTGCAATCATTTTCAGGAAGAAACTGAGTATTATCTGACAGAATTGCAGGGGTGTCAATACTTTTGGCCACAACTGTATGTATGTATGTATGTATTTATGTATGTATGTATGTATATATATTGTGAGATAGCGTACTCCTGGGGGTTCGCTTGACAGCGTAAAATGACACCAGAACATGTTTTGACCATAAGAACATTAAGGAGCAGTTTGTTAAGCTCAAACTCCTCATTACCTGTAAAATACATATATTACACTCACATCACATAACATTATAAATAACATCACATTACATTACATCCATCAACACTTATATTGTACATATCCTTTCTCCTGGGTAACCTCAATGTACCGTTACCCAACACAAAGTACACGGGTCAGTTGCCGTCTCACAGGGTTTCGGTTGCCGCCAGTACACCCGGTTACTGCCCGAATGCCAGGCCCTTCCTTGGCCCAGTGGCCTTGGGAGTCCGGTCCCTTCCCACAGGCTGCTAACTGTTCCCAGCCTCTACACAGCGCTCCGGTTGCTCCGAACCAGGCCTCGACCAAGGTTTAGTCACCAGAGCTCCAGGGCAAGACAGGCCCCCAAGAACTCCTTGGCACGTGTCTCCAGGTCGCCAACCGCTTCCAAGTCTGCCATCACCAGACCAGACCTCCAGGCAAGCGGCTGCACCTAACACGCCCTCGCGAGCCCCTCCAGAGTCAGCCTGACTTCCCAACTCCCGGTACTCTATTAACCCCTGTCGTCTGGCCTCATGGCTCCATTCTCACAGGACCTCCACCTCCCAGCAGCTTCTGCTCTGTTTCCATTCATCCACGGACCGAACGACCCCACATCATACATGGCCCTTTTCCTTAAGCCACCACATATACTTCCACTGTCCCTCATGGACTTCTATGGACATCAGTTGTCAGGCCCAGACCACACACACCAGCACAGTGCAGCATGGACTTCAGCCCTCTAGGCCCAGGCCAGGTTGTGAGCCACCTGAGCTTCAGGTCAGTCAAAGCATCCCCCAAGGTCTCCTCACCCTGCCCATGATGCCCAGCTGCCTCCAAGCCTTACCAACACAGGCAGAGATCCCGGATGGCAGTCTCACCACCATGGACAGAGTGAGCCCCCTACAAGTTCAGCCAAGACCCCCCCCATACACCCAGGTGCTCCACTAACCTCTCGGTCTGGCCACAGGCTTCATACGGCTCAGAGGGACCGGCGTCTCCTGGCATGGAGAGCCAGGCATCCTGCCTCATCCCCCTCAAAGGGGACGGGACCTCTCCCTCAGAGGATCATGTCTGGTGTCTCTGGTCTCTGTTGTGTCTGTCTCTCATCTGGTCTCTGCAGTCTGAACTCCCCTGCAGTCTGATCTGATCTGCAGTCTGTCATCTCCTCTCAGACTGATCTCTGCAGTTTGTCGTCTCTGACCAATCCAATCTCACAGACACCTGGCTAGCTCTTTATCGTGGCTGCCACATCCATACTGACACACCCACCCGGGCTACTATGCAATCAGCAGACCTTGGCACTCACTTTCAGCTGTCAACTCCCTGTGTTCCGGGCAGGTTTAACACAGCACATCCACAGTAAAACCAGATACATGTGAACAGAGGCATATACCGACCACCCGTGTGATGCACCCGGCCATGGGGCGCATCACCACAAAATATATATATATATATATATATATATATATATATATCACAGCATTGTTCAAGCTTGTATTTAATTTTACATTGCTTTAATTTCACTGGTAGTGATGTGCCTGCTAACCCCTATTTGAGATGGGCAAGAAGCCATTACTGTATTGGACCCGTTGAAGCGCTAACAGCTCGAAACGGTTAGCCATTGTCCGGATCTGCACCCTCTCCCTCCTTCCACTTGTAACCCTGTGATGGAATAAGAGCGCCATAGCAACTTCTGGTGAGTGCCGGTCCTTCTTTATACAAATTTATGGACTTATGCTTGAGCTGAGCATCACCAGTTTAACAGGTCGCAGCCCACAGCCTGTGTGGTTATCAGCCCAGATAAAAGGCAGACCAGTGCCCAAATTCTCTCTACTTATATGTGTAAATCAAAAACAGCCCATCCATTTTAGCATCTATCATGTAGTGGGCTGTTTCCAGGTTACTCCAACAGCCACTCACAGTCAACCATCTCACTAGGGCAGTGTCTATGATTGTCTATTACGCCCCTCACTCTTTGCCTGATGTCATAGTAGTGTAGAAATAAATAAATTATTTAAAAAAAATTATATAGACCTATGCTGTATTTTTGATTCTCAGCACAGATAAAGTGGAAAGCTACGGGCTGTTGGGCTTTACCTTTGCTGTCAATCAAAATACAGGGAAGCCAATTATTTTTTTAAATGATTTAAATAAATAATAAAATAAAATGTGGACTTCATCTAATTTTTTATTGCAAGTATTAGCAACGCGTTAATCAGCGTGATGTCCACAGCAAATGTGGCACCCCATGGGTTAATGTGCCACAATAACATCACATGGGTTCTCTCCCCCACTACACACTGACAAACACTAGCACCTCTGGGCCAAGAGGGGGAGCACAACCTGCTTCCTTATATACTCTTGCTCATGAGGGAGAGCTCAGTTCAGTTCCTGGAGAACTGAGAAGAGAACAGCTCAGTTCAGCTTGGAGCAGGGCTGTGAAGAGCACGAGTTAGTGCAGAACTTAATCAAATAAAGAAGAAATGGAGCCGCACTCAAGGCTTCTGGCAGTGGATATTTATTCAGTCTTCATACGACAGGTTGTGCACAGCGGGTGGGGTGACGGGGGGTACTACATCGTTTCGTGCCCTGTCTTGGAGCTTCAGCAGGTACAATTGTACCTGCTGAAGCGCCAAGACAGGTCGCGAAACGATGTAGTACCCCCGTCCTCCCACCCGCTGTGCACAACCTGTCGTATGAAGACTGAATAAATATCCACTGCCAGAAGCCTTGAGTGCGGCTCCATTTCTTCTTTATTTGATTGAATACGCTGTGACGCACCTGCTGGCAGCAAGCACCGAGACGAGGCAAGGGATACAACAGGAAGCTCATCCTCCACCCCTCCAGGTCGTGAATTCATGATCCGCTAACGCTGCAGTGAGATCCCCAAAGAAAAAGGGGAACGCTGGAAAGGTTGGTGCTGGCCCAGACCTCTCTTCAAAACGTTAGTGCAGAACTTAGTACAGACCTAGTGAGGGTCGGAGGAACAGGAGAACTACAGACAGAGAAACACGTCTGGGAGCTGGAGTGATACCTTCACTTGCCCCAGAAGAACGCACAGAAACGGACACCGGATCCGGTACTGTGTCTGGCACCCACAGCACAGTGAATCCCGGAACAGTGGGATCTCTAGATGCCCCTAGTACCAGAGCAAAGCAACATGGAGAAGTCAGCACAGCACAGAGGACTCAAGTTGCCTAGCCAAGTGGTACCAGCAGAATACAGAGAGAGAGACGTAAGGAATCCCAGCAGCTCAGCTAATAGCAGCAGCCAGGACACACACACAGTGCAGCATAAGGATGCTGACGACCCCGGACAGGGTGGGAAGAGAGCTCAGCCCCATTACAGACTCCGTGGACTATAATCTGCAGTAACATCAGTAGTAAAGCTTTGGAAAACAGCAAAACTGTGAGTCTGTGTATTGATTGCGACCTTTGCTCCAGATTCAGCACAGAGAGCTTCCCCCTGCTACAAGCCTGTCAGCTCTGCAGCCTCAGGAGAGAAGGAGAAGTGCACCAGTGTCTACCAAATGTGAGTGTGTGTCCTTTAACCCCATCTCCACCATCTATAACCCCAATAGACTTTAACCCTTACTGCCCCGGGGGATACAGTTCTTCCCACTGGAACTACACCATCTGCACTGCCATCACATCACCCCCGGAGGTTCTGCGGCAGCAGCCCCATCACTGGCCGCACCAAGTGGGTGGCGTCACCCGTGACAAATCCCCTTGTAAATATTCCCCATCTTATTGTGCGGGCCCAGGGACACGGTCCGGACCAAGCCACCCGTGACTTCCCCGGCACCGACCGGTCCGGTACCGAGTACACCCGTCCCGTGGGGGCTCCACACAAGCAACAGAGAATGTTCATTTAGGCTGGGGTCACAGTACCATTTTTCACATGCATTTTTGGAGACCTGCGTTTTCAAAAACGCATGTAAAAAACGCACCCATAGGCCCCCATGTTAAAAAACGCATGCCCTAATAGCCAAAAAGCATGTGTGACTGTCCCATGCGTTTTTGGAGCATATCCAAAAACGCATGCGTTTTTGTAGAAAACGCATGCGTTTTTGTAGAAAACGCATGCGTTTTTATAACATGGGTTCCTATGGAAAACGCATGCAAAAACGCATGTACAGTTAGTACCTTTTAGTGCCATTCAAAAACGCATGCGTTTCCCATAGGAGCCCATGTTAAAAAAACGCATGCGTTTCCGGAAAAACGCATGCGTTTTTTTAACATGGGCTCCTATGGGAAACGCATGCGTTTTTGAATGCCACTAAAAGGTACTAACTGTACATGCGTTTTTGCATGCGTTTTCCATAGGAACCCATGTTATAAAAACGCATGCGTTTTCTACAAAAACGCATGCGTTTTTCAAAACGCTCAAAAAAATACTACAAGCACTATTTTTAGGTGCAGATTCAAAAACGCACCCAAAAACGCAGGGAGCCATCACACACCTTACAAAACTCATGCTGACATGAAAAAAAGCATGAGTTTTGTTAAATCACTTAAAAAAACGCATGGCAACTGTGACCCCAGCCTTATTGAGAATTAAGAACATCCAGCTTACAACATGAGAATAGGATCAATTTGGTTTCTGGAAGAGGGAGAGAGAAATCTGCTGTGACCTTCAGCTTCCAGTTCCACACTAGAATGTACACGCTGGGAGCAGGGAGAGGAACATCCTGTCTCTGAATGAAGACCCCCCTTTTTTTTTTTTATTTTGTTGACATCTGAACTATATGCATGCAGACATAAAATCACATCATATTAAATAAACAATAGTTGTTGCTATACATACAGATCAATATGCATTAGGCCAACAGCAAGCCAAGAAAAATCTTTTATTTGAGGACTGCAATTCACACAGGGTTGGGCAGAATGCTTGGACCTCCCAAGTATGAGAATTTCAGCCCCAAGCTGTCTAGCTGTATTTGTCTGGCAACCAAAACCAAATGGTGACGCTCCACATAATTTTTTTTTGCAATATTTCAATAAATAATTTAAAAAAAGGCTTAAGTGTATTTTTATTTTCCAGCCAGGTAAAACTAGGGAGCCCATTCCTGCCTGCTGTACCTGGGCTGGTGACCAATGAAACCAGCAGAGCTGCATGTCACATGATGACATCAAGTAACCATTTTATTCCAGCTTTTAGCCTACCTTTATTCTCAGTTACAACAGTGAACGATTGATAAAACAACAGAGCAAAATCTGCATGAAAAAAATCCAGCAAAAATGCTCCAAGAAGACTTAAACGTTTATGGGAAGATCTTTGAAACATGGTGCAGATTTTAGATGTAAAATATCCGCAGCACACATTCTATGTCACCACACAGCCAAAATTGCAGTAAAAAAGCACCATAGCAAAAAATGCATTGCGGTTCTGGTGCTTTTTTGTCAAGAGATGCAGATGAACAAAGAGATGCCAAAATTGCACTAAAAGCCACGGCAAACACTGCAGGGTGGTTTTGGTGCATTCTTTGTGCCAGGAGATGCAGATGAACATATTGAGCACAATGCATACAATTTTGTGCCAAAATTGCACTAAATGCATCAAAACCATAGGCAAGGGTCAGACTTGCGTCTGCCCCAGCCATGCATGATTCGCTTGAAAATTAGAAATTTGCAGGCTGAGCGCATAGTGTTACCGGCATGTAATGCTATGCACTGCCTGTTTATAGTATCCCTATGGTTACTGGATTGATCACGCAGCCGCTGGCTCCACTCAGCACTCCCGGATATGCACGTTTGCAGAGTGCACAGGAAAACGCTGCAAACAGCGTTTCCTTTGTGCTCATCAAAAGCACATATCCTGGAGATTTGCGTGGAGCCAGTTTCTGCGGTAAACATCGGGTTGCCATAAGGATCAATAGACAGGCGGTGCACAGCGTTACCTGTTGGTAACGCTATGCGCTCAGCCTGCAAATTTTCAAGTTTGCAGCGCATCCACCAGGCTAGGGCCAGACGCAAGTCTGACCCTAGCCATAGCAAAAACCGTTTTGCAGTTTTGAGGCATTTTTTTGTCAGGAGATGCACATGCACACATTGAACACAATACGTTCAATACTGTGCCAAACGTGCACTAGAAAAACAAATCAGAACCGTGGCAAAAAACGTGTGGTTTTTGTGCTTTTTTTATTGCCAGAAGATACAGATGAACACATTGAACACAATGCATGCAGTTTTGTGCCAAAATTTCACTGAAGGCCACTTCACACACACAGATATCTGTGTCCAACTTCTGAACAGATCTCTGGTTGCAGTGAAATCATGGACACATTGCTCCATTTGTACACAGCCACAAAATGGAGCAATGTGTCCATGATTTCACTGCAACCAGAGATCTGTTCAGAAGTTGGTCACAGATGTTGGTGTGTGTAAAGCGGCCCTGAGAAACAAGTTAAGGCCCCATTCGCAAACTGCTTTTTTTGCTGCATATTTTTACGCACAAGATCAAAAAAAGCCAGGAGTGGAACAATGAGAACCAGGAGTGGCACATTAAGAGGAAAGGTCTAATAGAAACAAGTGCTCCACTTATATGTTTAATCACCCACTCCTGGTTTGTGATGAGCTTGTGCTTAAAAATGCGCAGCAAAAAAAGCAGTGTGTGTGAATGGGGCCTCAAACCATGGCAAAAATGGTGTCACTGTTTGGTGCTTTTTTTGCTAGGAGATCCATAGGTAAACAGATTAAGGTAAAAAAATTAAAAACTTGGTATGCGGCCCTCTTGTCTTGATAATCAGCGCAGATAAAGCTGACAGTTGCGACCTCCTGCCCCAAGCTGTGTGCTTTAGGAAATGGGCCCACACTGTGGGTTTCCCACATATTTTACTGCAATTTTATTGCAAATATGCTGCATATCTGTCACAAATCTGAAGCACAATAAAAGTTAAAAAAGACAGCGCCACAGACCTTTGATATTGAAAAATCATTGTGTCTTTTTATTCATGGTCAAGAGAAGCGACGTTTCGACCACCCAGTGGTCTTTATCAAGCTCAGTTTGTTTTACAATTGACCTCTTTAAATAGTGCTCTACCACACCCATAAAACAATGTTAACCAATCACAAACCACATTCAACAATTAATAGAAAAAACATCAAAATACATTAGAAAATACATCATAAAATTACATACAAAGTGTTACACATGGTTACCTCATTTTTCAAGACAGGTTATACCTTATAACAAGCATTATATCAGAATCCAAAGTTTTGAATCAATACACAGGCACATAAACGGTTAACACGAGTGACCAATCAGTATACGCCAGCCAGTTGTCATGCCAACCTCCATGTACACAAACATAGACGTTACACCTACTGTGGTGATCAGAGAATCCCCAAAATCACTGACATCCCCTACTGTATCATTAAAAGTATTCACAATCCATATATATAACTAATATTAATGACAAACTATCATATAAGAATCTTATCACCAGCGGACTAATACCTTATCTCCCGAACAAGAATATCATTGTCGGGCTCCACCTAACGGTTCACACTGACGTTCATAAGTCGGCGTTTTGCTAATCACCCTGAGTGTACCGGCTGCACGTTAACCTTAGAGGAGATGAGCGCCTGCCCGGTACATTCCCGACCATCAACCAATTACGTAACATCGCACATCGGGAGCCTCTACCAACACAGCCGTAAAATTAAATCTGATAGGCCAATCCGGCGCATGCGCCGTCCCCGCACCTCCACGGACCAATCACGCTCCATAGTCACTCTGTTTACATCACGTGACCACACGTGTACTCATCATCAATTGGCCACTTGTGCCAGTTCAGAATTGTATCAAGACCAATCACTAGGCTTATTATCTCTATTCACATCACATGACCCCACGCAATCTCCTCACCTATTGGCTCAGTGATGTGTCAGCGTCCATAGAGACCAATCACTCTCCCTAACCTCTTAGTATATGTTACCTGCCTATACTTAATCTCAAAATATGATGGTTACTCATATATATTATGGGCATTTACCCCACCGGATGGAACATGAATTACAGGTACTCAACTAGCACCATTCTGAAAACGCCTAGCCTATCATCCCTCATAATTCATTTGAACATTGTGTGATAACCACTCCACTTGGTTACAATCCCCAGTACTAACTCATGGATAATGTAATCACCCCTAGCCTCATGTCTACAATCATACTGTGTAGTACCATGGTTCAAACACAACCATGGAAGACAATTCACATCAACATATAATCATTTGATATTCCGTCTCCCCATGTATACCACCAATATAGAAAATCCTGAAGGTCACAAGTGTAAACCGAACATGTTACCTCATCACAAAGGCAATAAATACTTGACAATAAATATACATCATCAAATAGTGACATAATAACTCCCCCTTTTTTTTTTTTTTTTCCCCGGATGGAATCATAAGTCATGTGTTGACAGTCCATATACATAAATGTCCATGTTAAATTATTATTACTAATTTTCGTTATTAAATATCTAAATCAACAAGTGTATAGACATGACTTATCATAAGAGGAACCCCAACACCTTGTTTATTCGAATAAAGTAAAGCTAAAAGAGAAAAAAATTAAAAACAAAAACAGAGTTATCAACAGCATGTTCCTACAGACCAAATTACTTTAATAGGCAGCTCCTCTGATTATATTCAATATTAAGACCTTTAGGATGTAGTGTGTCCAACTCGAATATCCACTTCCTTTCCTTATCCATAAGGAGGGCCAATCTATCACCCCCTCTCCGTGGCATTGGGACATCGTCTATCACCCTAAATCTCAACTGATTAACCGAATGACCACAATCGTCAAAATGTTTTGGTACCGGCAATTCAACCTTCCGAGTCCTAATTGTACTCTTATGTTTAGAGATACTTTCTTTAATTGCCATAGTGGTCTCTCCCACATAGAAGAGACCACAAGGGCAAGAAATAAGGTATATTACAAAATCACTATTACAAGTGTATCTCTTTTTGATCATGTATTTCTTGCCGGATCTAGAATGGAAAAACATTCTTCCTTTTAACATATTACCACATTGGGCACAACCCAGACATGGGAAATTTCCCAGGCTGGGGATGCTCAATGTCATTTGTAGATCTTTTTTGGAGCTCCCTACATCCGTTTTAACAATCCTATCCCTGATATTACGATTTCTCCTATATGAGATTAGTGGTCGGTTCAAAAATTGTTTAATCTCACGACCTCTACCCAACAATGGCCAGTGTCTACGTATGATACCACTCAATTTACCACTTAGATGGTTATAGTTGGTAACTAATGGGATCCTCTTATTGCTCTTGGTCTTCACTTTAGGAGTCAATAACGTCTCTCTCCTTATTTTCAAGGCCCTCTCCTTATATTGCATCACTGTACCCCTAGGGTACCCTCGACTTAGAAATCTTTTACACATAGTTTCAAGTCTTACATCAATTTTCTCAACATCTGAAACAATTCTTCTTACCCTCAAAAGCTGACTCCAAGGTAAAGATTGGACCATTCTTTGGGGGGTGTTGACTTGTGTATAGAAGGGTACTATTCCTATCGGTCTTCTTGATAAAAAGATCCGTGTGTAGTTTGTTCTCTTTCTTGTATACTAAAGTATCCAAAAATTGTATGTTGTCACGGGAACACTCCATCGTAAACTTCAACTCAGGGAAGATGTTATTTAGGGAGTCAAAAAAGGTGTTTAAGCCCTCCCTATCTCCCTTCCATATGAAAAAGATGTCGTCGATGTAACGTCGCCAACCTCTGACATGCCCCCACATGGGTGAGGTGTACACATGTTCACCCTCCAGGACAGCCATGTAGATCTGAAGCACAGTGATATGCAAGTGTCGAGCCCCAGGCTTTGGGATACTCGGGTATCAGGCTCCTGGGGTAGCGTTGCTGTGTCACGGGGAGTGGTGGCAGCGCCTGATCTTGGGTGACACTTTAAAAAAAGGGAATTATTTACAGGGGAAAAATATACAGTTCACGTGACTCCACCTGTAGTTTCTAGTGATGGGTCACCAGCGCCGCCACAGTCCGCCGGAGGTAGATGGTAGTGCGGCTGAGATGGCAAAGCCCTCTAAAGGCAGGGCTGTTCCTCTGGGGCAGCGTTCCTGCAAGGAAACAAGTTCATGAAGGGAAAATACTCACAGAGGCAAAGTCACTTTCTCCCGGGCACTTTACTGTTAGTAGTAGCAGCATCGGTTACAGTTTACAGTTCAGCAAGATGTTACAAGAACAGGTAGCTTAACGGGTGGCTGCAAGTGGATCCCAGGTAGTGTGGTGGAACCCTTGGTGTACCTTCGTTAACTAACCTGTGTCCGTTCTTCCCCGCTTTGGATTGATCTATACCCAGTGGCTCCGTGTAGGTAGTACCGGGAGTCCCCTCGCTCTTTGGTGAGGAAGCAGGCAGACAGCTCAGATGGCAGGGTGATGTGACTGATGAACAAGCTACAGCAGCTGGTTGCCGACTGCAAAGCTAAACTCTGGCGGGTTCCTAGGGCCCAGTGTTCCCTTGGTGGACTGGAGTATCCACTGGAGTATGGGCGCTCCACTCTAAGGTTCTCCCTTTCTCTATAGGACCCGGACTTCTTTCAGGACCTCCTCAAGGTCCCTTCTTGCCTCCGGTTCAGCTTGAAACTGCCACGGTTTGACCTTCTGTCTCATTCCAGTAAGCTCAATCTTCCTAAAACCTTTCCTCTTGCTCCATCTCCTCCTCCAACTCTTAGTGAAAGACCTCCTTGATCCCCCTAAAGGTGATTATATCCCCTCCCGGGTAGCCTCCCACCCTAAACTAATGTGGGAGTGCTGGGAATGGGTCCCACCCACCATCCTAGGGTCCACCTGCAGCTAGAGCACTTACATCTCTTTTACGGGTGTAGCACCCCTCTGTGACGCCTGCATTTGCGGGGCGCCACACAAGCAAAGTGTATGTAACTGCAGAAGTCCTAAGCTCATGCTGTGTGTTTATCTATGCCGACAATGCTGTAATTTTTATTATGGGAAAATCTGCAGCCTGTCAATTCTTGCAGCATATTTTGGCCCAGTTTTCACCCAAAAACCTCAATGTTAGCTCCTAAATATGCAGCAGACACACAGCAGTGTTCACACAGTGAGTATTTGCTGCTTATTTATGGAGTATATTTTGCACTGATGACATAAGGCTGTGCTGTATTTTGGTCACCAGTAGGGATGGGCGAATCTACTCGCTAGGACTCGTTACTCGGCGAGTAGTAAGGGACTCGCAGGACTCGGTACTCTGCGAGTTTCCCAGTGATTACTCGCACGAGTCCAATGCAAATCAATATCAATCCTAGTTTTGTCAGAAACGCTGACAAAACTAGGATTGCCATTGTTTGCATTAGACTCGGCTACTGTGCCAGTGATAGCAGGGAAATTCGCAAAGTAACTGCTGTTTCTTTGCGAGCCGAGTCCAGCTGTCTGCTCTGTGCAGCTCCAGGGTCCTAGAGCCCGCCTGCTCACAGACATGATGTAGCAGAGCTGAGATTGTTCTCAGTCTGCTCATTCCCTGTGCATAGACATCTATATCTATGCACAGGGGATGTAGCAGAGAGGACATCGCGTTTTGGACTACGTCGGACGGAAGAGGATTTTTTTAATTAAAGATGGAGTCCCTCCTAATGGCTTTTTTTTTTATTTCAAATAAAAATTTTTCTCTGTGTTGTGTTTTTTTAACCCTTTATTGGAGATTCTTAGTGGCTGGGTCAAACGTGGCCTGACATTAAGAATCTCGGGCTTAATACCAGCTTGTATAACAAAGCTGGTATTAACCCCTTTATTACCCAGCGTGCCACTGCCACCAGGGCCGCTGGAAGAGCGGGGTTCAGCGCCAGAGGATGGCGCTTCAATGAACGCGCCATCTTCTGGGGCGGCTGCGGGCTGCAATTTGCAGCGGGGGGTGCCCAGAAAGCTTGGGCATACCTGCGCTGCGGATTCCAGCCCCCAGCTGCTTAGCTGTACCTGGCTAGACATAGAAATTGCACGGAGCCCCACGCATTTTTTTTTATTATTTCATGAATTTCAGAGTCAGAGTCTCAGAGTCAGAGTCTCAGAGTCAGAGTCAGAGTCAGAATCTCAGAATTTCATGAAATAATTTAAAAAAAAATGTGTGGGGCTCCGCGCAATTTCTATGTCTAGCCAGGTACAGCTAAGCAGCTGGGGGCTGGAATCCTCAACGCAGGGATGCCCAAGCTTTCTGGGCACCCCCGCTGCAAATTGCAGCCCGCAGCCGCCCCAGAAGATGGCGCGTTCATTGAAGCGCCATCCTCTGGCGCTGAACCACGCTCTTCCAGCGGCCCTGGTAGCGGTGGCACGCTGGGTAATAAAGAGGTTAGGGCCAGCTTTGTATTATCAGCTGGCCCTAAGCCCGAAATTTATGGCGGTCACGCCAATATTAGACATGACCGCCATGAATTTCTATTAAATTGTTTTAAAAAAAGCACAACACAAAGAAAATGTTTTATTAGAAATAAAAAAAAAAGCCATTAGGGACTCCATCTTTAATTAAAAAAATCCTCTTCCGTCCGACGCAGTCCAAAACGCGATGTCCTCTCTGCTACATCCCCTGTGCATAGATATAGATGTCTATGCACAGGGAGTGAGCAGACTGAGAACAATCTCAGCTCTGCTACATCATCTCTGTGCACAGACATTCATGTCTGTACACAGGGAATGAGCAGACTGAGAACAATCTCAGCTCTGCTACATCAGGCAGCAGGCGGGCTCTAGGACCCTGGAGCTGGCAGCCAGCACACTGAGCAGACAGGATCTTATCTGTGCGAGTTTCCCAGCGATTACAGTTACAAAGTAAACAAACTAGGATTACTTCAGGCTGAAGCTTCCGAGACACATCTGCGATTTGTAAATCTCACACTACTCGCTATTACTCGCTTCCCCATTCATTAACATTGGACTCGCTAGACTCGCAACGAGTAGCGAGTCCTGTGCTCGGACTCGCTAGAGTCAAGCGATTCCAAGTAATTTAGAATTCGCCCATCACTAGTCACCAGCCCAGGTACATCAGGCAGGTATGGGCTGCCACCAACCCCACAACTGTCTACTTTTACCTGGCCTTAATTAAGAACGCATTTTTGTATACTGGAAAATAAGGGTTGTCTGTTTGATTTATTTAAAAGAAAGGATTTTTCTCTGTGATTTATTTCAAATAAAGGTATTTTCTCTGTCTTTTTTTAACTTTTTCCTCACTGGATGGATAATGGGTGGGCCTCATAGAGACCTGACATTATCGATCTGGGTTTACTGACAAGTTGTTAATCATCAGCTGTCATTAACCATTTCTATAACGCAGATGCCACCGCACCAAGGCATCGAGAAGAGCTGGGTAAAGCGCCTGGAATTGGCACTTCTATTGAAAACTCCAATTTCTGGGGCAGCTGGGGGGCTGCCATTCTATAGCCTAGCATATGCAAACAGTATTTGTGGTCAGGGGAGCGCTTTGCACAGAAGAAACAATGGAATAATTAAAGTGAATAATCACTTGTTTATTGTGACAACATACCACTAAGCGTTTCTACAGCGGACTGGCATCTTCCTCAGGTGCAGTCTGCCGTAGAAACGCATAGTGGTATATTGTCACAATAAGGAAGTGATCATTCACTTTAATTATTCCATTGTCTCTTCTGTGCAAAGTGCTCCCATGACCACAAATTCTGTTTGCATGTGCTAAATTCCCCCTTCGGAGCTTGTGGCTGAGCTGCATGTACTGGGAGACCTAACATCAATTAGTTGAAGGACCTGTGGAGACGTCAGGAGTGATGCGGCGGTCACATGACGGGAACCCCCCATGTTATCCGGACCAGGAAATAGAACTAGCCAGGTCTGCTCATGTGTCTAACACAGCTGCGCTTCACACCGACATTGTGCAGTAGTGCACAACAGCAGCAGGTGACACCCCCCTCACCACCCTTCACATCACTTCACTATACCACCAGGTATCATCCATGTGCCTTCTCCTTTCTGTCCTTCTCTCATTCTATAGCCTAGAGGGGGCCAATAACTATGGGCCTTCCTATGCTGAGAATACTAGCCCCCAGCTGCCTGTGTTTTACCTTGGATGGCAATCAAAAATAAGGCGAAGCCCATGTATTTTTTTTAAATAGTTATTTAAATGATTAAAAATATAATATTGGGCTTTCCTGTATTTTTCTTGCCAGCCAAGGTAAAGTCAGGCAGCTCAGGGTGGTGGCCTGTAGCTATCCGCTTTATTAGTGCTAAGAATCAAAAATACAGCAAAGCGCTACATATTTTTTTAATAATTTATTTTTACTGATATTAGTTAATGGTTGAGGGGCACAAGAGCCAATCACAGAAACTTTCACACAGAGTGGGCATCTGTGATTAGCTGTTGGAGTAACCTGGAAACAGCCCATATATTCTAGCATCTACCCTGCATGTTAGATGCTAAAATATATGAGTTGTTTCCAGTTTACTATGACAGCTAATCACAGAAGCCCACTCTCTTTGACAGCTTCTATGATTGGCTGTTACGTCTCTCACCAGTGAATAATCAGGAAGTTAATAAGCAGTCCCGTGAATACAAGCTCAAAGACATGGGTAAGTATGAGCTGATGTTTAATCAATGTTTTCTTTCTTTTTACAGCCCCACAATCATCATTCCATAACTTTCAAATCTGTGTTCAAGGATCTGACTCAAGTTCGAATCATGTTCGGTTCTGAACTGGAACCTTGAAAAAAGTCCAGCGGTGGCTTCACCCATCACTAGTTAGGTGTCTTCCCAGCCATTGGGTCTACTGTTTCCTTTCAAGCTGTAGAAGTTTTTTGAGTTTTTAAGTAATGTTTTAAGCTTCCTGGAGTTTGCAGGTATTTGGTCACCTGTAGGGTGTCAATTTTGAAAACAGTGCCGGTGTGGCAGCAGCAGTGAAGTCCAGGAACCTTACTATATCCTTTAAACCTCTATTTAAGAGAGATAAGTAAGATATAAGATTTTTGTTATTACTATTATTTTTTTTGGGGGGGTTTAGAGCAAACGCTTATTATTGCAGAGGGTCTGCAGTGTGTAAGGCCATCTCTTCTACACTTATGTCATAGCAGTTCATATAAAATAGGATTTATGCATCACATACATGCTCTTATAGGTGTGTTCACACTTTTGAAACACCATACTATGAATATTCCTTTTTGAAGATGTACAATCACTTTATTTAATTTCATTCCATACGTTTACAATACAGATTTTGGGCATGTGCCCAAGTGTGTTATACGTATCATTAAAATTGGACATGTCTGTTCTGGCCGCTAGCCTTATTTAACATTGCCGATGAATTGGTGGCAAGCTGAATAAACTATTTTGTTTTTCCTATTTCTCCTCCAAATAAGTCAGGCTTCAATAACCATTCCACCCAACCATAAGTCCACCTGCTACCTGTGGCATGGGAAATGGGATGTGTAAGCTAGGTGCCATCTGCAGCCCATCCCATGGAAAGATTACTGAGGAACTTGGCAACAAGATGGGCAAACAATAAAATCCTGCAAGTAACCGTGTCCTGGAGCTGGAAGAGGCTTGACCCTGTGCAACTAGTTTGTCTAACTAATGAAGGAAATACTTTTTAGGGTACCTTTACACGCCGCTACAGCAGGGTGGAAACAACCGGGTTTATGAGACAAATGTATCTTGCACCGTCAAATCAACCCGAGGTAGCGGCGTGTAAAGGCGGTTGTTGCCACCCGTCACTTGCGGCACCTGTTTCAGAGCAGTGCTCTAAAACAGGTTGATTTCAACCCGATGGTAACGGCGTGTAAATATGGTAGGGTAAGGTTTATTCGTCACCTAGATAACTCCCCGGGGCGTGACACAACCTCCGGGAAACCACCCCCCTTCAGCGATCATTGTGGAAACTCCTGCATTGCGATTGGTTGTCGCGGCATGAGGCGGCATATTTAAGGAGCTGCCCAGTCACACTACACAATTGCTCGAGCGTCATGTATTAGTCAGCCTCCTGCACTGGCTGGCCAATCATGATGCTATTGCTTTGTCCTATCAGCGTACGAACGTCTTGTAATCCACAATTCTGGCACGCCTATGTGTTTGTCCCTGCTGCATCAGGTCCTCCCATATTACCTTCTGTCGCGGCGTGTAAATGAGGGACGGTGCTCTACAGAAGGTAACTTTAGGCACCCGGCAGTGCATCCAGAGATAGATTCAACCTTCTGTAGAGCACCTTGTAGCGGGTGTAAAGGCGGTATCGGGTACCGTTTGTAACCGTTGGTGTGTGCTCGTGCACGTGAAGCACCCGGTTGTTTCCACCTTGTTGTAGCGGCGTGTAAAGGTACCTTTATAGAGGGAAGTGTTGCAGCAAACATGTACAGCATCCGGTAAAATATACAGATTTTCTTTATTTTCTTCAAGAATAAAAATTGCACATACAGAAAAACCCACACCAATTGCTCCTGCTTAATGTTTGCAAACATCGGAATTAAAAAATTGAAAATAGTAGCTCAGCCAGATAATAATGTGGGAGGTGAAGGTGAAACACAACAGACCGCCTAAACTAGAGCCAGGAACTTACTTGTTTTTCCAGGCACTTTGCAATTTTACCTATTTAATAAGATGAGACAATACCTTTAATACCATTTTATTGCTTCTTACTACAATGCGCTCTATGCTTTTTGCTCTCCAGCTTGCAGTGTGTAATAAGCAATCTTTTTCAATCCTCATCTAGCAATCCCAGTTGCTGCCTTTTTACATATAATTTGCTTTGTTGTTTAAAGTTTACTTATAACCATAGCTTTCACTGCTCTCATGCACCTCTCCTAGTAAATGAAAATTATGTAAATCCCACAGCCATCTGTTCTTTCCTGCAGTTGCTGTTGCTTTGTTTGTACACTTTATTTTTCATAAATTTGGCCTTCCCTTTATCTTACATGCCTGTGTTTCTTACATTGGTCCCAAAAGAGATAGAATTTAATTTAGCTTAATTTAAGGGGATACGCACTTTTAAAGAGATTAAAGGAACCCGTAAACGTACCATCATGTGCATTCAGAATTCATTCAAGAGTTTAGACACTGCAGCTGCGTTGCTGTAAGTTATGTGCACATATGCAAACCAATACTGAAGAACTTATAAATAAAAAGTCTAATGTCTATCGCACATTCACAATTACTGATACTACAGTTCTACAGCTGCTATTCCCAAAGCCAAAGCTCAGCAACCAGACTTTGGATGTGCAGGGCGAGAATTGTTGCCAGGAAATGTTTTTAAGGCTGAAGGCACACTGTGCGAGGGACTCGTGCGAGTGCAAAGCGAGGGTAACTCGCATCGCATTCGGACCAGTGTTGCCCTATCAGGCAGGGCACACTGGTGCGAGTCCCCTGCACCAACTCGCAATGTGAGTCAGAAGCGAGTGCATGCTGCAACTGCATACGATTCTGATGCGCGTGAGCGCAATGCAAGTGTATGGGGCGAGAAACTCTCGGCCCCATACAGCAACGGTGCGAGTGTGCAGCCAAAAACGCTTCAAACTCGCTGGCTGTCAAAGCCGGCAAGTTTGAAATGACCGCTTTGCTGGTACAGTAAGTAATCATCTTGTACCGCTGGGTTAGCGATGCAAGATGATTAATAAGCACCCAGCTGCTGGGCACTAACGTGTATTTTTAGGGGTTAAATTGCATATGCAGCATCTGTGCGGCATATGAGCACAGATGCTGCATATGCAGTATTTAACCCCGGTAATAAAGGGTTAATATGTGGCAAATATGTTGGCACCATGTCTCTAGGGAGTGATCACCCTCATCATTGGTGGTTCAGGGGTTAAATGGCCAAATTTCAGAATTGCCGGCATTTGTCGGCTTTCTGTAATGTACAGTGAAAGCCGGCGGGTCCTGGCTTTCACAGTGCGGTTCCTATGCAATTAGCGTAAGTACATTGCTGGGCAGCGTCCTCAATAAGGAGCTGTCCCAGGTACTTATGCAAATTGCGTTGTGAAGCCGCCGCTCTCAATGGAGCTGAAGATTTCAGCATCACCTCCATGGTCAGAGCACATTGAAACTCCGGCCATGGAGGTGATGCTGAAATCTTCAGCTCCATGGATAGCGGGGCTTCACTACGCAATTTGCGTAATACCTGGGACAGCTCCTCATTGAGGATGCTGCCCAGCAATGTAATTATGCTAATTGCATAGGTATCGCACTGTGACAGCCAGGAGCTGCCGGCTTTCACTGTACATTACAGAAAGCCGACAAATGCCGGCAATTCTGAAATTTTTCCATTTAACCCCTGAACTACCAATGATTTGAGGCACCATGTCTCTAGGGAGTGATCTCCCTAGAGACATGGTGCCAACATATTTGCCACATATTAACCCTTTATTACCGGGGTTCATTACCGCATATGCAGCATTTGTGCTCATATGCTGCACAGATGCTGCATATGCAATTAAACCCCTAAAAATATACAAAAGTGCCCATCAGCTGGGTGCTTATTAATCATTTTGCACCGCTGACACAGCGGTACAAGATAATTACTTACTGTACCAGCAAAACAGGAAATTTAATCTCTGTGGCTTTGACAGCCGCAGATCTTAAATTTCCCAAAAAATGCTGCCCTCAGACCTCCAGGACTGTGGACAGCATCACAATCACGCACCACACATGCACTCACACCTCACAATCGCAGCACACATGCCAGTGTTTATGGATTGCTTTTTTTATTATCTCCTGCATGGGGCCATACTTGAAGGTGAACAAAAACCACTTGTCGGTTTTTTCTTTTTCAAAACATTTTTTAGACCAATAGTTTTTATAAAAAGTTTTTTTTCAAGTGGATTCTACCAATCTTTTTGGATAGCACCGCTGCAGGAAATTTTTTTCCATCTCACTAGCTTGTTTGGACGATATCTCATCATTATTATTTATGCGTTTTAACATTAGGTGTTGGCTGAATAGCAATAATTGTTCAGTGTGTAATGGGCGATTGCTATTGAAGTGGAGGTACGCATTCCCTGCAGTAGGTTTTCTGAAAACCGATATCTGAATTTCTCCATTTTTTATGTCCAATTTGACATCAAGAAACTCTACAGACTGGCCCTCAAAATTTGATGTTAAATCTGTTGTTCCGATTGAGGTACTCAATAAACTCGACAAAAGTTTCATTTGTTCCTTCGCAAGCAATAAAGATATCATCAATATAACGCATATAGGTTTTTATGTGTTTTAAAAATGGATTAGTTACACAGTAAATCATCTCCTCTTCCAGTGTTTCCAGAAAAATATTGGCAAAAGTGCAAGCTACGGAAGTACCCATAATGGTACCCCCGCACTGCATATACCAGGTGTCTGAAAATCTGAAGGCATTGTTTTTGTAATACAAATGAGAGGGAGTCACTCACAAAATTGGCAAAGAATCTGTTAATCTTTTCCAGAGTTTAATACTGTCTGTCTAACTATTTCTACCCCCAAAGTTTGAGGGATGCGGGTATATAGACTTTCGATATCTATTGATGTGAGATTGTAATTCTCTTGCCATGTAATACCATCAATTGATTCAGCAAAATCATTTGTATCTTTTATAAAGCAGGTATTTGTTTCAGAAGTGGTCTCAGCAGCCAATCTACAAATTTTGAGAGAGGCTCTGTTACTTATCCCACCCTTGAAACAATGGGCCAACCAGGGGGATTTGTGTCTGATTTATGGATTTTTGGGAGGTAGTACCAGTGCGGCTTTGAGGGAAATTCTGGCAAAAGCTTCTCTGCTTGTTTTTTTGAAATGATGCCTTGTGACACGCTACTATGAAGGGTTGTGGAGCCCCACGGGACGGGGCACTCGGTGCCGGACCGGGTACTGCTGGGGAATGTCACGGCGGTTCTGGTCCGGACCGTGTCCCGGGCCCGCACAATAAAATAGGGGGTTATTTACAGGGGATTTGTCACTCGTGACGCCACCCACTATATGCGGCCAGTAATGGGGCCGCCGCTGCTGCAGAACCTCCGGGGATGATGGGTTAGCAGCTGGGATGGAAGAGTTCCTGTGGGCAGAACTGGGTTCCCCGGGGCAGTGGTAAAAGTAGTAGTTGTTAAAGTCTATGATGGTAATTGTAGGCTTTGCAGGACTTGGGGATGATGTAAAGATGGCTCCTGACAGGGTTAGGTGGAGAATTGACAGCTTTCCATACCTGAAATCAGACACAGACAACGTAGCAGGGTTCACCCGGGTTTACTTCTCTTATTCTTCTGTCAAAGCAAGCACTGTACAATAGTTCTTTACAGCTTTACTGGATTGAATCCGGTCTACTGAACCCACTGCAGCCAGGATATCTTTCCTAGACTCCTCTGTCCTTCTACGTGTCCTTTCAGGCTATTCCTCTCAGTGTTTTCTCCTCAAGTGGGTTGTGGAGCGGCCGCTCGGTCCCATTTGGTGGCTTTTCCCTTAATTCTTTAAGCGGTAAACCGGGTCCTATCTATGCTGCTGTGCTCCCCAATCTTAGGGTGGGAATATAGATCTGGAATCTGTATTCCCCGTCAGGTTGTCTGGGGCACCGGGTAAATCGTCAGTCCCCTACAGAGCTGACACTCTGCTTTAGCCAAACCACAGGTATCTCTATTTCTCAGAGATTACCGGGTCCCTTTCCTTCCCGTGTAACTTATTGGCATATTCAGGGAAGATTTCCTGTCAGTCAGTTGCTGTCTTTACTACTCCTCTGGACCTGATGGTACTGGTCTTGTCTTGACTGCTCGGCACCTGCCTACTACCTAACCGCTTCCTGTCACTCCCTTATATACCCATCCGTTACCATGGCTACGCTCCATCCACTCATATCTAGCCTATTACCCCTTATCTGCCTAGAGTCCCAGACTCAGGGTTAGGTCCCCATGCAGTGGATATGTGTGCGAGGTGTTTGTTAAACAAACTGTCTACCCTCCTACCTGGCTGCAGTCCTACCTGTGGCCACCCTGGACGCAGGGGCGCCACAGAAACCTTTGTAGTTTTTCTTTAATCTGATTTGTTGGATCTGTTAATATTTTTTAATATATAGACTCATTATGTAGCTGTCTAAAGGCATCATTTAAATAAGCTTCTCTGCTCAGCAGCACTGTACTCACTCCCTTATCTGCTTTTCTGAAGATGGCATCGTCCAAGTCCTTCGTAATCCTCACAGCCTCCCATACTTTTTCTTTAATTTTTTACTTTAATTTGAAAAGACCTCAGAATAGATCAGAGATTTAATTTCTCTGGTCACAAGTTCTTCAAAAAGATCAACATTGTTGCCCAGGGAAATAGGTGGAATAAAGGTGCACTTTGGGCTATCCAGGTAACAGGTCCCTTAATTTGCTTCACAAAACCTGTGATTCCAGTGGAGCTTTGGATTGCGCTGTGAATGAATGACAAAGTGATCCAAAGGGTTAACAGTGGCGATCAGATTGTGGATCTGATCGCCACTGTTAGATACACATCTCAGCTGATGAGTTCAGCTGAGATGTGGGGGGATGCGAGCTCACATCATGAGCTCAAATCAATCGGTGGGAGGTAACCTATGATGCAAATATGCATCATAAGATGTGAAGGGGTTATGATTTGACACAATTGTCCCCCAAAAGAGTTGCCTGGCATTATTTCCCACACTGCAGAAATATCAGAGAGCAGGTTAATGTCTAATTGCCTAGAATTCCCGAGAATTCCCTTCAGCGATGTCATTTTATTTTAATAATAATTTAGAAACATTTGTATGGCAAAGTTGTTTTCCATTTCCAGAGTTGTTGGTTAAGTCTCTCTCTTCGGTAGTGTAAAAGCTCTTTGGTCAGCAGGGTCTTCTCTCCTATAAAGTATAATCCTTAGTATCACGAATGTCCTTCCTCCTTTACCTCCGTCAACATGTATTTTCGGAGAAATTACAAGCTTTCCAGTACACAGGTTTGCACAAATTTATTTGTCGCAAATAGGTTTTTGGGAGGAAAGTATGACAAAGTAGGTGAATTTGAAAAGATTTGATTATCTCTACGGATTTGTTGTATTACTCTATGCATGTAAGGTTTACTTTGTACTAGTTATGTAAAAATCATCCATCCCCTATAAATATCCTTATCACACTGAAAGGGGTTATAAAGAATAGGAAAAACATGTCTACTTTCTACCAGGAAGTGTCATACCTGTCAAAGGGTTATGTCTGGTATTGTAACTTAGATACAATTAAGAGAATAGCATTTCACTGCAGTACCAGGCAAACCTTTTACACTTTAAAGCTTTATTTAGCCATCTTTCTCTGTCTTTACATCCATTACAAACAGACCATCTGATGTGCATCTATTTGTTCTCATCTGCTTGTAAAACTTAAGAAAATAAACCGCCTGAATTATTTTTTATCGAATACCACTTAGCCATTGATTAGTCAAAAATGGATGAACAAGGGATGGAAAAAGAATGTATTGTGTTTTTATTTATTTCTGACAGACTCCAATTGACTTCACTGCCCACGTTTGCTAAAATAGATGAGAATAGGACATGCATTGAATTGCTGAAATGGACACACAGATATGTGAATGGTTCAATGACACTCTATTGGTCAGATTGCTGTCTTAGGCTAGGGTCACACTTTAATAGAGAGTTGCGTTCACCGCATCCAGATCCGGATGCGGTGAATGCAATTAGCTTCAGACACATTTTGCATGCAAAATGTATTGCTGAAGTCGCAATCCGGTAACCGGATTGCTCCGGATGTGTAATCCACAGCAATCCGGTTACCGTACAGTTTGCTCATCCCTGCTGCCGCAGGGATTACTCGCACAGTAACGAGTCGGCCCCCCCTTCCCAGTCCTAAATTAGTACTGGGCTGGGGGGAGCGAGCAGGGACGAAGGAAGGGAGGGGGGAGCAATTCTCCTTACCTCTCTTCCCGCGTCTGCTGTCTGCTCTGTGCTGGGGTCCGGGTCCTGCGGGCTGCGGCAGCTCCAGGGTCCTAGAGCCTGCCTGCTCTCCCTGTGTACAGACATACATGTCTGTGCACAGAGATGATGTAGCAGAGCTGAGATTGTTCTGAAGCCTGCTATCCCTGTGTACAGACATGTATATCTATGCACAGGGATGTAGCAGAGTGGACATCGCGTTTTGGACTACGTCGGACGGAAGAGGAATTTTTTAATTAAAGATGGAGTCCCTAATGGCTTTTTTTTTTTATTTCTAATTAAAAAATTTTTCTCTGTGTTGTGTTTTTTTTAAAACAATTTAATAGAAATTCATGGCGGTCATGTCTAATATTGGCGTGACCGCCATAAATTTCGGGCTTAGGGCCAGCTGATAATAAAAAGCTGGCCCTAACCCCTTTATTACCCAGTGAGCCACCGCACCAAGGCCACTGGAAGAGCGGGTTTCAGCGCCAGAGGATGGCGCTTCAATGAACACGCCATCTTCTGGGGCGGCTGCGGGCTGCAATTTTCAGTGGGGGGTGCCCAGAAAGCTTGGGCCTTCCTACGCTGCGGATTCCAGCCCCCAGCTGTTTAGCTGTACCTGGCTAGACATCGAATTTGTGCGGAGCCCCACGCATTTTTTTTTTAAATATTTCATGAAATTCATGAAATAATAAAAAAAAAGGGCTCCCCTATTTTATTGTGTCTGGCCAGGTACAAATAGGCACCTGGGGGTTGGGGGCAGCCCGTCGCTGCCTGCTGGATCCGGCTGGTTACAGAAATACGGCGAAGCCCACGTCATTTTGTTTCTGAAAAATCAATAAAACAATCCTAAAAAAGGGACTGCATCTATATTAACCCCTCGCCCATGGTCCAGGGGTTAATAAAGATGCAGTCCCTTTTATTTATATTGTTTTATGGATTTGTCAGAAAAAAATTTGACGTGGGCTTTGCCATATTTCTGTAACCAGCCGGATCCAGCAGGCAGCGACGGGTTGCCCACAACCCCAGGTGCCTATTTGTACCTGGCCAGACACAAGAAAATAGCGGAGCCCTTTTTTTTTATTATTTCATGATTTTCCAGCCAGGTTCATTGAAGCGCCATCCTCTGGCGCTGAGCCCCGCTCTTCCAGTGGCCCTGGTGGCAGGTGGCTCACTGGGTAATAAAGAGGTTAGGGCCAGCTTTGTATTATCAGCTGGCCCTAAGCCCGAAATTTATGGCGGTCATGCCAATACTAGACATGACCGCCATGAATTTCCAGTAATCAATATAAAAAAAAAACACAACACAGAGAAAAATAATTTTATTAGAAATAAAACAGAAGACAAATAGGGACTCCATCTTTATTTAAAAAGTCCTCTTCCGTCCGACGTAGTCCAAAACGCAATCTCAGTACTGCTACATCCCTGTGGATGTAGCAGAGCTGAGAACTGACTAAACAATCAGGGTTCAGCTCAGGTCATTATGACCTGAGCTGAACCCTGCTGTCAGCCCGAGTCTCTCTGCTGCCGGAGATTCCCGAGACGGAAGTTAATATATTCACTGCTTTAAAAGAATAACATGGGGAATTGCAGGTTTTTCCTCTGCTGCCAGACTCCTTATAGGGTCCGGCAGCAGAGGAATCGCTGCAATACTCGTTCCCCATTCATTAACATTGGAATCGCTAGACTCGCAACGAGTAGCGAGTCCTGGACTCAGACTCGTAGGAGTCTAGCGATTCCGAGTAGTTTAGGATTCGCCCATCCCTAGGCTGGATGTGTAAACGTGGGCTAAGATAACAAACATAATAAATCAAAGTAGATCAAACATAGTAATAGCAAACATCTAATAAGAAAGAAGTAATCCAAAAAAATATAAAAAAATTGCATGTTTTCACTAAGACTTGGAGGTCACTAATTGTTAACCAATTCACCACGGGGCGATTTTCCATGTTTTGACCTTTCCCTTCCCTTCTTCCAAGAGCCATAACTTTTTAATTTTCTGTCCATATAGACCTATAAGAGGTTGTTTTTTTGTTGTTCCTTTTAGTCAAATCCTTTATTTTACCACATTATGTTCTTGAAAATGGAAAAAAAAAATTCCAAGAGCAGTGAAATTGCTAATAAAGTGGAATTACATGTTTGCTTGGTGGGTTTCTATTTACTATGAAAAAGAATTACACATTTACTGCCATTTTCTGCAACCCGTAGCGTTCTCATTTTTCGGGATCTGGGGCTGTGTGACAATTTATTTTTTACTTCTTGAGCTGACGTTTCTAATGACACCATTTTGGGGTAGATGTGATGTTTCGATCGTCCATTATTGCATTTTGTTGCAGTGACCAAAAAATGTAATTTTAGCATTTGGACTTTTTTTTCCATTACGCAATTTACAGATCTGATTAACCAATTTAATATCGGGTATTTCTGAATGTGGCGATACCAAATATGGGTATTTTTTTCTTTTTTTAATAGTTTTATTTTCAGTGGGGCAGGTGATTTGAATTCATGTCTTTTTCATACTTTTTAAAACTTTTGTTTAAACTTTTCCATTATTTTACAGGGCCCCTTAGGGCATATCAGCACTGTGCACTCCAATTGAATGTGCTATGGCCCAAATGACCACTTTCCACAGGCGATCCAGCTCAGGGATTCAGTGGTTCATGACAGCTTCTAGAGCCATTAGGTGACCCCAGACTGTCATAGCAACATATCAAAGCCCCATGATCGCTTTGATGCTTTGGATCACTCCGTCTGTGATTGACAGCGTGATCCAAAGGGTTAGTGCCAATCGGATCACTGATCTGATCGGTGCTGTTAACTGCATATGTCAGCTGATTAGATCAGTGACATATGTGGTGGATAATGCGAGCTCAACGCATGAGCTTGCATCAGAGGGAGGTATCCAAGGGTTTACTATTATACCCTTGGTAATGACGGGGTTAAAGAAATAGAAAATATGTGACTTGGGTTTACACCAGCTGTACACAAGAATGTCTCAATAAGGGTGCTTTCACATCTGCGTTTTTCGTAATTCGCGGCAGATGCGGTGAAAAAACCGCATCTGCCGCGTTTACCGCATAACCGTTCCACTTGCGGCGCGGTTGCGGTTTTTTCTATGCAATGTATAGGGGGACTTGCGGCAGATGCGGCAAGTGCGGTTTTGCACTTGCGGCAGGTGCGGCCGCGAAAAAAACCGCAGTAAGCCGCGGTTTTTTTCGCGGCCGCACCTGCCGCAAGTGCAAAACCGCACTTGCCGCATCTGCCGCAAGTCCCCCTATACATTGCATAGAAAAAACCGCAACCGCGCCGCAAGTGGAACGGTTATGCGGTAAACGCGGCAGATGCGGTTTTTTCACCGCATCTGCCGCGAATTACGAAAAACGCAGATGTGAAAGCACCCTAATATGAAAACAGGGATTCAAACTGGAACATAGAACTGGTACTACTGTCTTTTTAAATGCATTAGCCCACTGTGTATATGGCTGTACACAAGGTTCATACATTCTAGGTAAGGCCTTCACCATATCTTGTAGACAGTAAGTCAGGCACATATTTTAAGAAATGTTTTTCTTGTGTATTTTGCTTTTTTTGGTTTTACTTTTTCAGCTTTGGGATTTGGTCAAACACTGTTTTTTAAGGTTGTGATAGATCAGCGCAGTGTGATAAAAGTTGGATCAATACACTTAAAGGGAACCAACCACCCCCAATGACCCCCCCGGACTATTAATATCAGTCCCTACACACAGCACATACATGTGCTGCACTGTTTTTTGCTAAATAAACTGTTTTTTAAAACTAAAGATAATGATTTTTAAAGTTTAAAACGGAACGACGGTTGGGCGGGACTTATCTGTGGAAACCGCCGAGATCTGATGTCAATCATCTTCCCTGTCTCCCCTCGCAGCATTGAAGTTCAGCCCTTTGTGCAGCGTCACAGCCCTGTGCACGGGCTCGCATGCCCGTGCACACGTCATCATCTACAGCCGGGAAGCGAGCGCGCGCTCTGTCTTCCTGCGCTCGGCTATGGAAGTCAGAGCGCGCGCTCGCTTCCCGGCTGTAGATGATGACGTGTGCACGGGCATGCGAGCCCGTGCACAGGGCTGTGACGCTGCACAAAGGGCTGGCCATAACTGCTGCGAGGGGACACAGGGAAGATGATTGGCATCACATCTCGTCGTTTTCCACAGATAAGTCCCGCCCAACCGTCGTTCCGTTTTAAACTTTAAAAATCATTATCTTTAGTTTTAAAAAACAGTTTATTTAGCAAAAAACAGTGCAGCACATGTATGTGCTGTGTGTAGGCACTGATATTAATAGTCCGGGGGGGTCATTGGGGGTGGTTGGTTCCCTTTAATTTGAAAGCATATTGCATTCTCTGTCCAATGTTCCACTCTATTAAAAGCAGGCAGTAACGCCAATACTTGCTTCTCTCAGAAACGTACACAAAGTAGCTACCTTTATATTAATAGAATTACATTTTGTTGTTTTCCTTGTCAGTATTTTTATATAAGTTTACATTTCAGTAAAACTTGGAAATGTCTTGGAAAGCATAAAAAGTTTGGTTTCTATAGTTTCAAGAGATGAATGATATGGTACATGCATTTTGTTCATTTTTCACATTCATTTCAAATGAGCTGTGCAGATGTTTAAATTTATCATCATATATTGGATATTACATTGATTAATCGCAGTCTAAATCCAGCTTCAAATATTCATGCTTTGGGGTCCAAGTACTGACCACAGGTTTCCTTACCGGACCTCGTTGGCCACGTATAGGTCTATAAGGCTGTTCATTTCGAGTCAGGAGACCCAAAGCCAGTCCGTGCAAAATACAGATGTGTGAATCTGGCCTACTAATGTTGTATGCAGAAATACATTTAACCACTTAAAGGAAGGTTCCAATCATTAAAATGTATTTATAAAAGACGCATGAGAGATTGAAACATGTTGAAAAAAGTAAAAACCAAGGTGATCCTCTACAAGTCCTGTTTCAGCGCTTATGTGGCGCTCCTGCGGCTTGGCTGCCACAAATTATATTTCTTCAACAACTATTGTAATGCCATGTCTGAAGAGAATTTGAGCTCCCTCTGCTAGAATTCTGAAGCAGTCACACACTGCCTGAACTCTTATTAGAAGACTGAGCACTGGATGTCTTATTTGGGCGTGCGACTCACTCCCTGGTGAGTGGAACTTTCCTGGGCACCAGTAGTACAGAGAGTCAGAGAATTGCTAGAAGGCACAACTACCTACAGGGCTCATACTACCAGCCTGGAAGGAGGTAACCCACAGAAACTAAGAGGGAGTACTGGAGGGCATCTTGCACCAAGAAACCTAAGAACTATAGAAGTTAGCATGAAGGTCATATTTCTCACCTAGTAGAGCAGACTACAGTTCTCCTCAGACTTACCAGACCACTTTCCTGACGGTGGTTGTATTACCCTAGACACTGTGCAAGAATTTCAGTGAAAGGTAAAGCAAAAGCCTGTTTACTGCAGGTCATTTCTCTGCTACCCTGCGCCACTGCTATCACCTCATCATCATCATCCCCTGGGAGATAGCCCTAGTTTGGAAGGGTTTAACAACTGCAGTGCCACTCCATCTTTATCCTAAAGATCACCTACAGTGCCAGTCATATCTGTCTGATTGTCTCAACTTGTGGGAGACTAAAAGAGAGAGAAGAGAAAGCACACATAGGGTCTTATCAGTGAGGAGGATATGGGAGGTGCAGTGATTGTTGCACTAACCTGTTAGGGTTGTGCCAGTCACAACACCTTATTGGTGGTCACGGCTGAAGCACTCCACCCAAGAGTTGGTGATGACGTAACAAATAAACAGGAGCGGTAAACCATGCGCTGTCTCATTCAATCCAAGGAACCAGGGTCCAGGACGTAAGTGGATAAGAGACATAGAATACAAAATTATTTCTTACTCGTTTCGTGGGTCAGCTGTCCATTTCTTCAGTTCTTCAAATGTAGAATTACAGGCATGTAAAAAAAACACTCTATAAAAAGGAAGTGGACAATAGTGCTGTAACCTGTTGAAGCGCCGTCAGAAGGTCCGAAACGGTTCGTCATTCTGAGGACCCCCCATCCTCCCCCCGCATCCCCATTGGGTAACCTGTGTAACTGCCATAATATGAAAGAAATAAAGTAAGTTGAACTCCATGGACCGATGAGTGCTGCTGCTTCTTTGATTGCTATGACTACTGGAGGAAACCTCGTGACCAGAAGTGCACCATAGAATACAGGAGGAAGTCGGCATCAAGAGCCGACGGGCAGTCCGGGAAAAGTCTGTACAAGTCTCCTATGAGCGGTTTGGTACCCCCAAAAAAGAAAAGGGTTAAAGGATCACGGCGGTGCTCGGCTCTTAGATAAAGTAAGCATAAATACATAAACACTATAACAATCGGTTAAAACAATTTACATTAACCACATCTAATTTTTCATTAGATCCAAAAAGATATATACATATATATATATATATATACTAGCTGTAGTACCCGGCTACGCCAGGGCTAATAAATAACTGGTGTTAGCTATAACAAAATAGAATTTGAATATGTCATATTAATGACCTGTAAGAAAATAGAAACTGAGCTGTGATTGATTGCTACAGGCAGCCTAATAAATCTACAGCCAAAAGTAAACCCTCCCCCTGACCGGGCAGTATATGTTACCTCACACATACACATAATAGACAGCTCATGTGACTGACATCTGCCTTAATTCCCTATATGGCACATGTGTTGCACATTGGCTTTTTTTAATCAGATGTTTATGTTTGGAAATTAAACATAACACACGTATGAGGTGAGTTGTGTGAGGTGATTTGTGCACATCTGTGTCTGTCTGTGTGTTGTGTGTGTCCCTGGGGTGTGTGTATGTGTGTGTGTGTCCCTGTGGGGGGGGGTCTGTGTGTGTGTGTGTCTCTTTGTGGCATGTGTGTGTGTCGCTGTGGGGTGAGTGCATGTGTCCCTATAGGGTGGCTATGTGTGTGTGTCCCTGTGAGGGGGGGTCTGTGTGGTGTGTGTGTGTCTCTTTGTGGTGTTTGTGTGTCCCTGTGGGGTGAGTGCATATGTCGCTATAGGGTGTGTGTGTGTCCCCTTGGGGGTGTGTGTCTCTGTGTTTTGTGAGTCTCTTTGTTGTGTGTGTGTCTGTTCGGGTGCGTGGTGAGTATCGAATGTTGGGGCTGCAATTTAGTGACTATACACTTGCTGTTACTCTTTGTGTGCATGTGGTGTGTATACATGTCCCCATGCGTGGTGAATATCTCATGTTGGGGCCCCACCTTAGTGACTATATGCTGGTATGTGCTGTTAGTCTTTGGTGCTATCATTAAGCCCCTCTCATTCACAACTGTCAACTGGTAACTGTCACATTTTCCCCATTATGTAGATAGGGGCAAAATTGTTTGGGGAATTGGAATGCGTGGGGTTAAAATTTTGCCTCACAACATAGCCTATGACGCTCCCGGGGTCCAGACGTGTGACTGTGCAAAGTTATGTGGCTATAGCTGACAGCTGTCGATTTTCTTCCAACACTTTTCCATTCACTTTTTCCCCATTATGTAGATAGGGGCAAAATTGTTTGGTGAACTGGAGCGCGCAGGGTTAAAATTTCACCTCACAACGTAGCCTATGACGCTCTCGGGGTCCAGACGTGTGACTGTGCAAAACTTTGTGGCTGTAGTTGCGACGGTGTAGATGCCAATCCCGGATATACATACACACACACATACATACATACATACATACACACATTCAGCTTTATATATTACTAGCTGTAGTACCCAGCAACGCCGGTGCTCGGCTCTTAGATAAAGTAAGTATAAATACATAAACACTATAACAATCGGTTATAACAATTTACATTAACTACGAAGGATTTTTCATTAGATACAAAAAGATATATACATACAGTATATACAGTGTGTATATATATATATATATATATATATATATATATATACTAGCTGTAGTACCTGGCTACGCCCGGGTTAATAAATAACTGATGTTAGCTATAACAAATAGAATTTGAATATGTCATATTAATGACCTGTAAGAAAATAGAAGCTGAGCTGTAATTGATTGCTATAGGCAGCCTAATAAATCTCCAGCCAACAGTAAACCCTCCCCCTGGCCGGGCAGTATATGTTACCTCACACATACACATAATAGACAGCTCGTGTGACTGACATCTGCCTTAATTCCCTATATAATCAAATGTTTATGTTTGGAAATTAAAGATAGCACACGTATGAGGTGAGTTGTGTGAGGTGATTTGTGCATATCTGTGTCTGTGTGGTGTGTGTGTCCCTGCGGTGTGTGTATGTGTGTGTCCCTGTGGGGTGAGTGCATGTGTCCCTATAGGGTGTGTATGTGTGTGTGTCCCAGTGGGGGGGCGTCTGTGTGGTGTGTGTCTCTGTTGTGTGTATCCCTTTGTGGTGTGTGTGTCCCTGTGGGGTGAGTGCATGTGTCCCTATAGAGTGTGTATGTGTGTGTGACCTCTGGGGGGGGGGTCTGTGTGGTGTGTGTGTGTCTCTTTGTGGTGTGTGTGTGTGTGTGTGTCCCTGTGGGGTGAGTGCATGTGTCCCTATAAGGTGGCTATGTGTGTGTGTCCCTGTGCGGGGGGTCTGTGCGGTGTGTGTGTCTGTGTTGTGTGTGTCTCTTTGTTGTGTGTGTGTCTCTGTGGGGTGAGTGCATGTGTCGCTATAGAGTGTGTGTGTGTCCCCTTGGGGGTGTATGTGTGTGTCTCTGTGTTGTGTGTGTCTCTTTGTGGTGTGTGTGTGTTTGTTCGGGTGTGTGGTGAGTATCCAATGTTGGGGCTGCACCTTAGTGACTATACATTAGCTGTTACTTTTTGTGTGCTTGTGGTGTGTATACTTGTCCCCGTGCCTGGTGAATATCTCATGTTGGGGCCCCACCTTAGTGACTATATGCTGGTATATGCTTTTAGTCTTTGGCGCTATCATTAAGCCCTTCTCATTCACAACTGTCAACTGGTAACACGGGGACAAGTATACACACCACAAGCACACAAAGAGTAACAGCTAGTGTATAGTCGCTAAAGTGCTGCCACAACATTGGATACTCACCACGCACCCGAACAAACACACACACACCACAAAGAGACACATACAACACAGAGACACACACACACCCCCCCAAGGGGACACACACACACCCTATAGCGATATATGCACTCACCCCACAGGGACACACACACAACAAAGAGACACACACAACATAGACACACACACCGCACAGACCCCCCGCACAGGGACACACACACATAGCCACCTTATAGGGACACATGCACTCACCCCACAGGGACACACACACACACACCACAAAGAGACACACACACACCACACTGACCCCCCCCCACAGGGTCACACACACATACACACCCTATAGGGACATATTCACTCACCCCACAGGGACACACACACACCACAAAGAGACACACACAAGCACAGAGACACACACACCCCACACAGACACCCCCCCACAGGGACATACACACATACACACCCTAAAGGGACACATGCACTCACCCCACAGGGACACACCCACACAACAAAGAGACACACACAACACAGAGACACACACACCCCACACAGACACCCCCCCCACAGGGACAGACACACATACACACCCTATAGGGACACATGCCCTCACCCCACAGCCCACAGGGACACACAACACAAAACAAGGAGACACACAAAACACATATACACACACACCACACAGACCCCCCCCCACAGGGACACACTCATACACACCGTATAGGTACACATGCACTCACCCCACAGGGACACACACACACACACCATAAAGAGACACACACAACAGAGACACATACCACACAGACCGCCCCCACAGGGACACACCCATACACACACCACAGGGACACACACACCACACAGACAGACAGAGATGTGCACAAATCACCTCACACAACTCGCCTCATACGTGTGCTATCTTTATTTTCCAAACATAAACATCTGATTAAAAACAGCCAATGTGCAACACATGTGCCATATAGGGAATTAAGGCAGATGTCAGTCACATGAGCTGTCTATTATGTGTATGTGTGAGGTAACATATACTGCCTGGCCAGGGGGAGGGTTTACTGTTGGCTGGAGATTTATTAGGCTGCCTATAGCAATCAATCACAGCTCAGCTTCTATTTTCCTATTGGTCATTAATACAACCTATTCCAATTCTATTTTGTTGTAGCTAACAGCAGTTATTTATTAACCCGGGCGTAGCCGGGCACTACAGCTAGTATGTATATATATATAGAGAAAGGGACAGGATCCCGAAACGTTGTCACCATCCACCTGATGGCCGAATAAAGGCGGTTGTTTCACAAAGAAGAGTGCTGCAGTCCTTTATTTTGTATATATATATATATCAATAAAATCTCAGTCACTGAAATTTACAATGACCAAAAAGGATTTTCCATATATGTGGATTAAAAATTCTTTCAAGTCACCATTACAGTTTTAAATAGTTGAATGTCCACTTGAAAGAATTTTAACCGATTGTTATGGTGTTTATATATTGATAGTATGATGTAGCAGCTGGATGTTATAGGAAACCTGTATGGTTCTGTGGAGGGATTTTAATTTGCATGTCATTGCATTTTTTTCATGTTTTGAGACGTACTCATACGTCACCATTGCCCACTTCCTTTTTATAGGGTGATTTTTATACACCTGTTATTTTACATTCTCTGAAGAAATGGGCAGCTGACCCAGGAAACACGTAGGAAATAAAGTTGTATCTCTTACCCACCTTGGCCCTGAACCCTGCTTCCCTGAATTGAATGAGATGGCAGCGCATGGTTTACCGCTCCTATTTCTTTGTTACATGATTATCTCAACTGACATTACAAACTTGTTATTTTTCTTTTTTTTATTTCTCTATTTTATCCCTTTATTTTCAATATGAGTCATTGCCTCAGCTTCTGAGCCCTGCCAACATCATGATATTGCAAATAGAGCTGAGCAGTCTGAGTATCCGACTCTTACCTTTCCCCAGCTGGTCTATGCTACATGTTCTCATCATCAACACATCTGAAATGACCAGAAATGGCTTTAGAAATGACTCAACCTGAGTCAGTGATTGGCTGAACAGGCATTTCTGACCAATTTTAATATATCTAGGAACAAAACGTACAGTACATGGTTCACTAGATAAATTCGAATATTGTCAGGGAGATCAAGAAGGGCGAGTAGAGGTTATTTTAGTGAGTCAGAATTCAAATCTTGCAATGTTCGTATTCGTGTGAATTTATGTTTCAGGAAATTGTAAAGTGGTTCACAGAAAATTAAAAAATTAAACCAAACTCACCACAAACAGCCATTACTGAACATAATGTCATATTATATATGCACCAGCAAGGTGCAGCTGGCCCAGAATGATAGAGGTAGGACCAAAACAGGTGCGAAGTACCGGTGGAGACAACCACTCTCAGCCTACCATATCATGTATTGCCTACAGATGAAGTTTGCATAGGGCACCAGTAACACAGGTACATGTGATGCAAAGTGTCTGTATACAGCCTATTGATCAACCCCATACTATTAGATCAGGAGGGCTGGCCAGCACTATATGTGTGAATCCTACAGGACATACACCATAAAGTGTCTAACTATATGATGCATAGAAAAGATAAAAAAACTAAAATTAAATGTAAAATAATAATTAACCCCTTTACCCCTAGGCGATTTTCCATTTTTCAGTTTTCGTTTTTTCCTCCCTTGTTCCAAGAGCCATAATTTTTCTATCAATATAGACATATGAGGGCTTGTTTTTTGTGGAACAAGTTGTACTTTTAGAAGAAATCATTTATTTTACCATACAGTGTACAGGAAAATAGTAAAAAATTCCAAATGCGATGACCAAAAAACATAATTTTGACGTTTTGACTTGTTTTTTCATTCCACAGTTTACAGATCTGATTAATTGATTTTATTTTTTCATAGATCAGGCATTTCTGAACGCAGCAATACCAAATATGTTTTTTTTTTTACATTTTTTTTACTACTTTTATTTTGAATGAGGCAAGAGGGGGTATTTTGAACTTTTGTGTTTTTTTTTCATATTTTTACAAACTCTATTTATTTATTTATCCTTTATTTTACACGGCCCCAGAGGGCACCACAGTGCTGCACAGTCCATTCGCTTGTGCTGTGTCCCGATGAGCTGCAGAATTTTCATTTTATTAAAATGTTGACAGATATTTTGAACTGAAACTGATGCACCCTGAGCCTGCATAACTGCTTTTATTTATTTTCACGTTGATAGGTGCTGTTTATCCACCATCTGGACTATTCTGTGTTGCAATCTTTCATCAATATTTCTCTGCCATCCACATCCAAGGAGATTACTTACAGAGTCATGAAATGTAAATGTCTTTATTATATTATGCACCATGGACAAAGGAACATCAAGATCTCTAGAGATGGACTTGTAACCTTGAGATTGTTGATATTTCTCAACAATTTTTGCCCTCAAGCCCTTAGTCAGTTTTTGTCTCCTCTTTATGTTCTGCATGCTTTGTGTGGAAACACAACACGAAGATTAAGTCAAATAAGTGATGCACTAGCGCTCTACACTTAATAAAAGGAAAGTTTGGTATAGAAACAGATTTTTATTGAAATTTGGTTAAAAAAATGTCATAGGCTAGGGTCACATATGCGGTTCTATTTTGGAAACCTGATCTGGTTTTGAGCTTTCAAAAAGCTCAAAACCGCATCAGGAAATGCTCCTCATAGGAGCCCATTATAGTAACCGGATTGCTCTTCATGCAATCGGGTTACCGTCTCCAGATCTGCAGCCTGCGCTAAAAATCATGCAGGCTGCAGTTTTCGGAGTGGTTCTGTGACCCGCAATGCGGTAACCAGATTGCTCAGGATGTGTAATCCTGAGCAATGCGGTTACCGTATACTTTGCTCATCCCTGCTCCCGCAGGGATAAGCAAAGTGCTAAATGTGTATTAACACATTAAATAAGAATATTAGCTGTGGGCAACATGTCTCTAGGGGGTGCCCACCCCCCATAGACATGCTGCCCACTCCACTCAGCATGTTAGGGGTTAATAAGGCATTTACAGTAAGCCGGCTATTGTCGGCTTTGTAGAAATGTATGAATGAAGCCGCAGCTCCCCTGACACTAGAGCAAATACTGTACATAATGTACGTATAGTATCAGCCACTGTCCTTGTCCTGTAACCAATAACATTAGGTCTATGGAGGTGCGCTGCCAATAGACCTAATGTTAATGGATAAAGGACCTCGGACAGCGGCAGTTACTATACGTACATTATGTACAGTATCTGCTTTAGTGTCAGGGGAGCCGCAGCTTCATTCATAAATTAGTACAAAGCCGACAATAGCCGGCTTACTGTAAATGCCTTATTAACCCCTAACATGCTGAGTGGAGTGGACAGCATGTCTCTGGGGGGGTGGGTACCCCCTAGAGACATGTTGCCCACAGCTTATATTCTTATTTAATGTTTTAATACACATTTAACCCTTTGTTCATCACGCGGCAGCAGGGATGAACAAAGTATATGGTAACCGCATTGCTCCGGATTACACATCCGGAGCACTCCGGTTACCAGATTGCGGCTGCCACAACACATTTTTCCTACAAAATGTGCGTGAAGGCAATTGTGGGTACCGCCTCCGGATTGGCAAATGTGACCCCAGCCACAGTGACTAGTTAAAAAGAAAAATTGTACAAATGAATATGAGCTGCAAGTGCACAGCAGGGTCTGCATGCACACCTGTCACACCTGTCAAGGCAAAATATGAAAAATAAACACAATAGCACTGAGCTCACTTTATGCTCGTTTAACGTTTTGTTTATACAAGTGAGCGCAGTGTTATTGTAATTAGTCTTTAAAGATTAAGTCAACACGTCCCTTTTTTTCAGTTATTGCCCACATCTGTTATTTAACACATGTGAGTTTGAATGAGCATTACATACTTGAAATAAAGTTGTTTACCAACAATTTTAGAAATGTGCCAATTATGCAATTATGTCCAAATTGCTTTTTTTCTTATTTTGTTGTGTTGTTTCAATATACACAAAGGAAATAAACATGTGTATAACAAAACATGTGTAATTAGAATACTTTTCTTGGAGAAATATTTTTTTTTAACAATTTCATGGGTGCCAACATTTTCAGCCATGACTGCATACAGTAGATAACATTTTTTGAGGATTGTATTTACTAACTTGCAAATGTGTCATAAACAATACCTTGAACTGACACTTAAACGGTATCTGTAAGCAAGCTTTTGCTATGTAATCAGAAGGTAGCATGAGGAAGGTGTTTTGATATTGATCTTAGGGATGTTACACTTATTAGACTGTGAGCTTTTTTTTTAATACAATGAGTGTTTTACCAACAGGAGTTAAACAGTAGTAGATTAGGTGCCCATATAAGACCTGATTCAACCACGTCCCCATCATTAACTAGCAGCTTTCTGTGAATGTACAATGTACACAATGAGCCTGGTGTGGGCAGGGTTATCTTTATCAGCTCTGCTCTGGTGCATCTAGTAAACATAGTGATACATCATTGGACTCAAGATCTATTTTCCTATATTATGCTGCTCTCACCTGAGGTAGCAAAATCCTGGTAAAAAATTCCTTTTAACAGCCATTATTTAAAATGGAACATTATTTTTTACATATGATGCTAACCCAAAAGCAATATTCTATCAATGTAATTAGTATCCACCCAGCTTAGCTACATTTACATTTTGAAACTTTCATTCTTTCACTATTTTGGTCTGTTTTATGTGTTCTGCATTTGACAACTGGTTATATACATGCTCTCTATTGTAGATAATAAGTCAGTGTCTGAAATTTGGTAAACTAGTAGGTCATCTTTCCCAGCTCAGACGTTGGGCATTGTTTCCATCCTCAATTACTGGCTCCCCTTGAGTTACTCCATATTGGGTTTCCATGGTGCCTAATTATCTACTGTTACTTCTCAGTTCCATTCAAGTTCTAGGATTTATTTCCAAGATCAGTCCATTGAGCCACCACACAGTGCTAACCACTGAGTCACCACACAGTGCTAACCTCAGAGCCACCACACAGTTCTAACTACTGAGCCACTGTAAAGTGCTAACCACTGAGTCACCATTCAGTGCTAACATTGAGCCACTACACAGTGCGGACCACTGAGCCACCACACAGTGCGTACCACATAGCCACCGTACAGTGTTAACCTCTGAGCCACTGCACAGTGCAGACCACTGAGATACCACACAGTGCGGACCACTGAGCCACCACACAGTGCTAACCACTGAGCCACCACACAGTGCTAACCTCTGAGCCACCACACAGTGCTAACCACTGAGCCACCACACAGTGCTAACCACTGAGCACCACACATGCTAACCACTGACACCACACAGTGCAAACCACTACCACCATAGAGTGCTAACCATGACCACCACACAGTGCTAACCTCTGAGCCACCACACAGTGCTAACACTGAGCCACCACACAGTGCTAACCACTGACACACACAGTGCAAACCACTGAGCCACCACACTGTGCTAACCACTGAGCCACCACACATGCTAACCTCTAGCCACACACATGCTAACCACTGAGCCACCACACAGTTCGACCATGAGCCACCACACAGTGCTAATCACTGAGCCACCACACAGTGCTAACACTGACCACCACTGTGCTAACACGGACCACAACAAGTGCTAACCACTGAGCCACCACACAGTGCGGAACCACTGAGCCACCACACATTTGCGACCACTGAGCCACCACACAGTGCTAATCACTGAGCCACCACACAGTGCTAACCACTGAGCCACCACACAGTGCTAACCACTGAGCCACCACACAGTGCTAACACTGAGCCACCACACAGTGCTAACCACTGGAGCTACCACACAGTGCTAACCACTGAGCCACCATAGAGTGCTAACCACTGAGCCACCACACAGTGCTAACCCTGAGCCACCACACAGTGCTAACCACTGAGCCACCACACAGTGCTAACCACTGAGCCACCACACAGTGCAAACATGACACCACACTGGCTAACCATGAGCCACCACACAGTGCTAACCTTAAGCCAACAGTGCTAACACTGAGCCACCACACAGTTCGGACATGACCACCACACTGTGCAACCACGGAGCACAAACAGTGCTAACCACGGACCACCACACAGTGAGGACCACTGAGCCACCACACAGTGCAGACCACTGAGCCACCACACAGTGCTATCACGAGCCCACACATGAACACGAGCCACCACACAGTGCTAACCCTGAGCCACCACACAGTGCTAACCACTGAGCCACCACACAGTGCGGGCACTGAGCACCACCATGCAACCAGAGCACCACCAAGCAACACTGAACACCCAGTGAGGACCACTGAGCCTCCACACAGTGCTAACCACTGAGCCACCACACAGTGCTAAGCCACTGAGCCACCACACAGTGCTAACCACTGAGCCACCACACAAAGCAACCACTGAGCCACAACGGTAACCACTGAGCACCACACAGTGAGGACCACTGACTCACACAGTGCGGACCACTGAGCCGCCTTAACAACTACTATATAATTGTATTCAGAGGTTTTGTGCTGATTATCTTGCTGAACCCAGTTAGTGCCAGTAGTTGTAACATTTACACTGCAGCTTTTTAATTAAGATAGGGCTTCATTTCTAAACAGATTACACCTATGTGGTGAAAAAAATAAAATATTTATCTCTATATGGTTTCATTATTTAACCATATATTTAACTCAGCATGGTGCTAAATAGGTAAAAATATTACTGACGTGTTGCTTTAATTGGCTGTATAAAATAGTTACAATATTTTATTACTTAGTGCTCACGTGTAACTTAATTTCCTTGCTTTGGATTCTATAAAGCTTGATACTTCCCTGGGGTAATTATGTTCTTAACAGCTTATATCACAGTAATTATCATTAAATTTTAGTTGGAGCCATATCTAGTAATAGTGCATTCCCTGTAGGATTATATAAAGAAACATGTAGGTGTACATCATTCTTCATTCTTAGATTTTTCATTTCTCAGTAGAATTTGATCATCTCTAAATCATTGATTAAGTGAATTACAAATATTAATTTCTTTATAATAAGATGTGAATAGATTTTTATGAGATACGGATTGTCTTCTCATGTATTATGTTATGAGAACCATAAAACCTGCAATCCAAGGGAATAAAATTATTAAATGTATGATAATTAATCATCTACAATAGCTGCAAAAAAAAAAAAAATTAAAAAATATTTACCGTATATTTCGCTTTAGAAGACGCACCGGATTATAAAACGTACCCCCAAATTTGGTGAAGGAAAAGAGAAAAAAAAATTTTTTAAAGTTAAATAGGGTCTGTCTTATAATGTCAGTGTCTGTCTTACAATTCATATAGGGTATATGTCCATCATAGCCCCCTCATCCTGGTACATGGACCCTCATCCAGGGATCTAGCTCCCATCCTAGATATAGCCCCCTTAATCTGGATTTAGCCCCATTATATTGGATATAGCCCCCTTGTGCTGGCACACGTCCCTTAGTGATGGCACACGGACCCCAGTGATGGCACATGGCCCCCAGTGATGGCACATGAACCCCAGTGATGACACACATCCCACAGTGATGGCAAATGGCCCCCAGTGACTGCCATAGCCCCCAATGATGGCACATGTTCACCAGTGATGGCACATGTTCACCAGTGATGGCACACGTCCCCCTGTGATGTCCCTTGTTCGCCAGTGATGGCACACGTTCGCCAGTGATGGCACACGTCTCCCAGTGAAGGCATACATCTCCCAGTGATGGCACATGTTCCCCAGTGGTGGAACACGTCCCCTTGTGCTGGATATGGACCCCCCATGCATCTGCCCATACTAAAATAAAAAATGCTTTACTTATCCTCTCCAGCGCTATCCTTCGTGTCTCCCTGCTTGCCACTGCTCTGCATTTCCTGATTCTCAGTGAAGCCGGTCATGTGATCGGCAAAGCAGGGTGACATCATCTCTGTGAGCCTGATCACTTGACCGGCTTCACCGGTAAGCAGGGAAACACGATGACAGCATTGGGGAGGGTAAGTAAAGTGTTTTTTATTTTAGTATGGCCAGCAGCATGGGGGCCATAACCAGAAAAGGGGGGGCATGTGCCATCACGATGGGGTGCAGGCACATGTAATATGTGCTGCTCCCCCAGTCCATCACCTCGGCGTGGTTTCAGCACCGAGGTGATGGACAGCGGGTGCAGTGCATACTATATGAGGATAATGAGCGGGAGTACGTGACTTTCCGCTGCCTCCTGCAGCCTGCACCAGTCCGCCCCAGCCCTTGGACACCGCTCCAGAGCTGCCCCCACCCTCCCCTGCAGTATATAATCCAAACATTCGGATTATAAATTGCACTCCCCACTTTCCCCCAAAATTTGGACGAACAAATGTGGGTCTTATAATCCAAAAAAGACTGTATACTGTATGTTTTAAAAATGCTTTCTATCCTTGCATTTCGTAAACATTTTTTATAGTACCTTCACCTTATCTCCATTTGCATCAAACCATGCAAAACAGGAATAAAAAGACAAAACGGCTGAAACAACATTGTCAGAAGTCTTAAAGTAGACCTACTCATAATTGAACCTTCCTTCCTTCCCTTTTTTATGGGGGCGAGGCTAGTAACAGCAATTTGGACTGGCCTCAGCTTTTTTCTTTTGGAAATATACAGTTGAAACCAGAGGTTTCCATACATTATATAAAAACACACATTTGCATGTTTTTCTCACTATCTGACATGAAAGCAGAATAAACTTTCCCCTTTTTGGTCAATTAGGATTACCATAATTATTAATATTTGCTAAATGCCAGAATAATTTGTGTGAGAGAATGTTTTCAGGCATTTTTATTACTTTTTGTAAAGTCAAAACGTTTACATACACCAAGATTACTATGCTGTTAAACTATTAAGAAGAAGCTATTATGACAAAAGAGTCATAAAAAAGGATGTGTCCTGTGGTCTAATGAATCTAAAATAACTGTTTGGCTATAATGACCATCAATACATTCGGAGGAAAAAGAGAGAAGCTTGGAAGCCTAAGAACACCATCCCAACTAAGATACATGGGGGTGCAGCATCATGGTACGGGGTTGTTTTGCTGCAGGAGGGACTGGTGCACTTCACAAAATGGATGGCATCATAATGAAAAAAAGAATATGTGGCAATATTCAAGCAACATAACATCAGCCAGGAAGTTAAAGCTTGAGCATAAATGGATCTTCCAAATGGACAATGGCTGAAAGCATACTATCAAACTGGTTACACAGTGCCTTGAGAATAATAAAGTCAATATTTTGAAGTGGCCATCACAAAGCCCTGATCTCAATACTATTGAGAATTTATGGGCAAAGCTGAATTTATGGGCAGGTACGAGCAAGGTGACCGATAAACATGCCTTAGTTGCACCAGTTCTGTTAGGAGGAATGGGCCCAAATGTCTACCAACTATTGTGAGAAGCTTGTGGGAGGATATTTAAAACGTTTGACCCAAGTCATACAGTTTAAGGGCAATGGTACCAAATTGTAGTGAAATGTATGGAAACTTTTGACTTTGCGGAAAGTAATAAAAATTCCTTACAACATTCTCTATCTTTCTTATTATTCTGGCAATTGGCAAATATTATGGTAATCCTAACTGACCTAAATAGTCAAAGTTTAATCAGATTTCATGTCAAATAGTGAGAAAAACATGTACATGTGTTTTTTCATATAGTGTATGTAAACTTACGGTTTCAACTGTATTTATTATATGCCGATTTTTTATTTATTTTTCATTTATTTTACACATTTTGCCCTTTTTAAGGTCATAAAAGACCTGAATGGGACATTTTAACAATGACATAACTTTTTAAAATCACATTTTCTCTTTAATCAAGGCTTGTATACATTCCCCCACTTGCAGGTGAAATTTAGCCTTGGATGATTAGTATTATTGACTTGGTCTCCCAGGATCCAGCAGCACATGCTTCTTCTCTTTATCCAGTAAATACATAATCAACCGGGTAGAAACAAAACCACTTACTGCACTGACTACATTCTTTTACAAATTGATTGGCTCATCTTTATTTGAAGAAAATGCAAAGAATGTATAGGAAGTATAGCACCGCCTGATGTTGGAAACACATCTGGCGCAAAACTGTTGAAGCTTTACCACCTGTTCTGATTTCATTAGTTCATTGCTGCTGCTGAAAATATTGAACCAGTTTTCAGCCTCTCAGGTTTCAGCCTTTCAGGTTTGCCTTCTGTTATCATAAACAATGAGACTCCGTGCAGCAGCCTGTGACGAGGCTGAAAGGGCAGGGCTTTACTGAAGGGAGGGGGGGAGAGGAGGCTGACAGGCACATGAACACTGCAGGAGGACAAGCTAGGTAACACCCAGTCGGCAACATTTTTTAAACTTTATAAAGCTATATCTTAGCTTCTACTAAACAGTTTTTTTTAGCAAAAACGATTGCCCCAAATGTGTGTGCTGGGTGTAGGGACACATATTAACAGTCCGGGGGGGGGTCATTTGGGGTGGTTGGTTCCCTTTAAACACAGTTTCCCCTGCCACTATTTCACATGGTGGTTTACATTTCTCCCATTCCCCGAGACTAAACTAAACTCTGCCGGGTAATCAATACAGAGGAGGACAATTTTATATTACAGGAGAATTTATGTAAACTAGAAGCTTGGGCTGATAAATGGCAAATGAGCTTCAATGGGGATAAATGTAAGGTCATGCACTTGGGCAGAGGAAATAAAATGTACAATTGTGTGCTTAATTGTAAAACACTGGGCAAAACTGTCACTGAAAAAGACCTGGGTGTATGGGTAGATGACAAACTCACATTTAGTGCTCAGTGTCAGGCAGCTGCTGTAAAGGCACATAAAATAATGGAATGTATTAAAAGAGGCATAGATGCTCATGAGGAAAATATAATTCTACCTCTATACAAGTCATTATTGCGACCACACTTAGAATACTGTGCACAATTCTGGTCTCCGGTGTATAAGAAAGACATAGCTGAACTAGAGCGGGTGCAGAGAAGAGCAACCAAGGTCATTAGAGGACTAAGGGGTCTGCAATACCAAGACAGGTTATTAAACTTGGGGCTATTTAGTTTGGAAAAACAAAGGCTTAGGTGTGATCTTATAATAATGTATAAATATATGAGGGGACAGTACAGGGACCTTTTTTAATGATCTTTTTACTCTTAGGCCTAAGACTGGGACAAGGGGGCATCCTCTACGTCTGGAGGAAAGAAGGTTTAATCATAATCACAGACGTGGATTCTTTACGGTAAAAGCAGTGAGACTATGGAACTCTCTGCCACATGATGTTGTAATGAGTAAGTCACTACTAACATTTAAGAAGGGCCTGGATGCCTTTCTTGAAAACTATAATATTACCAGTTATACATACTAGATTCTTTGATAGGGCGTTGATCCAGGGAAATAGTCTGATTGCCGTATGTGGAGTCAGGAATTTTTTTCCCCAATGTGGAGCTTAGTGTTGCCTCATGGTTTTTTTTTGCCTTCCTCTGGATCAACATGTTAGGCTATGGGTTGAACTAAATGGACTTAAGGTCTTCCTTCAACCTTAAATACTATGTTACTATATTACTATGTTACCTAGGAACAGACATGGTAGTGGAGTTGGCTGTCTCCTGTCCCCACAATGTACTTTCCAGGTTATTCCCCCAGCTCCTTCACTCTCATTCCCTTCTTTTGAGGTCCACACTATCAGGCTCCTCCATCCCCTCCCCCTCAGAATAGAGGTGGTATACCGCCCCCCAGGGTCACCCACCCAGTTCCTCGACCATTTTTCCGCGTGATTGCCGCACTTCATGTCCTCAGAATCACCAACCCTTATTCTGGGAGACATCAACATCCTCATACAACATCCCATAAACAACCCCATCTCCCCATTTACTATTTTCAAGAACAATCCACACCAACCATCAGTCACTTTTAGCATGGTCACTTAATAGTCTACCATAGTGGTGTGCAGATAGGATATAGTACTAGTAACACTCCATAGACTAATTTTACACAAGTGAAACCACTTAAAGAGTATACGTTACAAAATAACACCTTTATTAATTAAAAGCAGATAGGTACACGTTATATACAATGAGTTTGGTATAGGAGATCCCAAAAAGATACTGCAGGGCCAGTAGTCCCAGTGCAGATATAGAGATAATCCACAATATACAGGTATCACATAGAATTAGTCATCAACAGCCCCCAGAGTGGTAGTCATGATCATAACAGCTCATACATGCATGCATTATCACTCACCCATTGGAAGTTGTGCCTGTGGTGGATCTACTCCTTCTGCCCTGACTCGCCCTGCAGAGCCCCCTACGCGCGTTTCGCAACGCTTGATCACGGGGATGGTTTGGAGAGTGTGGTTTCACGCCATTTATAGCGGCTGAATGGTGCCAAGACGCCGTTCAATGTGGGCGGCACGTCACTTCCGCCGGAACACGTGAAGAGCGTACGCGCGCGAGAGTCCCGGGTACTCTCGCGCATGCGCAGCTTCATTCACGCGATTCCATTAGACGGAGCAACATAGCCTATGCCACACATGTCTCCAGCGGCCATCTTGGTGGAGACCTTTATATACTGCCAATAGATAGGGATATGTTCTCATATATCTTACACTGATGGAAGGACACACCATCTCACTGATCCCTCCTATCCATATTCCGTCCCATACCAGTCCACATACATACTGAACACACTCATACAACACATTACATAAATACAAAAGTGAAGTAAACATAATTAAAGTGAATAAGTGCATAGCAGCATATATGATTGATACATAGTATACATAATTATACATAAGATGATAATAACATTGATTTACATGTGACAAGTTACGACACAGTATAACCTGTGATTTAAGTATGTAAAAACATTGTTTATCTCTATATTCATGTTCATGTCATGGACATGAATTATATTTTAATAAATACTTTCATACCAAAATTGCACAATATCTATGGGATAAAATATAGATGAAGGACCATTTTGATAGCAGTCAGTCCATCATCGTTTTTTTGGAACTTCCAATTGGCACATTATTCACGGTCTCCATGATTAATTCAATCGCTATATCTGACTCCATACATAACGGTCATCAGTTATCCTAGGAAAAACTAAAATACACAGTGATTAAAAACACAGATGGTCGGGACACAAACAGCTCCTATAATGTGTTTGTGGAAAGAAGCAGCCCATAACACAGCAGAACTATGTCCTGTTGAGGAATGGGACAAAACTCAACTTTTCATTAAGTCCTCTTGGGACCATAGTATCAAGTTCGACTATCCACCTGCACTCTAATTGTGCAAGTGATTTAGCCAAATCACCTCCCCGAATGCCCGCCTGCACTTTGTCGATACCCTTTACTACTAGTCCTCTTGGATTACAGTCATGAAAGAATCTAAAATGTCTAGGTATAGTTTTTAAAGTTGAAGTATCCAAGACATCAGCTGCATTCTCAATGTCACGCACGTGTTCACGTACCCTCACACGCAACTGCCTTGTTGTCACATGTAAATCAATGTTATTATCATCTTATGTATAATTATGTATACTATGTATCAATCATATATGCTGCTATGCACTTATTCACTTTAATTATGTTTACTTCACTTTTGTATTTATGTAATGTGTTGTATGAGTGTGTTCAGTATGTATGTGGACTGGTATGGGACGGAATATGGATAGGAGGGATCAGTGAGATGGTGTGTCCTTCCATCAGTGTAAGATATATGAGAACATATCCCTATCTATTGGCAGTATATAAAGGTCTCCACCAAGATGGCCGCTGGAGACATGTGTGGCATAGGCTATGTTGCTCCGTCTAATGGAATCGCGTGAATGAAGCTGCGCATGCGCGAGAGTACCCGGGACTCTCGCGCGCGTTCACTCTTCACGTGTTCCGGCGGAAGTGACGTGCCGCCCACATTGAACGGCGTCTTGGCACCATTCAGCCGCTATAAATGGCGTGAAACCACACTCACCAAACCATCCCCGTGATCAAGCGTTGCGAAGCGCGCGTAGGGGGCTCTGCAGGGCGAGTCAGGGCAGAAGGAGTAGATCCACCACAGGCACAACTTCCAATGGGTGAGTGATAATGCATGCATGTATGAGCTGTTATGATCATGACTACCACTCTGGGGGCTGTTGATGACTAATTCTATGTGATACCTGTATATTGTGGATTATCTCTATATCTGCACTGGGACTACTGGCCCTGCAGTATCTTTTTGGGATCTCCTATACCAAACTCATTGTATATAACATGTACCTATCTGCTTTTAATTAATAAAGGTGTTATTTTGTAACGTATACTCTTTAAGCCATCTCCCCATTTGCATCCCAGCTCCTATCTCTAACCACCTCTCTTGGCCTCTCTCAGCTCTCAACCTCTGAGACACACAAATATGTTTACACCCTTGACCTGGTCTTTGTCCGGATCTGTTCGACCTCCTCCTTTGACAACTCACCTCTTCCTCACTCTGACAACAATATTCTCTCATTCACGCTGACAATACCTTGCCCACTCCAGCACACTCCTACCTATCACACATTCAGAAAACTACAGGCCATTAACTCTTATACACTCACAGACTCTCCACACTCATCACTGTCCCCAATCTACTCCTTCTCCTGTCCAGATCTGGCTGTGACTCACTACAATGACACTCTCAGAAGCATCCTGGGACAAATAGCACCCCTCACCCTCAGAACCTCCAAAAACAGAGTTAAACAGCCTTGGCTAACATCACAAACTCCATTTCTCCAGCGATGCTTCAGGAGTGCTGAACGCCTATGAAGAAAAATCCGCACACTTGAAAACTTCATTCACCATAAATTTATTGTAAGAACTTACAACTCTCTGCCCTTCACCTCACCAAACAAACCTACTTCACCGCCCTGATCTCCTCACTATCCATCAACCCCAAAAAACTTTGACACCTTTCACTCTTTTCTCAGTTCCAAAGTGCAAGCCCCCATCACTGACCTCTGTGCTGAATATCTGGCTTCTTACTTCACTAAGAAAATAGAAAACATCTGTCAGGAAATCGCCTCCAAGCCTCCAAGTGCTGCTAATTCTATTCCCCCCCATATCTTCTCTGGCTCACTCTACACATTTGACCCAGTCACAGAAGAAGTCTCTAGGCTTCTCTCTTCCTCTCGTCCAACAACATGCACCACTGACCTCATTCTCTCACACCTACTCTCTTTTTCCAGTAGTCACCATTCACCTAACAAAGAGCTTCAGTCTTTCCCTCTCTTCTGGCATCTTCCCCTCCTCCTTCAAACACTATCATTACTCCATTATTAAAGAAAACTTCACTTGACCCATCCTTCACTAATAACTACAGACCAGTCTCCAACCTCCCTTTCATCTCTAAACTCTTGGAGCGCCTGGTCTACTCCCATCTCACACATTACCTCTCCAGTTACTCTCTTCTAGATCTATTACAATCTGGCTTCCGCCTCTTACACTCTACAGAAACTGCCCTCATCAATGACCAATGACCTTTTGATGGCAAAATGTAATGATGACCACTCTCTACTTATTCTTCTTGATCTCTCTGCATCTTTTGTCACTGTTGACCACCATTTCCTACTCACTATGCTGCACTCCATCAGCATAAAAAACACCACTCTCTCCTGGTTCCCTTCCTATCTCTGTGACCGCTCTTTCAGTGTATTGTTCGCTGGCTCCACTTTCTCTCTTCTTTACCTCAATATCGGGTTTCCTCTGGGTTCAGTCCTTGGCCCTCTTCTCTGTTCTCTCTACACAGCCCCAATTGGACAGACCATCAGCAGATTTGCCTTTCAGTACCATCTTTATGCTGATCACACACAACTATACACTTCTTCGCCTTACCTTACTCCCGCTGTATTACAGAACACCAATGACTGTCTAAACGCTGTTTCCAACATCATGTCTGTTCTCTATCCAAAACTCAATCTTTCTAAAACTGAACTTCTGCTCTCATCCTCATCTAACCTCTCTAAATCTGACATCTCCCTCTCAGTGTGTGGCACCACGATAACCCCTAGGCAACAGGCTTGCTGTCTGGGTGTTATGTTTGAGACCGATCTTTCTTTCACCTCCTATATACAATTGTGGCGCCCTTATGGGAAGGCGCCACAGGGAGGTACTGCACCCAAACAGAAGGTATAGTGCCTCAGTAGTCATGGATATGGGGTTCTTACAGAGTCTGTCATAAGCACACATACACTAGGTCACCTTAGGATAGGGGACCGTATATTCAGTAGGTCCCAGGCGGTGGAGCCTAGAGTAGAGTGGGAGACTTGAGTGACAGTGAGTGACGGAGTCAGTCAGCGAGAGAGTGAGCAGGAGGACAGACGTCAGGATACTGCGTCTCTGACAGGAGGGCACCTCTTTGGAGAGAGGTGACCCAGATACCGGAGGGGACAAACCAGGACCGGTTGGAACCAGCTGGGGAGTCCGGGGTTGACACTAGCATACTGGATCCGAGGCAGTCAGTCAGTCTATCCCTGACTGCAAACCGACAAGCTGTAGGACTGACATAAGGGAGCCATAGCACCACAAACTGAATCCGTACCTCAATTCAAAATTGGGTCTAGGACACTTTAGGGAAAGGACCGAATTCCGGTGGCGGGAGGATTACTCTTCTGTCGCTTCTGTCCGTACTGGTAAGGAACCGACTGTACCTAACAGTAAAAGACCAGGGGACCGGCGATAGGGCTCTTCAGTGTGGTTAATGAGAGTTAGAGAGGAACCAAGACCCAGAAAGCTATTGCAAAGATACCAACAACAGACTCTGCAGAGATTCCTCAAAATCTGTGGCTACAACTCCGTAAAACTGGACTGCACCGTGTACCTGTTTTCATCTGGTGAGAGTAAAGAACTTCTTGAGCTGATCTAGTGTCTGTACTCCTTTCTCTGCCGCCCGGAGGGCTCCTACAGCATCAATGAGGTGAGGACAAATACTCCCCTCATCTACCCTGCTGCCCTGAGGTAAAGCTCCACCTGTGGGGAGCTGTACTACTCTGAGCTGCACCTCCATCACCTAAGCAGCCGGCCGCAGCACTGGTATCCACGTTACAAGGTACCATAGGTGGTGTCACGTTACCATTTCCCCATCCATCATCATCCCCCATCATTCCCGCCATTGAGGGTCCAGAGCATGGATCCGCGAACCGACCAGCCGTGATCCCCCATCGAAGTAACAACTTGTCCCGGTATCCGAGTACCCCCTACCCTGTCGAATGACTCACAATTTCTTGCCCGCTCTTGCTGCTTACACCTGAAGAACATCTCTAGAACCTTCCCTTTTCTCTCCATGGAAACAACAAAAACCCTCACAGTCATCCTGATCCACGCCCACCTTGATTATTGTAATTCTTTATTAACAGCCCTCCCCCTAACTATGCTTTCCCCTCTTCAGTCCACCCTTAATGCAGCAGCCAGGGTCACCTACCTGGCTAACCATTACTCAGAAGATTCCGCTCTGTGCCAATCACTGCACTGGCTGCCCATGCACTACAAGATCCAATTCAAATTGTTTGTTCTCACTCACAAAGCTCTTCACGGTGCAGCACCTCCCTAGATCTCTTCTCTCATTTCTGTCTATCAAACTACCCATTCTCTTTGTTCTGTTAGCGACTTTAGACTAACATCTGTATTAATCTGAACCTCCTACTCCCGGCTCCAAGACTTCTCCCTAACTGCACCAATTCTCTGGAATGCTCTACCCCGAGAAATTAGGTCTTTCCACAACTTCCATACTTCAGGCGTTCCCTAAAAACACAATTTTTAGAGCAGCCTATCTAGCGCCCTAATCAAAGTCACTTAGACATAGCCTATTTGTGGTGCCCCACTCTGTAGCTGCCACAGAGGGGTACTGCACCCGCAAAAGAGGTGTAGTCACCCTAGCTGCAAGTGGATTTCAGGATGGTAGGTGGAACCCTAAACCCACACCCCACACTAAATCACACAGTGGGAGGGAACCCGGGAGGGTATTTAGTCACCTCCAGGGAGAACTAGACAGGTCTGTGGTCGAGAGTTAGTTAGCCAGGCGGATGGCCTGAGGGAGCAAGGAGGGTCACCTCGGCTGAGGGACCCAGGAACGACAAGGACAGATCCAAGACACAGAGAACGAGTGGGGAATAGAGGAACTTAAGAGAGTTCGCCCCAGGAGAAAGATAGGGTACCGGAGCCCGCACCTGTTGGAACCTTTAAGGCCTGCAGAAAATCCGAAGCACGGGGGTATATCAATATACGGCCCTGATTCTCGAGCGACCAATAGAGGGGACCAGACACAGCCAGGTAATCCGCAGTGTTCAACAGAAGGTTACCCGATGGGAGCAAGAGAAGGAAAGATAGAGAGACAGCTGGAGGTCAGATCTATTTCATAAGGTCAGGCTTCACACAAGCTACTGGGAAGCAGGGAAGAAAAGGAACAAGAAAGGCACACGGTGGGGGTTCCGTCCAGCTACCAGAGATCCGCTTGCAGCCACCCTTAGCCACTTGTCATTTATCATCTTACTGCACTGAGGACTGTAATAACGCTGCTAAAGTTCCAGTAAAGTACCCGGGTGAAGTGACTTTGACTCTGCTACATCTTTTTTCCACAAACTCATTCTTTTCACAGGATTGCTGCCCCGGAGGTCCCAGTCCTGCCTGAGGATGACTAAACCATCTCAGCCGCAATACCACCGACCTCCGGAGGACTGTAGCGGCGCTGATGACATCTCACCAGGTACTGCAGGTGGTGTCACGACAAACTATAAACTTGTACTCAATCCCCTGTATATAAATTCCCCTTTAGAAGTGTCACCCAGGACACGGGATCAGGCGTGGCCGCCATTCCCCGTGACAAAGTTAACCCTCTGCCGCGTGATACCCGAGTACCCCATGCCCTGGGGCTCGACATATTCACTTAACCTGACCCAAAAACATGATAAAAAAAATATATTTGCTTTAAAGAAAATTCACTTAAGGGCCCTTTCACATCAGCGTTTTTTTAAATTTGCGGCAGATGCGGTGAAAAAACCGCATCTGCCGCAATTGCCGCATAACCGATGCACTTGCGGCGCTGTTGCGGTAATCCCCATAGAAAGTATAGGGGGACTTGCGGCAGGTGCGGCAAGTGCGATTTTGCACTTGCGGCAGGTGCGGCAGCGAAAAAAAACGCGGTCAGCCGTGGTTTTTTCCGCTGCCGCACCTGCCGCAAGTGCAAAACCGCACTTGCCGCACCTGCCGCAAGTCCCCTATACTTTCTATGGGGATTACCGCAACCGCGCCGCAAGTGCATAGGTTATGCGGCAGATGCGGTTTTTTCACCGCATCTGCCGCAAATTTCAAAAAACGCTGATGTGAAAGGGCCCTAAGAAATTCAAAGAATTTAGTTTTTTTTTAATTGTAAACAATTTTGTCATTTTTTATAATTCTAATTAGGCTGCTATGGGAAAAATTCACCCAAATACAGTCTTACTAATATTGAATTTCATCAATTTTTGACAAAAGGAATTTTCTGTACATTGTATGGGAAAATTATTACATGTAATAGGATATAATTTTTGTGACAAAATGCACCCATGCTGTGGCAAAGCTTTGGACTGCGGGAGAAAATTAAATGATGTGCTGAAATCTCCTTTTATACATTTTTGTGTTTGAAAAAATGTTGGATTTTGTGCCCAAAACCAAGAAGGGATGGCTTTTTAATATACCTTAATAAATAATATCAGCAAGGTGTATTTCTTTAAGTCAGAGCACAAACAATCTACTTATATAATCCGCAGTTGGGAATTCGGGCGTTGTCACCGAATCCCAACATGCTTTGCGGGACTGCGAGTGATGACGCGCAGCGTCATCACGAGCCGCAGACCCGCACTACTGTAAAAAAAAAAAAAAAAAAAGTTAATGCCCACCTCTCCCCGAGCCCCCGCCGTCTCCTGCCGTCTTCCTCCAAGCTTCCGGTGGCTGCCGCAGGCTCCGAGTGTCTGCAGAGCTGTTGTAGTGCAGTCAAGGACCTGTGGTGATGTCACAGTCACGTGACACCAGGTTACTCCAGGTCCTGAACTGCACTACAACAGCTCTGCAGACACTGGGAGCCTGCGGCAGCCACCGGAAGCTTGGAGGAAGACGGCAGGAGACGGCGGGGGCTCGGGGAGAGGTGAGCATTAACTTTTTTTTTTTTTTAACCCCTGCCTTCCTGTTTGGAGACCTTTTACTGTACTGAGCATGTTCAGTACAGTAAATGTCTTCTCCAGCCTCACAGCCTCCCCATCCTCACTGCCTCCTCCAGCCTCAGTCTCCTCCAGCATCACAGCCTCCTCCAGCCTCACAGCCTCCTACAGCCTCCTCCAGCCTCACAGCCTCCCAATCCTCACAGCCTCCTACAGCCTCACACCTCCTCCAGCCTCACAGCCTCCCCATCCTCACAGCCTCCTCCAGCCTCACAGCCTCCTCCAGCCTCACAGCCTCCCCATCCTCACAGCCTCCTCCAGCCTCACAGCCTCCTCCAGCCTCACAGTCTCCTCCAGCCTCACATCCTCCTCCAGCCTCACAGCCTCCCATCCTCACAGCCTCCTCCAGCCTCACAGCCTCCTCCAGCATCACAGCCTCCCCATCCTCACACCCTCCTCCAGCCTCACACCTCCTCCAGCCTCACACCCTCCTCCAGCCTCACAGCCTCCTCCAGCCTCCCATCCTCACAGCCTCCTCCAGCCTCACAGCCTCCTCCAGCCTCACAGCCTCCTCCAGCCTCACAGCCTCTCCATCCTCACAGCCTCCTCCAGCCTCACAGCCTCCTCCAGCCTCACAGCCTCCCCATCCTCACACCCTCCTCCAGCCTCACACCCTCCTCCAGCCTCACACCCTCCTCAGCTTCACAGCCTCCTCCAGCCTCACAGCCTCCCCATCCTCACACCCTCCTCCAGCCTCACACCTCCTCCAGCCTCACAGCCTCCTCCAGCCTCACAGCCTCCCCATCCTCACTGCCTCCTCCAGCCTCACAGTCTCCTCCAGCCTCACAGCCTCCTCCAGCCTCACAGCCTCCTCCAGCCTCACAGCCTCCCCATCCTCACAGCCTCCTCCAGCCTCACAGCCTCCCCATCCTCACAGCCTCCTACAGCCTCACAGCCTCCCCATCTTTACAGCCTCCTCCAGCCTCACATCCTCCTCCAACCTCACAGCCTCCTCCAGCCTCACAGCCTCCTTCAGCCTCACAGCCTCCTCCAAGCCTCACATCCTCCTCCAGCCTCACATCCTCCTCCAGCCTCACAGCCTCCCCATCCTACCAGCCTCCTCCAGCCTCACAGCCTCCTCCAGCCTCACAGCCTCCTCCATCCTCACAGCCTCCTCCAGCCTCACAGCCTCCTCCAGCCTCACTGCCTCCTCCAGCCTCACTGCCTCCTCCAGCCTCACAGCCTCCCCATCCTCACAGCCTCCTCCAGCCTCACATCCTCCTCCAGCCTCACAGCCTCCTCCAGCCTCACAGCCTCCTCCAGCCTCACAGCCTCCCCATCCTCACAGCCTCCTCCAGCCTCACAGCCTCCCCATCCTCACTGCCTCCTCCAGACTCACAGTCTCCTCCAGCCTCACAGCCCTCCCCATCCTCACAGCCTCCTCCAGCCTCACAGCCTCCTTCAGCCTCACAGCCTCCCCATCCTCACAGCCTCCTCCAGCCTCACAGCCTCCTCCAGCCTCACAGCCTCCCCATCCTCACTGCCTCCTCCAGCCTCACAGTCTCCTCCAGCCTCACAGCCTCCCCATCCTCACAGCCTCCTCCAGCCTCACAGCCTCCTCCAGCCTCACAGCTTCCCCATCCTCACAGCCTCCTCCAGCCTCACAGCCTCCTCCAGCCTCACAGCCTCCCCATCCTCACAGCCTCCTACAGCCTCACAGCCTCCTCCAGCCTCACAGCCTGCCCATCCTCACAGTCTCCTCCAGCCTCACATCCTCCTCCATCCTCAGCCGCACTACCTGACACCGCTGCCATCCTGCCAACTGTCGGCCCCGCACCATCGCCACCGCCCTCGCGCCCTCCGCGAGGTCCATGCTGCCCGGATGCCGCCGGAGCCTTCCGCCCCTCGCCACTCTCTCACCGCTGGGCTCTCAATGTCGCCATGCTGGTGGAGTAGCAGTCTACGGGCTGTGGCCGGGTGCCGGGAGCCAGGGACGTCGTCCTGTGGCCGGCAACAGCCAATGGGAGTGAGCGGACTGTGTCAGCCTGCAAAGCCTGACACGCCCCGCTCACTCCCATTGCCTGCCCCTGCAAGCGGATTGGGCGCTGTGTTGTACACACAGGACGCCCATCCCATTGCCCAGGACTTGGCGTCCTAGACCAATCGGATGACCGTCCTGTCTTTACCACACACCGCCCAATCCGCTCCTTCCGCTCAGGTCACATGTGTGACCTGAGGGCAAGAACTGATCCCTCTCTGCATCACCCAACCCGCCGCAGAGGACAATGCCGTGTGACTGGGGCTGCGATCAGCCCCAGCACGCAGCCACGTCCTGCCGCCGAGCGGTGATGTCACCCCTCCAGCCGCATCTCTCCTCACCCCTCCAGCCAGACCTCTCCTCACCCCTCCATCTGGACCTCTCCTCACCACTCCAGCCTCTGCTCTCCTCACCCCTCCAGCCTCTGCTCCCCTCACTCCTCCAGCCTCCCGCCACATCATACTCTGCTATTCACAGAGCCCCCTCTATACTCTGACACCCACAGAGCCGCCTGTATACTCTCCTACCCACACAGCCGCCTGTATACTCTGCTACCCACAGAGCCGCCTGTATACTTTTCTACCCAGAGAGCCGCCTGTATAATCTGCTACCCTCAGAGCAGTCTGTATACTCTGCTACCCACAGACCCGCCTGTATAGTCTGCTACCCACAGAGCCCCATATATACTCTGCTAGCCACTCACCCGCCTGTATACACACAATTCATTTCACCGCGCTCCCGATGCAATTGCATCGGGCCTTTTTACTAGTTATTTTACAAAAGGCAGTGCAATCCAAGGTGGTTTTGCCTCAATTGTGGTCAACTTAGACAAGCAGAACTACAATATACTTGTAATTAGGCTGGGTCACACATAGAAGTCCGTTTTTGGAAGTGATTTTCATCACCAATCGTTTTTTATAGGGTGCTTTTTGAGCCTCCTGCACCCCTGAACGTTTTTGGACTAAGTAATTTTTTCATTAAAAACGCAAGTGCCTATATATGCCATGCGTTAACGCATGCGTTTCCCATAGGGCCCCATGTTAAAAAAACGCATGCGTTTTTTAACTGATGCCAAAAACGTTGCTAGCAGCGTTTTTGGCTCAAAAACGGACAGAGCAATGTTTTGAGGTCCAGAAAAAAATGGACAGGGTGTTTATTACATCCATTCCGTTTTTCTGTCAGTTTTTGGACATAGAAAAAAAAAATGACAAAAATGAAGCCAAAAACGGACCAAGGGCTTATGTGTGACCGTAGCCTAATTGAGAAACTTAAAGGGAACCTGTCAGGTGGTTTATGCTCCCCCAGCTATCACTATCTATACCTGTAGCTCTATAATACCAGTCTAATCATCCCTGTCTGAGCTCATAGTGTAATGTTAAAGGTGAAAAAAAGCAGTTATACACTTACATTTCAGTCTACAGCTTGGAAGAGGGAGACTGGCAGGATAATAGTTAACTCACTATTAACTTGCATGGCTAAAGGACCTGTGTGATGTAACGATCATGTGACTATAGTGGACAGAGCTAAGTGAGCAAACTCATATTATGTTATAAGGACTTAGCTCCGCCTATTGTAGTCACATGGTTATGACATCACATCAGGTCTCCCAACATGTTCTAACATAAGGCTGAAATGTTAACTATTAACCTGCCAAATAGTCTCCATTCTCCAAGCTGGAGACAGACTGCCTCATTACATAAGGAAATGTAAGTGTATAAATGCTTTTTTTCCCCACCTATAATATTACACTATGAGCTCAGACAGGGATGGTCACTTGTGGGTGCAGATTAGTTACCAGAAAGTTGATCATGAAAAGAGAACGGAGAACAGCAAGACCCTCACTCATTTTGCCGTTCAGTTGGCTTTACACACATGAGCAGGTAATGACATTTAATGTGGGGACAGAATAAGGCTAGTTTCACACTGTTGTATGTGACTGCATGAGGCTGACATGCAGACACACATGCAGTGCCAAACCCTGCCATACTGATGTGAACGCAGCGGGGATTCTCTGCATGCGTTCACATAGTATGGTGCCCGGCCACCCAATCAGTGCTCTCGGTGCGGCAGGGAGATCAGCGGCGACCGCCGGGAGATTAGAGGCGGCCACCGGGAGATCAGCTGATCTACTGGCGGCCACCGCTGATCTCCTGTCTGCCACTGATTCCGCTGATTGGGTGGCCGGGCACATTTACATGCATTTCTATGGAGATTTCAATGTGATCTGCAGCGTCTGCCTGCACTGTAATGCGGAGGACACTGCAGATACATTGAGCTCCATGCATTCTTTGTGCGCATGCGGACGCTTGCTGATAGAACAAGCGCCCGTGAACAAACAAAAAATGCAACATGTTGCATTCAGAGGGTGCTTTTAAAAAATGCAACTGAATGCAAATGCAAACAAACGCAGCCATACACAGGTACTATGCGATCCTATGTTAAACATAGGAATACAATGCGTATGCATTTGGCTACGTTTGGTTATGCTGCGCTCTGAACGCAAATGTGAAAGCGGCCTAACAGAGTTCCTGGTCAGTTAGTGTCAGGATGTATCCGACTTATTTTACAACAGCTCAGCCTTCATGCTGCAACAGATTGTTCCTAAACAGACATAGAAAAGACAACGGACTGCCAATGATCAACATGATCACCAACAGAGCACTTAGGCCTACATTGTTTTCCAATCTCCATGAAAAACAGTTCCATCATCTAGTAGTCTAGAACAAGCATATTTTGGCCTATACACTATTTTATTCATGCATCACTTGTGTTGTTGTCCATCGTTTAGATCAATAACATCTGTGGCGCCCCACTGGTCGGGATGCCACAGAGAGGTACTGCACCCAGACCAGAGTGTGTAGTTTCCCTGTGACCAGGGGACTGAGATGTCAATAGGGGACCCTCACCACACGCATCCACACACCTTAGGTCAGGGGACCAATAGGTTAATCCGTTGCTAAGAAATCGGTCCTGGTGGGAGGAGCTGAAGTCAGCTGTGGAGCTCGGGAAAGTTAGTCAGAGAGAGAAGTCGGTTGGAGGAGGACCCTGCAAGAAGCGCAGTAGACGGCACCTCAGTACAGGTGGCCCAGAGAAAGAAGGGATCCTAGAATGTTGAGGTACACTCAAATCCATGCTGGTACATCTCCTGGCCAGAAGGATCCAATCCAAGATCAGAGGACCGCCTCTAAGGCAGTGCGAGCGTTTACCCCTGAGCCGCAGAACCAGCGGGTACGGGCTTCTTCAGGAGTCGTGGCCCACACCCAGCATAATTCCCCTAAGGCCACGTATAGGATCCGGAGGCCTCAAGACAAGGACCGACCATATGGATCTGTGGGGACGGGCGGAGAGCTTTGTGCACGGGAGTGCAAGGAAGGAACAGAGGGAGAGTGCAGCAAGGACAGATGAAAAGACTAGGCAGGCACATCACCGAGGGTCCCTAGGAAAACGTCCTTGTTCTCTGGTGACTAACCAGGCCAGCGGGAATCGTTGACTGTGTGTAAAGACAGTTTGCGGCCTGAATCACCAGTAAAGCCCGCTTCAGAGCCAAAGACTGTGTGGTGTGTTTTATTAGCCTGCACCGGAAGAGCCATACTCTTGTTCCCACAGACTTTCAGCCTGCATCTTCACCTGATGAGCCGCCTCCCTGTGTGAATTCTCTAATCAACCAATACTGCCCCGGGGACCCCACTCCACCTACAGGGTGCATTACCAACAAAGCTGCCTCTATCACCCCGGAGGTCTGCAATCAGCGCCGGTATCATTATCGGATACCTTAGCAGGCGTCACAAACTCTTTTTATTTTAATTTTATTTTTATTTAACACCCTTTTTCAGCGACCACCAGGGCCACAGGCCCGGGCACAAGCCGCCTGTGACATCCCCCGTGAAACTACAGCCCAGAATCGGGTGCCCCACGGCCCAGGGGTGGGTCACATCCTCTTCTGAGGACATTACCACCTCAGTACCCCTTTCTGCTTCCAGGTCTTATCCACCACAGAATCAAAATCTTCAGCCTTGACTCAATTCAGCTAATAGTTATCTCAATGTAGAAATGGCCTGAGTTCCTTGTTCTGCTTCCAGCTTTGAGATTTACTCAGATGGCTACTATAACTTCCAGTTCGCCTACCTCCATGGCTTGCAAAGCCAGCATTATAGCTTGGCATTAAAATTGTGTTCTCCATCTCCTTTGACCCCCATGCTATCTGAGAACAAAGACTAACTGTTCATCTCTTCCAATATCAACTGGAATAATTTGTTTTCATAAAGTATGTCCCTTCCAAATTGGGTACTCTGTGTTACAGGCAGTGCCGGGACAAGGCATTTTGGTGCCCTAGGCAGGTAAGGCAAACGGCGCTTTCCCCCCCGAAATATGTCTTGGAATAAAAATGTCAGCATACTTTGAAAGTAAATTTAATTTAACGGGGACCTATAAAAGGTTCGTCCAACCACACTACAGAGACATACTGATAGGTTGTTTACATTGTGAGCCCCAATTGGGACAGTGTTCATGATGTATGTAAAGTGCTGTGGAGTTCATAGTGTAATATAAATGCAAAAAGTATTATTCTTAATATTATGTCACAATACCAGGATCTGAGGATCTTCTATTTCGAGGTCAGGGACTCTCTGATGCCATGTTGCTGCTTGTCTCGCTGTTGTCCTCTTTTGAAACTGCAGTGCGGTGGACAAGAGAGCATTAACTGGTTAATAACAAGAAGTATGGAGTGTGTACTGAGCCATAAACCCTCGCCTTACCATGAAGTATGGAGTGTACTAACTGAGCCATAAACCTCCTCATACCATGTCCAGCAGACATTGTAGGATTACTACCCGTATATACTCGTGTATAAGCCGACCTGTGTATAAGCCGACCCCCCTACTTTTGCCCCCAAAACCTGGGAAAACCTATTGACTCGTGTATAAGCCGAGGGTGGACCCCAACACAGGTATACAGCCCCCAGCAGTGTGGTATACAGCAGCCTCCCCAGTGGTATATACAGACCCCAGGGGTAATACAGCAGCACCAGGGGTAATACAGCAGCCCCAGGGGTTATACAGCAGCCCCAGGGGTTATACAGCAGCCCCAGGGGTTATAGAGCAGCCCCAGGGGTTATACAGCAGCCCCAGGAGTTATACAGCAGCCCCAGGGGTTATACAGCAGCCCCAGGGGTAATACAGCAGCCCCAGGGGTTATACAGCAGCCCCAGGGTTATACAACAGCCCCAGGGGTAATACAGCAGCCCCAGGGGTTATACAGCAGCCCCAGGGGTTATACAGCAGCCCCAGGGGTAATACAGCAGCCCCAGGGGTTATACAGCAGCCCCAGGGGTTATACAGCAGCCCCAGGGGTTATACAGCAGCCCCAGGGGTAATACAGCAGCCCCAGGGGTTATACAGCAGCCCCAGTGGTAATACAGCAGCCCCAGGGGTTATACAGCAGCCCCAGGGGTAATACAGCAGCCCCAGGGGTAATACAGAAGCCCCAGGGGTTATACAGCAGCTCCAGGGGTTATACAGCAGCCCCAGGGGTAATACAGCAGCCCCAGGGGTAATACAGCAGCCCCAGGGGTAATACAGCATCCCCAGGGGTAATTCAGCAGCCCCAGGGGTTATACAGCAGCCCCAGGGGTTATACAGCAGCCCCAGGGGTAATACAGCAGCCCCAGGGGTAATACAGCAGCCCCAGGGGTTATACAGCAGCCCCAGGGGTAATACAGCAGCCCCAGGGGTTATACAGCAGCCCCAGGGGTAATACAGCAGCCCCAGGGGTTATACAGCAGCCCCAGGGGTACTACAGCAGCCCCAGTGGTAATACAGCAGCCCCAGGGGTTATACAGCAGCCCCAGGGGTTATACAGCAGCCCAGGGGTAATACAGCAGCCCCAGGGGTAATACAGCAGCCCCAGGGGTTATACAGCAGTCCCAGGGGTTATACAGCAGCCCCAGGGGTAATACAGCAGCCCCAGGGGTTATACAGCAGACCCAGGGGTAATACAGCAGCCCCAGAGGTAATATAGCAGCCCCAGTGGTGCTGTATACAGGGCCTAGTATGGCGGGGGCCGGGGGGGAGGCGCGCGCCTTTGAACTCACCGCGGCCGCCGTCACCGTGCGTCTGATGTAAGGAGGAGAGGAGGGGCGGGCAGAGCTGCAGAACAGGAAGTCCCGTCCTCCCTACTCTCTGGCCGGCGTGGGCGCCGGCGGCCGGAACGGGGCCCCCCAGGGGGCGGACAATGGGCCCCTCATGTGGAGAAAATGCGCCCTCCACAAGATGGCGCCCTAGGCGATCGCCTAGGGTCGCCTACCTATCGTCCCGGCCTGGTTACAGGACTACAGATCACTACAAAAACAGGTGTTATTGACGTAATGAAAAATTAAATCTGCACAACATTATGCATAATGAGGGGGGAGGTGGAATGAGAAGAAAATAGTGACGCTGTTATTAGTGACATAATCTGCTGTGGTTTAAATGAGTGATGAGACACATATGCCCTCTCCCCACTAATATGCATGGCAAAGGCAAGGGAAGAAAAGTATGACCTGCATGTGCTACTACTACTGCCAGGGCAGATGCTGCCAGTCGTATTGGTCATTTCGCTGTTGCTAGCAAGTCACACATTCTTACTTCCAATAGGACAAAGTACCTCGTGGTCCGAGCTGCTGTGTTCGTATGATGTAAAAACCAGATACAGCGGTATGTCTGGGTATAGTAGTAGCTGTTTATTTTCCGACGCATTTCGGAGTCGTATCCCAAACGCCTTCTTCAGGGAAGGAGTTTGGGATATGACTCCGAAACGCGTCGGAAAATAAACAGCTACTACTATACCCAGATACCTCTGTATCTGGTTTTTACATCATACAAACACAGCAGCTCGGACCACGAGGTATTTTGTCCTATTGGAAGCTTATCGTGACCACAGTGACCTGTGGAGGTACGGTCCTGGCAGCAGCTGTATTGTTCTGAGCGATCACGCTAGTTGTGTGCTACACAACCCTATCAGGTGAGCAGTTCCTAAGTTACACCATCAAAACCTGTCTCCTAAGGATAAGACCCTATTTTGCGCATTCTCACCCCTTTCTTACACATTCTTACTTGTGATACTAGCTTTGTTTCTATCACCCTACCATGTCAGCTTTCAAATTTGGGATTAACATACATTCTGGACAGAAGAATAATGTATAGTTAGTTTCTAATCTTTGCTGACAAACTTAGCGAACCACATAAATATATGACAGAAATGCTAGGCAACAGCAGAGTTTACAAGACAGATAAAAAGGACAATTCAGCCACAGTTTTCCCCACAATATCAGAGTGGCATGTATGTGTCTCCAATTACCTGCACAATTAGCTTCTTCAACCTGCTGCTTGTTTTCACCTTAATGACCAGGCCGAATGTAACAATTCTGACCTGTGTCAATATATGAAGTTATAACTCTGGAACACTTATGGCCGCTTTACACGTCCTAATTTCGTTCCGATATTGGATACAACAGCACGGGAGTGTGTACGTTTTTGGCACTAGTCCAAGATCGCATAGGAGATGTTACACAGGGAGATATCGGCAGGCTACTCAACTGCGATGTCTACACCCCCTTCTTTGCGCTGTGTACGAGCGACCCAGGGAACGACCATTTAACATGGGATTGAATAGGGGAAGTTGTGCTCCAAATCGTAGTTGGGCTGTCACACAGCACGATCCTGCCAGATCGTCAAGCCAATATCAGCCAGTTGGAGAGCCTGCACAAATCCCCAACGATATTGTTTTAGCATCGTTCTTGCATCACAATGCTCATTTGCACCACACAACGCACGAACGATATCGGCGGGAAGGCCCGAACCACATGACTCTTTATCGTTGTTGGACAACGATATTGTGCCGTGTAAAGCAGCCATTAGGCTAGGGTCAAACCTGCATCTTCCCAGAAATTGGCCAATCCGTGAGTAACTTAGTTTCTGGCCAGAGCAGCGCATACTGTCACCAGCAGGTAATGCTATGCGCTGCATTGCTATGGATTGCTATGGCAACCGGATGCTTACTGCAGCCGCCGGCTCCACAGACAATCCCGGATATGCGCTTTTGCAGAGTGCGCAAGAAAACACTGCAAACCACGTCTCCTGTGCGCTCTGCTATAGCGCATATCCAGGGATTGTCTGTGGAACTGGCGGCTGTGGTAAGCATCCAGTTGCCATAGACCTGCATAGCCAGGCGGCGCATAGCGTTACATGCCGGTAATGCAATGTACTGCTCCAACCAGAAACTAAGTTTCTGACAGGTTGGCCAGGCTCAGGGCAGAAACAGGTCTGACCCTAGACTAAGGCCTGTTTCACACCATGGTGTGATCAGGCCCGGGGCTGTCCGGTGTGAACCTGACAGCCCCATACCCAATTTTGCACTAATGCAAGCCTATGGTGCCTGACATGGCCGGATGGCAGCTATTTGCCATCCAGTTTTGTCCCTGTCTGGCAGCATCAGGCTGCAGCAGCTTGCAGCATTATTGTGTCCGGGGCAAAAGGTTTAGCAAAACCGGATCCAGTGCGATTCGACACCCCCTAACATGGGAGTCTATAGGGCTCCGGACCCGACAAAAAATCTGCCAGGTTCCTGGATGGCGGGTGCTGAAGCTCAGCGCCGGCTGCGCTGAACTTCAGCACCTGGAGCTGTTTCCTGTTGAGATTTCAGGACCACGGCTAGCGCCCTGCTAGCTCCCCGCTTGCCGCGTTTCTGACATTTCAGTAGGGACAGCTCCTGAACCCTGCGCTCTGGGAGTAAAAACAGGACCGGAGGGCCATCAGGTTCTGTCTGGTGTTTCCTGCAAAACATCGGACAGAACCTGATACACCACGGCTTGTGGTGTGAAACCGGCGTTAGACACATCCCAGTGATTTTGAAACTGTTTTTTCATGAGACATTGCACTTCATGCTGGTAAATTTTGGTCAATATGACTTTCCATTATTTTTGAAAATATTGAAAATTCGTCAAAAAAGTAAAAATTTCAAAATTTTCAAACATTGAATTTTTATATTCTTAAATTAGAGTTATATCAATTAAAATAGTTAATAAATAACATTTCCCACAGGTCAACTTTACATCAGAACAATTTTTGAAACTAAATTTTGTTAGGAACTTAGAAAGGTCAAAGTTTATAAGCAATTTCTCACTTTTCCAGCAAAGTTTAAAAATCAAATTTTTTAAGGACCACATTTAAAGTCACTTTGAGGGGCTGATGTGACATTTTAAACACTGCAACCTTCAAAGTGCTCAAAACCACATTTAAGGAAAATATTAACCTTTTACATGCTTTACATGAATTAAAACAATGTGGAAGGAAAAAAAAAAATATTTAATTTAAATTTTACTTTTTCTCACAAAAATATTGTTTTAGCTCCAAATGTTGCATGTTCATGAGAGTAGCAGGAGAAAATTAACCGTACAATATGTTGTTCACTTTCACCTGAGTATACAGATACCTCATATGTGGTTGAAAACTACTATTTGGGAGCTTGGAAGGGCTCAGAAGGGAAGGATTGACATTTGACTTTTGGAGTGGAAAGTTGGCTGGAATAGATAGCTGACACCGTGTTATATTAGAAACAAATGAGTCCTGCACACAGAGAACAAGTCTGTAAGAACATGTTCACACCGCCAACATATTTGGAGACCAAAAAGCTAAATGCGACCAAAAACAACAGTACACTGCAGTAAAAGTATTAAATGCAAGTGCAGTATAAAAAATAGTATAACAAATACAGGTACTTAGTCTATCCGTTTTTTTTGCGCAAAAAAAGTTATATCAAGCCACGTCACTAACTTCAAAGTGTACCCATCTCTGACGCGGTCCTAACTGTTGTATTAAAAAACCTGACTAGTGTGTATACTTACCAGTGAGCAGGAGCCAGCAGGACCTGTGTCTGAGATGGACTGAAGGCGACGGGGCTCTATGTGTGCAGGGCCCAGAGAGGGGCGGGAACTCAATCTCTTGCAAAGCAAGAGGCAACTTAATTAGTTTTAGTATTTTGCGCAAAAAAACGGATAGACTAAGTACCCTGTATTTGTTATACTATTTTTTTATACTGCACTTGCATTTAATACTTTTACTGCAGTGTACTGTTGTTTTTGGTCGCATTTAGCTTTTTGGTCTCCAAACCGTGTTATATTGTAGAGGCCCTGATGAGGGGGTCAGAGAGCCTATAAGGGCAAGCAAGCCCATGACAATCTGTGGAGCAGCGAGTCTTATGGGACTAAGGTGGGCTAGGGGTAGTGGGATCACATTTCAAGGGGTGCAAGGGTCAAGGTTTGGTGGGTATAAAGAGTAGAGATGACCGATGTTCGATTCGAAATATGTGCCAATCTCAAATTCGAGCTGTTTTGGGCGGTGTTTGAGTCATTTGACGAATGTGAACCATTAGCTTCTAATTTGGCAGTTCAAGGTTATTTTCAATAAAAGTTTGTTCACCAAATGGACAATATAAAGTGGTCTGAGGGCAGAGGAAAAGGCTGAAATGGGGGTATGATTGTTTAAAAGCCGGCGGTAAAAAGCCACCGGCTTTTAAACATTCATTCAGCCCAATCCTCTGCCCCCCGCAGCCTCCCATCCTGATCCTCCGCTCCCCCTGTCGCCTCCCATCCCGTTCCTGAGTTAGGACCAGCCGGGGAGCGCAGCACCAGGGAGCAGAGAGCGAATGACCAGGGCGGGGAAGCCGGTGGCGGTGAGAAGACTTCACCGCCGGCTTTCCTGCTTGTGCTGCGCTCCCCGCTCCCTGATTCCCCCTCCCCACTCCCTGGAGCTACTCCCCCCACCCGGTCCTAACTTAGGATCAGGCGAGGAGGCAGCGGGGGGAGCGATGAGGGGGCATCAGGGAGCGGGGAGCGCAGCACAGAGCAGGAAAGCCGGTGGTGAAGTCTTCTCACTGCTGGCTTTCCTGCCAGTTATTTCAAATGATCCGCTGATGCAGATCAGCTGTTCATTTGAAGTAGCCATGGTGCTGTCAAGGTTCATATGAGTTCATGCAGCATGTACTCACATGAACTTCCCATGGCCACCCAGCGCACAGCTCAGCTACATCTCTGGTAGAGGTTCTCTACCAGAGATGTAGCTTATCTAAAGAAGAAAACTGGATTGGACTACGCAAGATGGAAGATAATTTTTTAATAAAGATGGAGTGTAAGTGTTGTTTTGTTATTTTTTCTAATAAAGAATTTTTTCTCTGTGTTGTATTTAAAAAAAAAAAAACTTTACTAGAAATTCATGGTGGTCATGTCTAATTTTGGTGTGACCCCATGAATTTCGGGCTTAGTGCTAGCTGATAATACAAAGCTGGCCCTAACCCTTTTATTACCCAGTGAGCCACGGCACCAGGGCCCTGGATGAGCTGGATACAGCACCAGAAGGTGGCACTTCTATGAACGCACCATTTTCTGGGGTGGCTGCGGGCTGTAATTTGCAGCGTGGGGGGAGGGGCAGAAAGCTTGGGCCTTCCTGCGCTGCGGATTCCAGCCCCCAGCTGCCTAGCTGTACCTGGCTGGACATAGAAATAGCACGAATCCCCACGCATTTTTTTTTATTATTTCATGAAATTCATGAAATCATAAAAAAAAGGGCTTCCTTATATTTCTGTTTACAGGCAGGTAACGCTGGGTGGCCGTAGGAAAGTTCATGTGAGTTCACTCTGCATGAACTCACATGAACCCTGACAGCATTGCGGCTACTTCAAATGAACAGCTGATCTGCATCATCTGATAATTTGAAATAACCGGCAGGAAAGCCAGCAGTGAGAAAACTTCACCGCCGGCTTTCCTGCTCTGTGCTGCTCTCCCCGCTCCCTGATGCCCCCTCATCACTTTCCCCGCTGCCTCCCTGCCTGATCCTAAGTTAGGACCGGGTGGGGGGAGCAGCTCCAGGGAGCGGGAAGGGGCCATCAGGGAGCGGGGAGCACAGCACAGAGCAGGAAAGACTTCACCGCCGGGTTCCCCGCCTTGGTCTTTTGCTCCCCACTCCCTGGTGCTGCTCTTTCCGCTCCCTGGTGCTGCGTTTCCCGCTCCCTGGAGCTGCTCCCCCCGCCGGTCCTAAGTTAGAAGAAGATGTTTTATATATGTTCGATGGTATTCGATGTACATTCGACGAACATTCGATGAACACACACCCGATTCGACAAATCAAATTGAATTTGAATGCCAGGGTGGTGGCTCATCTCTAATAAAGAGTGGGATGGGTAGTCAGAAGGGGTTAAAAGAGGTGAGAGGAGATAGGTACCTTCTCTTTGGATGTACATATCCTTCTGCCAGCAGCAGCACAGACATCCACAGCACAGCCCAGGACAATGGCAGACCTTACAACCCTGATTGAAAAGCTCTGGAGGGCAACAGAGGTGCATAGCATCCAGTCAATGCAGGAGCATCTGCCTGCAGGGAGAGGAAGGATTAGCAGTGAATAGTGCTCACCTATGGTTGTGAGTCACATCTAAATGAAAGCGTTAGAGGCAGCTGCTGCAGAAACCACATGCACCAAGGCAATTCGATTATGCAGGATATCAGGAAAAATGATATTAAATCTGTGCTGCTGCCAAAAATCCAATTCAAGGCGGTCAATGTAGCATTTGGTGGTTTATTCTATGCATTTTGAAGCGTAACCCCACTTCTTCATCAGGAGAATGGGTGTACATTTCTTGATGAAAAAGTGGGGTTATGCTTCGAAACGAGTAGAATAAACCACCATATGCTACATAAATCGCTTTGGATTGGATTATTTCGCAGCAGCATGGAATTAATATCATTTTTCCCAGTATCTTGCATAATGTGACACTCTCAAACATTATCAGTAAAATCTGCACTATAATATGACACTCTTTCCCTTCTGAGGTTTGTACTGTGCCTCAAAAGTAGTTTTTGACCACATATGAGTAGGGATGGGCGAATCTACTCGCTAGGACTCGTTACTCGGCGAGTAGTAAGGGACTCGCAGGACTCGGTACTCTGCGAGTTTCCCAGCGTTTACTCGCACGAGTCCAATGCAAATCAATGGCAAACGCTGACAAAACTAGGATTGCCTTTGTCTTGCATTAGACTCGGCTACTGTGCCAGTGATAGCAGGGAAACTCGCAAAGTAACTGCTGTTACATTGCGAGCCGAGTCCAGCTGTCTTCTCTGTACAGGCTGCCCAGCTCCAGGGTCCTAGAGCCCGCCTGCTCACAGAGATGATGTAGCAGTGCTGAGATTGTTCTCAGTCTGCTCATTCCCTGTGCATAGACATCTATATCTATGCACAGGGGATGTAGCAGAGAGGACATCGCGTTTTGGACTGCGTCGGACGAAAGAGGATTTTTTTAATTAAAGATGGAGTCCCTAATGGCTTTTTTTTTTATTTCAAATAAAAAATTTTCTCTGTGTTGTGTTTTTTTAACCCTTTATTGGAGATTCTTAGTGGCTGGGTCAAACGTGGCCTGACATTAAGAATCTCGGGCTTAATACCAGCTTGTATAACAAAGCTGGTATTAACCCCTTTATTACCCAGCGTGCCACCGCCACCAGGGCCGCTGGAAGAGCGGGGTTCAGCGCCAGAGGATGGCGCTTCAATGAACGCGCCATCTTCTGGGGCGGCTGCGGGCTGCAATTTGCAGCGGGGGGTGCCCAGAAAGCTTGGGCATCCCTGCGCTGCGGATTCCAAACCCCAGCTGCTTAGCTGTACCTAGCTAGACATAGAAATTGCGCGGAGCCCCACGCATTTTTTTTTTATTATTTCATGAATTTCAGAGTCAGAGTCTCAGAGTCTCAGAGTCAGAGTCTCAGAGTCAGAGTCTCAGAGTCAGAGTCTGACTCAGAGTCTCAGAGTCAGACTCAGAGTCTCAGAGTCAGACTCAGAGTCTCAGAGTCAGAGTCTCAGAGTCAGAGTCTCAGAGTCAGACTCAGAGTCTCAGAGTCTCAGAGTCAGAGTCTCAGAGTCAGAGTGTCAGAGTCTCAGAGTCAGAGTCTCAGAGTCAGAGTCTCAGAGTCAGAGTCTCAGAGTCTCAGAGTCAGAGTCAGAGTCTCAGAGTCAGAGTCAGAGTCTCAGAGTCAGAGTCTCAGAGTCAGAGTCTCAGAGTCAGAGTCTCAGAGTCAGAGTCAGAATCTCAGAGTCAGAGTCTCAGAGTCAGAGTCAGAATCTCAGAGTCAGAGTCTCAGAGTCAGAGTCTCAGAGTCAGAGTCAGAGTCTCAGAGTCAGAGTCAGAGTCTCAGAGTCAGAGTCTCAGAGTCTCAGAGTCAGAGTCTCAGAGTCAGAGTCTCAGAGTCAGAGTCTCAGAGTCAGAGTCAGAGTCAGAATCTCAGAGTCAGAGTCTCAGAGTCAGAGTCTCAGAGTCAAAGTCAGAGTCTCAGAGTCAGAGTCTCAGAGTCAAAATCTCAGAGTCAGAGTCTCAGAGTCAGAGTCTCAGATTCAGAGTCAGAGTCTCAGAGTCAGAGTCTCAGAGTCAGAGTCAGAGTCTCAGAGTCAGAGTCTCAGAGTCAGAGTCTCAGAGTCAGAATCTCAGAATTTCATGAAATAATTTAAAAAAAATGCGTGGGGCTCCACGCAATTTCTATGTCTAGCCAGGTACAGCTAAGCAGCTGGGGGCTGGAATCTGCAGCGCAGAGATGCCCAAGCTTTCTGGGCACCCCCCGCTGCAATTTGCAGCCCGCAGCCACCCCAGAAGATGGCGCGTTCATTGAAGCGCCATCCTCTGGCGCTGAACCCCGCTCTTCCAGCGGCCCTGGTGGCGGTGGCACGCTGGGTAATAAAGAGGTTAGGGCCAGCTTTGTATTATCAGCTGGCCCTAAGCCCGAAATTTATGGCGGTCACGCCAATATTAGACATGACCGCCATGAATTTCTATTAAATTGTTTTAAAAAAAAACACAACACAGAGAAAATTTTTTATTAGAAATAAAAAAAAAAGCCATTAGGGACTCCATCTTTAATTAAAAAAATCCTCTTTCGTCCGACGCAGTCCAAAACGCGATGTCCTCTCTGCTCATCCCTGTGCATAGATATAGATGTCTATGCACAGGGAGTGAGCAGACTGACAACAATCTCAGCTCTGCTACATGAGGCAGCAGGCGGGCTCTAGGACCCTGGAGCTGCGGCAGCCAGCACACAGAGCAGACAGGACTCTTATCTGTGCGAGTTTCCCAGCGATTACTTGCAAAGTAAACGAGTCCAATGCAAATCAATGGCAAAACTAGGATTGCTTCAGGCTGAAGCTTCCGAGACACATCTGTGATTTGTAAATCGCACACTACTCGCTATTACTCGCTTCCCCATTCATTAACATTGGACTCGCTAGACTCGCAACGAGTAGCGAGTCCTGGGCTCAGACTCGCTAGAGTCAAGCGATTCCGAGTAATTTAGGATTCGCCCATCACTACATATGAGGTATTGGAGCACTCAGCAGAAATTGTGTAACAAGTTGTACTTCGGTATTTGTTTTCTCCTATTACCCCTTGTGAAAATGTAAAACTTGGTGCTAGGAAAACATTTAATTAATAAAAAAAAATCTGAATTTTACATTTACTCAGCCCAATCCTTCCTTTCCTGGCCTTCCATGTGCTTAAAAGTATTTTTCTTCGACATTTGGAGTATTATTGTACTCAGGAGAAGTTGTATAATAAATTGTTTGGTCCATTTTCTCATACCCTTGTGAAAATAAAGAATTTGGAGCAATAGCAACATGTTTTTTGGCAAAATGTTTATTTGTTCATTTCCACAACATAACATTATAAAATTCAGTGAAGTATCTGTGAGTTGAAGGTACTCAACACACACTTTTAAATGCTTTCCTTGAGGAGTAGAGTTTCCAAAATGGAGTTAGTTATAGTGGGTTTCTACTATTTAGGTGAGGATGCACATAGGACAGAAAGCAGGACGATTCCCACCTTGCTATTTTTCAAACTATGTCATCCCCCAATTCCAATCTGGAGGCTTCTGTCGCTGCCCTAATCCTAAAGGAATGAGACCCGTATTCCTTAGTTGACTCCCCTCCTTTCACTGGATAAACCTTCAACACCACCACAAACTGAAACTTAGAAAGCGATAACCCGTCCTCGTGCCTTAACAATAGACCTGGGTGCCCTCCCTATCTTCTTAAGAAACTCCGTACAGCACTGACGGGGCAAAGCCTATGATCTGGGATTTCGTACACCACCACCACCCTCCCCGACTCACTTGATCTGTTTTGGATCGCTGCAGTCGGCATTCAACCTTATCATTGGCCACACCCATGTCACCCAGTAATAGACCGTCCACCATCTCCTTTATCGGGCTTACCAATTCACCGATTCAAAGTGCGCCAAAGAAAGCCAAAATGAATGCCGTTGAAAACAATTTCACTTCGTACACCAAGAAACACATCGCCTTTAGATGACCTACTAGATGCAATCAAAATTCAAATTAAATGGGCCTCCTTTTGTCTCTGCTAATTGCCCCTTTGTGGAAGCATTTTAACAATTGTTACGCTAAGAAATCTTTTGTAGTGTCCCACAACCTCTGCATCTTAAACAAGAATGCTAGAGCCGCTATACTCTGGTTCACTGCAAAATCTTCGCCTAAGAAATTCAGCACTAACAGCACCCTGTCTTTATAATCAGGACCAACCCCAGCACAAAATTCTTTCACTCCTCCCAAACCTTTTGATAATGGCACCAAGTGGCCTCGGTCACCAATCTCCTGATCAGGTCAAGTACTATACCATGTTTAGATCCCATGGCCCCATGCCCCCGCCTCGTCCTCCTCTAGCATCAAACTTCGAAACCTTTGAAACAGAAATCGAGACAATGCATCAGCCACCTTGTTTAGCCACCACACATATATTCCTTTACAGGCAGTGCAATACTAAGTGCCATACATACACCACCACAGGAGGGGATTTTGCTGAAATTGTGTTTAATAGGCTATTCCACCGCCAGATTATTACAGTAGAAACACACCATTTTGACTGTAAATTCTGGTCCTCAAAGCTCCACTGCAACCAGTACTGGGCAGATTACAAACAAAGCTAAGTTCTTAACTAGGCCTATCTCTTTCCACAGACTGGGTCATTCACCTATGCACCAATGTCTCTTGAAAATTACACCAAAGCCTGCTGTACCTGCTGCATCTGTGACCAATTGAAAATTGTCAAGGTAATGAATGATTGAGCTAATTCCTGCTACATTCCTGACCGCCCATTCCACAAAGGAACTAAATGCCTCAAACTAGGAACCTGAGAGGGAGCACCCCATAGGCAGACAGCGATCAACATAAGACTCACCATTCCATATTCAGCCCAACAAATGAAGACTTTCCGGATACACTGGAAGCAACCAAAAAGCCGCTTCTCTATCAGATTTCAGCATTAGGGTCCCCTTTTCAGCCACCCTCACCAGATCTAACGCTTTATCAAATGCAACATAATGATACGGCGGCCAATTCTGCTGCAATCCCATCAGTAACTAAATACCCCTCTGCTGAATTTGTTAGGCTCCCGTTTTGAAACTACTCCTAATAGCCAAATACTCAGATTGGTATATGGCGAATCCGTGAAGGCACCCGCCATCCTGACCAATTCTACCTCCTTTTTTAATTTTTTAAGGACAACATCTGAATAGTCGCTGGCTGACTTTAAATTCCCTGGTTAAAAAACCGGGGCCCCCAAGGTCAAATGGGATCCTAAAACCTTATAAAAAGCCAAGTCTCAATTCCATTGCTTCCACATCCGGATACCTATTTAAATATAGGAGTATTGCCACCACCCTCACTGGCATTTTCCCTTTTCCAGGTCCCTCTCCTCACCTACCCCTTCGTTTCCTAAAACACCTGGACTCACTGTGATGGTCACCACATCCACAGCACTCATGCTTAAACTTGCATATCACTCCAAACTTACAGTACCCCTCATTGAACTACCAACATAAACCTTTTCTCTGAACTGCTGAGGGCCCGCAGTCTGCACCTGAGTTCCCTGCTCTCCCACGAAAGGACTGCGCCGGAGCCACCATCAAGCGCATTCACAGTGTGATATCTTTGTGGTTCCACCTTATCCCTGCCCTCGAAGCCTTCCTCTGGCGGAACTGCTTATCATATCTGAGCTATGCTAAATCGCCATATACCCTTTATGATTCCCCTATATGTATGGTTTACAATAAGTTTACAATATGGTTTACAATAAGTATTTTAGGACTAAACGAAGTCGTGGGACTATTGCAACCATAGACTGTTGTGAATATGGGTAAAAAACTTCCATTTGGGTTCCTCCAGTGTGTAAATGATTTGGGCAGGCAGGGAAGGGGTTACTCGGATACTGGGACGGTGGCTTCGGTGGGGTCACGGCTTTTCGGGTCCCAGATCCGTGCCCTAGCACTCAATTGGCTGATGGGGATGAGGGGGAACTTGGGAATAGGGAAATGTGATGCCACCCGTGAACCTGGTAATGTGATTACCAGCGCTGCAGCCGCTGCTGAGGTGACGGTGAAGCAGTTTTGGTAGTACAGTTCCCCACAGGTGGAGCTTATCTCAGGGAAGCGGGGAAGATGAGAGGAGTCGTAGTTTTTGGCTTTGATGCTGCAGGAGCCTCCCGGGCAATGGATTAAAGGAGTCAGATACCAGATCAGCTCAAACAGTTCTTTACTGGTACCAGATGATAAGGGTACATGGTACAGTCGGGCTCACCGAGTGTTGTAGTTGCGGATTTTGGAGGCTTTTCCAGAGTCTGTCAGAGGTGTCTCTACAATAACTTTCTTGGTCTGTGATTTGCTTTAGGTCTCTTGTCAACTACACTAAGAGCCCGATCACTGTCCCAGGTCTGTTACTAAAAGGTACTTCTGACTCCTGTCCGGACGAACAAGAGCATGAGAAGACAATCCCTCCCGTCACCGGTATTTAGTCCTTTCCTTGCTAGTGTCTTGGACCCATTTTGGGACAGAGGTGGAATTTAGTCTTGTGGTGCTGTGGCTCCTACTTTAGGCCCACTGCCTGCCAGTCTGTGGTTTGGGATGAACCGTTAACAAACTGCCTCGGTTCCGGTTTACCGGTGTTGACCTGACTGTCCAGCCGGCTCCAACCAGTGGTGGAGTGTCCCCCTTCGTTGTCTGGGTCACCCCCTCCTGTCATGACCGCAGGGTCCCCTGCGTCCGTCTGTGCTTCTCTTCTCTCACCGTCTGGCTGACTTGTGTGTGAGTGTCACTACACGTCTCCAGCTCTTCTAAGCTCCACCCCTCTGGGACCTACTGAATACCAGTCCCCTGTGCTAGGGTGTTTTATGAGCATGCTTGTGTGTAGACTCTGGGTTTCCTCCTCATCAACAACTACGGAGATACCACACTTCTGTTTGGGCTGCAGTACCTCCCTGTGGTGTCCTGCAGAGGGGCGCCACATTTTCACACACCTTTCCTTAGCTTTACAATTCAGCCTTCATGTACACAAGGGGTCCCTAACCTGTGGCATGGATGCTATTGACGTGTGACTCATGGGCCTGTGACATATGACTCATGGCTGTCTCCAGTTGGTGCATTAGGACCAGATCTAACAAACAGCTATGAGAGCTGGTCTCCAGATGGTGACTTTTGTGAGTAGCCCAACATAATAGAGCAGATGTGAATGGGGAAGAGGTGGGAACCTCTAGATCTTGGAATTCTGCCCCAGTATAACTTCTGTGGAAAAGCGAAAAAGCTTTGGCTGTCATTACACCAGTAATGGGGACTCAGGATATAACTACTGTGAGAGGGCAGAGCTGGATGTGGCTCAAGATCCTCTTCAAGCTTAATGTGGCTCCGTCAGATCTAGAAATAAGTGAACTGATTTAAGTGCATCAAATTTGTTTCAACATCCCAAGTATCAGATCTAACCTAACCTGATTATAGCTTGATGGAGGGCCATAGTGTCCTGAAAGCTTGCTATGTTTACAATCTTTTCAGTTAGCCATTAAAAGGTATCAACCACTGAGGACTCTCAGATTGTAATATTCTTCAGAACATAAATAGTGTTTTTTGAGATCTGAGTAGTGTGGCTGCCATTAAGCTGGGATCATTTCATTTCACAATATTTTAATCTTGATAAGGGTTAAAAAAATGAGGACTCGGATAGTCATCCTTCCCCTTGGCCTCACTGTGAGCTTCAAGGCTCTTTAGGCTACATGTGTATGGCAATATTTAGGTGTGGACTTTTGGAGACAAAAATCTGCACCTTCTGACAAAATATGCATTAAAAAAGGTGTCCTGCGAATGTGTCCGTTTTTTTGGTATGTAACAGCAACATAGCAGAATAAGGCTAGGGTCACATTTGCGATTTTTTTTTTTACATCCTGATCCGGTTTTGAGCATTAAAAATGCTCAAAACTGGATCCGAATCTGCGGCCCATAGGCTGCAATAGAAAAACCAGATTGACCAAATGGCAATCCAGATCCAGTTTTGCAGCCTGGGTAAAAATCATGCAGGCTGCATCTATCGCAGCGGTTGCAAAACCGTATCCATTTTTTTTAACATGGGCACCTATGGGAACCGGATCCGGTACCGCAAGGTACATAATTGCACCTTGCGGTACGGATCCGGTTCCAGATCCGGTTTTGAAAATTGCAAAAATCCACATTCCAAAACTGGATGCATTAATGCATCCAGATCCGGAATGAGGATTGCATTTTCACATATTTTAAGAAGTATGAAGGCACAGTCCAAAACTGCATCCGGTAATGGATGCGGTTACCGGATTGTGCCTTCTAAGTGTGACCCTAGCCTAAGTAAGACTGACTTCAATATTCCCGCAAAGTGAACTTTGTGCATGTAGAGCACATTTTACTTTTTTTCCTGATTAAAGGACCAAGTTATGTGTTAAATGAATAAAGCAGAGCATGAATTCAATAAATTTCACACTGTCTTTGAACATAACAATTTCTCCACTTGTTCCATTCCTACCTTCGTCCATGATTACATAATGGAGAAGAGAAATTGTGCTAGACATACCCCTGCTAAACGTTCAATCTGTCTTCTCTGCATAGTAGCGAAAAAGAAGAGTGTCAGATAAAGATGCAGGAAGGAAAGCAGCTTCCACGGGAGAGTGACCAAAAAAAGGGGAAGAATAGACGATGGCGAGCAGAGCGTCAGGGCTTTTCACCAGTTTGCATCATATGTGCACATAGTCTTGTTTGTGATAACAGATTCTTATAATGAATTGTTGGTAAGTGGCCTCTTTAAAGGGCCAAATTATTCAAGGGAGCAGGTGTATCTGCAAACATTAATCTTCTCAGCATTACTGCTCACTGGAGTAAATGGAAAAAGGTAGGGGACATGATTCATAGACCGGTGTGCTCATCAGTCAGTGGTGCCCTTCGTACAGAGAAGACAAGAGGGCACCTCCGCCTGGAAGGAGGGAATGAGAGAGAACGTGAGGTTGACAAATACATAGAAAAATAAGCAGGCAGGGACATGACACTGTTATGGGATTTAACTACACACTTCCCATGGATAGCTTCTCTCTTTTTTATTCCTTTTAATAACAGCTGCTAATGGCAGTTGATAATTGCAGGAATTCAGATTGCCTCCTTGCCCTCTATAATCCACATCTGGGGTTGTTGCAAGCTCTCTGATCAATTCTGCAAGTTAGGAAACACAATAAATGTTCATTGCGTAAGCAAATCCATCAAGTTCAGACATTTAGTCTCTGGGGTGAAGCAGCTGGATTACTTCTCCCTCTTCTAGTTTAACCATATGGTGTATGGGGGCCGTCACTCGCACAATATCTTTAGCGATATTGTAAGCGATCACGTGCACGCGCATCGCTTACAATATCCTCACATCGCTGGTGAGATGTCACATCAGACAGACTCACCAGCGATGTGAGCAGCGATGGCTCGCTCGTTACTATGGTACACATCGGGTAACTAGGCGCCGCGCGTCGCTTAGTTACCCGACGTGTACCATAGTTACCATCTCCCAGCATAGGCGCGGTCGCTGGGAGATGGATCATCGTGGTGTCATACACCACGATGATGCAGATCGTTGCATCGTTCATCGCTAGATCTGAGAACCGAACCTCAGATCAGCGATGTCACGATCAAGCGATTTACCATCGTAAATCGCTTGATTACATGCAACGATATCTTGCCCGATATCGCTTAAGCGATCAAAAAGGAGATCGCTTAAACGATATCGGGCAAGATATCTCACCGTGTGACGGCCCCCTATTGGTGATCTCCGATCCTCTTCCCTGCAATACATATTGACTGTGGATCACACTCCAGGAATAGATGGACAGAGCTGTTTGTGATATATATGTAAATCCTATATACTGTTTAAGAACTCAATCAACATAGGATTTTACACCGCGCGATATGCAGCTAATGACTTTGCAATATCTGGAAAATGCAAAGCATGAGACATGTTGTATCTTAAATCTGAAATATTGAGATGTCATTCTGTGCCTTTCACAAACACCAAGGCTTTTTCCCACTATGCTTTTAGGGAGTTTTCGATGCTGCATATTAGTGCTTTATGCATGGGCGTACCCAGCGTGGGGCAGGGGGGGAACAGGTGCCCCCCCCAAGAAGCTGCCCCCCGGGTGAGCCCACCTGGCACCTACTGTACTACTGTGACAGTGTGACTGAGTCACTCTGTGACATGACAGTGTCAGCGCCAGCGCAACAACGCCGCCCGTGTGTGACATGGGCAGGGGGCAGGCCAGGCAGCTGCAGCAGTCCCCAGCAGCAGGCAGGCGCAGGGTGGATCAGTGATCACTCTGTGACATGACAGCGTCAGCGCCCAGTGGCACAGCCGCACAGCGCCGCCGGTGTGTGACATGGGGCGGCAGCTGCAGCAGCCCCCAGCAGGCAGGACGCAGGGTGGATCAGTGATCACATCGTCGGGCGCCCTCAGCATCAGCAGCCTCAGATAGTGTCTGCCGACTGCAGATCAGCTCAGCAGGCACTGTCTGGCAGGCCTGCTGGGGGACTCAGAACAGTGATGTGTGTTGTGTGACATCACCACTGCACTGAGAGTGCTGAGTCCCAGGCTGCGGTGCATGCAAGCTGGAGTGGGGTCTGTCTGGGGAGTGGGGACACTGCTGGCCTGGTGGTGAGGAGGGAGGCTGGAGCCAAGAGCTCTGAAGGCGAGCTACAAGTGAAGTGACAAGAAGACATCACAAGAAGAGGACAACTGACTGTTAAAAAATAGATCAAGTATGTAAAAAAAAGTGATGTGGGGGGTTGGGGTGATGGGAGCCCAGAGGGTTGTATATGGGAGCCTTATGTGGGGGCTGCGCGCTGTATATGAGATGACATGTACTCCCATCTCATATACAGCCCTTGCCCCTGCCCCCCATAGGCTGCCATATTATATACAGCATCCCTATAGGGCTCCTATATCATTCATATATATGACCCCTAAAGGCTCCCATTATTGGAGCTCTATGGGGGGGCTGTATATGACATGGGAGCCCTATGGGGCTATATGTGAATGGACCCTAGGGATTAGGGGGGCTGTATAAGTACGGACTCCCATATCATATACAGCCCCCCATAAGGCTGCCATATCGTATACAGCCACCACATAGGGCTCCCCGTATCATATACAACCCCCCATAGGCTCTCATGATGGGAGCATGTACGCCTTAAAAAAAAATCTATACTTACATCTCCTGGTTCCACCGCAGCTTCCCGAAATTGAAGATACAGGAGGAGGTGGTGACGCCGAGCGTTGCACAGTGGAACGCATAAAAGCAGGAAGTGACACCTAGTCTACACTAGAAGTAGTGCTTCCTGCTTTTTATGCGTTCCACTGTGCAATGCATGGCATCACCACTGTGGTATGAGGAAGCGCAGGGGGCGGCAGTGGATAGCAGGAGGCTCAGTGAAACACACGGGACCCTTAGCGGCCCATGTGCTGCTGCGCAGTGATGGTCAGAAGCGGGCGCAACCTGAACGACCATGGCTTGCCCCCCCCCCTAGTTTTGATCCTGGGTACACCCATGGCTTTATGCAAAACTCAGTGTCTTAGGTTAGGGTCAGACTAGTGTCAACCTTTTGGCTGATGGATCCGTGTAAAACTTAGAATTCTGCAACTTGAGCGCATAGCGTTAACATAATGTAATGCTGTGCTCAGGCTGCCAATACACCCCTATGGTTACCGGTGTCATAGAGCAGCCGGCAGCTTCACACAGAAGGACCGGATATGCACTATTTATGAGGGCACAGGAAACGCGGTTTGCAGCATTTTCCTGTGCACTCAGGAATAGCGAATATTCGGTCCTTCTGTGTGAAGATGCCGGCTGCTCTATGACACCGTAACCATAGGGATGTATAGGCAGCCTGAACACAGCGTTACATCACGATAACACTATGCACTCAGGCTGTAGAATTCTGTGTTTTAAATGGATTCATCAGCTAAAATGATGACACTAATATGACCCTAGCCTTAAAGTTCCAGGAAAGTGGATGGGATTTATAGAAATCCTATACTCACTGGGCTTCTTTTATACTCATACAACATGTCAGCTTCTCTGGTATGCTGAGGATTCTGTGCAGATTATAGTCACAGACTTGCACTAGATGTGGACAGTCTGCAGTTTAAAAACATATATCTATTTTTAATTCATTTCCACCACAGAAACACATCAAAAGCACAAGTAATCTGTACAAAGGTACATCAATACGTTTAATCAAAGCAAGTACAAGGAAGTATCCAAAACATTATATACTAACAATAGAACAGAAAGCGTTTAAACACTGGGACACTAACCGCAATGATACACGTGCATCTGACTCACCACTCCAGCGCTTGTGAGTGGACCTTGTAACTCCTTCCTTGGTGAACAGTGCGCTCCTTGAAGATTCTGCTCTGTGGGTAAGTTCACACTAAGCCAATAGAAGAAGCCACGGCAGCACTCCAAGTATCCTGACCAGGTGACTGGAACTTTATTGGATGAAGTTACAAACAAACAAGCATGGGCCACATGGCCTTAGAGAGTGGAGTGAGAGATGATGCATGTGGGGACGAAAAACACACAATCCGTGCTTACCAGCACTTCCTCGGGTCCATCAATTTGAATTAAAAGTTGGTATTTTTCCCTCTCCCTGTAGTTCAACTCTGATGTTAGCAACTCCTCCCTCTTTCCCAGTTGACATTTGTCATACATCTTGCTAGCAGCATCTATACACAGCTCTGGTTCAGAATAGTCTTTTTACCTATTGTAACTGTGCAAAAACAACATAAAGACAATTCATATAGAATCTTCAAACATTCCTCCTGCACCCAAGTTAACCTATTTTATAAAATCAATTCATGTGAGTAATGATACATACGGACATCTATAGAAATGCTGTTCTAGAGCCCCATATACCATGGAGTTAGAACAGTAAAAACTAGAGATGAGTGAACCCATGGATGTTAAGGTTCACCTTTTGGTTTGGTACCCGGACTTTACCTAAACCCGACACCTGACCCCAAATCCCATTTAAGTCAATGTGGGCCCAAACTTTGGTTCTATCTTTGTCTGTAAAATCATCATTGCAAGGGCTAAGAGGTTGCAAAATGAGCATGACAAACAAATATGGACAGGTTAGGATAGGGAATAAATTAAAACTTGGGGTCCCCCCTATTTTTGATAACCAGTTAAGGAAAAGCAGATTGCAGGGGGTTGATATTTCAGGCTGGGAAGGGCCATGAATATTTGGCTTTTCACAGCCTAAATATACCATTCTGCAGCTTCTCCAGAATTGGTGCATTGCATTAGATGTGGCAATTCTGGAGCATACTAACTGCCCTGGTGCAGTGGCGATTGGGATAATATTTTTGGGGTTGATGTCAGCTGTCAATTGACAGATAGTATTAAATGAAGGGGATAATAATGTAGAGGGGTCTTTAAGTATCCCAGTAAGTGTACAGTGAAGAAATACACACAATGGTAAAAAGCTTATTTGAATAAAGACCCCCCATATGATATGCCTTCCTTCACCAGCTTATCAATTTAAAAAAATCCTTTAAAATTTTGATGTAATCCAATGGTGTAATTTCCCATGACACTTATCATAACCTAGATCACTCTTGGTCAGTGGCAGGCGTGGAATTTCTCATAAGCATTATAAATGCCATGTCTGGTGCTGACCAGGAGTTTCTTCAACCTAAAGAACCTCATTCTCAAAACAAGGCTCTGTAGGTCACTTGTGGTCAAATCTGTAAAATATGAGAATGCGCGATAGGGTCTTATCTCTAACAGAGATGTACGGTGATAGATGGTATGAAAACTGCTCACCTGGTCAGGTTGTGTGACCCACAACCAGTATCTCGCTTAGAATTATGCAGCTGCCGCAGGGTCCGCACTTCCACAGTTCACTGTGGAGTAGAGCAGGTTCCAGGATGAAGTGCCATAAAATTCCGCGCTGCTGCCCAAAAGAAACAGCAGACTAACTGGGTATCTCGTATCTCGGGTATCTCAGCACAAAAAGAGTGCAAGAAAAACCAAAAATGACAGAAAACTGACATTATGGAAATGTGCTGTGTGCAGCTGGGCCGTATGGGTGCGTTTGTTCTGGCGCAAGTAACGGTGTTGAATGCCGTAACAGCCCGCCTACTGAGATGGGGGTTAATGTAAGAGGCTGGGCATACACTGTGCAGGCCTGTGTGAACTGCGCCCTATATGGAGCCCATTGTGTGTGCAGGACAAACCAGTAGTCACTCCCTCTGTGTGAATGGAGGTCGTTAGTGATTGGGGCTGGTGTCTTGCATTCACAATGCCTTTAGTTAAAACCTGGGCAGAGCTGCATACAGCACTGAGTGCAATGGTCGTCTGACCAGAATCTGCTGTGGTAAGATTTATTTTCTATTTTGTCCTTTGCTCACTTGAGATAAAAATTTAGTGGATAGGACTTGTGATCCGTGGGGAGCCGTGTAGGGGCTCACAAGCTTACGTGTTTTGGACCAAAAGACAAACCAAGACCCCACAATTTGATATAGTTTAAAACTAACTAAATTTCCATAATGTCAGTTTTCTGTCATTTTTGGTTTTTCTTGCACTCTTTTTGTGCTGTGTGCAGCTGGGCCGTATGGGTGCGTTTGTTCTGGCGCAGGTAACGGTGTTGAATGCCGTAACAGCCCGCCTACTGAGATGGGGGTTAATGTAAGAGGCTGGGCATACACTGTGCAGGCCTGTGTGAACTGCGCCCTATATGGAGCCCATTGTGTGTGCAGGACAAACCAGTAGTCACTCCCTCTGTGTGAATGGAGGTCGTTAGTGATTGGGGCTGGTGTCTTGCATTCACAATGCCTTTAGTTAAAACCTGGGCAGAGCTGCATACAGCACTGAGTGCAATGGTCGTCTGACCAGAATCTGCTGTGGTAAGATTTATTTTCTATTTTGTCCTTTGCTCACTTGAGATAAAAATTTAGTGGATAGGACTTGTGATCCGTGGGGAGCCGTGTAGGGGCTCACAAGCTTACGTGTTTTGGACCAAAAGACAAACCAAGACCCCACAATTTGATATAGTTTAAAACTAACTAAATTTCCATAATGTCAGTTTTCTGTCATTTTTGGTTTTTCTTGCACTCTTTTTGTGCTGTGTGCAGCTGGGCCGTATGGGTGCGTTTGTTCTGGCGCAGGTAACGGTGTTGAATGCCGTAACAGCCCGCCTACTGAGATGGGGGTTAATGTAAGAGGCTGGGCATACACTGTGCAGGCCTGTGTGAACTGCGCCTCCGTGGGGAGCCGTGTAGGGGCTCACAAGCTTACGTGTTTTGGACCAAAAGACAAACCAAGACCCCACAATTTGATATAGCCCTGTTTTTGTATGTAATAAGTATCTTCAAATAGAAAGAAGTTATTCTTTAAGACTATTTCCAATAATGTTATACAAAAATCTTTCTGTTTAATTGAAAATGCCGTATGTAGGTCTAAAAACCAACGGACTGCAGTGGTACCCATCTGATGATCAATGATAGTATATAAACTATTCACATCCATTGTTACTAACAGACAACCCTTTGGGACATCTTTTTGTTCCCTGATAACATCCAAAAAATCACTTGTATCTTTAATGTAGGATTTCAGTCGAGGTACTAGGGGGCTCAAAATCTTCTCCAGGGTCATGGCCAATGGGAATACTATCGACTCCGTGAAGGCCACAATTGGACGACCAGGTGGTTGATTTAAGTTCTTATGGATTTTGGGCAGTGTGTACAACACCGGCGTCACAGGATGCTCTTTTATAAGGAAATCAGCCAATTTCTGGTCAATTACCTTATGTATTAAGGAATCATCTACTATTATTTTAATCTACTTCCTGATATCTGATGTTGGGTCCCTCGGTACTGACTAATACGTCGTAATGTCCGATAGCTGTGATAAAATTTCTGTGCGATAATATGAATTATCCATAATGACAATGGCACCGCCTTTGTCCGCGGGTTTTATAATTATCGATGTATTATCCTTTAAAGATTTTATAGTCCTTGACTCATCGGGAGTGAGGTTATGTCTCAAGTGTAAGTTACCTTTGTTAATGCTTTCCTGAACCCATTTAATATCCCGATCAACAAGTGAGATAAAAGTCTCAACTGGATGATACTTCTTGGGAGGATTATATTTGCTCATAGTCTTGAGACCTTATGTCTTTAATTGAAATATATCTCTTGGCTGTTCCACCAAGTTGTCGATATTTGGGTTTTCTGTAAAATGCGCCTTGAGTCTCAAAGTCCTGTAAAATCTTTTCAGATCTTGATCTAAACTAAAGGTATTGAATACCGGTGTTGGGCTGAATGATAACCCCTTCTGTAAGACTCTATATTCAACTGGGGATAAGCTATAGGTGGAGATGTTAAAAACGAGTTGGGACCTACCTGTGATCGTGTTACCATGCGGGAAGGTCCACCTCTGCCTCTTGCTCCGCCTGGTCTTCTTCTTGGACTTCTTGGTCCTAAAAAAGGCTGTAAAGGATATTGAGGTGGAAATTGCGGATATGGTGGATATTCCCCTTCTGATCCAGATGTGAGTAATAAACTAGCCTATATGACAATGGTTCGGTAGACTTCCACTTATAAACTCTATCTTTGTCATAGTCCTCCTTATCCCTGTTGAATTTATTCTTTTTACGTGCCTCCAATGTCTTACGAAATTCGTTGTTAGAATGATTTGCTTTCTTCTTCGCCTTTTCAAATTCAGTGCTTGACATAAAATTCTGTAACTGTTCTTCTAATGATGGGATTCTCTGGCTTAATGTCTCCAACTCCTCATGTAAGTATTCTATTGTCAATAACTTTACATCCATGGAGCATTTATTTAAAATACCCTCGAATTTCTTACAATACCCCTCATTTTCCGAAAAAAGGGTTGGCCTTAAGGAAACCCGTAAGCCCCTCGGTATTCTCTGAGCTTTATGATACTCCGCTAGTGTGACATAATGCAGGTCAAAAGTGGTCTGCTTCTTTAATTCTTTCTCATATGTTATGACACAAGCTTCTTCTGCTGGAGTTGAGAGGAACTCATTAGATCTTGTGACTCGTGTAAGAATAGATGATGTGTCACTATCGTTATATGAAAAAGTATTGAAAGCCATGACGGAAAAAATGAGAACTCTACCAAAAATAGAACAATTATAATAGAATAGCGGTAGGCTCTCCTTCCGTGTGGGTGCTCCAGAAAAACGGACCTATAAATAATGTAAGCTAGGCACACCACTCATCCTAATAAAATATTTTATGAACCAATCTCTTGTATTTTTTCCAAACCTGACAAATTGTTTGCTTTCTTTATTTTTGTATTAAAGATTCTTGAAGAAGGCCGAAAAAAGGCCGAAACGTTAACGTTAATCTTGAGTTTGCAAACACTTGATGTGAAAATAGTAACAATAAAAACATTTGCAAAAATACAAGAGATTGTTTCGTAAAATATTTTATTAGGATGAATGGTGTGCCTAGTTACATTATATATATGGCTCCACTGAAAAGACCCGGATATGCGCTTTTAAGCAGTGCACAGGAAACACGGTCTGCAGCATAGCCAGGTCTTCTCAGTGGAGCTGGTGCGTGCGGGAGGCATAAGGTAACCATAGCAATGCACAGGCAGGCGGCACATAGTGTTACCTTCTGTTAACGCTATGCGCTATGCCTGCCTGGGACTAAGTTTTTAATGGATGTGCCAGGCTAAGGCCAGACGCAAGTCTGACTCTAGCCTATGGGTGAAAAATGCAGTAAAATCCAGAGCAAGAATTGACATGCTGCACATTTTTCCACAATAAAATACGCAGCGGACCTTCTGAGAAAATAAAAGAACCATGTGGACAGGACTTCACAAATCCCATAGACTTTGCTGGGAAAACACGATGCTGCATAATTGATATAGATCTGTTGTGGATCTACATCAAATATGTGTCAAAATATGCATCATTTGAATGGGCCCTAACAGAGATCAAGGTGGTGACTCGGCCTCTAGATTTTATAGATCTCAGTCTGATTAGTCAGCTGTGGAATGTTCTGGAAACATAGGGATATAGCTGCTTTAGAGCTATGCCACTGCAACCTTCCCCATGTGTCAAGCTTTAACATATAGAGTTTGTTTAGATCCCAACCATTTAACCCTTAAGATACCCTGGCAAATGTATTGATCACAGAATTTATGCAACTTTAAGGCTATGTGACAACTAGAAAATAGTGGTGCAGATTTTATGCTTCCAGAACATTGCCAGCAACGTTTCCTGTGCGCCGGGTAAAAATGCATGCACAGTTTGCATTGTGTCTGCAATTCGTTTGCAATGCGTTTACCCATACAAGTCTATGGGTGCGTTAACACATGCGTTTGACAGCGTTTCTGTGCATTAATGCAGCAGAAAAATGCATTGCCTCAAAAAGCAGCAAAAACGTGATGTGAAACCACCCTAAACTAATGCCAACTTCATCTGAAGTTATGGAATACCATTGCACTCATTATGTCTATAGACAGAATTTAGATTTAAATTGCATCTGTCCTTTCAATGAACTTTACATAAATCATAGAAAAGTAAACATAAGAAAGTGGTCATTTATCCTATCAAAGAAGTATGCCTATTTCTCCATGTTTGAGCCACTTCTTATCCGCTTCCTGTTTCCTGAACTTATCATTCAGTCTGAAAAACAGTTAATGAATTCCTTGTTAATAAAGGGACTCATGACAACATCCACCTTCATATCACCCTTGCTATCAGAAAGGAGGAACCAGAAATGTTTATTTTGGCTCCCTTTATTGAACACCTAAATGGAGGTAACTTCTTTCGAGTCAACTACAAAACACGCTCAATTGAGAATGAGTCTAGTGCCTCAGTTATATGAATTAATTAACCAGCTATCACATTATACTAAAGCTTCATATATGTTCAAATGGCTTAAGGGTCGCAATTCTACATATCTACTGTACTGTATTATTAGCAAATTTGCTCATAAAGTCTTAGCAAAGACAACTGGCAGGTGTCTGTAGCGAAGAATTTCAGTAAAATTCTGCATCGTTCACACTAGATACCCCATAAGTTACTACGTACCATTTGTCTATTAGTTTCATCCCATTGTTTTAGATTCTAGATATGGTGTTCCTGTCCAATAAATGTGTAACATTGCAACCATGTTGTCACCTTTTCACTTCCATTTTAAAACTAGAAGAAAAGTAGAAAAGTGCACATAGGGTCTTATCCGGGTGTAACCGGGGTGTTGTATTGTGTGCTGTTGCACTAACCTTATGTTGTTGTGAAAGTCACAACAACTATTGAAGCATAAGCCGGCTTGCAGCACTCCGCCCAAGGGAAACCGATTACAGCATTACATGAAAGGTGGTAATTCGTGCGCTGATGCCTGTCCGTTGGTTCCAAGAAATCCAAGGAATCACAAGATGTTAAAAGCAATACCTTTAATGTCTAATTCTTACGCGTTTTGTGGTACTTCAGACCACTTCATCAGAGATCCACAAAGGTTTACCTTCCTCCACAACAGCGATATGTCACTTCCAGTTTAGAAAAAGAGCAGGCTGCACACAGGATAAACGTGCTCATTCCATTTATTGCATCACAGGGGTGTTACAGGTGGGGGTGCAAAGGAAGGAGGAACGGGTAGGCCCGATGGTACAACGAACGTTTCGCGCTCAGCTGGCGCTTCTGCAGGTACAATCCCGCAGAAGCGCCAGCTCAGCGCGAAACATTTGTTGTACCATCGGGGCTATCCAGTTCTCCTTCCTTTGCACCCCCACCTGTAACACTGCTGTGATGCAATAAATGGAATGAGCACATTTATCCTGTGTGCAGCCCTGCTCTTTTTGCTCTTTTCTAAACTGGAAGTGACATATCGCTGTTGTGGAGGAAGTGTGCACCAGGAATTGAGGCTCACAGTGTGTGGGACCTGCATGAGAGGTCCCAGGAGATCCTGGAGGGCTGCTGGAACTGACAGAGACGCACAGGAGAGAGCGGTGGTGCTGGCTTTAATCTGCAAACTGTAAGTGTTATATGTTGTCACCTTTTATTAAGGGGGCTGTTCAGTCTAAAACTGATAATTCTACAGTCACTTGATTTGATTGCAGACTTAACAATCCTCCAAGAGCCCACACTGTGTGCTGCGAGGATGTGTGGTTTCTAAGCTGGGAATAGACCGTAATTATGTGGTATGTATGTTCCAGCTACAACAAGACTAGTGGCTGCAGCCTCGCTTAATACAAGTCTATGGAAGGGACAAGACCAAATAGTGGGCACGGCCATCTTGTGGAAGCAGCGTTGCTCAATCCACTAGTATTAAGTTAGGCCATCTCCACTAGTTGGGGGCTCTGACTGCAGTGGCCAGAATTGTGCATGCCGCATAAATGTTGTCTGTTCCTGATTGAGAAACAGGAAATCTTTGTGTGGCACCCCACCAGGTAGGCCGCAATCAGAGGTACTGCCCTCCTGCAATTAGGGAGCGTTGTGCCTCTGCTCTCCAGGTGCTGGGATGGTGCAGTTGAGCCAAACACACACTAACACACACAACCCATGGGACCCTTGGGACAGTGGGTGAACCCAGAGGGAGGACCCAGGCTCCAAAAAGGGGGACAGGGAAGTGTAGTCAGTAATCAGTAGCCAGGAAGAGAAAGACTATTTTGAAAGGAGTGGAGTGGAAGTCGGGAGTGTAGAGGTGGTGTGGTGATGACTAACATGGGCCACAACCACACTTGCCCCAGGAGGGAAAGACCGAGAGGTGTGGAGGAACAATGCAGCCCTTGGACTACGGAATGAGACGTAGATCCCCGTATGCCCGTATCTGGAGACACAGAGGGGCTGGTGGACGACACAGGGACCTGGCCCTGAACGCAGCTTCATGCCCGAACTGGAGGCCTCTGACCACAGCTCCATTAGAAGTCTAACACCCAACTAGGGATGGGCGAAATCACTCGCTAGGACTCGTTACTCGGCGAGTAGTAAGGGACTCGCAGGACTCGGTACTCTGCGTGTTTCCCAGCGATTACTCGCACAGCAACGGAGTCCAATGCAAATCAATGGCAATCCTAGTTTTGTCAGAGACTCTGACAAAACTAGGATTGCCATTGACTTGCATTGGTCTGATTACTGTGCGAGTAATCTCTGGGAAACTCGCAAAGTAACTGCTGTTACTTTGCGAGCCGAGTCCAGCTGTCTGCTCTGTCGAGGCTGCCGCAGCTCCAGGGTCCTAGAGCCCGCCTTCTCACAGAGATGATGTAGCAGAGCTGCGATTGTCTCAGTCTGCTCATTCCCTGTGCATAGACATCTATATCTATGCACAGGGGATGTAGAAAGAGAGGACATGCGTTTTGGACTACGTCGGGACGGAAGAGGATTTTTTTAATTAAAGATGAGTCCCTAATGGCTTTTTTTCTTTATTTCTAATAAAAAATTTTCTCTGTGTCGTGTTTTTTTAACCCTTTATTGGAGATTCTTAGTGGCTGGGTCAAACGTGGCCTGACATTAAGAATCTCGGGCTTAATACCAGCTTGTATAACAAAGCTGGTATTACCCCTTTATTACCAGCGTGCCACCGCCACCAGGGCCGCTGGAAGAGCCGGGGTTCAAGGTCGCCAGAGGATGGCGCTTCAATGAACGTGCCATCTTCTGGGGCGGCTTGCGGGCTGCAATTTTCAGCGGGGGGTGCCAGAAAGCTTGGGCCTCCCTGCGCTGCAGATTCCAGCCCCCAGCTGCTTAGCTGTACTGGCTAGACATAGAAATTGCACGGAGCCCCACGCATTATTTTTTTATTATTTCATGAAATTCATGAAATAATTCAAAAAAAAAGGGCTCCCCTATATTCTTGTGTCCGGCCAGGTACAAATAGGCACCTGGGGTTGGGGCAGCCCGTCGCTGCCTGCTGGATCCGGCTGGTTCCAGAAATACGGCGAAGCCCACGTGAAATTTTTTTCTGGCAAATCCATAAAACAATGTAAATAACAGGGACTGAATCTTATTAACCCTGGACCATGGGCGAGGGGTTAATAAAGATGCAGTCCCTTTTTTTAGGATTGTTTTATTGATTTTTCAGAAAAAAAATTTCATGGGCTTCGTTCATTGAGAGCGCCATCCTCTGGCGCTGAACCCCGCTCTTCCAGCGGCCCTGGTGGCGGTGGCACGCTGGGTAATAAAGAGGTTAGGGCCAGCTTTGTATTATCAGCTGGCCCTAAGCCCGAAATTTATGGCGGTCACGCCAATATTAGACATGACCGCCATGAATTTCTATTAAATTGTTTTAAAAAAAAACACAACACAGAGAAAAATTTTTATTAGAAATAAAAAAAAAAGCCATTAGGGACTCCATCTTTAATTAAAAAAATCCTCTTCCGTCCGACGCAGTCCAAAACGCGATGTCCTCTCTGCTACATCCCTTTGCATAGATATAGATGTCTATGCACAGGGATGAGCAGACTGAGAACAATCTCAGCTCTGCTACATCAGGCAGCAGGCGGGCTCTAGGACCCTGGAGCTGCGGCAGCCAGCACAGAGCAGACAGCCTGACTCCTTACTGTGCGAGTTTCCCAGCTTTCCCAGTTTGCACAGTAAACGAGTCCAATGCAAGTCAATGCCAATCCTAGTTTTGTCAGAGTCTCTGACAAAACTAGGATTGCTTCAGGCTGAAGCTTCCGAGACACATCTGTGATTTGTAAATCGCACACTACTCGCTATTACTCGCTTCCCCATTCATTAACATTGGACTCGCTAGACTCGCAACGAGTAGCGAGTCCCGGGCTCGGACTCGCTAGAGTCAAGCGATTCCGAGTAATTTAGGACTCGCCCATCACTACACCCAACACAAATTGGGAAAGGTGGCCGAACTAGGGAGCAGTACCCGGGAGGGGTACAAGAGCACCCGTGGCTGTCGGTACTTGAGCTCTGTGCTGTGGAGGCGCTACGTAAGGAGCATTGAGACAAGCTTGCAGCTCGAGGGGACCACCAGAGAAGGAAACACCTAGTGAGACAGAAAGGGGGCACCAATCGAGGCTTGACTGCACCAACCCAGTTCTGGAGACAACGCTTTAACCGGAGGTTGGCAAGGGACATACCCGGCGACTATGTTGAAACCACCAAGTAAAAGTAACAGAACTGCAGATTCTTTAGAGGTGACCACTGACCGCAGAGGCCGCATGAGACATTGAGGTACTGATGACCCTGTGAACATCTGCCAAGGTACAAACTCAACCATTTCTAGTGCCCTGGGGACCGCGCTCCACCTGTGGGGAGCAGAACCAACCAAGCTGCTGGTCACTGTCTCCAGAGGTTCTGAAGCAGCGACGACCGCCCCCATAAAAAGAACAAAGAAGTGAAGAACAACTGCTGCCCACTTCCCGAGTCTTCCCTGGCCCTGGAGTGGGCGTGTAATTTGCAGTGCACAGTGGGGGGTCTGTCTTGTAGGATTCACTCATATAGTGCTTGACAGCCTGCCTAATCTAACAGTGTGGGCGTAAATAATAAGCTGAGAGCCAGACGCAGTGCATCACATGTATCTGTGTGACTTGAATAGCACCCTAGTAAACCTCATTAATGTGCATGTCTGATACTAGCAACCACCCCCTCCATGATATGGTAGACTAAGAATAGTTTTTTACACCTGGTTTGTCCAACCTCTATCATGAGGGTCCTGCTGCATATTGCCAGTGCATTTGAATTTGTGTTGGCTACTGGCTGTTTCTACCCAAATCCACCATCTCTTAATATCTCGACCTAAGAGCAAAACTAAGGAAGTAAAAATTTGTCATGCAGACAATGAATTTGCCCCTTTGAAAATGAAGTGTACTTTTGGGTTACATTCCCTTGATGAGCTTTTGGTGAATTTTTATTTTTGCAGCATTATTGCACCATTTCCGAACCAATTATTAAAAATAGGTTACTTGCATATGTTTATGTACGTTTTTTTTATTGCATTTGTGTACATGTTTTTAACATGCATTTTGATTGCTTTTTAGATGTTTTTGTCCCTTTTGTTGTGTCATACTTTAAATAAAGCCACTGTGCTGGAAATGTTAAATGCTGTGTTTATGACACAGCAAAAATATGCAACATCAAAAACTCACCAAAAACTCATCATGAGAATGTAGCCTTAAAGGGTTGTCCACTAATTGGACAATCCCTTTTCATTCCCCATGTTCGCCCCTATTAAACTAAAAAAGCATATACTCCCCTACGGTGCTGGTGTGGTTCAAGCAATGTCAGAACTTGTGTACCCATGACATTGTGATGATACGCTAGCTAGAAACCAATCATCGCGGGAGTCCTTCTACCCACCTCCGATGTTTGAGATATTGAGAGGAGTGGCTGCTATTTACTTGCTGTTAATTGCTCTTGTGTCCGAAGATGGGGAGAATGAAACTGGAAGAGATTGGTTGCAGAGCTAGCGTGTCATAACAATGTCATGTGGGCCCTGGCGATGTGAGATTCCACATCGCTGGAACTGTGCCGCACCTAAAGCGAGTATAGGCTTTTTTAATATCATGGGAGAGCACATGGGAAAAGAGTCGGGGTCATCCAAGTGTGGACAACCTCTTTAAAATCGCGATGCTGCAGACTAACTTATAAATGGCAACATCATAGCAGTCAGGATACAACAAGATGTGAGGTTACATGATTCTAGAGGCACCATGTCATAGTACGGTGCTCCCAGTAATTATATTGCTGTCCAAGTAGCTGTTGATGATTGGAAGTGTGGAGATTGCAGAGAGGAGGTTTTAGGTTTAGAGAACCGCACAATACTTATGGTCTGTACGCCACAGTTTCTGTCTCTTAACCCTTCTTGTTAATTTATGTTCTTACATTATCCAGCAGATAGTAAAATAACTCTACCGATACTATTATGAACAACGGTAGGAAATTCTTTATCAAAGTTGAAATATATCAAACCAACAGCATGATCCAAACCTACGTAGAGTTTTCAACTTCTTTCAAAAGATCATGGAGTAAAAAATAGTTTTGCAACTTTATTTTCTGCAAAAATATTATTTCGACAATGTGAAAACCAGGTCATAATATCAGCATCAATCAGATAGAAATATCTCTGATAACTACTCAGATTCGCAATTTTTCTGTCTGCTCTTACCATTAATTTTAACACTATTCTGCCATACTCTTTTGGAAGCATTTTAATATGATGATTTTCATTGTTTTTCAAATTTCCTGCAACATTATAAATGTTATTGTTATTGTTTATTTAGAAATGCTAACATATTGCAAAGCATAAAACTAGAAGATAAGGATTTTTCTGCAAATGAAATTAATCAGTTCTATTGTACCAATGTTGTGTATTCAGATCTACATTAAAATCAGTAAATAAGTTGAAACTTTCAGCCCGAAATCAAACATTACTTCAATATAAATTTCAAAGATGGTATTTATATCCAACTTTCTAACTTTGTATGCATACTTTCTGTGAATTCTTATTGTTTTTAAATTCTATGAGCTTGGCAAGATTAAAAGATTAAGCAATATATATCTTGTTATACTCTACCATTGCTGCTCCAGTGATTCCTCTCTACTACTGACACTGGCCTTTGTTGACAGGCTGCAGAGTCAATGTAAGGACTGTTTTGCATGTATTTACTGCATCCAACATGGGGATTGGAACTCTCATGCTGTCTAAATTGAATTGTTTAGTGAGCCCAGTGATTGACTGCATTTGTCACGTGTAATGTACTCATGAGTCATGATATCACTGAGGCAGACTATCATCAAAGACTGATGGAAGCAGCAGAGAAACATCACTGAAGGCAAACGGTGAGAAAGCAACATTTAACATATGCAAATTGTCTCTTCAGAGAGGAAGAAGAGTTCAACTCCAGTTTTACTTATTGGAAGTAGCAATCCTAAAAGTTAAAAATGAACCTTCAACAGCCTTGCCATATGACTCAGGATGTACTGGATACCAGATCAGAATCTCCATTTGCAGTTATGGTGTTTGGGGGATATTGCCCCTCATCAGTGCAATGTATTAGATCTCATCTTGCGTATGAGAGGCTAAGTGGGGTCTAAGGGGTAAGCTTTTCTCCTTAAGGTGAGTGACATGCGTAATACTTGAAACACCATGCCTGCAAATTGAGATTCTGATCTTGTATAAATCTAAAGGCACTGTTACACGGTTGATATCGTGAACGATATTGATGAAAACGTCACGGGTTTGGAGTCATTCAAACGACATCGTTAGGACGTCGTTGCGTGTGACACCGAGATACGACTACGATAAATCGTTTGATCCATGATTGCAGATTTGAAAATGTTCTCAAATCAGACGATCTTCGATCAGCCAACCTGCTGCATCATTTGTGTGACACCCGATAACGATGTCATTAATGACTTCCCCTATGCACAAAAGTCAACAAGTATCATTCGCTAGGTTGTACGAACGATAGCTGCTTGCCGCATCGCTGGTGCGTTGTTCACGATATCTGGGAACTTGCTATCTACCTTATGGAGAGAAGTTTTCCTGCAACCATAAGAAGACAGTTAAGTAGGTGAGGAGATTACAGCCACATCTCTCCTCTAGAAAATATGCAAATTTGCACTTCAGTAAGGAAGTGAATGAACTCTAGCGCCACCTTTAAGTAGCTCCTCAAAGTCATAATCGCTTTCCAACAAGCTTTTTAATGAGTAAGGGATTTGTGCCAGATCAGAACCCCAAACTACAGAAACTGTATTTCGGGTACCTGCCCCTCATCAGTGTAGTGTGTGGGATATCTGATCTGGCTGTGTGAGTGGGCTAAGACAAGGTCTGGGAACTTGCTCTCTACTTATGGAGAGATGTTTTCCTGCAACCATAAGAAGACAGTTAAGTACAGTGTGACAGCTCACAACGATTACTAAACGATGTCCTAACGGCTGTGCTCCCGTGAGATCATTGGTGACATCCTTGCGACATTGAAGCATTTAACGGTACCTTCACTCAAATTACAAGACTCATTAAAAAGTTTTTTAAATTTTAAAATTGCTACTTCCAATACATGGGGTAAAAGTGCAGACTCTTTCGCTCAGAAGAGCTTTGCATAGTTTATTTCGAAGAGGAGCATTGCGGTTTTTGACCCTTTAGCATGCCAGATCTAGTATGTCACTCTCCACAAGGAGAAAAGTTTTCCTGTAGAATAGAAATTCTGACATTTTACTCTTTCCAATCCTTTTAACAGCTTATCATATGATTGATTTTCTGAAAAGCAGAATCAAAGTAGTAAGCAATGGCAAAATAATTTTATTACATGAAAAAAAAACAAGTTTGTAAACATTCATGGAAAAAATAATTGAGTACCATATATACTCGCGTATAAGCCGAGATTTTCAGCCAAAAATTGGGCTGAAAAGTACCCCCTCGGCTTATACGCGAGTCAGTGCTGTATAACCGATGTATACATCGAACATACCGATGTATACATCGTATACAGCAGCCCCCGCAGCCCAGTAATGCAGGGCCATTGACGTCATTCCCTGCGACGAGCACAGAAACAGGAAGAAGACGCATGAAGATGGAGGATCGCGGATGTCAGCGGCGAGCGGGCGCGACAGCGGACACTGATAAGTATAGTTTGCTTACAGGTGACCGGAGTCAGGCTGGGGGGCCCTGCATTACTGGGGCTGCTGTATACTACCGCTGGGGCTGCTATACACTACTACTGGGCTGTATACACTACCACTTGGGCTGCTATATACTACCACTGGGCTGTATATACCTCTGGGGCCCTGTATACTACCACTGGGGCTGTATAAACCACGGGCTGTATATACTGCTGGGGCCCTGTATACTACCACTGGGGCTGTATATACTACCACTGGGGCTGTATATACCTATGGGGCCCTGTATACTACCACTGGGCTGTATAAACCACTGGGGCTGTATATACTGCTGGGGCCCTGTATACTACCACTGGGGCTGTATACACTACCACTGGGGCTGTATATACTACTAGGGCTGCGTCTATACTACCACTGGGGCTGTATATACCACTGGGGCTGTATATACTACTGGGGCTGCGTGTATACTACCACTGGGGCTGCTGTATCTACTCTGGACTGGTGTATACCACACTGCTGGGGGCTGTATACTTGTGCTAGGGTCCACCCTCGGCTTAACACGAGTCAATAGATTTTCCCAGTTTTGGGGGCAAAAGTAGGGGGTCGGCTTATACACGGGTCGGCTTATACACGAGTATATACGGTAGTTTAAAAGTATTTCTGCTATATTCATATAAAACTACGGTAACACAATAACAGGACAATGACCTGTTGGAATCATTACCTTATAATTACATATTGGAGAAAGAAATCATGGGGAATTATATTCTACTTGGAAAAAAAAAGTGAATTGGTTAAAATGCAAATTTTTTTGTAACTCGATTCAGCACAGTTTTAGCATAGTGGTGGCTGTCAGTTTATTCCCTCATATTTTATGCAACATCACAGTTCTCTAATAGGACTTAAAGCTTAAAAATGAGATGAGAATACTGAAAGGTCACTATGACTTTGGGTACCTAAAGTACGCTTTTCATTGAAGTACCACTTGAGTACTGAATGTATTCACTACTTACACAAACCAGTAGATATAACTGATATTCTGTATATGTGCCAATTACCTGATGTGTTTCTCACATTGGACATATAGAGAAAAAAACACAGAAAAATATATAGCCTTACCAATACCAGGTCAGATTACCAAGGCATTAGCAGGATACAGCAGACCCCCATGATAAAATAGCAGGAGCTACATAGGTACAAAATACTAATGAAACAACCACTGACAATCCTACCAAACCAATCCTACCCCTTCCATGAATTCATAGCTTTGTGTGGTTGTTTCATTAGTATTTATACCTGTACTGCCCCTGCCACTTTATCATGGGGATCTGCTGCATCCTGCTATTGCATTGAAAATATTTCCTGGCTTTGGAAATGGTTATTTTCCATGTTTTTTTTGAATCTCTGTCCAATATGAGCCACATGGCAGAGCGTTGGCACAAATACAGAATATCTGTCATCATCAATAGGTTGTAAGCCAGACATTGTGTATCGGCGGCTATGCGGTGCTGCACTTTTGTTGCAGGTGATGCTTGATTGAACACTTCTACTTTATTCCTGGGACTTATTGTACTGTCCAGTCTGGTAACTACGGAGTTAATCTTCTTTTTTGATTCTCTCTTTAGTTAACACTAAGCGGGTCTGTTTTATATAAACTCCAGAGAGCCAGCTCCCACAGCCAGTATGTACAGATACTATCCTGGTTTGTGCTTCTGTCCTGAGCTACTGTATTATGACCTGATTTTCCCATTCACTGACCTCCACTTTATTTTTGAATACCCGGCTTGTTGTTTGATTCTGTTCCTCATGTGACCTTCTGATTATGACCCGGCTTTCTCACCATCCCTCTTGCCAGCTTGCACCACAGCAGCTGACTCAGTGACCCTTTCCCAGTGACGTCTTTTAAGTTCAGATCCCTGTGCAGTGGTTAAAGGGTGAAGACCAGAGCAACCACTAGGTTCTGGGAAACGGAGTAGCTTGCGCTAAGCCTGTTCATGGCAGCCATTTTGGAGCAGTCAGGTGATTACTGACTGTGCACACGTTAGAGTATCACATGTACCTGCGTGACAACAAGCCTCATCTGTGTGCATTTGTAATACTATAATAAACTGTGTGAAAAGAAAAGCAGAATAGGGTCTTACCCAGGGTGAGGAATGATTAGCAGGGAAGCAAGATAGTGCTCACCTTGTGTGGTTGTGTCACTCAACCAAATTAATGCGTTAGGGGCAGCTACCACAGAAACCACATGCAGCAAGGCAAATCGATTATGCAGGATATCAGCAAATATTCACTGGTGTAATTATCCTGATGAAGAAGCGGGGTTACACTTCAAAACACGTAGAATAAACACAAAATTCTACAACGATCACTTTGAATTGGATTATTTGGCAGCAGTGCAGATTTGATACCATTTTTCCTGATATCTTGATTTTTAATACTAGGCATCCACCCCCTCCAACAACTCATATGTTTGTCAGTATTTTGCTCATGGGGTCTGCTGTATCCTGCTACTGTACTGGTAATCTAACCTAGTATTAATAAGACTATTTTTTTCTGTAGTTATTTGACCTGCTATATGATGCAATTGGCACACATTTTGGAGTATCTTTGCATTTCTGCTATTTGTGTTAGGAATGAATATTTCTTACAAAATATGTCTCCTTTTACACAAATCAATTTTCCAGGACAGAGGTCAATCCATATATTGACATATATCATGCCACGCTACATCAATGAGGCCATTATAAAGAACTAGAATGTATGACTTTCTAAATAATCAGATCCAGTGAGGTCTTCATTGGCAGTTTTTCTTCAATCTAACTACGGTAATTCAATAGTATCGTTTTTAGAGAACAGTGTCTTTTCTTAACACATGGTAGAAAGTCAGTATGAGAAAAAATACTGTCTTTGGCCTAGAACCCACTCCCATATAAATCACTCTGATACTCATTCTGAAAAATAGGACAAGTGTCATGCTTACGTTATTGTGTATGTCATGTGAGTGCTATGCGAATGTGTGTTTTTTTCTTGCATTGCATCCATATGACAGATGTAATCCATCCATATGCAATGTAATTTTAACATCATCTTTTACATTCTAGAGTACTCTGTACATTTTTGCTAGTTTCAGAAATAATAAGCAATTAAATATAAACAAACATTTACATAAAACAATAGATTTCATGCAGCTATAAAATGTCACAACTAGAGGTGAACGAACCTTTTAAAGTTCAGATTTGTTTCGGTTTTCCGAACGGACAATGTTCGTTGAATAAATCAGCGCACAGTTCAGCGAACTTCCGAACAACATTCAAATCAATGGGCAAAATCAAGGGCCTAGAAAACACCTTCAAAGAGGCACAAAGGCTGACAAAACAGCTCAAATTAGAGACAGACACCAGGAAAAGTTCCAGAGTTAAAATGTTCATCATTGTACATTATTGGATACATTGGACAAGGCCTGGCCCAGTATTTCAAGCTTCCACATTGATCAGGAACAGGAGATGAGTGACAGATGTAGGTATGGTGCTCAGTGAGCCATGCTAAATTCACAAAACAAGTAACAAAGACACCTCAAGAAGGTTCTCTACATTTCAAAAAATTAGGGCCAGATACCACACAAGTGGCATCAATTGACCCAGGATAGAAATTGTATGCATGGCACAGGATCTGGAACAGGACTGGTCTAGCATTTAAAGGTTAAGCATTGACCAGGATGAGTGACACGTGTATGACTATTGGAAAGGGGGGCCCCTTATACCTCAAACAACTGCTTCAATAAATTTTAAATTTTATGCTCAGCCACCCTCAGGTGGCACGAATATTATCTTCATGGAGTACTACCAAAAGAATTAGTCTGGTGGGTCAGTCACATATATTGGCCTATTGGGCAGGGGGCCCTCATTAATCATGTAACCATTCCAATAAATGTTATCTCTCCAACCTCAGGTGGCAAAAATATCAATTTCAAGGAATATAGTATAGTAGAAAGAGGGATTCAGCTAGGTCAGTTACATTTATAGGCCTTTTGTGCCAGGGGATTTCATACTTTATGCAACCGCTCCAAAACATTTAATGCTTCGCCACCCTCAAGAGACACAAGTATTAGATTTACAGAGTACTACAGGTTGAAGGACTCAGGTGGGTAAGTGACATATGTAGGCATTGTGCTAAGAGAGCTCTGCTAAATTCAGCAAACGGAAAAGGAAACCCCGAAAAGAGCCTCCACATTTCAAAAAATTTGGTGACATACCACCAAAGTGGCATCAACTGACCCAGAATAAAAATTATATAGTGGCCACAGCCTGCTTGCATGGCAGAAGGTCTGGAACAAGGCCTGGCCTAGAATTTCCAGGTTAAACATTTTTAGTAACAGGGGGATGAGTGACATATTTAGATTTAATGCTCAGAGAGTCCTGCTAAATTCAGAAAATAGACAAGAAGGAGATCCCCAAAAAGAGTCTCCACATTTTAAAAATTAGGGTCAGATAGTGGCATCAAATGACCCAGAATAAAAATTGTATAATAGTGAATGAATACAACCACACTGAAAAGTACAACATCGCCTCGTACAACATCACCAAGACCTTGGAGATTCATAATTTGTTCATCTTCATGAAATTTAGATTGTCTACACTTTCAGGGGACAACGAGATGCACTTATCTGTCAGGACACCACCAAAAGCGCTGAAGACACGTTCTGAGAGAATGCTGGCTGCCAAGCATGACATAACCCCCAGCCTTGACCGGCGAGATCAGACCACTCCTCCATTTTTGAATCCCAAAATGCAAAATAGTCCCAATCCACTCTAACGGCATGGATATTGAGCTCTATATTATCCTTCACCATCTTTCTATTTCTTTACTATGTGTCCGACTTGTATTTAGTTCTGCTGATAAACGGGCTGGTTTAAAAAAATTTCAAAGGACTCCCAGAAATTGTTCCTGAGAGTTAACTGCTGCTGCTGTTTCTACACTCATGACTAGATGACTCCTGGCTTGAAAGTGTAAATCTGCGATGCGTACTGTGTCCCTCACTGCTGTTTTAGGAGAAAACCAGCCCTAAGGTGGTCTACCAGTTTTTTTTTTTTCCGATAATCCAGCATGCGCGTATCCCTGTCCATGGTGGGAAGCATCTGGCTAAATTTTGTACCAAGGAACCAACAGTGTGGCAACTCAGTAGTCATCACTAATTCAAATCCTAACGGTATGGACATCATGTTACAGGCAGTGCAGCAAAAATGAGCTCATGTGTCTGATGCATACATGAGGCCGAAGTCCCTGTTTTGTTGGTGTCGATGTAAAAATCAAGCTTCCTTCCTCTGTCCTCTACTGCCAACCATGTACAACAGAAAGGGAAATAATTTCTTCCCCATCTTCTTACTAATCTGTGCCAACCACCTCTTCATCCTTGTCCTCCTCCATTTGTTCTTCAGCTCCGCCACCTTACAGTTTTTCTGATACCATGACCCCCCTCCCCCAGTTGCTCTACTACACCCAGCCATGCCACCCAGCTGTGTGACGAGATTCCGACCTTTGAGATATTGACAACATTTCTGTATCCTCCTCTCCTTCCTCCTCCTCTGGTACCACCACCTCATCCTGCAGACGTTTCAACATTTTCACCAGCATATAGATTATACATGAGCATTATAGTGATGCTGATGATGGCATCATAAGTACTAACCCTCTAAGTCCTTAACCTATGCTCACTCTACAAGTATCATTTGCACCACATTTGGCTTTCTTTGCATCATTGTACGTGTCATTGTATATTACGCTAGCGCTTCTCGCTGCTGCCACAGTTGCTGCAACATGTGCAGAAAAAAATTACACTGCAACACATAAATGGTTAACTGACTTCTACAGAAGACATCTGTAGCGATGCTAGTTGATGAGCTGCACAGTAGAATGAAAAGTGAGCACCAGCAACAGTGCCTTTTGCAGCAGCTCTTCTAGGTCTGGATAGTGGCATAGGAATTCCTGCACAACCAGGATGAGGACATGAGCCATGCATGGCACGTGTGCAAGTTTCCCCATCGCAGGGCCGCCACAAGGTTTGCACATTATCACACAGCCTTCCCTGGCTCCAGGTTTATTGAAGACAGCCACTGCAGAAACTCGCCTGCATAGCTGTCCACAACTCTTTAGCTGTGTGACTCATATCTCCAAGGCATTTTAATTTCAACACTGTACGGATGTGGTGGGGATTCACTATGAACTCTTGAAACATTAAGGGAGAGGTCGAGGTGCAGCTAGTGGCTCAAGAGGAATTGACAAGGCAGAAGCTGTGGATGAAGAGGTACAGGCAGAAGTTTGTCCCAAAGATCTGGGGGATTTTAATACTTGAGATGTAGCCCGTTCCCCACCTTGAGCCACAGCCACCAGAGTGACTCAGTGCCCGGTGAGCAAAATGTAATGCCCCTGGTCATGTTTGCTCAATCAGTATCAGTGGTGGTATGCACACTTGCGGCAACCCACGGTTCGGTTGCCACAGGAACACCTGGGGCAGGGAAGGATTTTCACATCAGGTAAGCTTATCACAACAGCTTCCACCCTAGACCTGAAGGGGGAGCTCTACTTGCTGACTTCAGGCAAGGTTCCCTATCAATTCAGGCCCAGGGGGAGTTAGGCAGTTTTGTACGGAGCAGTACTTAAGAAGACATCCTGGTGGACGGTACCACGCTAGACCCGTGCCAGTGAGAGAGCCTGACCAGTGTGAGGCACCGAAGAGTGAGGATCGGATGTGAGGTGAGTAAGCCAGGGGGAGTGGAGCCATACAGATTTGCCCCTGAATAGCAACATCGACAACCCGGACACCAGAGTCCGAGACTGCACATGTTCAATCAGACCAGCATAAATACCGGAGGCCAGGGAGACTTCAAGTCTCCTGGTGCAGCAGCACTTGAGGCATAGCCACCCAGCAGAGCAAGGACTGCAGTGAATACAGCAGTGCCCCACAGCAGGGCTCTCACACCTGCCATACAAGTGATGACTATAAGAGAGGGTCAGAACCTAGCTTCAGACAGCCCAGGACTAAAGCACATACACACACAGTCATAACAGGGAGGCCTCATAACTCATCGGATATAGAGATCCTGAAGTGCTCCCAGACACCCGGACTGTACCCTGGACTTCACCTTGCTCATTACATCAGTAAAGGTAAAGAAACAACAACCCTGTGTGTTTGACTGTTATTGCGACCCCTGATCCTGCTTACTTCATAGACTGTCTGCAACCATAATCTCCACAACTGCCCTACGTGGAGCGTAACCATCTTGCTGCTCCACCATCACCCCGGAGGTCTGTCCAGCAGCATCGGTAACATTACCGGAATCGTTTGTGGCGTCACAAAACATTTTTATTTTATTTTTTATTAATTTTTTCAGCGATCACCGGGCTACTGGACCGGCACAGGCCCCGTGATATCCCATGAACTACAACACCTGGGGCCGGGTACCCCACGGCCCTGAGGCAGCTCACACTGTCACAACACAGAGTTTGTGAAGGAATGGATGATATTTGTGATATGCTGGTGTAGCGTAGGCACAGCTTTCTTAAAAAGTAATGGTGACTGGGCAACTGATACTGGGGGCTGCGACGGCCATCAACATTTGAAACCTCAGTGGCCACCAGGCTGAAAGGCAGCATTTCCTTGGCCAACAAATTGGAGATGGTGAAGTTTAATTTCTTTGCTTTGTGATGCATAAGAAGAAATGTTTTCCATGAAATAAAACTGACCGTGGGGTGGCTGCTTTGCTGAGAGAGGGTGGGGTAGGGTGTATTTGTCAAACTATGACACTGTGAGGGAGGTGCAAGTGGAGTTGTTATGATGGGTTGAAAACAAGTGGTGTGCTCGATGACTGAGATCAGTCAAAACCAGCAGGCGTGTCCACTTCCGTAACAGCTGAGGGACTGTCACTCGGTCTGACTGTAATGCATGCGGCCCTCTTTCTCAAGGTGCCTGACAATCAGCTGACTGTCAGGTGACAGTCACTTGTAGCCAATAGTAAGCCAGCACACGATATATAAAGACCTCAGCTGATTGTCAGGCACCTTGAGAAAGAGGGCGCATGCCCTTGAAACATGTCAGTTGTGGAGCCCACTGGGACGGGGTACTCTGTACCGGACCGGGGTACTGCTGGGGATGTCACGGCGGTGTTGGTCCGGACCATGTCCCGGGTTCCGCAATAAATGGGGGGATATTTACAGGGGAGTTTTTCGTGATGCCATCCATGGGTTGTGGCCAATGAGGGGACCACCGCTGCAGTGTACTTCTGTCAGGAGGATGGATGCTGCAGCCAGGTGGATGAGCCCGTCGCGGGTCGGGACAGCTCCTAACAGGGTAAAATGGTGCAATGACAGTTCTGCTATACCTGGAATCAGACACGGACACCGAAGCAGGGTTCACTGGGTTTACTCTCCAATTCTTCCAAGTCACACAGTGCACGGTACAGTTCAGTTCTTAACAGCTTTACACGGTTAACTCCGGTAACACTTGAACCCTCTGCAGCCAGGTTGTCACTCTGAGACCCCTCACTCTTTCTATATGTTCTTTCAGGCTGATTCTCTCTCTCTTCCTCTGGGTGGATTGTGGAGCGGTAGCTCGGTCCCTCAATGTGGCTTCCCCCTAAGTGTATGGGTGGTAAGCCGGGTCCTCCTAGTTGCTGCTGTACCCCAACCCTGTAGTGGGAACACAATCTGGGGAGCCAGTGTGAATCTTCAGTCTACCCTCAGAGCCGACACTCTAGTCCCAGCCTAGCCTTGGGTGTCCCTGTCTTCAAAAGGATCACCAGGCTCTCTCCTACCCTTGTAACTTCCCAGGTACTTCAGGAGAGTCTGTCCTGTAAGTAATTTGTCAGCGCTACCGTCTTCCTCGGACCCGGTGGCACGGTCCGATTTCTGTTGTTCCTGTCTTTACTGGTCACTCTGTCTTTTCCTTCTCAGCCTACTCCTCTTGGTTTTTGCTGCTCAGCACTCACCTACTGGCTAACTACTTCCTTTTTTCTCCTTTTATACTAGTCCGTCTACCATGACTACGCCTCACCCACTTATAACTGGCCCTACTACCCCTTGCCAGCCTAAAGTCCCAGACTCCGGGTTGGGTCTTATGTCAGTGGATGTGTGTTTTAGAGGTGTTTGATATACAAACTGTCACTATCTCCTGGCTGCAGTTCCTACCTGTGGCCACCCTGGTCGCAGGGGGCCACATCAGTACCCTGACAACCAGCACTACTGAGAGACGCCGCACAGCTTTGTTTCACCCTCCGCCCACCGCCCACCACATGACCGCCACATAAGCGTGATATCACAGACTGGTGACCGGAAACAAGGAAGTGCGTGTCCGCTGACCACACCTAGTAACAACCCCTGTGGAGGACGCAACAAGGACAACAGAAACGTGAGTGGCACCAATTAAAAGACTGGCTTGCATTTACTACAGTATATTAAAGAACTATATGTGAGATATCCATACATTCTACATACAGGTAAAACAGTCACCAGGAGCGTGCAGGGACCACTAGAACAACAATACATAAGGGAGCCCTAAGATATTTAAATACAGTATAAGACTGCGTTCACACATTGCGTATTTTGTTGCGCTTTTTTGCGCACACTTTTTTGCTCGTTTTTCAAGTTGCGCAAAAAAGCGCAACAAAATACGCAGGGGCTTTCACACACTGCGCTTTCTTTACCCAGAAAGTGCAGTGATGTCACAGAGGGGAGGAAGAATCCTGCTTCCTCCTCCCCTCTGTGACAGCCCCATTAGATTCCGCAGTGTATTAATATACATTGCGAAATCTAAATTAAACAAAGGCAAATGTATGAAAAATAAAAAGGAATGAATACTTTTACCTGTCCGACGCCTTTTCCCGGTGTCCGGTGCCCAGGCCAGTCGAGGTGTCTTCTACCAGGACCTGCCATGATGTCAGAGGGGCATTCCCAACGCTGATTGGCCGCTTGCGGTCATGTGATACATGTGTAGTAACACAAACAAGTCATGAGGCAAAGTAGTACTAGTCAAGCGTTCGAGGGTTAGATATCTGTATAGCAGGTCAAGGTTAAGGGAATAGACAGAGGAGTAGTTAGGTCACAGTTGAATATCATAATATCTGGAGAATAGCAGATAAAGCAAAAAGAAAGGTCAGATGAGATCAGAGGTCTGGCAACAATAGTTCAGAACAACAAGCAAAAATACAGACAGCAAGCACTACTGAGCAGAATGCAAATACTGGCAGTGTTCTGGAATACACTGCTCAGCTAAATGTGGCACCCTTGTGGGTAAGTTGCCACAGGAACATCTGGCGCAGGGAGGGATTTCCACATCAGGTACACTTACACATGCAACACCTTCCACCCCACCTGAAGAGGGAGCTCTACTTGTGGACTTTAGGCAAGGTCCCCTATAAAATCCAATCCTGGGGGAGGAGTTAGGCAGTGCAGTTCCAGGGAGGACTGTGAAGACATCCCACTGAACGGTGCCGCGCCAGACCCGTGCCAGTGAGGGAAATCTAGCCGGTGCAAGGATCCCTAGGTTGAGGGTCGGAGGCAAGGCGAATTAGAGACAAAGTGGGGGTAGAAGAACCATATCGCTTCACCCCAGCAACAGACAGAAGCAACCCAGACACCAGAGTCCGAGTCTGCACGGGTACAGTTAGCCCAGCAGAGAATACCGGAGGACCAGAGAGACTTCACGCTCCTGGCAGCATTTGTGGCACAGCAACTACACAGAGCCAGGGACCGCAGAGGAGTAAGTGGTGCCCAGCAGAAGGTTCATCTTGCTTGTCATACAAGTGAGGAACACAGGACAAGTCAGGGCCAGGATTCAGTCAGGCCAGAACTTAATGCACACACAGTACAGAGGAGGCTTCACAACTCATCGGTTGTGGAAATCTTGAACTGTCACCCAACCACCCGAACTGTACCCTGGATATTACCTTGAACCGGCAACATCAGTAAAGGTAAAGAGAAAATACTCCAGTGTGTGTGTGTCCTTCATTGCAGCCCCTCATCCTGCCCTGCACATAGACTGCCTCAATATCTCCACCTGCAGAGCCGCCTCCCTGTGTACAAATCCCCTATTCATCATCCATCTCTTCCTCGGAGATCCTGCTCCACCTACGGGGAGCGTCACCATCTATCTGCCCCATTCATCATCCCCGGAGGACTGCAGCAGCGCCGATGCCATCACCAGACACTGTAGGTAGTGTCACGAAGACTTTTATTTTTTTTTAATCCCCTTTTTCAGTGACCACCAGGGCCATGGGCCAGGGCACAGGCCGCCCGTGACTACCCTTTTGATTAACGCCCGGGACCAGGTACCCCAAGGCCCTGGGGTTTGACATAAGTATCTGGGCAATCACAGGAAACAGGTAACACCTGAAGAAACCCAGCACCTCCTGGTATAGAATTGGATGACTGAGCTGTCACTCAAAATCCCGACAGATTAACATGCCTCAGCTACAGGTTAGATGACTGAGCTGTCATTTACCCAATTGGCACCTCAGCAAACACTTACTTATTACTGAGTGGAGAAATTTTGACAGCAACCCCTCTGCTATGGGGGGCATCGGACCCCCTGGTAACCCAGTATATCTCTAATGGAAGGTACTGTTCAAATGATTGACCTTCACAGAAAGAGCCGGAACCCAGGACCTCTCTTTGGGTCTCTACATTTTCTTATGAACCAGATACTGGAGGGAATTCCTGATGTTCTGAGAATTCATGATCCTCTGAATCTGGCACTTTAGACCTCCATCAATGGAAACAGGAAGAGGCAGGGATGAGGGAGACAACACTGAAGGGACAATTACTTTTAACATGGATTTATTAAAAATGTCATGTACACAAAGAGACTGTAGGAATTTCAATCTAAAGGCAACCATGATGACTACCTCTAGAATTTTGTACAGGCCAATACATTTAGAACCCAACTTCATAGATGGAATCTTCTTAATATTTTGAAGGATTTCCAAATCTTATCTCCTACCTTGAAGGCACCTTAATATTCTTTTGAACCTCCCTACAGACATCCCCAAATTTCAATGCAATTTTCTCTACTCCAGGATACCCAGAATTCATCCAAGAAATTTTACCAAAATGAGCATGAAAACCATAATTACAAAAGAAAGGTGAGCTTTTAGTGACCTTATTGATCTGAGTTTTAAAGGCAAACTTCCCCTTTAAATATATTTTTGATTTAACCTTGTGAATAAAATCCTACACAGAATACAAATGTCCTTGTGTAATAATCAATGTATTCTATTCATAGGTAAAATTAGCTATGCTGTGTAAGAAATCTCTGATTACAATATCTTGGAATTAAACAAAGCAAACAACATTTTCAAATAAATCAAGTGCGTGTGAGATGGTAATTGGTGATTACTAAAAAACAGAAAGCTGAGAGGGCGAGTGATGGGAGGAGATCACCAACCGATGCCATATATTGTGGACAAAATACCTAGTGTCCCAGAGTATCTCAAGAACATGGTAGCCATGTACCTTTCCATGTGACATTTGTTGGAGAAAGAGAGTACCTTTTGGGGATGACTAAAAAACAGAAAGCTGAGAGGGCGAGTAAGGGAAAGAGATCACCAACCGATGCCTTATATGGTGGACAAAATACCTAGTGTCCCAGAGTATCTCAAGAACATGGTAGCCATGTACCTTTCCATGTGACATTTGTTGGAGAAAAAGAGTACCTTTTGGGGATGACTAAAAAACAGAAAGCTGAGAGGACGAGTAAAGGAAAGAGATCACCAACCGATGCCATATTTGGTGGACAAAATACCTAGTGTCCCAGAAGCTATCCCAAGTTGGGATGAAGGCTGTAAATCATGTAGATGTTTTATGAATTTTTCCCAACATAATAATGGGCCAGATCTACTAAGCGAAATGTACTTAAATTCTAAACTAATTTGCATTTAAAATACTATGTTAAACTATGTAGCAGGTGAAACACATTCGGATAAAATACAACAAACAAAATATATTATCCAAAATGTTGTATAGTAAAAGAGATCAACACAAGACAAGAATTATAAAGTGTCTTTACCAAAAGCAGAGCACTAACCATTAATAGACTAGGGCCGTCTAAGATTTGTAAAGAGAAAACTATTTTAAGTTTCCAGTTTTCTAAAGCTAGATGACAATATTAATTAGCTATTCCTTAACACTTGGATAATTAGCAAAAAATCAGCAAGGAAGGCAGATTCCTTTGATAGACGAATATTAAGGAATGACTTCGAGAACAATTAGTTCCTAAAGAGACGGTTACTGGCAGAAATAACATGGAGGGGGCCCCCATGGGTTATAGTTTTGAAACAGAGAAAACATTTCAGTAGATAGAAAACATTCTTGCAGAGATAAATAGGTGTTTGAAATAAAAAATGTTTAACCCACAAAACTCCATCTCATATTTTATTGAATACTATTGCAATATTTGAAAATGTTAACAAAAGATTATCAGACAAAATAAAGGCATGGATAAAACAAAGCAAATTAATAAATGTGTGAATAAAGACAGAAGAAGTGACAATAAATCCAATTAATGAGATTATTTTAAATTATTTAAATAAACATAATTGTCCTTCCTTGCAAAAATAATTTGCTAGATGACTTTAAAGTCAAGCGCAGTGTAAACATGTTGCATGTGTCAGGAGAAGTGTTTTTCTCTTGTTACTCTTGGGATTTAAGGAAACAGTGTTTCTTGCTGTTCTATGCGGTTTCGGAACTCTAAACCACTTCAATAAAAGTTCTGTAAACAGCATTGTACATCCCGCTCGGCCGTGTCTGTCCCAACTTTCTCTGAAATATTCATATTTCCACCTCAGTCATAAAGGCAGGGATGCCGATAGCACTTAAATAAATGCTTCTTGCTTTTCAGTTTTAACACAGGCACAGTGCACATCTTTGGTGCACAGAGTAACAGAAAAAATATACTTGTACATGTGTGTGTGTATTTATACCGTATATATATATATATATTGTATATGGTCCCTTATTGAAGTATAAAGTTAATGCTGTCTTCGAGGTCACCAACAGCTCCTTTCCAGAGTCGCGTGCCAGTTACGAGACCACTCCCCACTACAGTGTAGCCTGCCTAGGCTTTATATCATGGATGACATGGTCTATATTCCAATAATGACTTTTTTATGTCCATCCATAGTCTGTACGCTTAAACATGTGGAGTGATTGGACTCTGACATTTTACTCATTTTACTTCTGTGATTAGTTTAAGTACCTAAAACCGTGGCCAACATTTTTGAGACACAATTTTTTTTTTTTTTACAAAGTTTGCTACTTTGGTGATTTTATATATTTTAGTCAGATGTTTTTATGGTTAATGAAATACAATAATAAGAGTTTATAAATTGTTTTCACTTTTTAATGACAAATACACAGAGTTTATGCAAAAACTTAATATTTACAGTGTTGTTCATTATTTTTTCAAGGCTTACGCAATGCGCTCTGCCAGTTGGATTTTAGCTTCAGGACTATACCTGACTAATGGCAATCAATTTTTATCTAATAACAATTTATTTGTTTTGTCAACTCACTTTTTGAGGATTGACCACAAGTCTCAATTGCTTGTTATTTTATTCTAAAAAAAAAATCTAAGCCCTATTTGAAACTATCAACATTCCCGCTGTGCCCAGTTCTTGATAAGACTATTCAACATATTAATAGTTCTTATTGACAGAGAATCCTTGTATCCTTTGGAAATTATCTTTCTCCAAAAAGAGGTAGTAACCTCTTGTCTTTTGAGGGGCTTTAAATTAAACAGATTTTGTTCAATATGAAAGAAGGCAGACTCACCATTCTGTAGAGACGGATTTCTTTATTTCAATAATTCAGACAGATTGCATGTCAGCGAGGTTGTGGATGTGGGGGTGTCAAGGGACTAGTACGTTTCATTCTTAATAAGCTTCAACAGGTCCACTGGTCCACCATTTGTGGACCCATTGAAGCTCATTAAGAGGGAAACTATTAGTCCCTGGACATCCCCCACATTCCACCACCTCGCTGACATGCAATCTGTCTGAATATTGAAATAAAGAAATCCGTCACTACAAAAATGGTAGTGCTGCCTCCTTTCATATTAAATGAGCTATGAGATCTTAGTGTTAAAGGCATGGTACCATCGCTCTGTCTGTCCGCCACTCTTGTATGCTGGTTCCATGTGTGGAGCTTTGGTGCCGGTCGTCTTCTGTTGATTGCTGATTTTGACCATACTTTTAGTAAAGATGAAGACATGAATGGTCTAAGTATGGACCCAGGACTCATAGTAGCATTTACATTAATTTTCATCAGTAAAGTCATGGCTTGTCACACTGCTGGGAGTCATGCAGTGCCTGCTGTCCCAGCACATAGGGGATACAGTCACTGATCTTGCCCCCCCCATATAGTGGGACTACTTTAGTTTAATTTTTGTTTTTCACATTTTTTTTGTTACTCATTGTTAGCTAGAAAGGGAGACTTTTAAAAAATACATATTAGTGTAAAAATATGGTGAAAGAGGAAAATATTGGTAGTTTATTTTTTAATCAAATATTTATTTACTGGTTTTTGAATCCTTTGTGACTTGGTCAGTAATGTCAGATATCTTATTGATGCCTTGGCATTACTAACGTCTTGCTGTCAGGTGACATTACCCTGCTTACATCATCTCCAAATACCACTATTCTGTTTGTACAAGGCAGTGGAAGAGCCAAGGCAAAGCGCCATGAGTGTCGAATCTAATGGAAGCGCCACTCCTGGGGAGGCTTCAGCCTGCTGAGATCTTAAAATATTTTAAAGATTTCTCGAATTTCCAGCTGTGAAAGTGGATGGATAGATGGTTGGCTGGAAGAATATTTGGATAATATTTGTAAAAATGGATAGATAAATGCATAGAAAGAATAGATGATAGATTGATAGATAGAGTTTAAGAAAGATGAAAAGAATAAATTGAGGGTCAGAAAGTATAGATGGGTTTTAAGATAGATGAATAGATAATTGGATAAATAGGTACCGTAGATAGATTTAGGTACAGATGAATAGATAGATTTATATAGATGTCAAATAGCCATATAATGTCCACCCCATTTATTATGTAAACTTGCACCCTTTAGTGACTTTCATTTTGCACTAAGGGGTGTTTCATTCTTGTTTTTATCTAAAAATAAATAATGCTTAAAAAAAAACATAGTAAGGTCCCCCCTATATTTGATTGCCGGCCGGACTACAGCAGACAGGTTTTTCTCGGCTGGTTATCCAAAACAGAGGTCACCCCAAGCTATTTCTTTCAAATTATTTATTTATAAATAATTATATAATGTGAAGAAAAGGCAAAGGGATTCCCCTATTGTACATTATCAGCCAAGGTAAAGACGACATCTGGGTCTGGTATTTTAAGGGCAAGAAGGGCCATCTTTCATGGACCTTCAACACCCTTAAAATAGCAGGTCACAGCTGCTTAAAAACTGGAACCTATAAGATGCACCACTCCTGGTGATACATGGAAAGAGTAGATGATAGAATAGATAGATAGATAGATAGATAGATAGATAGATAGATAGATAGATAGATAGAAAAAAATACTCTGCAGCACTCGGCTACTCCCAGTGATGTACATATACTAACAAGCTATATATATATATGAGAAAAAAGTTTAAAAACTTACGTTTTTTTAAAAAAAACTCAAAATCTTATCTTTTTATTTCTGAAGTTCTTGGTACACACATTGGCCAATGTCTGTTTGCTCATCAACTGCGACAAAGGGACTTCAGGTCTGATGAGTCCTAACGTTGACATCCCTGTCCTCCTTGTCCACCCCCCACTTCTCAGTGGGCAGACTCCATCTCGACCCTAGATCACCTGTGGTCAATGAGGGTGCAAATTGCAGCATGGAGCCAGCCACTCCATAAGATACAAAACAGAAAAAAAAAAATGCACAGCACTCACAGACTAATGTGAACCGGTGCTAGCAGGGACGCTGGGTCAAATAACTAGAAAAAAATACTCTGCAGCACTCGACTACTCCCAATGATGTACATATGCTAACAAGCTATAGGCATTCTTCACACACATGCGTTTTTTTGCCCATCTCTGCGTTTTTTGGGGTGTGAAAAAAAACGCAGGTGAGTTAACGCAGGGTACATATGAGTGTACATGCGTTTTTCAGGGCCACTTGCGTTTTTTTCCCATAGCCCAAAAAACGCTGCATGCAGCGTTTTTGGGTGCTGGAAAAAAACGCAGGCGTGTTTCCCCAAAAACGCATGCGTTTTTTAACATGGGCCCCTATGGGAAATGCAAGCGTTAACGCAGGGCACATGTAGACACCTGCGTTAACGGTAGCGTTTTTGTAAAGAGGTAATCAAAAATGAAATTTTTTTTTTTCCAATAGCACCTCCTTCCCCCTATATAATCAAGAAAATAAAAAAAAAGTTTTATGATAGCACCCCCCCCAAACCCCCTCTTGGCAGGAAAACGGAAAAAAAAAATTCCTTCAGCAAAAACACAAATTTTTTATGGCATTGGGTGCCTGCAATTTGAGTCACAACTACAGATGAAATATACGAATTATGCACAACGTAATTTAGACGCACATATTCCTTCCCCAAAAAAATCCTTTTAAAGAAATTATATATTTTTTTTTACGCAAAAATTTTTTTGCACTATTAATGCACTACATTGATTGATGTACTAAGAATGCACTTTATAAAAAATTATAAAAAATAAAAAATAAATAATAAATATATTTCCTTAAAAACATTTTTTTCTCCTTTTGTCTTATTGATGAAGCAATGGATTACATAAAAATTATTACACACTAATGGCGATAACGCAAATAGCATGTAGGGAGTCCTTGGTATTCCTTGGGCAGGTGGTGCGAAGGGAGAAGGTATCCCCCTGGGCACCGTACTGACAGGGAGGGGAGTGCTACAACCCAGAATTGGGATGCACTCTGCACTGGGAACCCGATGCATTGAATAATAAGAAAAGTCAGGGTGTGTATACATGTGGTAATCCATGTAATGGGAGAATATGAGTATGGATAATTTTTTCTCCCATGTCTCTCCTACATAGGAGATTGTGAGGCAAAAGATCAAAGGTAAAAAAATTGCACTGTCACTTTAAAGATGTTTTTTAGCTAAAACGCCATTTTACTTTATAATACTAGTCACAAGTTATATTTTGAAAGCTGCACATATATAAAGATGATCATTCATCTTTTTAATATAATTTGTGCAGGTTTTATGATCGCACACATAAAGGAAGGGAAGTTTTATAAAGGCGCACGGCCAGACGCTGAGATAGCACAACGCATGCGCGGGATCCCTAACATGGCGCTGAAAGCGCTTCTAACAATACTTGGTAACTAGGGACGCGCATCCCATATGCGCATGCGCAGTACAACATAAACAAAGCCGACATGGCGGCGCGCAGCCAGGGAGAGGCTGCATATGGCGGATAACACGCTGTGTTAGTGTATAATGATAAATACAGCTAATTAAGCGTGCACCTGAGCTGCAATTGACCCATTCTATGCACTTTATGGATTTAACTGTAAGTAAGGAGATTTATGTCATTACAATGGGATCAGGGAACAGGTGTATGTGTATAATAACCACTATGTAATATGTAACACGAATGGAAGTTATTGATGCACTTTAAAATGTTTGTAAAATAACTAATTAGATAATGAGGTTTGATATTGGAGGATGTATAAAATCCCCAGCATTTGCTACAAGTGACTGCTGGAAGAAGGTCATTAACTGACCGAAACTTCGCTACACCATGCCTGCAAGCCATTAAAGGCAAGAAACATCCTAAATTTGAGTGCTGCAGCCTTTATTTTTCTATGATAGATAGATAGATAGATAGATAGATAGATAGATAGATAGAAAGATAGATAGATAGATAGATAGATAGATAGATAGATAGATAGATAGATAGATAGATAGATACTGTGTTTCCCCAAAAATAAGACCGAGCCAAAAGTGACACCCTGTCTTATTTTCGGGAAGGGGGGGGGGTCTTATATTGGCAGCCCCAGCCTCCCATCCACACTGCAGCCTCCCATCACACACACCCATACACACACACACATACACACACACACACAAATTGCTTCCTACCTTTGTCCCCCGCTGTCCAGTGCCATCCTATGTGGTGTCCCGGTGCTCCTCCGGCCTCCTCTGTGATGCCCCGGTCTGCGGTCTGGTGCTGTCCGGTCCGGTTCCCTGTTGATCGGTGCTGCCCCAGGCCACTTCCTGCTTTACCCGCAATCCCCGCCCAGGTCAGGCCCTGCGCCAATGAGAGCGCAGGACCCATGATGCCACATGGGTGTCGCTGGGCTCTGATTAGCTCAGGAACCGTGAGCTAATCACAGCCCAGCGGCGCTCATATGACATCAAGGGTCCTGCGCTGTCATTGGCGCAGGGCCTGACCTGGGCGTGGATTTCGGGTAAAGCAGGAAGTGGCCTGGGGCAGCACCAATAGAGTTTCGCAATAGTCCACAGCACTCCAAATCAGATGTAGCCAACAATTTATTACAGCCAAGGTGCAAAGTATGGCAACGTTTCAAGCTACAGAGCTCTTTTCCAGCAACCACATGATGTTCAGCTTTATAATTTATACAATTTGCACCTTCTACATCTCTTCTTTACAATCTCATTTGCATATATTACATTAGCCATGCTATTATACAATAATTCATGTTAACACTTCACCACCTCCTATTATGTGCCCTTATTATAATCGTATATGTGTCATAATTGTGTTTATTAACCTTATGCTAGTTGAATGGAAGTCCTTTTTTACATATAGTATATCACATTCTGCCCCAAACACCTTCTCATTTCTTACTGTAAATCGCCATATTGTTTATTATTTTTTACTAGGAGCGGCTCCCCAGGTCTCATCGTCTGCATGTGGAGTCCGGCGTCCTGGATATATGTATTTAGCGCTATTTCGCATGCCCGGGACCAACCGCTGCCATGGCAATTGCGGTCGCTTGCGGCTTGATGTCACCGCGTTCGCGCACGCACCCTGCTCAATTCCTGGCATTCTCCATCTTAGTTGGCGGGCTCATAGGGCTCTATATTAAACTGGCTTCCCGGCATTTTTTCTATGTAGTATGCTTTTACAAAGTACTTGTGTGCTCATAATACTAATTAGTTTTAAAGTTCTTGTGCTTATACAATATTTGGGGCTCACTCTTTATGCAACACCCATATTATAAAGTGACAGAGCTAAATACCGTATATACTCGCGTATAAGCCGAGTTTTTCAGCCCAAAAATTGGGCTGAAAAGTTCCCCCCTCGACTTATACGCGAGTCACTGTATACTGTATACAATGTATACAGTATACAGTGCCCCCATCAGTATTCAGGGCCCCCCCCCCCCGCCGCAATCCTGTAAAGGAAGAGATTAGTATACTTATCCCTCCGCTGTCTCGCTGCCGCTGTCCCGCCGCCGCCATCACGCTCCTCCATCTTCATCCAGCGTCTTCCGTCTTCTTCCGGCTTCCTCTGGTGGGCACAGGCAATGACGAGGAAGCTGGAAGAAGATGGAGGATCGCGATGGCGGCGGGACAGCGGCAGCGGGACAGCGTAGGGATAAGTATACTAATCTCTTCCTTTACAGGATTGCGGCGGGGGGGGGGGCTGTATACTGATGGGGGGGCCTGTATATAGATGGGGGGCCTGTATATACCTCTGGGGCATCTGTATACTACCACTGGGGCTGCTGTATACTGATGGGGGGGCCTGTATATACCTCTGGGGCATCTGTATACTACCACTGGGGCTGCTGTATATAGATGGGGGGCCTGTATATACCTCTGGGGCATCTGTATACTACCACTGGGGCTGCTGTATACTGATGGGGGGGCCTGTATATACCTCTGGGGCATCTGTATACTACCACTGGGGCTGCTGTATACTGATGGGGGGGCCTGTATATACCTCTGGGGCATCTGTATACTACCACTGGGGCTGCTGTATACTGATGGGGGGCCTGTATATACTTCTGGGGCATCTGTATACTACCACTGGGGCTGCTGTATACTGATGGCGGGGCCTGTATATACCTCTGGGGCATCTGTATACTACCACTGGGGCTGCTGTATATAGATGGGGGCCTGTATATACCTCTGGGGCTCTGTATACTACCACTGGGGCTGCTGTATATGATGGGGGGCCTGTATATACCTCTGGGGCATCTGTATACTACCACTGGGGCTGCTGTATACTGATGGGGGGCCTGTATATACCTCTGGGGCATCTGTATACTACCACTGGGGCTGCTGTATATAGATGGGGGGCCTGTATATACCTCTGGGGCATCTGTATACTACCACTGGGGCTGCTGTATACTGATGGGGGGCCTGTATATACCTCTGGGGCATCTGTATACTACCACTGGGGCTGCTGTATACTGATGGGGGGGCCTGTATATACTTCTGGGGCATCTGTATACTACCACTGGGGCTGCTGTATACTGATGGGGGGGCCTGTATATACCTCTGGGGCATCTGTATACTACCACTGGGGCTGCTGTATATAGATGGGGGGGCCTGTATATACCTCTGGGGCATCTGTATACTACCACTGGGGCTGCTGTATACTGATGGGGGGCCTGTATATACCTCTGGGGCATCTGTATACTACCACTGGGGCTGCTGTATACTGATGGGGGGCCTGTATATACCTCTGGGGCATCTGTATACTACCACTGGGGCTGCTGTATACTGATGGGGGGGCCTGTATATACCTCTGGGGCATCTGTATACTACCACTGGGGCTGCTGTATATAGATGGGGGGGCCTGTATATACCTTGGGGCTTCTGTATACTACCACTGGGGCTGCTGTATATACCTCTAGGGGCTTCTGTATACTACCACTGGGGCTGCTGTATATACCTCTGGGGCTTCTGTATACTACCACTGGGCTGCTGTATATACCTCTGGGGCATCTGTATACCACCACTGGGGCTGCTGTATATAGATGGGGGGGCCTGTATATACCTCTGGGGCATCTGTATACTACCACTGGGGCTGCTGTATATAGATGGGGGGGCCTGTATATACCTCTGAGGCTTCTGTATACTACCACTGGGGCTGCTGTATATACCTCTAGGGCTTCTGTATACTACCACTGGGGCTGCTGTATATACCTTGGGCTTCTGTTACTACACTGGGCTGCTGTTATACCTCTGGGCTTCTGTATACTACCACTGGGGCTGCTGTATATTACTGATTGCAGGAAGGGGGGAGGGGAGACATGCAGCCAATATACTCACAAGGCTCCTCCACTGGATCTAGTGGTTGGTGTCCACCTCAATAGTCATAAGAAATTGTAGAGATGATCCAGTGGCATGCTTCATAATCCTTTTATTGTGCAATCATAAAATCATCACAGCGCACAGGGGGTATATACCTCTGGGGCATCTGTATACTACCACTGGGGCTGCTGTATATAGATGGGGGGCCTGTATATACCTCTGGGGCATCTGTATACTACCACTGGGGCTGCTGTATACTGATGGGGGGGCCTGTATATACCTCTGGGGCTTCTGTATACTACCACTGGGGCTGCTGTATATACCTCTGGGGCTTCTGTATACAACCACTGGGGCTGCTGTATATACCTCTGGGGCTTCTGTATACTACCACTGGGGCTGCTGCTGTATATACCACTGGGGCTGCTGCTGTATACTACCACTGGGGAGGCTGCTGTATACCACACTGCTGGGGGCTGTATACTTGTGCTGGGGTCCACCCTCGGCTTATACACGAGTCAATAGGTTTTCCCAGGTTTTGGGGGCAAAAGTAGGGGGGTCGGCTTATACACGGGTCGGCTTATACACAAGTATATACGGTACCTACTTAATGCCATTCCTTGAGGATACACCATAGTTTACAGAACCCTCAACCTTTCATACCGCTATCCCCCTCAACAATGGGGTATATGGCATTTTAATGAAATTTTCCTTCAGGTTTCTGGACCTGCCAATTACCCTCATATATGGTCCAGGATCCATGGGCTCTTTATAGTGTAACATCCCTTCTACTGTGGCTGTATTATCAAAAAGTACTTATGTGGTACATCAGTCTCGATTAGCAGACTATAAAATATATGTGTGAATATTAAAAAAATGATAATTAAATAAATCTTATCTTAAATTAATGTTAAACACTGTTGGTCAGGCAATGATCCCTGCATCGCCACGCCCATTCTTTTATCACAAATTGAAATATGCTACTACTGTTTGGGCATCCTTCGGATTTCCGATTCTTCCAAGTTTTCTAAAATCAATTAGGAAAAGAAAAAGTTAAGAAAGACAGGATATAATAAAACATCATTCCTCTATGTGTTCGTGCTATAACCTCATAGTGATTAAAATGCACTCAATAGTACATGAGTGGGGACCCTGGATGTTTAGAGGGTTACTCCAAGTTTGTAATCAACATTTAACCCTCCTGGTCTCAACGTTCCCAATTCTTTAATCCACTTCAATTATTTTATTCTCAACAATTTTTCACGGTCTCCCCCTCTCCGCAATGGTGGTTCTCCATCTACTATCCTTCATCTCAAATCTTTCGTGCCATGCTTTGCTTCTGTAAAATGTTTAGATGCAGGTACATTTAGAACTTTTTTTCTAATACTGTTTCTATGTTGACTCATTCAGATGCAAAACTCTTGAGTTGTTTCTCCCACATAATACTCTTTACACGGACACTCCAGTAAATATATAACGTGGTCAGAGGCACATGTGAAGAACTGATCAATTTTGTAAGTTTTCCCTTTTACATAAAAAGAATTTCCTTTCTGCATTTGTGTGCAATTTATACAACCCACACATGTATAATTGCCTTTCCTTATGGTGCCTGTCAGTGTAGACTGTACCCCTTTCTTAAATGTCCCTATATCGGAACTAACCAAACGGTCTTTAAGACTCTTTCCTTTTCTAAACGAGAAAAGTGGTGGATTTTTAAACTCCCTCACCTCTGGTAAGCCATTATGGAGGCCTAAAAAAGGTGGTGTGAAAAAGAAAAGACTGTATAACAACAATGCTAAACGTATTAATAAGTCTGATTCCACTCCATCCAGAATCCGAAAGGATACAAGAAGACGTCGAGGAGGGAGCTATGAGAGAAGGAGCGAAAAGAAAGAAAGACGAGCTGAGACCAGGACTGAGGAAAAACAAGAAGAAGGATCAACTTTGGTGGTAAATATATCTGAAAAGACTCTCAGCCCTTAACAGGAGAACATACTCAATAAGGACTAACTTACAATGTGGTGACGCATGTGTTTCAGTTAGATGTTGATTTGTTTAGACTATTTAGAATGATTAAATTGAAGCACTGGTTCAATAACGGAGAAGTGAGACCGAAACAGAGGGAAAGTGAGTTAACCCTTAAATATTTTTCATTGTTTAAAAGGAGTGAATTTACCCCGACTGAGACAGTGCCCGCAATAGAAACATTTATAGCGTCAGTAAAGAGGGATGTATCAAAGATTAAATCAGTTTGTAAAAAAGATTTGAAAAATCCTAATGTAACAAAGGGTGAGTTTATGGCGATACAAGAACTTATCCATGACGGCGACCTCATAGTTAAAGCGGCAGATAAAGAAGGTGCGGTCGCCGTTATGGACAAGAGAAAGTACATAGCAGAAGTGAGGAGACAGTTAGGGGATGAGGCGGTCTATCTGAAGTTGGAGAAGGATTCAAAATTTGAAAATTCAAAGACAAATAAAAACTATACTGGAAGAGGCAAAAGAGGAGGGTTGGTAGATCAGGATCTGATGGAGTATTTGTTAGTGGAGAGCCCGAGGACATCTGTCCTATATGTGGTCCCAAAAATCCACAAATCTCTAGAGAGCCCGCCAGGTAGACCAATAATGGCGGGCATAAATTCAGTCTTGTCAAAATAATTTTTATTGACATTTTAACAATATTACATAATGAAGCGAAATAACTACTCTTTTTTGATAAACTGTTAAATCCAATAGCGATAGCAGCCAGGTCGTATAAAAGGGATACAGAGCAGTTTTTAAATAAATCATAACTTTGAAGGTAGAAAAAGAAGACATCCTAGTATCCTTCGACGTAATCTCCCTGTATACACCGATTGAGCATGATAGAGGCCTTAGGACAGTGAGGAAAATGTTAGATACCACCCAGTAAACAAATGATTGTAAGAATTTAATATTGCAGCTATTGGAAATTTGCTTGAGATCGAACTATTATCTTTATGGAGACTATTACTATAAACAATTGCGGGGTACCGCCATGGGGGAACATATGGCATGTTCCTATGCATGTGTCACCATGACGGTGCTGAAGGAGGAGCACATCTATGTATCCCACTACTTCCAGAATGTAGAAGAGTGGTGGCGGTACATAGATGACGTGTTCCTCCTCTGGATGGGTAATCTCAGTGAGTTGACCATGTTGTTTGATCATTTAAATACGATGGATCCAAGTATTAAGTTCAAAATGGTTAATTCGACCACAAACTTACAGTTTTTGGGCGTGAACATGAGGCTAGTGGAGGGTCAGATAACTACGTCATTGCATGTCAAAACTACTGATAGGAACAAACTTTTACATTTTGATAGTAGTCACCCATTGAGGATGAAGAGAGCAATCCCAAACGGGCAAGTCAAGAGAGTCAGATGCTTTGTAAGTGACGAGATTGAAAGAGAAAATACAGTGGAAGAGCTTTTAAATAAATTTAAACAGATGGGATATCCGTGTAAAATATTAGAAACGTGCAAAGAGGAAAGGAAAGAGAAAGATACCTTCCAAACTAAGGATAGTAGGATATTGGTAGTGACTATATATGGGGAAGAGTCAGGAGAAATTATGCAGGTCATAAAAAGAAACTGGCAAATCCTCCGTAATGGCTTACCAGAGGTGAGGGAGTTTAAAAATCCACCATTTTTCTCGTTTCAAAAAGTAAGGAGTCTTAAATACTGTTTGTTTTAGTTCCGATATAGGGACATTTAAGCGAGGGGCACAGTCTACACCGGCACGCACTATAAGGGAAGGCAATTATACATGTGTGGGTTGCATAAATTGCACACAAATGCAGAAAGGAAATTCTTTTTATGTAAAAGGGAAAACTTACAAAATTGATCAGTTCTTCACATGTGCTTCTGACCACGTTATATATTTACTGGAGTGTCCGTGTAAAGAGTATTATGTGGGAGAAACAACTCTAGAGGTTTGCATCCGAATGAGTCAACATAGATACAGTATTAGAAAAAAAGTACTAAATTTACCTGTAACTAAACATTTTACAGGAGCAAAGCACAGCGAGAAAGATTTGAGATGTAGGATAATAGACTGAGTACCACCGTTGCGGAGAGGTGGAGACCGTGAAAAATTGTTGAGAATAAAAGAATTGAAGTGAATTAAAGAATTGGGAACGTTGAGACCAGGAGGGTTAAATGTTGATTACAAACTTGGAGTAACCCTTTAAATATCCAGGGTCCCCACTCATGTACTATTGAGTGTATTTTAATCACTATGAGGTTATAGCACGGACACATAGAGGAATGATGCTTTATTATATCCTGTCTTTCTTAACTATTTCTTTTCCTAATTGATTTTAGAAAACTTGGAAGAATCGGAAGTCCGGAGGATGCCCAAACAATAGTAGCATTTTTCAATTTGTGATAAAAGAATGGGAGCCGCGATAGAGGGATCATTGCCTGACCAACAGCGTGTAACATTCATTTAAGATAAGATTAAGGTCATTAAAACGCCATATACCCTGTTGATGAGGGGGATAGCAGTGTGAAAGGGTGAGTATTCTGTAAACTATGGTGTGTCCCCAAGGAATGGCATTAAGTAGGTATTTAGCTCTGTCACTTTATAATATGGATGTTGCATAAAGAGTGAGCCCCAAATATTGTATAAGCACAAGCACTTTAAAATTAATTAGTATTATGAGCACACAAGCACTTTGTAAAAGCATAGTATATGGAAAAAATGCTGGGACGCCGATTTAATATAGAGCCCTATGACTCCGCCGCAACTAAGATGGAGAATGTCAGGAATTGAGCAGGGCGCATGCGGTGTTGTCACGCCGCAAGCAACCGCCATTGGCATGGCAGCCGTTGGGCCCGGGAATGCGCAATAGCACTAAATACATATATCCGGGACGCTGGACTCCATGTGCAGATGATGAGACCTGGGAGCCGCTCCTAGTAAGAAATAATAAACAATATGGCGATTTACAGTAAGAAATGAGAAGGTGTTTGGGGCAGAATGTGATATACTATATGTAAAAAAGGACTTCCATTCAACCAGCGTAAGGTTAATAAGCACAATTATGACACATATAAGATTATACTAAGGGCACATAATAGGAGGTGGTGAAGGGTTAACATGAATTATTGTAAAATAGCATGGCTAATGTAATATATGCAAATGAGATTGTAAGGAAGAGATGTAGAAGGTGCAATTTGTATAAATTTTAAAGCTGAACATCATGTGGTTGCTGGAAAAAGAGCTCTGTAGCTTGAAACGTTGCCATACTTTGTACCTGGGCTGGAATAAATTGTTGGTTACATCTGATTTGGAGTGTTGTGGACTATTGCAAAACTGTATGTATAATAGGAGCTTCACAAGAGCCCCTGGTACGCTTTGCACCCGCTAAATACGAGCCACATAGTGCTGCTTCAACCCCCTTTTTTTCTAGATAGATAGATAGATAGATAGAATAGACAGATGGTCAGAAGTATAGATAGAGTTAAAGATAGATGAATAGATAGATGATGGAAAAAATAAGTAGATTTAGAGATAGATGAATAGATAGATTTATAGACATATAGATGTCAAACAGCTATATAATGTGGCACCCCCTATATAATGTAAACTTGCGCCCTTTAGTGTCTTTCATGTTGCTCTAAAGGGTGTTTTAGCCTTGTATTTAGCTAAAAAAAACAATTATTTAAAAAATCTTCGTGAGGTGCCCCCTATTTTTGATCACGATCTAGGGTACAGCAGATTGTTGCAGCCTGCAGACCACAACTGGCGGCTTTGCCTTGGCTTTTAACCCAAAACAGATGTCAACCCAAGCTGTTATTTCAAATTGTTTAGAAATAATAAAATAATTTTATGATTGAGTTCCTCTTATTTAATTGAAGTGGAGTTTGATAGAGTATTGTTTAAAATGAATTTCTTCTCGTCTTGGTTAAAAATAAGATTCAATTCCCTTTCCCATCTTGGAATATATGAGGGTGTTTCTGGTGAATTACAAAGTGTTTTGTATTGCTTTGAGATCATTTTCCTCCTTCCTTTAGGATTTGTAATGATTCCAAGTAGATTAGTGTCGATAGGTGAGATTGAAAAATCCAGTAGATAAAAAGAAAGTGTATCATGAATCACTGGATAATCTTAACTCTTTAAACCTGGACTAAATTGAATTGAAATCCTTAAAGACTTTTTGTAACTTTTGATCTCTTGAATATTCTACATATGGAAATTCTCATTATAATCTCTTTATTTGACTAAATCTTTATCCTACCCCTTCCTCTTTCGTCCCTTTTTACCAGACTCCCTTTTCCTCCCAATCTCTCTTTCCCCCATTTCTCTTCACACTAAAAGAATGTTTATTTATTCTTGCTGTTAAATGTTTTCTTGATTATCTTGTTGAACATTCATAAATAAAGAATTTACAAAAAAGAAAAAAATAATAATTTAATTAAAAAAACACATAGGGTCACATGTGGATAACCAGCTAAGGCAAAACCGACATCTGGAGTCTAGTATTCTCAGGGTGGGAAGGAATATCATTCATGGGCAATCACCACCCTAAAAATAGCAGGCTTCATCTGCCCTAGAACTGACGTCTTCATAAGATGCACCTGTGCTTTGCCTGTTTTTTCCCACTGCCCTGGTGTGGTGACAGTCAGGTTAATAATAAGGGTTAATGACAGCTGAGTACTGACAGCTATCATTAAGGCCATATTGGGGATATTAAGGCATCTATGATACCCCAAATTACCAATCCAGTAAGTCAATGGTTAATAAACACAGACACAGAGAAAAGTCCTTTATTAGAAATAAAAGACAAGGAGAAAAATCCTTTATGTCACTTTTTTATTAAGCCCAAACACACTGAACTTCAACAGGTTTGTTTTTCTTTAGTCTTAATTTATACATCCACACCCTAATAAGATAAGTACAATACACAAGATGTACAGACAAAGAGAATATAATGGTGCTGTCACACCTGGCGACGTCGCTAGCGACATCGCCGAAAAAGTGACGTATCAGCGATGTCGCTAGCGACGTCGCGCTGTGTAAACGAGCGGCGCGACCGCGATTTTATCGCTGGTCGCAGGTTGCCAGGTTTACGGGAAGAACCTTAAACCTGTCAACCGGCGACCTGCGATAAGGCTGGATCGCACCTTGTGACATCGCCAGAGTGATGTCGGCGGCGATCCAGCCTATACCGCAGCGTTGCTGCGATCGTCCTGGGCTGAGCCCAGCCCAGCGAGCGATGTCACCGCCCGCATCCTGCGGTGTCGCCAGCCGCAGCGATGCTGTGTGACAGCTGGCCAGCGATGTCGGAACCGAGCGGGCACCCTGCATCGCTTCCGACATCGCTGGCCAGATCGTGCTGTGTGACGGCACCATAAGACATTAACCTACTATCTACCTTAGTACCAGACACTACTTGATTGTAGGGGTTGGCACCCTCAGAGGTGTTATGGCGCTACCGCTCCTCAATGGCTGTCACTTACTAACCCAAATGTCCCCTCATCGTTATTATTATTACTATTATTTATATAGCACCATTAATTCCATGGTTACTGGGGAGTGGCCAGTATGTCAGTGGTGCAGCAGATCAGGTGGTGGTGGGTTGGTAGCTCCGATGGCTGTGGGGCAGCAGCTCTGGTGGTGGTGGGGGGGCAGCAGCTCAGTCATTGCAGGCTGTAAGCTTTCCTAAAGAAATAGTTTTCAGGTTCCGTCTGAAGGATCCGAGTGTGGTGGATAATTGGACGTGTTACGGTGCAAAATTCCAGAGGATGGGGGATATTTGGGAGAAATCTTGGAGGCAGTTGTGTGAGGAATGAATAAGTGTGGAGGAGAGTAGGAGGTATTAGGAGAATCGAAGATTACGTGAGGGAAGATAGTGGAAGATTAGTTCAGAGATATAGGGAGGGGACAGGTTATGGATGGCTTTGTAAGTCAGTGTTAGTAGCTTGAACTGGTATGGAGGTTGTCAAGGAGAGAGTTAGACGAGAGGTGAGAGGAAAGTTTAGCATGGATATGCTGCTCAAGGAGATTTGGAAGCAAATGGAGCAAGCGATGGGGCGGTAGCTGGTCATAGTAGTCGGGTCAAGGTTTGGCTTTTTGAGGATGGGCATGATGGTGCCATGTTTTAAAGGAGAGGGGAAGGTGCCAAAAATTAGCGATAGATTGAAGAGGTGGGTTATGGCCTGGATGAGTATATTAGTGAGTTTGGGGAGGAGGTGGGAAGGGATGGGGTCAAGTGCACAAGTGGTAAGGTGTGATTTGGAGAGATGTGTAAGCTCTCCTTCAGTGATGTTGGAGAGGGAAGTTGTCAGGGAAGGGCAGAGGTCTGATATATGAAAGGGTTGGGATGCTGGAACAATAAAGGTTTGCCTTGCTTGGTCGATCTTATTTCTTATTTTCTTATGGTCGAATATTTCTTATTCTGTATCGTATATTTTTCTTATATGTACCATTGTACTGTAAAGCGCTGCGGAATATGTTGGCGCTATACAAATAAAGTTTTATTTATTATTATTATTTTTAAAGTGTGTGGCGAAGTCCTCAGCAGAGATGAAGGAGGTCGAAGGGGGCAGTGGTGGGTGGAGAGGAGTTAAATATGCTGAATAGTTTGGGGTTGTAGGATAAGGAAGATGCCAGGTTTGTGAAGTAGGTGTCACGCGATTGGTTGGCGCTGACATTGCTGGATGCTGCTGTGTATGTTTGTCTTTAAGAGCTGCATGGTTGATAGTTGTAAAGGTCCCGGCATCCTGTGTTGCGCTCCAGAACTGCATTCACTATTAAGTTCAACTGCTGGTTGAGGGGTTAATGTATGACTCACCTGAACTCCCCTCCCCCTAGCCTTTAAGTAGCCTCTCCTTCCACCAGGTGGTGCTGCTGATAGAGTTTCACTCTGTGCCTGAAAGCCGTGCTGTGCTGACCTGTGTGTTTGCGTTGCTGAAGTCCTTTCCTTTGGAGTTGCTGTATCCCAGTTCTGTGGAGGGAGGTAAGGGGGGAATAGCGCAGGGCTGGTGGAGGAGTTTTAGGGAAAAGGCTGGAGGCCCGAACCTTCTCACCTTTAGAGATACCTTTGGGATCAGTGCCATTCAGGGTTCCTACACTAGGGTCAGACTAGTCTTCCCTGGTCACCCTGCCCATAACTGCCATTTCCTCATCAGCTTTCTCACTACACCGTGGCAGTAGGTCTGTTTAGCAGAGGTGAGAGCTAATTTGAAGGTAAATGTTTGAAAGAAGTGAAGTCATCTGGCAGGTGTGTTTTCTTCCAATGTCGCTCCGCAGCCTTGAACACTTGTCAAAGTTTTTTGGTGAGATTGTTGTGCCAGGTTGCCTAATGATTCGTCACCTTTTCAATGCACGAGAAGAGTGACTGATTCTATGGCTGATGTGAAGGTGGCATTATAGAAAGCGGTAGAACTCTCCATATCATAGAGTGATCTGGGTCACCTCTTTCTTAGAGATGCCCTCCAGTCATGACCGCAGGGTCCCCTCGTCTGTCCTTTCTCCTCTTCTACCACCGTCTGACTGACTACTGTCTGTATCTGTCACTCAGTTTTCCCGCTCTTCTAGGCTCCACCCCTCTGAGACCTACTGAATACCAGTCCCCTGTACTAAGATGTCCTATGAGCGTGTTTTGGGTGCAGACTCTGTATTTTCCGCCTCATCCATGTCTATGGAGGCACTACACCTTCTGTTTGGGTTCAGTACCTCCCTGTGGCGTCCCGTCATAGGGGCGCCACACAAGGTTTCTGTGAGGATGTGTTAGTGGTTGGACATTGGCGGGCCAGTGAGGAGGACAAGAATGAGTAGGTGAGTAGATGTTAGGTGGGGAAAGGGGGAGGTTGTGAGATTAGATATGGAAGAGAGGCGGGTGAAGATGAGGTCTAGTGTATGTCCATCTGTGTGGGTGGCTTTGGAAGACCACTGCATAAGTCCAAAGGACAAGGTAAGTGACAGGAGTTTGGAGGCTGCTGGCTGGTGGGTGTCAGTAAGGATATTGAAGCCAGACAGGCTGACTCTGATCAAATTTAACAAGAACTGGATTTCACAAGAGTATTTAAGCCCTCCTGATAACAGCATCCTAACCTAAAGTCGCCCAAAATGTTATTTTAGGCAACTGGTGATCACATCCATCCCTTCCCATACAAACCCGTTTTCTTCTTCTTACACCTTTTCAGCTATACATACTATAGTATGTGTGCCGCTGTCTGAGGTCCTGAAGCCATTTACAGTAAGATCTATGGGCCACACTGCCCATAGATCTTACTGTATGTGGCTTTAGGACCTCAGACAGCGGCGCACATGCTATTGCAATAGCTGTAGTATGCGCGCTGCTCTGAGGAGCCCGGTGCTTTCATTATAAAACTGTACAGAGCTGTCAGGAGGCAGCTCCTGTACAGAGGTGATTATACCTTATATGCCCACCTGAGTGGGTGTAGGGTCTCTAGGGGGAGTGGGCACCCCCTAGAGACATTATAGAAACATTTATTAAACAAATTAACACTTTAACAAAACACAGAACAATTTGCTCATGCCTGCGGCAGCAAGGATGAGCAACTATCCGGTAACCAGATTGCTCAGGATTACACATCCTGAGCAATCCGGATTGCTGAATGTCAGAAGACAATTGCGTTTACCACATCCGGATCTGGATGCAGTGAATGCAATTCAGATTTTAAGTGTGACCCTAGCCGTAGACTTTATTTCCAGTAAATCATATACTTTAATGTGATGTTTCAGTCACTTCGTGTGACCTATTTCAGTCATTATATTGAAGTAGTTCCTCAAAATGCATGAGGTAAGTGCCGTGATGTGACTGATCTGATGAGGAAGACTCTCACCCGAGCCGCTAGACAGCTACTTATTGCATTTCTCTTGCATTCTGATTAGCTAATGCAACCCGATGTTTGAGAAAGGTCACAGAATTTCATTGAAATGTCACGTCTCTGTTGCCTAACAATAAACAGTTCAGTTGTACTTTGTAATTAGAAAAAAATGCTGAGCTCCTTTTACTATGATATTCCTTGTAGTGACACATTTGGGCTGTCTTGGTAATACATGAACTACTTAAATGGAATCAGTCAGCAGGATTTTATTCTCCAAATTAATTATATTCACATGTAGCTCTACTTTCAAAGACAAGTCCAGCAATACCTTTACATGGCCAGACCATTACTCTATTACTGAGAATTCAGCATTTGAATTGAATATACAAATGAGGGTGTAGATCTGAAGACTCTCTCACTCCAGATTTATTTACCGCCCAGAGATCACATTTTCTTCTTGACTGACAGCCTCTATGGCTTTGGACTTTAGGCAAAAGAGCAGTCTGACAAGTAAGAGGAGTCATAATTGGGTTGGGAATAAAACTGGAGGGATAGAGGCTTCAGATACACAGCCTCATTTGTATATTCAATTCACAAACTTGTCCAAGAGAAAGCTGCTTGGAAAGAATAAAAGGTAAATAGGGGGTTATAATTAGTGTGTCTTATAACTAGGTGTATAAGTCACAACCACTTTAATGTAAAAGAAAGACAGGGAACGCCATAAGCCGGACCTGGTGGTTTGGGGGTTAAAATGTGGACAATTGGTGACTCACCTATAGAGTTGTGCGCCCCCCCCAAAACCCCGGCAATGGCTTGTAAGGATTAGGCAGCGTAGAGAGCCTGGATCCCGGCGCTCAGCGACGTCTTCCGGTTTGCCAGTCACGGGGTCCGTTCACCGGGATGGGCGTACCTGTTTAACATCACATAAAGTCCTTTTGATGGGAAGATTAATCGCCCACAGAGGCTACCACCGCTCACCGAAGGGCAGTGGATATAATAGTAAAGAAAAAGTACGGTTTTAGGAGCGCTAGGGTGAAAAGAGGATGATCAAGTGTGGTTTCAAGGCAACAAACCTCTAATTAACCTCTCAGTTGCAGTTTTTCATTAATTCTCTTCTTTAGCAAGACAAGGAGTGCTCCACCCCTCCTTTTCTGAGTTAGGCACATAAAGTGCTGTCTGCTGCACTGTGTCCATATTGGTTTCTGGCCCATCTTCACCCTGCATCCATGAGGTATATTTATACAGGATCAGGTTTTAAATTAGTTAGATAGGACCATTTGGTATACTGTTTTTTTCTGTGGTCTAGTTATGGGTGGTGTGAACGCAGTCCTACAGACATGTTCACATTGTGCCCTGTCTCAGTTGCAGTTTTTCATTAATTCTCTTGTTTAGCAAGACAAGGAGTGTTATACTGTTTTTTTCTGTGATCTAAACCTCTAATTAAGCCAATTTGTAGCCACAAAGTGTTTTGATAGCCCCTGCTATCTTCATCAGGTGGAACCATGGGGAAGATAGAAGGGGCTATCGAAAGCTGTTGTGGCTCCAAAGTGACTTAATAAAACTAACACTTGATCATCCTCTTCCTTCTCCCTAGCGCTCCTAAAACTGCCCTTTTTTCTTTACTATTACAATCACTTTAGTGGCATACAAACGTCTGCCGCTGTTCCCACCAATTAGTGTATATCCAAGAAATGAAGAAGAAGGGTTAATGACTGCGCTGCCGAGATCCACAAAATATCTAGAGTTAAAGTTATAACATAGATTTATTGTCAACGCGTTTCAAGGCTCTCTGGCTCCCTCCTCAGACCATACCAATTGGTAGGAAGGGAAAGGAGCCAGACAGCCTTGAATAGCGTTATAACTTTAACCCTTGATGTTTCATGGATCTCAGCAACATGGTCATAAACCCTTCAGCTTCTTCTGGATATACACAATTCACAAACTAATTTCTCAGGAATATGAGAACTTTCTGTCTAGTTAAAGTATGACTGGACTTAATGTAGAAAAAGCTTCTGTGGTGCCCCGCATGTGCAGGCGTCATAAAGGGGTACTACACCCGTAAAAGAGGTGTAAATACTCCAGCTGCAGGTGGACCCTAGGATGGTGGGTGGGACCCATTCCCAGCACTCCCACATTAGATGAGCGGCGGGAGGTTACCGGGAGGGGATATATTCACCTCTAGGGGGATCAAGGAGGTCTTTGACCGATAGTTGGAGGAGAATGGAGGAGGAGGAGAGGAGCCAGGAAAATCTCTAGCTAAGTGGAACGAGGCGGAAGGTCAAACCGAGTCGGTTTCAAGCTGAACCGGAGGGAAAAAGGGGGGACCTTGATTAAGTCCTGAAAGAGGGAGCATGACAAGCAAAGTCTGGGCCCCCAGAGAGAAAGGGAGATCCTCAGAGTGGAGCGTCCATACTCCAGGGGATACTCCAGTCCACCACGGGAACGCCGAGCCCGAGAACCTGGCCAAAGTCCAGCTTTGCAGTCGGCAACCGGCTGCTGTGGCTTGTTTATCAACTGCAGCACCCTGCCAGTGGAGCGGTCTGCCTGCTTTCTCACCACGAAGGAGAGGACCCCCGGTACTACCTACACGGAGCTACTGGGTATAGGCCCATCCTAGACGAGGAAGAACGGACACGGGTGAGGGGTGGAGCCAATCAGCAAGTTCTGAAAAAAACAAAACTCTGTTTAAATGCTGCTGAAGAGGGAGAGAATGATTGGCAGCGGTGGGCAGATTACACAGGCAGGGGGTGTGAATCTGCCCTTGGCTGCAGCCCCTAGCCACCTCCTTAGTGGCTGTAGCATGTAAGTTTTCTAAGTGTATTATCTCGGGGTACAGGGCTTCTCAAGTGCTGGTGGACCCCTTGTCTGCATGCTGCAGACATGCTGCATCCAGTGCTGAAATTAGATCACCATGCCTGGTTTGGTGACAGGTCCTCTTTAATACTTGATTTGTTGACATTATGCATCAGCACTTCGGCAATATTTTTAATTTATCTTGCTCTGTCACTAAGTGATTTTTATGCACTAGCACTTGTTTTGATATTTTGTTATCTTATAAAAAAAACAGCGGCAAGCACTTTATTTTTTGCCATCTGTGGTTAAGAAATGTAACATAGACTATCAAAGTTTGGTTACCTACTAATTAACTACTATGGATGTTAAAGAATTTTTGTCTAAATAAAGAATTGAGATTTTGCATACATACAGTTTGTTTAATCTGTTTTTTGTGGCGGCGCTGGTGACCCATCACCAGAAACTACAGGTGGTGTCACGTGAACTGTATATAGAACCCCCTGTAAATATACCCCCTTTTTGCAGTGTCACCCAGGACATGGGATTAGGCGCGGCCACCACTCCCTGTGACACAGCAACGCTACCCCTTGGAGCCTGATACATGAGTACCCCAAAGCCTGGGGCTCGACACTTCATGCATATGAAATCCTGATGACAGATTTATGTGAAAAGGAACCACCTCCAGGATTTAACCACCTGTAAATCAGTGCAGCAGGTGATTGATGTGTGCAGAATGATATCACTATTTCGTTTTTTTATCCTTCCTCTGTGGGCTTGTCTCCCTGCTGTAAGCCAAACCCGCTTTCCTATCCCTTTAATCCAGACTCATCCAGAAGGGTTTAACTTAAGCAGAAAGATAAACCCAAAGGGAAGGGATAAAAAAAAATAGTGATGTCATGCTGCACATGTCAATCACCTGCTACACTCATTTACAGGTGATTAAATCCTGGTGTTAGCTCCCTTTAAGCTTGAAAGAGTAAAAGCTGCATTTAAACATTTTTCTCCATTTGGGTTTATAGAGTGGAATTTCAAGGAAGGCACCCTTCCCCAAGAAAAATACTTATGCTCTATTGGAGCATAAGGCAAAGAGTTGCCTTTGACTCACCGTAGCCGGGTTCTGCACATCGCAGGCGTTGACTCTCCTGCGGCTGTGGGGCCGTGGTCCAGATCAATAGGGGGGATGGCTGAACAGTAAGGGAATTAACTGTCTTCGTGACGCCACCTGCGGGTGTTCCGGTGACTTCACCGGCGCTGCTAGGCCTCCGGGGGATGTTATGCAGCAAGATGGAACGCTCCCCACAGGATGAGCGGGATTCCCCGGAGCCAGGAACTGCGCAAGATGTTGTGAGGCAGCAACGGTAATACTGCTGTTAGGCTCAGGAATCAGACGCAGACACACAAAAGTCTTTTAGGTACCTTTACTGGTGGAAAGCAGGTATGCTCAGACCGGGATAGTGAAGTTGACACTCCTGGAGGTTCACAGCAAGCAGTGTTAGGCGTCCTTTCTCTGTACTTCTAAGGTGGTCGGGTGGATGTGGAATCCAGCCGGACCGGGCAGTATGTTCAGTCGAACGTATTTCAACTGGGTAGCTGCACTGAGGGCACTGTAAAAGGGTTATGATAATTCTATCTTCTTCCCTGGGCTCTCGTCGGTAGGTGCGGCAGGTGAACAGGGGGCTAGACTCCCTGTGAAGTATGCTGGTTCTCTGTGGTGGCTATGTAGCTCTCACAGCTTCGGTTACAGTAACCGGTTGGTAAGGGAGAGAGTTAGAGTCACTCTAGTGTCCCTGAGAGGTGCTTTCTCCTTTCCTCTGACCCCAATTGCAAGGGTCTCTCACTTGGGTGCGTGTCTCAAATGTCAGAGATTACACACAACCTGCAGCTCTTCTAGCATCTGCACACTCTGGTGTTTCTCCCTCCAAGACCCTATTGATAGGGGGGAACTGGCTCAAAGTGACCAGTGGAGCTCCCCCTAGAGGCTCGGGTTGAAACCAGGTGTTCTAAGGTGTTGTTGGTGTTTTGTGAGTGGTGCTTTGCTGTTACTTGCTCCATTCATGTCCTAGGGAGTTCTGTGGTGCCCAACAGGTGCCAGGGTGCCACACCTTCTTATGACAACCACTTTAATATGCAAAATTCTGGCCACTGGCTGACATTATTCTAAACCATAAAGGGTCATTAAAAGGTTAAAAACGTTTAAAAAATCTATACTCTCCTCACCGCTAATTTTTCGCTTCTATTCTTCTCCCTGCTATACATCTGTTCCTTGCTGCATCTTATCACTGTCACAAGCGGTGAATCCCAGGCCTCTTTACACTAGCCTTTCTTGCTCTGAAGAGGCCTGGTATGGTCTTGCATTTTGCATTTGCAAGGTAACAGTGCACGTTATATCCCTAAGTACGCTTCTGAAGAACCCTCGAGGGCCTCACCATAACCGGAAGTCCTAACATAAGACGTTTTAAGGATTCAATGCTTGCTGCAGTGATTATAAGATGCACCAAGGACTGGTGTGGTGATGGTGAGAAGCATAAGGGCTGGAGAGTTGAGTGGTAAGATGAGTATGTCATGCCCCTGCGACCAGGTGGCCACTATAGGGAAGTGCAGCCAGGTAAGCAAGGTGGTTGAAAACAAGCCCACACTGCACAAACACCGACCCTACGTCTAGGTATCTAGGTTGGGCAAGGGGTGGCGGGTGTAGCAAAGTGGGTGGAACGTAGGTGGACACTGACAAAGTGGGTGGAGAAACCAATACAATAAAAACCCAGGACCACAGAGGGGTAGTTGGTTAGAGTGAGAAGTTAGAACAACAGAACAGAGAGAGACTTCCCATACAGTTTCGGATTCCCTGGATGTACAGAATCCTGAGAGGCACAGACCCTAGGAGAGAAAGCCCACTCCATAGTCTGGAGGCGACGGAAAGGGGAAAGAGACTGAGAGTCACCCCACAGCAAAAGGAAGAGTGGGAGGACAAGGGCCCGGCAGCCGCACCAATCTTAGCTGGCCATTAGCACCCTCAGAAACAGTGACTGACAGAAGGAGCCTGGTGTGCCCAAATATCTGAATCTGGGACACCGGAGGGCTAGGCCAACACCAGAGAACCGGCTCTGAAGAATTGACCGGGGATTCCAGACCCTAATCACGAAACACAGCGGTGGGGGAATAAACTTTATGTGCTGCAGCCTAACTTTCCACCACGGTCTAAGAACACAGTTGTCATACTAGGACTGGTGACCCTGACTGTAAGGTAAATATATTCACTCTTGAGTCCGCGACGACCAGACTGAACCCGTGGGTGAGGTACTATGTTAACACTGAGAGAGGGGCTTGAAAGGACTTTGAGGGAGCAACACAGAAACGCTATCTGAGCTGCACAGTTTCAGTTACCTGGAGCATAGCTAAATTGTGTGAACTGTAACTGGAAAGAGGTGAAAGAACTGTAAACTGTGTGAACTGTTGTGCTGTGAAAGACCTAGTAAAGAACCCAGTAAGCTCATCACTGCCTGAGACTGTTTACTTCCAGCGTCGCAGAAAAGACCGACCTGAGGAGCCAGAGCTGGAGGAGCGTTGCGGGCGGCTGTGGTGAGTAGCGTTTCCACAGTCACCACTGTGGTCCGCTAGCATAAACCACCCCCCACCCCCCACCTTCGTCAGGGCCAGTGCCAGGGCCCTGCCCCACAGAAAAAGTCGTGCCAGCCAGCCCCGCTGCCTCCCGTTTTGTACGCGGGATCCTGGCGGTGCTGTCCCCTTCCTCGCAGCGGATCATGCTGGTGCTGCCCCCTTCCTCTCTGTGCCACTCCCCTATGAGCCTGCCGCCTGACTCCACTGTCGTCCCCTCTGAGGTCCTCCACCGTGTCATCCTACTCTGGGGTCCTCCACCGTCGTCCTCCTCTGTGGTCCTTCACCGTGTCGTCCTCCTCTGGGGATCTCCACTGTCGTCGTCCTCTGGGTCCTCCACTGTCGTCCTCCTCTGGGTCCTCCACTGTCGTCCTCCTCTGGGTCCTCCACTGTCATCCTCCTCTGGGTCATCCAACTTTCAGCCTCCGCTATTGCAGCAGCTAATCAGATAAGACTGTATACCACACACCTAATAATTAAGACTGTGACTGTGTAATATATTCTAAAAATTATATTTTTTCCTGCCTACTTTTCACCATTTCTATCCCAGCAATAGTTACTGCCTACATTATACCATCTATTTGCACCAACATATACTGCCTATATTTAACCAACTGTTTGCCAGCAATATATACTGCCTACATTTGACCATTTCTATCCCAGCAACAGTTACTGCCTATATTTAACCATCTATTTGCCTGCAACAGATACTGCGTATATTTAACCACCTGTTTGTCAGCAACAGATACTGCCTAAATTTAACCATCTGTCTGCCAGCAAGAGTAGATATCATGTATTAATTGCATTATTGTTACCTCTTCATAAATAAACTACATATGGATTCTAGACTACCTGATTCTTTAGAATCGGGCCGACATCTAGTAGTATTGTAAAGCTGCAGGTACAGACAGTGATAGCTGGAGAGGCATAAACTAGCTGACAGGTTCCCTTTAAGCCTACGGGTAACGGGATGATAGTCATTTAAGAAAGCAGAAAAGAAGTCTTGGGTATCAGAACCAGCCAGGAAGTCTTCCATAACACTAGTACCATCTATGATTGTAGACTCCAGTTAAATGGGTGCTAAAAGATAACACAAAGATGGTTTTCGCACACTTTAATGGGCCGTGCTGCTTTACCTATGTTTATTTTCTAACCTGACCCTCACGTCATTTGGGGAGACTATGAAATCAGTCGGTTCATCAATATCAATTTTGCAGATCGCTCTCAAGCTCCATTACTTCTCCCTGTTGGCACTGCGCATGTCTTGCTCATACTATTGAAATAGATACAAGTACTATTCATGTAAACCACGGCTACAGCTTGTACGAGAAAAACTGAAGTATGAATCAACCCTTAAATAAAAAAATAGAAATAAAATAAAAACCTAAAAGATAAATATACTCAATTTTGTTTTTAAATTACAAGAAATATGTAAAACTTTCCATTATCCTCCTAATTTCGGAGTCCTAGAAAAAGAGGAAAATAAGCATGCATCGTCTCTTTTTAATTAAATTGATTTATGTGTGATTAAAGCACTTGGGTTTGTAAAAACGTAAACATTTTTTAAATTGTCTCTAATAAACAATTTACTCTGTATAGAGTCTTGCGTATACAAGTGATTTGTTATTATTCTGTATCCGTATGTGGTTGTGTAAAGTGTAAGTAATAACCATAATTAAATATTTCACAATGGTCTCCCGGGCTGTCAGGTCTATACACAAGTAAAATCCCGCGCTGTGCGACCTCTCGTCCTCTTTTCCTGTAAGCTTTTCTTCATGTATTACTGACCTGTCATTCATACCACACACTTACACAGAAAGTCTATATTTTTATTTTGATAACAGGGGTATTAATATTTGACGTTGCTTGTTTCTTTGTGCACAGGGGAGCTGACTCAATTGGCAAATTTTCTTCCTATTTTTCTTTTACCTTTATATTTCTGCACTTGTCCTTCTGCTGCATGTTGACATTGATTAATGGGACTATCCCCAGCTAATCACAATTTCTGCCTGGGTAAGCAAAATTTGTGGATCAGCTCAGAGCAAGGCAAACATGCACATGAGTAGAAAGAAAAATGAAGTTTGCCGCCTATGTTGGTCATTCAGAAATGTTTTTAGAAATATCTTAAATAAAGGGGATAACATATTTTCTTACATTTGAGTAAAATGCTTCAAAGGTAAAATAAATGATCCAACTGGTAACTCTAAAGGGCCCGTCACACGCTACAATGTCGTGAACGATATCGTTGGAACATCACGGGTTTTGAGACATTCAAATGACATCGTAACGACGTTGTTGCGTGTGACACGTCGATACGACCAGCGATAAGTCGGCTAATCGTTGATTAGAGGTTTTTGAACCGGACCATAAATCAGTCGTTGATCAATCGTTTCCCTGAGGAAGAGCTGGGTGTTGGCTCCGAAACATGTCGGAAAATAAAGCTGAAGATTACTTGTTTCAAAACATTCCGGTGTTTCTGATATTCTTTGGAGCAGCGGCGCGGACCTAGAGACACTTGGCCCCAGATAGACTTTCACCCTCACGTTGTGGAAGTGCGGTCCCTGCTCAACTGCTGTGTTTGAGCGATCAAGCTGGTTGTTGGCTACACAACCAAACCAGGTGAGCAGTTTTCATACTGTATGGGATTTGTCTCCTAAATTAGGATAAGACCCTATGCGCATTCTCATTTTTTAGATACCTTGATAACAATGTCGTTTACGACTTCTCCTATACAGAACTGAAGCACGTAGGCAACCAAATGACCGCAAGTATCGTTTGCTTGTCGTGGAATCGTTGCTGTGTCGTTCTCGATATCAGTACGTGTGACACCTCACCAGTGATCATTGAATGTCGTTTCAGCGATGTAGGTTAAGTCGGATCGTTTGTCGGATCACTGACATATTGAAGCGTGTAACAGGCCCTTAAGGCTAAATTCACACTAGACATTTTTGATCCATTGTGGATTTTTTTTAAAGCTGCAGCAAAAACGGATCAATCACTGTGCCTGCAGCAAAGTGGATGGGATTTTCAATTTGCTGTTCAGACGCTGCATTTTTTGACTGTTTTGTTAGTGATGGAGAAAAGGCATCCAGAAAATAATGAGCATGTGAGTTATTACTCTGTTTCTCTGGTGTGCTTTCCGCACCACCAACGCTCCATTACTTACCCTCCCCAGCGATCCAACAGTGAGCTCCAGTGATGTCATCCTCCAGGGCATCAGCAGACCTAAGGGTAGTTGGTATGGTGCTTCCAGGACCTGACCCTGTGACTCAGTCACATGGTGCAAAATCCTCCAAGAACCATACCATACGTCTCATAGACAGGTCCTGCGGTGCCAGAGAGGAACAAAGACATCATCGGAGCACACTGAAGGATTGCCAGGGAGGTTAAGTAAGTGTGTGTGTCTCTGACTGTCTGTGTTTCCCAAAAGTGAAGCAAAAAAGCAGCACAAATGGATGATGGGTTTGTGATGCTTTTTGCATAAAGAGGATTTGTTTTTGGTGCAGAATCGGGGGAAAGATACACATTGGTTTTTGTGATAAAAGGTGTCAAAAAGATGCAGCAAAAACACATTAAAAAGTACACGGTTGGCACATAGTAAATAAGGAAATAGTTACTTTATACATATGTCTTAACTTGTACAGAAGGTAAAAAAAGGGAAATATGGGGAACATAAAGTGTGCTGCTGCAAATTTTGACCACGCCCCAGTCATGTCGGGAGGAGATGCCAGATGGTGGAAGTGATGAACATTCAGCAGTCATCTCAGACTGCTGGGCACAGACCCAAATCTGGACCATTCCCACTTTGTCGATTGGACGGCTGGGACTCGAGATGACCAGATCGATTAGTGGGACTCCGGTCCAGGGTTCATGTCACTGGTACTCAGAGGCTGAATGGGTGGCCCACAAAGATCTTACCATCTATCATTCCCAGCACAGCCTTTGACAATCTGGGGCTGGCGTGACATCATCTGTGCTCATCTCTAGTTGTGACCTATAGATTTAATTTTTTTTCCTTCATAGTCACTGCAGTCAGAACTTTCTCATTTTGATATAAACTTCCTTATATGATCTCTGACTTTTTTGTTTCTGCTTGGCCGTGATCACACGTTGCATAAATACTGTGTTTTGTTTTTTCTTAATATTGTATTTCTGCTGCATTTTTTCATGCCTTTTCACCCTCATTGATACATTTTTGGCACAGACGTAAAGCTATGATTTAATGTGATTTTTATAGCACAGAAAAGCTTTGATTGTGCACTAAAAATGGTAACTGCAATTTATTTCATGCATTTTTTTAAGCTCCACATTGAAGCCTCTAAAGACAAAAAGCACCAAAACTGCCCAGTTCAGCAGTGTCTTAGGCTTAGGGTCACACTAGCATCAGCCTTTTGGCTGACAAATACATCTAAAGCTTAGAATTCTGCAGCCTAAGCGCTAGCGTTAACGTGCTGTAATTCTGTGTTCAGGCTGCCTATATATTCCTAAAGGTACCGGCTCTCAGCGAAGCTGACCGCCTGACACAAACATACCGGATATCTGCAATTCCTGAGCGCACACGGAAACACGGTTTGCAGCGCTTTCCTGTACGCTGAGGAATAGCGCATTTCTGGTCCTTTTGTGTCAGGCGGCCGGCTGCCCTTGGAGTCCGGTACCAATAGGAATATATAGGCAGCCTGAACACAGAATTACAGCACGATAACGCTTGCGCTCAGGCTGCAGAATTCTAAGGCTGGCTTCACACGATAGTTTTTGGGATCATGTTGTGTCCGATTTGAACAGGACAGAACAGGATCCGATTTTGCCTCCCATGTATTCCTGTGGTGACGGATTGGTCCTATTTGGCCATCTGTTTTTGTGAATTCTGTGCTGGATTCGTTTTTGTCCGGTTTTTCACTATCCCCAAAAATGGAGCCTGCAGCATTTTTGGGCTCCGGTGAAAAAATCAGACAAATTCGGACAGAATCTGATCCAGGGCAATCCGGCACCTATAATTTGGGAGTCTATGGCCGTGAAAAAATCAGATCGTTTCCCGGATTTGATTTTAAGCACAGAGCATGCTCAGAAATCCTGCTGTGCACACTTCAGCACCATGGACAGCACTACTTCATGCACAGACTGTGAATTCAGCACCTTGGACAGCGGCAGAAAACGTGTCCTGCAAAAAACAGAATCCGGCACCATATTTGGCCACACTTTCTACACATCCTGTCCTGTCAGGTTCTGTCAGGATGATCCTATAAAAAACAGGATCCATCCTGACAGCCAATAAACGTGGTGTGAAGCCAGCCTAAGTTTTAGACGGATTTGTCAGCCAGAAGGCTGACGCTTTTGTGACCCTAACCTTAAGCACCCAGTAGACAAAGCTTTCATGGAATCCCATTTGATTTGCTTGGACGGTTACACACAGCAAGATTTCTGTGCAAAAAAAGTAGCAGAAAATAAAATCTGCATTTTTTCTACATGTGAACACTTTGCTAAATGTCCTCGCAAAGTTTATGTGATTTCATGACATCTCTGCCTTCGATGCATTTAATGGTGCTGAACTGTACAGTTTCCATGCACTTTTTTTTCAATACATTTCTATGTGGAGCCTGACAAAAAAACACATTTAAAAAAATATGAAAATAGAGGAAAAAAGAATCTGAATTGTGCAAAAGTTATACACACTTTATTAAGAGGATAGCAATAACAAATACATGATAATGGATAATATATATATATATATATACAAACATTATGGAAAAATTTATTTTTAAGGACACGCCAAATAGTCATGTGATCACATTACCATTTGGTAGGTCCTTAAACAGGTCCTGGCAGGTCCCACAAACACACTCCTTCTGAAAGAAGTCGGTACAGCACCCACAAAATGATTGTAAAGGTTGAAGTTTTCAGTGTACCAGGTCCCCTCCAACCACTCACCTGTGGTAAGTTATCTGATTTTGATTCACTACTTAGTTAGATATGTACACTGTGTGCAGAATTATTAGGCAAGTTGTATTGTAGAGGATTATTTTTATTACTAGATGGTGGCCCGATTCTAAAGAATCGGGTAGTCTAGAATCTATATAGAGTTTATTTAGTAATAGGGGAGTGCTGTGAAATTAATTGTGTGTATACAGGCGGCTCAGTGGTTAGCAGAGTATACGGTGGCTCAGTGGTCAGCAGTGAGTGCGGTGGCTCAGTGGTTAGCAGTGAGTGCGGTGGCTCAGTGGTCAGCAGTGAGTGCGGTGGCTCAGTGGTCAGCAGTGAGTGCGGTGGCTCAGTGGTTAGCAGTGAGTGCGGTGGCTCAGTGGTCAGCAGTGAGTGCAGTGGCTCAGTGGTCAGCAGTGAGTGCGGTGGCTCAGTGGTCAGCAGTGAGTGCGGTGGCTCAGTGGTCAGCAGTGAGTGCGGTGGCTCAGTGGTCAGCAGTGAGTGCGGTGGCTCAGTGGTCAGCAGTGAGTGCGGTGGCTCAGTGGTCAGCAGTGAGTGCGGTGGCTCAGTGGTCAGCAGTGAGTGCGGTGGCTCAGTGGTCAGCAGTGAGTGCGGTGGCTCAGTGGTCAGCAGTGAGTGCGGTGGCTCAGTGGTCAGCAGAGAGTGCGGTGGCTCAGTGGTCAGCAGTGAGTGCAGCACAGGCTGGAGGGGGCAGAGGCTGGAGGGGGAAAGGAGGGAGGAGGCAGAGGAGGCAGAAACTGGAGGGGTTAGAGGAGGGAGGGGTCAGAGGAGGGAGGGGGCGGAGGCTGGGGGGCAGAGGAGAGCGGAGGCTGGGGGGGCAGAGGATAACGGAGGCTGGAGGGCTGAACACTCACTGGGCTGTTGGCGGTCAGCGGCAAGGCTGGCGGCGGTTCCGGAGGCCGGCCCCGGAGTGCGGGCGGGGCTAGCTCCGTGATGTAGGAGAGTCACCGGGTGTGTGGAGAGAGTGGCAGGACTGGGAGCGGTGCCGGCGGAGGCCGCACACCGGAGTGTGGGCCGGTCCGGGCCGGTTCCCGCATGTTGGTGGGCGCACAGCAGGCTGTGTGCGGAGCCAGTGGCGGGATGGCGGTCCCTGATGGAGAGTGGGCGGTGAGCAGCAGGGCTGTGGGCCGGATGTGGGTGGGCGCAGACGGGGCTCTGTGCAGGGCCGGTGGCGGGATAACGGGGAGTGGTGGCGCTTTAGCGCCCACGGCGAGGCGCTGTGCCATTTTGTCAGCGGCTCGCGGTGAGCGCTATGCGCTCACCGCTCGTGGGTCTGGTACTTCCGGTTCCGGTCTTTGACACAGGGCGCAGGCCATCACGGAAGTTGAGCGGATTGGCGGGAAGTGGCCTTCGGTTTTTATATATAAGATATATATATATAGCAGTACGATGGTATATGGTGGTAATTAGAGCACATGTATAGCAGCACTATAGTATATGGCGGTAGATTATAGTAAATGTATAGCAGCACTATAGTATATGGCGGTACATTACAGTACATGTATAGCAGCACTATAGTATATGGTGGTACATTATAGCACATGTATAGCAGCACTATGGTATATGGCGGTACATTACAGTACATGTATAGCAGTGCTATGGTATATGGCGGTACATTACAGTACATGTATAGCAGCACTATGGTATATGGCAGTACATTATAGCACATGTATAGCAGCACTCTGGTATATGGCAATACTGCGGTGACCGCGGTCCCCCACTCCTCCTGGCCCCCGGTCGTCCACAGTAAAAATAAAAAAATCCTCAGTGAGGATACTCACCTGTCCGGCGGCTCGCTCCGCCTCCGCCTTGTAGGTCCTACAGGCCTTTAGGACCTGTAGTTGCCTGGGCAAGCAATCAGCTGAGGAGGTGAGGGGGGGCAGGATTGTGTTGGGGGGGCAGAATGGAGCGAGTGGGGAAAGAGTATGGAGGCGGGGCAACAGGATGGAGGCGGGGCAACAGGATGGAGGCGGGGCAACAGGATGGAGGCGGGGGGGCAGGATGGAGGCGGGGGGGCAGGATGGAGGCGGGGGGGCAGGATGGAGCGAGCGGGGCAGGATGGAGGCGGGGGAGCAAGAAGAGCGGGGGGCAGGATGGATTGAGCGGGGCAGGATGGAGGCGGAGGAGCAGGATGAAGCCGAAGGGGCAGGATTGAGCAGGATGGAGCGGGAGGAGCAGGATGGAGGGGGCGGAGCAGGATGGAGGCGGCGGGGCAGGATGGAGGGGGCGGGGCAGGATGGAGACGGAGGGGCAGGATGGAGACGGAGGGGCAGGATGGAGACGGAGGGGCAGGATGGAGACGGAGGGGCAGGATGGAGACGGAGGGGCAGGATGGAGGTGAGTGGCGCAGGATGGACAGAGCGAGGCAGGATGGAGAAGGCAGGGCAGGATGGAGGCGGCAGGGCAGGATGGAGATGGCAGGGCAGGATGGTGGTGGGGGAGGGGGGAGGATGTAGGGGGCGGGGCAGGATGTTGGCGGGGGGTGAGGATGGTGGTGGGGGTGCGGGATGGAGTCGGGGGGGCAGGATGGTGTTGGGGGGCAGGATGGATAGGGGGGGCAGGATGGATAGGGGGGGCAGGATGGAGGCGCTCCTCCTGACCCCTTCCGCTCCCCGCGGCACCCGTCCCTCTGGGCCTCCAGTCTCTGCGGCTGCCCTCCCTCTGGGGCTGCACACCCCCCTCCCCTTCATGGTGATAATAAAAATAAAAAAACCTCAGTGAGGATACTTACCCTGCGGCGGCTCGCTCCACCCGTCTTGTAGGTGGCAGGACAGGAGCTGTCGTTGGCTGGGAAACCGATCTGCTGGGGGTGAGTGGGCAAAGCGGGGGTCAGTGGGCAGAGTGGGGGATGAGTGGGAAGAGCAGGGGTTAGTGGGCAGAGTCATTGGGCAGAGCAGGGGTCAGTGGGCATAATCAGTAGTCAGAGCAGGGTCAGTAGGCAGAGCTGGGGTCTGTGGGCAGAGCTGGGGTCAGTGGGCATGGTCAGTAGCCAGAGGGGGGGGGGTAGTTAGGCAGAGCAGGGTCAGAGGGCAGAGCGGGGGTGAGTGGGCAGAGTGGGGGGTGAATGGGCAGAGCATGGTCAGTGAGCAGGATTGGGGCATCAGTGGTCAGAGCAGGGTCATAGCGGGGGTCAGTGGTCAGAGCAGGGGTTAATGGGCAGAGTGATTGGGCAGAGCAGGGGTCAGTGGGCACAGTCAGTAGGCACAGCAGGGGTTAGTGGGAAAAATCAGTGGGTAGAGCAGGGGTGAGTGGGCAGAGCAGGGGTGAGTGGGCACAGTCAGTGAGCAGAGCAGGGGTCAGCGGGCAGAGCGGGGGTGAGTGGGCAGAGCAGGGTTTAGTGGGCATAGCAAGGGTTATTGGGCACAGTCAGTGGGCAGAACAGGGGTTAGTGGGCAGAGCGGCGGTCAGTGGGCACAGTGAGTGGGCAGAGAAGGGTGAGTGGGTAGAGCATGGGTGAGTGGGCACGGTCAGTTGGCAGAGCAGGGGTCAGTGGGCATGGTGAAGGGCAGAGCGGGGGGTGAGGTGAACAGAGGGGTGGTCAGTGGGCAGGCCAGGGTGAGTGGTAAAAGCAGGGGCGAGTGGGCAGAGCGGGGGTGAGTGGGCAGAGCGGGAGTAATGAGCAGAGCAGGGTCAGTAGGCAGTGTGAGGGGTCAGTGGCCAGAGCATGGTCAGTGGGCAGTGTGAGGGGTAAGTGGGCATAGCATGTTCAGTGGGCAGTGTGAGGCGTGAGTGGGCAGATGTGAGGGGGTCAGTGGGCAGTGTGAGGGGTCAGTGGGCAGAGCAGGGTCAGTTTTGAGGGGTGAGTGGGCAGAGCAGGGTCAGTGGGGTGTGTGAGGGGTCAGTGGGCAGAGCAGGGTGAGTGGGCATTGAGGGGTCAGTGGGCAGAGCATGTTCAGTGGGCAGAGGAGGGTCAGTGGGCAGTGTGAGGGGTCAGTGGGCTGAGCAGGGTGAGTGGGCAGAGCAGGTCAGTGAGGGGTCAGTGGGCAGAGAGGGTCAGTGTGAGGGGTCAGTGGGGGTGTGAGTAGGCAGAGCAGGATGAGTGGCCAGTGTGAGGGGTCAATGGGGCGAGCAGGGTGAGTGGCAGAGCATGGTCAGTGGGCATAATGGTGGGTGAGTGACAGAGAGTGGGGGTGAGTGAGCAGAGAGGGGGTGAGGGGCAGAATGTGGGTGAGGGGGCAGAGAGGGGGTGGGGGGCAGAGTTTGGGGGTGAGTGGTCAGAGTGGGGGTCAGTGGTCAGAGTGGGGGTCAGTGGGCAGAGCAGGGGCAGAGTGGGGGTGAGGGGGGCAGAGGGGGTGAGTGGGCAGAGTTGGGGGGTGAGTGGGCAGAGTTGGGGGTGAGTGGGCAGAGTTGGGGGTGAGTGGCAGAGTTGGGTCAGTGGTCAGAGTGGGGGTGAGTGGGCAGGGTCAGAGTGGGGGTCAATGGTCAGAGTGGGGGTGGGTGGGCAGAGCAGGGTCAGGGGCAGAGTGGGGGTCAGTGTGCAGATGTGGGGGTGAGGGGGCAAAGAGGGGTCAGGGGGAAGAGTAGGGGGTGAGTGGGCAGAGTTTGGGGGTGAGTGGGCAGAGTGAGGGTCAGTGGTCAGAGTGGGGGTGAGTGGGCAGAGCAGGGTCAGGGGCAGAGAGAGGGTCAGTGTGCAGAGTGGGGTGAGGGGGCAGAGAGGGGTTCAGGGGGAAGAGTAGGGGGTGAGTGGGCAGAGTTTGGGGGTGAGTGGGCAGAGTGGGGCGAGTGGTCAGAGTGGGGTCAGTGGGCAGAGCAGGGCAGAGTGGGGGTCAGTGTGCAGAGTGGGGGTGAGGGGGGCAGAGAGGGTTCAGGGGAAAGAGTAGGGGGTGAGTGGGCAGAGTTTGGGGTGAGTGGGCAGAGTGGGGGCCAGTGGTCAGAGGTGGGGGTCAGTGGGCAGAGCAGTGGCAGAGTGGGGGTCAGTGTGCAGAGTGGGGGTGAGTGGGCAGGGTCAGGGGCAGAGTGGGGGTCAGTGGGCAGAGCAGGGGGTGAGGGGGGCAGAGGGGTGAGTGGGCAGAGTTGGGGGGTGAGTGGGCAGAGTTGGGGTCAGTGGTCAGAGTGGGGGTCAGTGGTCAGAGTGGGGTCAGTGGGCAGAGCAGGGTCAGGGGCAGAGTGGGGGTCAGTGGGCAGAGTGGGGGTGAGGGGCAGAGTGGGGGTGAGGGGGCAGAGAGGGGGTCAGGGGGAAGAGTAGGGGGGTGAGTGGGCAGAGTTGGGGGTGAGTGGGCAGAGGGGGGCCAGTGGTCAGAGTGGGGGTCAGTGGGCAGAGCAGGGGCAGAGTGGGGGTGAGGGGGGCAGAGAGAGGGTGAGGGGGCAGAGTTGGGGGGTGAGTGGTCAGAGTGGGGGTCAGGGGCAGAGAGGGGTTCAGGGGGAAGAGTAGGGGGGTGAGTGGGCAGAGTTTGGGGGTGAGTGGGCAGAGTGGGGGCCAGTGGTCAGAGTGGGGGTCAGTGGGCAGAGCAGGGGCAGAGTGGGGGTCAGTGGGCAGAGTGGGGGTGAGGGGGCAGAGAGGGGGTCAGGGGGAAGAGTAGGGGGGTGAGTGGGCAGAGTTTGGGGGTGAGTGGGCAGAGTGGGGGCCAGTGGTCAGAGTGGGGGTCAGTGGGCAGAGCAGGGGCAGAGTGGGGGTGAGGGGGGCAGAGAGGGGGTGAGTGGTCAGAGTGGGGGTCAGGGGCAGAGTGGGGGTCAGTGGTCAGTGTGGGGGTGGGTGGTCAGAGTGGGGGTCAGGGGCAGAGTGGGGGTCAGTGGTCAGTGTGGGGGTGGGTGGTCAGAGTGGGCGTCAGGGGCAGAGTGGGGGTCAGTGGTCAGTGTGGGGGTGGGTGGTCAGAGTGGGCGTCAGGGGCAGAGTGGGGGTCAGTGGTCAGTGTGGGGGTGGGTGGTCAGAGTGGGGGTCAGTGTGGGGGTCAGGGGCAGAGTGAGGGTCAGTGGTCAGTGTGGGGGTGGGTGGGCAGAGCGGGGGTGAGGAGATCGTGGGTCAGTGTGCAGCGCAGGGGGATGAATAGGCAGAGTAGGTGAGATCGGGACAGGACCTTTGATGACGTCACGGTCATGTGATATGTGACTCCACCCATCATCGTGACGTCATCAGAGGTCCTCAAGCCCCATGAATAGAGATCGTGGCTGGCTGGAGGGAGCTGTGGTAAGAGGCGGGGGGGGGGTGACCGGAGAGTGGGGGGCTGACAGGAGAGTGGGGGGTGACCGGAGAGTGGAGGGCGGCTATGGTGACAGGCAGGGGGGTGATGGGGCAGCGGGGGGAAGTGTTGTGACAGGCGGGGAGCGCGGGCAGTGGAGGATGGCTATGGTGACAGGCAGGGGGTGATGGGGCAGCGGGGGGAAGTGTTGTGACAGGCGGGGAGCGCGGGCAGTGGAGGATGGCTATGGTGACAGGCAGGGGGGTGATGGGGCAGCGGGGGGAAGTGTTGTGACAGGCGGGGAGCGCGGGCAGTGGAGGATGGCTATGGTGACAGGCAGGGGGGTGATGGGGCAGCAGGGCTGTGGGCCGGATGTGGGTGGGCGCAGACGGGGCTCTGTGCAGGGCCGGTGGCTGGGGCTCTGTGGGTCTGGTGCTTCCGGTTCCGGTGTTTGACACAGGAGGGAGGCCATCACGGAAGCGGAAGCGGATTTTGGGCGGAAGTGGCCTTCGGGTTTTATATAATAGATTGATCAATATCTATGTTCTCAATCAACCCAAAAGATTCAAATATCAAAGCTTAATATTTTTGGAAGTTGGAGTGTTTTTTTTTTTTAGATTTGGCTATCTCAGGAGGATATCTGCTTGTGCAGGTAACTATTACTGTGCAGAATTATTAGGCAACTTAATAATAACCAAATATATTCCCATCTCACTTGTTTATTTCACCAGGTAAACCAATATAACTGTACAAAATTTAGAAATAAACATTTCTGACATGCAAAAACAAAACCCAAAAAAATTAGTGACCAATATAGCCACCTTTCTTTATGATGACACTCAACAGCCTTCCGTCCATAGATTCTGTCAGTTGTTTGATCTGTTTACGATCAACATTGCGTTCTGCAGCCACCACAGCCTTCCAGACACTGTTCCAAGAGGTGTACCGTTTTCCCTCCCTGTAGATCTCACATTTTAGGAGGGACCACAGGTTCTCTATGGGGTTCAGATCAGGTGAACAAGGGGGCCATGTCATTATTTTTTCTTCTTTTAGACCTTTACTGGCCAGCCACGCTGTGGAGTAGTTGGATGCATGTGATGGAGCATTGTCCTGCATTAAAATCATATTTTTCTTGAATGATACTGACTTTTTCCTGTACCACTGCTTGAAGACGTTGTCTTCCAGAAAATGGCAGTAGGTCTGGGAGTTGAGCTTCACTCCATCCTCAATCCGAAAAGGTCCCACAAGTTCATCTTTGATGATACCAGCCACACCAGTACCCCACCTCCACGTTGCTGGCATCTGAGTCAGAGTGGAGCTCTCTGCCCTTTACTGGTCCAGCCTCTGGCCCATCCATCTGGCCCATCAAGAGTCACTCTTATTTTATCAGTCCATAACCTTTGAAAAATTTGTCTTAAGATATTTCTTGACCCAGTCTTGATGTTTTATCTTATGTTTTTTGTTCAAAGGTGATCGTTTTTCAACCTTTCTTACCTTGGCCATGTCCCTGAGTATGACAGACCTTGTGCTTTTTCATACTCCAGTAACGTTGCAGCTCTGAAATATTGCAAAACTGGTGGGAAATGTCATCCTGGCAGCTTCGTGCTTGATTTTCCTCAATTCATGGGCAGTTATTTTGTGCTTTTTTTGCCCAACATGCTTCTTGCAACCCTGTTGGCTATTTGCCATGAAATACTTGATTGTTCGATGATCACGCTTCAAAAGTTTGGCAATTTCCAGACTGCTGCATCCCTCTGCAAGACATCTCACAATTTTGGACTTTTCATAGCCAGTCAAATCTCTCTTCTGACCCATTGTTCCAAAGGAAAGGAAGTTGCCTAATAATTAAGCACACCTTATGTAGGGTGTTGATGTCATTACACCACACCCCTCCTCATGACTGAGATGCACATCAGCTGATTTACTTAATTGGTAGTTGGCTCTCAAGCCTATACAGCTTAGAGTAGGACAACATGTATAAAAAGTATCATGTTATCAAAATACTCATTTGCCTAATAATTCTGCACACAGTGTAGTATTATCTACTAATGTGACTATTATATATCTGGCTCATTGGCTTGTATCTTACCATCTCATCTTTTCTTTTTGGGTTACTCACTTGTGTTTGGAATGGCTCACACTGGTACTATTAATTTTCCCCATCATTTTTGTATTTATATTATCCACTAGATGTGCTATCGAATTGTGAGAGCAGTGACATTACAATGGGGGCTGGCTCTGTGGTGCTGGAGGTGGTGGCCTTTTCTCCTCCTTTTGCAGTCTCTCCCCTGTCTCTCCCTCCCTGTGCCCTCTCCCAATGTAAGTAATTAAATGTATTTTTACATAAAAACCTGTTATATTATTAATAAAATTTATAATTTCCTAGTAAACAATGAGTAGGGCTTCGCTGTATTTTTTAATACCAATGCAGGTAAACCAAGCAGCTGCTTGCTGCTAACCCCCACTTGCCTCGTGTTACCGTCACTGGCAATGAAAAATACAGGAAAGCCCTTATTTTTTTCAATTATTTAACTAATTAATAAAAAAAATTGTGTGGAATCCACCATATTTTCTATTGCCAGCCAAGGAAACCCAGGCAACTGGGGGCTGTAGTTATCAGTGTGGTGAAGCCCAAGCATTCTGGGCCCCCCCATGTTTAAAATTTCAGCACTCAATCACCCCAGAATTGGTGTTTCTATGCGAGATACCCAAACTGGGGGTTGCCCAGCTCTTCTAGCTGTCGTGTAGCAGTGGCAGACTGGGTAATAAAGGGGTTGATGTCAGCTTTTCATTGGCAGCAGACGTCAAGCCCTATTGCTAATGTCAGCCGTCAGTATGACAACCAGCCATTAGCAATACTTTCAGTAAAGAGAAAAAAAACACACACAGAGAATCCTTTATTGTATACAAAATAGAGACACCTCGTTATTCACTTTATTGGCCCCCACCAAGTTCCCCTCTGACGTAATCCTGTAATTAATGTAATCTTGTGATGAAAGCTGTGGGGCAGTGTTATGCATAACACCACTGCCACCTTTGTATATCCAAGTGTCCAAAGATGGTGGCCCCATGAGTATATGAGCATGCATTCTCTCTACCAACCTGTGCCCTCACTCTTCCCCCTTGTGCACTCTTTCTTCCCTTTTTTGCTCTCTCTGCACCCCTGTGCACTTTCTCTAGCCTTCCATGCGCTCTCTGTGCCCCCTGTACACTCACTCTGTCCACCATGCGCCTTCTATGCCCCCATGTGCTATCAACCCTGTGCACTCTCTAACCCCCACACCCTCTCTGTCCTCCCCTGTGCACTCTTTTTACGCTCCTGTGCACTCTCTCATGCACTCCCTGTGCCTCTCTGTGCTCCCTGTGCACTCTGCTTGTGCTCTTAATGTGCCAACTCATTGCCCCATTTGCACTCTCTGTAGCCTGTTGTGTGCTCTCAATGGCCACCTGTGCCTCTCTACACTCTACACTCTCTGTGGTAACCTGTGCCTCTCTGTGCACTCTCTCTGCCTCTCTGTGCCCCCTGAGTGCTTTCAGTACCCTCTCCTTCTGCTGTGCAGTCTCTCTCTGCCCCATTTCTGCTGTGCGCTCTCTCCCTGTCCCCTCTGCTGTGCACTCTTTCTTTACCCCCTTTGCTGTGCACTCTCTCTTTGCATGAGGCAGTGCCCATCTTTGATTACAGATGGTGATCATGCGCAGTTACTCATACAGTGAGGCATGGCAGTAAGATGCAGTGGGGATGGAGTGGTGTTCAGTGCATCGCGTTGGTTCTCTGCGGCAACGTGTCTCAGTGGTTGCGGGTGAAGGATGTGGCGGCAAAGATGGCGATAGTGTGCAAGGCGTCATTTCCGCCAGCAGGCACCATATTTGCACACCCATCACTTGGGAGTGCAAGTATGGCTGCTGCAGCGCGTCCCATCAGGGCAACATGACACTGGAAGTAGATGATGGACAGGACTTCAGGATTATGTACGTAGATTGTTATGTATTTGTTATTGCTATTCTCTTAACCCATTACTTGCCAAACTAGCAATTTTTCTTTTCGAAAATCGGTGTTTGAAAGCTCTCTGGGTGGAAGAATATTCAATTAAAAATTACATTGACATGATTTCCTGTTTTGAAAACATTTATTTTCCAAAAAAAAACTGAAAAAATTGGACCTAATTATAACATCTTAGTTGCTAGAAGTGTGGCGCCCCGCGTGCGTCACAGGAGGGTATTGCAGCCAAAACAGCAGCAGCAATATTCTCTGACTAAGCAATGACACAGTTAACTCAGAGTTCCATACCCTACATGCACATCAGCATAGAGGGCCAATATGGTCCTGGTGGGCGGAGTGTAGTGGTAGAGTGAAGAGAGAACTGAATTGGCAACGAAGGAGAAGGGAGCAGAAACAACAAGCTCTGCAACCTAGGAGAGGGGGCCCGCACAGTTCCGTGCAGCCCCCTGGCCGTCACCCCCGGTTGGGCGCCATTACTCCGGTGCCTTAACAACCGATCTGCGGGCATCTACATGCGGGCTCAAAAACATCCCGTGCCCATCTACAGCCGGGCAATTGAAGCAGCCTCCTTGTACCCGACCTGGCATTCCAAGGCGTCCACAGCAACACAAGTTAGTTAGAATGGAGGAGCACCGCGGAGCTCTGAGAACCACTGGTCATTGCTAAGTCCACCCGGTACGTTACCCGTAACTGTATACCATGTACTGCCTGCTGGTTACAGTAAAGTACCTGTTACAGAGACTTTCAGTGTCCGTGCCTTCTCATGAACTGTATCTCTCCGCACACTAAGGTAACCGCAGCTGCCTCAGAACATCTTGTGCAGCTCCTGGCTCCGGGGATTATCGCTCAGCCTGTGGGGAGCGTTCCATCTTGCTGCATTCCATCCCCCGGAGGCCCAAGCAGCGCCGGTGGACTTCACCGAAACACTCATAGGTGGCGTCACGAAACAATTAACCCCTTAATCTGTTCAACCAATGAGGTCTTTATTTGATCTGGACCACTGGGCCTCCACAGCAGCAGGCGCGGTTTCCGTGACAAGGAGGAAGAAGAAACACCTGCAACGTGTTGACCCGGCCACGGTGATTCAGATTTTGGTGTCACGAACAGGATACGAGCAGGCCCGTTCCTTAACGGGTATAATGTGCTTAAAAAGACTTTATTTCATCAAAAAGGACTTTGTTCGTCCCAAAAAGAACTTTTCCCGCCTTTTCACCGTTGGGCCAAGATGGCGTCCAAGATGGCGATCCCCGCCATGAGAATCACCACGTGCAAGCCAGGGGTGAGCCTCCGCCCCTCTTCATGGGAGGGCCAAATCAAAGGTGCCAAACTCATTGTCCGCCCTGATTGCTGGAAACAACCATGGGGCGGGCCAAAGACTTTTTCCCACAATTGGACTACAAAAACCCCCAAAGAAGTGGGAGTGTCAGACTCTTCTTCACCAGCTCTTCACCAGAACGGTTACCGGTTTGGACGGGTGTGGTTCCTCTAAGAAGATGGCCAGCATGAGACTCCATGATTTGATGCAACAGGTTGAGGCAAAGGCCAGAGCAGCCATAGGCCATCCGGGTCCGGGTCCCATCCTTACAGTCGACGGTAGCCCCGACTTTTGGCAGGAGGCATTGTAAGACCTCAGGGTGAGGCTTATAGAAACAGTCGAATGGACGATCTGCAGCTGGAGCGTGGGTCTGGGCAGCCGACTTCATCGGGCTATGCAGCAGAGCCGTGCGGGTACATCCACCCCAGAACCGGACGACAGCTCCTGTTTCGCCGCCTCACCAGCGCCTACCACCTGTCCTGCTTCATCGCTGGAGCCAATAGACTGTGTCATTCCAATGGAGACCTCAGTCCACCCCGCTCCAGTGCCTGAAACAGCAGCCGAATCCGTTTTAGATTTGGAGCTTGCAACCTGCTCCACCGAAGAAGCTGATGCTTACCTGGTTCCTGCTGAGGAACCCACCAACAGTCTCACCACCCCTTTAAAGACTGTTGACTGTTTCTCCCCTGAACTGGAGACCTCTTCTACAACTACAGAGGCCTACCTGGTTACCGGGATAGAAACACCACTGCCTGAAGTCACCGCTGAAGAAGCAGGCAGCCTGGAAGCCCTGCAGGACGACCCTGTGAAGGATCCGCAGCACCAACGCCCCGTTATCCAGAGGATCCTATCCCAGTATCTCCACCTGATGAGCAGCCCGATGTGATCGTCGAGGGAGTGGAGGATGATGATGACGACAAGACCCGCAGCATCGCTGAGGACCTCTACACTGGTTTTGCCTGTGGAGATATCGAGGAACCTCCGGCCGAGCAACCGGCTCGGATACACTGGTCGGGTGCAGTTGCAGCGCCTTCCCCTGTGCCGTTCAACCGGGTGCCTATCCAGACTTCCCGCCAAGCCCAAGCTTCCCAGCATCCTACACATCGCAGCGGCTACATCCACACCCCGTGCCGTACAGACAAAGATATACGTCAGCTTCGCAGAGAGGAGTGGCGAGCTCGTGAACAAGCCAACATGGAGGCCCGTGCAGCGGCTCGTTGCCAACCCTCGTTACCTGATGAACTACGCAAGGAAGGTAGAGTGACCACGTTCAACCTATCTACCGGTGGGGTTTTGCCAGGGAGGAGGGTGTGTGTGGAGAAGTGTTTGTGGGGTGCCGGGAACTGGAGTCACATTTGCCTAGAGGACATCCCAATTGTGACTTGTATAGGGGAGATATAATCACCTACGAGCGACATGCTTGCCGTGATGGGTGGTTCGCTATACAAGTGCGTCACAGTTCCCTGCATGAGTGACTCATTTGCTTGAACTTTGTCAAAGACTTCTTTTCCTGTTAACCGCTCATAGCGCGACCTGGCGGCTAAAGCCCTGGACTTATGTTAAGGACTGTCGACCGCCCGCCGGGTCTGCAAGAGGTTAATATGTTGATACCTGTTTCTTTTACTTGCAAAGTCCTAAGTAAAATGAATACCTGTTATTAATAAAAATGTTTATTACCTGTTATAAAAATATAAAAATCTCTCTGTAATGTTTGGGTAGCGCGACACTTGGGGACAAGTGTATTTCACCAAGGGGGAGTGTGGCGCCCCGCAACGAGTGCGTCACAGGAGGGTATTGCAGCCAAAACAGCAGCAGCAATATTCTCTGACTAAGCAATGACACAGTTAACTCAGAGCTCCATACCCTACATGCACATCAGCATAGAGGGCCAATATGGTCCTGGTGGGCGGAGTGTAGTGGTAGAGTGAAGAGAGAACTGAATTGGCAACGAAGGAGAAGGGAGCAGAAACAACAAGCTCTGCAACCTAGGAGAGGGGGCCTGCACAGTTCCGTGCAGCCCCCTGGCCGACACCCCCGGTTGGGCGCCATTACTCTGGTGCCTTAACAACCAATCTGCGGGCATCTACATGCGGGCTCAAAAACATCCCGTGCCCATCTACAGCCGGTTTACTGGTACCGAAGCTAGTAGTTGTTCAACACTGCTATGCGAACTAGGAGTGGAGGGACCGCTTTACAGGAGGACCCCACCACCGCCATTTACAACAAGTCGTCTAGCCAGCGGAGTACCCACTAAAAGGACCCAAGGTTCCCCACAAAACCGGCCAGAATTCCCCGGTAGGGCAATTGAAGCAGCCTCCTTGTACCCGACCTGGCATTCCAAGGCGACCTCGGCAACACAAGTTAGTTAGAATGGAGGAACACCGCGGAGCTCTGAGAACCACTGGTCATTGCTAAGTCCACCTGGTCCGTTACCCGTAACTGTATACCATGTACTGCCTGCTGGTTACAGTAAAGTACCCGTTACAGAAACTTTCAGTGTCCGTGCCTTCTTATGAACTGTATCTCTCCGCACACTAAGGTAACCGCAGCTGCCTCAGAACATCTTGTGCAGCTCCTGGCTCCGGGTATCACCGCTGAGCCTGTGGTGAGCGTTCCATCTTGCTGCATTCCATCCCCCGGAGGCCCAAGCAGCGCCGGTGGACTTCACCGGAACACTCGTAGGTGGCGTCACGAAACAATTAACCCCTTAATCTGTTCAACCAACGACGTCTTTATTGATCTGGACCACGGGGCTTTCACAGCCGCAGGCGCGGTTCCCGTGACAAGGAGGTGAAGAAACGCCTGCAACGTGTCGACCTGGCCACGGTGAGTCAGAAGCAAAAGATTAAGCGTCACAAAAAAAGGACATTGGTAGATAATGGGTTTTTAACAAAGCGTGCATAAGCTCCCTTTTTCCTCTATTTTGTTGATTAGCTTGATTGTAGAGTGTGCCAGTCCTGTGGCCCCCTAGTTCATCATTTTTTATTTTTTACCATGGCCTGTTTGGCACAATAACTGGAACTAATGGGTTTGTTTTGGTGTAAAAAAAAACGTTGCATTTTTAAGTGCATTTCAAAGCTTTTCTGTTTCTGTACTATTTAAAATGCAGTAAAAAATGCTTCCCATCTGCACCAAAAGAGCTTCAAATAAGAGAGAAAATGTATAAAAGAAATGCAGCAAACATACAATACAATAATCATAAAAGATTGTTATTGCGTCATGTGGTATTGTCACCTGCAGACTAAAATTCAGTAGAAAAAAGGAAGCAAGTACACTCCATGTGAATTCGGCCTTAGGTTACTTTCACACTACGATTTTTAAGGGAGCCTATGTTGTCCGATAAAATCGGATAGCATCGGCTCCCTTCTGATGCCTGGAATCGGATGCCAAATAGGCATAGGATTCCGGCATAAAATCGTGTGCTGAAAAAAAAAAGTATATGCTCCCCTATCCCCGAGGCCCCCGCCGTCTCCCGCCGCCTCCTGCTGTCTCCCGCCGACTCCCGGTGTCCTCCCGCTGTCTGCAGAGGTCTTCTACTTCTGTACAGGACCTGCCGTGATGTCACAGTCACGTGACCGCAGGTTACACCATGGTAACCTGCGGTCACATGACTGTGACATCACGGCAGGTCCTGTATAGAAGTAGAAGACCTCTGCAGACAGCGCAAGGACACCGGGAGCAGGAAGGAGATGGCGGGGGCCTCGGGGATAGGTGAGCATATACTTTTTTTTTTTTAACCCCTGCATTCCAGTTTGGAGCAGTTTTACTGTACTGAGCATGCTCCGTACAGTAAAATCGGGCCGGAGGGGACATCAGATGTTTCCTCGGACCCCGCTCCATAGGGCCCCATGTTAAATTGATCGAACCAAATCGGATGTGCACTAAATGGAATCCGATTTGGTCCGATCCGATTTGGTCCGCTTTTATTTATTTAGGGTAGGTATAGGGTAGGTATAAAATGAAATAAAGTGATTGCACATTTACATGAAGTAATAGTAAAAGTAAAAGTAGTGTTTCATGAGTGTGAACAGACCTATAAGACCATATATGCAAAGCATATAATGGCCATTTGCTATTTTTATATTAATTGATATTATATAAGCAAAGGAAAGATGGCCTCACACACTGCTGACCTTCTGCAATAATAAGGTTTGCTCTAAAAAAAATTATAAGAATAATAAAAAAATAATAATAACAAAATACCAAAAAGTAAAATATTAAGCTGTGTTAAATGGATGTTGAAGGACATTGTAATCTTCTTGGATTTTAAAACTGCTGCCACATCTAGCACTGTTTAAACCCTGCAGGTGTCAAAACATCTGCAAACTCCAGGAAGCTTAAAAAAATTCTTTTAGCTTAACACTAGCTGGTAGACTGGATGGCTGGGAACAATCCTAAAGTTAGGTTTTGTTCCCGGCCAGCGGGTCTTCCGGCAAGCATTTTGGCCCCAAACAATCAAGGAAGGTTTTAGGGTCATTTTGACTTTCAAACTTTTTTCCAGAACAAAGCCTTGTTTGGTGATGTTTTTGGGGAGATAAATTGTTCGAGTTTCCAATTATGAACAAAATCTGCAATCTTCATGCTGAATTTGAAATTGGCGAACTTTCGCTTATCTCTAGCGTGAAAGAGCTTCACACACTTGAAACAAAGTTGTTCAGCCACAATTTTGGAAAGGTGCAACAATTTTGTACAAACCATTTATAGGATTTTGTGTGAAATTGGATCTAATTTGTCTATCGTTCTCTAGAGGGGACTCTTAGGTAAATGTAAAACTTATACACATGCATACTGCTACTATATCACAAACTTAAACATAAACTTAGTTCTACTTTACCATAGCAATATATAGTACACTTTTAGAGACCACATGATATAAACACCATACACATACACATGTTCATTAAATACACATACACCTAATGCAATCATGAATATGCACATAATACAGATAAAGTGGATGTAAAAACTCTGCACACCATTGGTAAATTTCCAATTTTTGTCATGTAAAAAATCATACCAAAAATAATTATTTCAAAACTTTTTCCACCTTTAATGTCACCAATAAAATATGCAATTCAATTGAAAAACAAACTGAAATCTTTTTGGGTGGAAAAAGAAATGAAAGAACTAAAGTAATGTGTTGCCTACAAGTGTTTACCCTTAAACTATTAATTTGTTTTAATACTCTTTCAGTTTATGACAGCATTCATTTTTTGGGGGCAGGAGTTTATCAGCATGGTACATCTAGAATTAGCATTATTTGCTCACTTTTTCTTGCAGTCTCTCCAAATCTGTCTCCTGTGCATTCAGGTCTGGGCTCTGGTTCAGCAACTACAAAACATGAACTTTTTAGGAGTGGCTATTCCTTTGCTAATATGGAGGCATGCTTAGAGTCACTGTCGCTGAAAGGTGAAAATCATCTTAATCTTCAACTTTTTAGGTTCTGTTGCAAAATTGACTGATATAGGACACTGTTCACATTTCCCTCTGTTGACATAATCACCAGCTCCAGCTGCAGAAAAACAGACCCAAAGCCCAGAGCTGCCTCTATTATGCTTCACTGTAGGTATAGTATTTTTTCTGGTGGTGCACAGGGTTGGCTTTGTACCTTCTGGAATTATGACCAAAATGTTTAACCTGCATCTCCTCATATTATAACATATTTACCTAAACACTTTTGGCAGGCTTAAAGGGAACCTGTCACCAGGTTTTTGCCATCCCATCTGCGAGGAGCATAATGTAGAGATAGAGACCCTGATTACAGCGATGTGTCACTTACTGAGCTTCTTGCTGTCATTTTGATCAAATTAGTGTTTTGTCTGTTGCAGATTTAGCAGTCTGTGAATAGGCCAGTCCTCTTGGCAGCAGGCTAACAGGACTGCTGGTAGCAGCGAAGTGGACTGCTAATGATAATCTCTAGCTGATTAACAGTGATTTATCAAAACTGCACTGAGCAGCCCAGTAAGTGACACATCGCTGGAATCAGGATCTCAGGTCCTATATTATGCTATTCTCAGATTAGGTTGCAAAAACCTGGTGACAGGTTCCCTTTAATAGGCCAATTAATAGGTGAGCTTGGATGCTTTTCAATGTAAGAAATAGATTACATCTTGCCACCCTACCTCATATGCTAGAAATATGAAGAATTAAAGATGGCTGTCATATGCAGTACACAACTAGTACTTGCCCTAAATGCCTGCAGCTACTTTAATGTTTCTCAAAGGTTCTTGACCATTTCCAGGGCCAATAGTCTTCTTGTTATTTTCAATCAATTGTTGAGGGACTTCAATTATTGGCATTGTCACTGTTTTGCCAAATGTAGCCTCTTCTTGACCATGTTCACAGTTTTCCATGGTATATGAAACCCCTTAGAAATATTTTTGTCCTCTTCTGCTGACTGATAACTTTGAACAATGAGATTCCTTTCCTGAATCGTAAGCTGTTTGCAGACCACAGCTTTTGCTGTAAAAGCCAACTAAGAAAACGTCAGGAAAATCCTACCAGAAAAGCTACATTTTATATCGCTCTTTCTGGTAGACAAATGTCTGGACTCCCATCCTGACTACAGCCAATATGGGTAAATACCTCCTATGAAAACAAGCACAGTATGCAATTAGCCTAAATTATATCTCTGAAGCTTTCTAAAATTCAAGGAAAACTTAATTATATGTAATTAGAGTTCATGGTAAGTTTTGACACCATTAAAATTTATACTTAAATTTTGTATTCTGTATGCATAGGTCATTGCATTAATATAGCCAGAAAACAATATATATTCACCATATTAATCTTATAATGATTGTTTTAACAATTATTTTTACCTTTATATGAATTTTAAATAAAATATACAGGGGGTGGATGCTTGGCCTGGACATTGCGCCTAGCGGTCACATCTGGAGAAGGCTCCTGCATCAATCCTCTCCCACAGCCTATAATTAGCTTTATTTCACAAGCCTGCATCACTCTGGACCGGGTAATACTGTCCTCCGGCTCCAGAAACACCATGATCCACCCGGTATGCCCGCCAAGCAAGATATCACGAGGTTCCTCGCAGCGCCAGCAGGAACAAGCCAGCGCTCCACACACCCAACAATGGCAGCCTTGGTGAGCACCGTGGAAGGCCAGCACGCAGGAGGGCCTCCTCTCTCACAACTGCCCCAGGACCTGCATCAGGGCGCCGGTCTCCCGGGAGCAACCCAGGAGGGAAAGCTTTGCCGGCTAAGGTACCTGGTTGGAGGGCCCCACAGGCAGCAGCCGCGGAGGCAGATCACCTAGTCTCCAGTGCAGATGGAGGTACCCACCATTTTACCTCCCCCTCCAAAGGCCACAAACTCCTCTCTGGGGGCTATACAGTAGGGGCCCAGGGCTCCCTCTAAAGTCCACTCCTATGTAGTGGATACCACAACAAGGGCTCTCACTACAGATAAGGGGTCACCTTCACCAATGACCCCAGACCAGGGTCCTGCTTCTGACCTTATAGCAACACCTGTGCCCTCTCACGTAAGTGAAATTATGGTCCCCACCAAGATGTCGGCCACTAGGAGCTCTGGGCCCCAGAGTGTGGATTTACAAGCCATCCGTTCTCGCCTACACACCATTCCCACTAAAGATGATATGGAGGGGTACATCCAGTGACTCGAAGCTGTCTGTGAGGCAGAAATTAGGTCTCTTAAAGAGGACACAACTCAGTTTAAGAGCTCTGTCTAAGTGTTTGAGAATGACATTGCTGACCTCTCCTCCCAATTGTGCAGCAGCAGAAGCTAGACCAGCACTCGCAAACTTTTCAGCTCATCTTTGACAAGATGGAGGACTCAGAAAACAGAAACAGGAGGAATAATATAAAGCTGCGCAGGCTCCCAGAATCTGTGGCTCCATGGAACCTGACCCAGGCCCTCCAACACATTTTTAACTCCTTACTGGATAGACCCCTTGACGACTACATTGAAATGGATAGGGCTCACAGGTTCCTGGGTCCTAAAACCACTGACGCCTCTCGGCCCAGAGATATTATCTGCCTAATCCATTTTTTCCAACTAAAGGAGGACATTATGCAGAAGGCCAGGGAATCTGAGGCCATTGACTTCAATGGATCACCAGTACATCTCTTAGCAGACCTTTCATGCCTGACTCTTGCTAAAAGACTCTTGCTGGAGATCCTGCATGCTAAGGACATTTCTTACTCCTGGGGTTACCCCATTCAATTACAAGTGCGCAGAGATGCAGAGATGCTTGTTCTGAGAACACCATTAGACCTGCCAGACTAGTATGCCCAGTGTTTTTCCTCACAGGTCCCAGGGGAGAATGGAGGCCTCATCCTGACAGTGAGAGGAAAAAGAAAAGAGACTCGAGACGTCACTCTGGAGCCACTAGTGGAAACACTTGAGATGCATTATTTCTTGTTCTGGGCTCTCTCTTTTTCTCTTATTTTTAGGACCCCTCTGGCTGTGAGCGGCTGGGATTGGCGGTTCGATACTGCCGCGACAAGACCTATTCTGATTTAGTCCTTTTGTACATTGTCTTGTCCATATTTTCCATAAATTGACTTTATAGTTGGACTCTTAGCCTGGGATCTAGGTTTACATACAGTATATATCTGTACATTCATAAATATTGTTTAGGTTTATATTAGTCAGTGGTTGTGGGGAGTGACCAGGTGCGACGCAGCAGTGACTTGTTTTAATCAACCACCACCTTAGGGTGTGACCCTGACACTGCCTACAGAGTCTTCTCTGTAAAGTCACTTCGTCCTCGGGCTTAGTAGCTTTGAGACCAATTGGGCGAGACTCAGTGTTATTTTCCACTGGGCTCCCTTCTTCCCTTTCTGACTTTGATTTCAAACTAACTCCTCTTTTCTTGCTTTCTCTCTACTTCCTACTACTTTGTTTTCCTTCATCTGACAGTCTATCTGACTACTGCTTTCCTACCCTTCTCCCCTCTTTTTCCTTTCCTTTCTCCTGGTTTTTAACTACTTCTTGTGAACTCATGGCAACATTGAACCTTTGCACACTTAATATGAGGGGTTTTATTATCCCTGAGAACAGATCCCAGGTGCTCCATAACATGCATAAAAAACGCATTCATGTTCTCCTTTTACAAGAAACGCATTTTAGGTCTGACACTATTCATAATCTAAAGCATAGATACTATAATCAATGGTACCATAGTACCAACCCTGACTCAAAGTCTAAAGGCGTTAGCATAGCCCTCCACAAAACTTCGATGGCCCAGGTGCTTGATCATAAAACTGACCCTCATGGGAGGTTCCTGTTTTTAAAGCTTAGAATAGCGAAGGAAATACTCACTATTGCCAATTTATATCAACCCAATCAGGATCAAGCTCGGACCTGCAAAACCTATCTTCATACTCCCTCTGCCTTCGCCGAGGGTTTCGATAGTGGTTGGTGGAGACTTTAATCTCTTCTTAGACCATGGCATAGACTCATCTTCAGGTAAGACTTCCATACTAGCTTCGCAACTGGAGAGCCTGAGAGTAAAACTGGTGGAGTCCAGGTTGGTTGATGTATGTGACCCGCCCCAGGGCTGTGGGGTACCCGGTTTTGGGCGTTGATTCACCAGGGATATCACTGGGGCCTGTGCCCGGTCCCGTGGCCCTGGTGGTCGCTAAAAAAAATCAATAAAAATAATAAAAATAGTTTGTAATCACCTACGGTTTTGGTATGGTTACCGATGCTGCGGGTCAGACCTCCGGTGTGATGTTTGGGCTGCAAGAAGGTTAAGCTCCATGTAGGTGGAGTGGGATCCCCGGGGTAGTTATGGTATATGGGAATTGCAGGACAGTCTATGGAGGCAGCTTACCACATGGCACAGTCAAAGGTCTATAGAGGCAGCAAGTGCTGGAGAAATAAAGTATGCGACACAGACTTTAATTCTGAACGGGTTTACTTCAGGTTCTCAAGGCAGCAGACAGATGGTGCAGTCTTTTGGGTCGCTCCCTGGCCTGGTTAGTCACTGGAGAACCGGGATGCTTTACTCACGACCCTCAGTGGTGTACCTGCCATTCCTCTCCGGTCCCTCCCTCTACCATGCAGCACCTCCATGCGCAGAGCCTCAAGCTGATTCCCACGGATCTTCAGTGGAGGACTCCCATTTAGGTCCTCCTGACCCTAGTTTGGTATGGCTTTTCAAGGTGTACGCCAGGTCTTTGGCCGCGACTTCATACAGAAGCTCAGAGCCTCCAGTTTGATGGCTTGGGGTTAGACTCCCACAGCGTGCTCAGAGACGGTCCTCTGTCACGGGACCAGACCCCTCTGGTCAGTAATCGGACCGGGTCCAGATTCGGGCACACCGCAATGCCTGGTTACCATAGGGTCGCTCTCCTGCCACGAGAGCTTCTCTGCCGTCCTTCACTCCCTCACTCCCCAACGAAGCTCTCCGACTGTCCCTCTCACACTAAACTTACTCTCCTCCCACCCACACACTTTTCTACTCTGTCACTCCTCCCACAAGAATGGGTCCTCCCTACAGCGGGTTCACCCACGGTCCCCTACTCTAGGGTTTATGTGAATGAGTGTTGTGAGGGTCCTTTATTCACCATTCCAGTTCCCTAGTCACTGGCATACCACACACTTATCTAGGTGCAGTAGCCCTATGCGGCATCCCGACCAGTGGGGCACCACATATGGAGAATGACCCACCCGAAGAACCAGGACTACACCTACTATTCTGCTATACATGACTCATACAGTAGAATAGTCTTTTTTGTAACTAGCCATAGACTCCTGTCCTCGGACCTGGTCTCATGGATCGATCCGATGATATGGTCAGACCATGCTCCGGTCGGTTTGTCTCTGTGCCTCCCAAATCTGTCTTCTAACGAGTGGACCTGTTCCCTTAGTCCAGGGTGTTCAGCAATCCGGGTTGACAGTCAGCTGTAGGAACAGCAATCTCTGATTTCTTGACCTTTCATAAGGATGATCACACTGCCCTCCCCTTTCAATAGGATGCACTAAAAGGAGTCAATAGGGGGGGCTCATCCAGCAAGGAGCCAAGATTAAAAGAGAATGGGCTTCTGTAATAATGGAGTTACTGTCAACTCTTTAGAAACTGGAATCGGAACACAAACGCTTTCATGACCCTTAGGTCCTAGCCAATATTCTGAAGACCAGAGCAGATTTGAGCTCCTTGCTGGACTCAGCATCAACTAGACACCAAGATTGTTTTTGTAAATATTTGTACAAGTTCTCTGATAAACCAGGTAGAGCCTTGGCCAGATTTTTAGATCCTCACATTTCCACTACCTATATACCCACTATAAACTCTAAATTGGAAAACCCCTACACGGCCCCTCAGAGATAGTAGACACCTTCAAAGTTTATTACGAATGTTTCTATAACATCAGAGGTCCACTGGCTAGCATGTACGAAATAGATTTTCAGAAGAGGGTGGATAAGTACACCAACGACACTCCACTACCTCCCATCAGAGATGAGACGGCTTCGGCTCTAGAATCTCTATTTACAGACCAAGAGATTGCGGAAATCATCAAATTATTTGCAAGTGAGAAGAGTTCTGGCCCAGACTGGTTTTCAGCAAGCTTTTATAAGCTATTTGCTCCTAATCTAATCCCATTCATCACATCATTATTTAATGTCATTTCTGATAGATGCCCCCTTCTCTCCTCAAATTTTAGCTGCCACAATTACGGTCCTCCCCAAACCTGGCAGAGACCCTCTTTCATGCTCCAATTATTGTACCATCTCGTTAATTAATGTGGATGTGAAGATCTTCGCGAAGGCATAGGCTAACAGGCTGGGACATTTGCTCCCAACCTTCATTCATGGTGATCAATCAGGTATTGTGCAACGGAGGGAGGCAAGAGATAACACCATTAAAACTCTACTCCTTACTTAGTTCAAGCCAAATTTGCCTTTTATCTATAGACACCGAAAAGCGTTAGATCGCCTTGGATGGAGCTTCTTGCTCTCGTCCTTAAAACAGTTGTGATTGGGGGCGGGCATGTTAGGAAGAATTCTTGCGCTATATCAGGGCCCCACAGCGCACCTTAAAATCAACGGTACCCTCTCGGTTCCATTTATAATATCTAATGGCACGAAACAGGGTTGCCCTCTGTCCCCCTTACTTCATGTTATAGCCGTGGAGCACTTTGTGATCATACTGAGAAACTCACCAGACATCATGGGACTACAAATTGATCATCATCATTTTAAACTCTCCATTTATGCAAGTGATCTCTTGATTTATGTATCTAGCCCTATGGTGGCTTTCCAAGTATTGATCTGCGAATTTCAGAGGTTTGGGGATGTCTCTAATTTCAAAGTTAACTACTCGAAGACTGAGGGCCTTAATATCACATTACTTAAAGAGATGGTCCACAGGCTTCAAGCTTCCTTCCCCTTCAGGTGGGAGGACAGGGCCTTGAAATGTTTGGGGGTCTTTGTTCCCAAAGACCCGACGATTTATTTTCCATTAATTATATTCACTCTTACATAATACATTAGCTCATTTGAAAACATATAATAGGGCGCATCTTTCATGGTTTGGCCGCAATAACGCTATTAATATGGAAATACTACCATGTTTTCTTTATCTATTCAAAACTGTCCCCATAGCTGTCTCTGATCACTTCTTCCAGCGGTTACATTCTGCCATACATAGTTTTGTATGGGGTTTTAGGAGGCCCCATTTCCGATTTTCATTTTGGTCCGGCCAGTTTGAAATCACGAGGAGGGACTGGTTTGCCAAATTTTAAAGGGTACTTCCACTCTGTTCTCCTTTCTAGAGTTGTGGAATGGAGATACAATTTATTTCATAAGCAATGTGTATTTTTTGATCTCACCTTTCCCCTCTATGGCTGCCTAGGACCCGCACCTCAACAGACCTACATCATACGAGTTTCTACCTCTTACACAGGCCTTCCTAAAATTCTGGGAGATGCACGGAGACAGGATGAAATTAATTAATAGACCCAGCAGACCGAGTCCTCTTTTTGATAATGCGGACTTTCCGCCAGCGGTGGGAGACAGACCTTTCTTTGCTGGAGTTGGGCAACCGACCTGCTCTAGCGCAGATGATGGCACGGCTCTTCTCTACAGTGGGGGCCTTGCGGGAGAGAGACGTGGAGGAATCTCTCTCTTTGTTTCAAATTCTCTCAATTAAAGGCTTATCTGACAACAATGGAATTGTAAAAAGAGAGAGAAGGTGCTCCTAGGATTATATCTGGGCAGTTTTGACAGGCTAGTTGGGGTTTTGAACTAACCTGATGTGCGTTGCAGCCTGCATAACCCGGTTTTGCACCGCGCGAGTGTTGTAGCTTCTGGTTGCCAGGAAGACTGGTCACAAGTGGTATCACGTGCCGCTGATGTCACGCAGGTCTTTAGTCTTTGCCAGGCCTTTTTCTATCTTCCCCACAGGCAATTTCAATCTCCAATCCTTCAGTGCTGCACCTCACCTCGCCATGCCGGCATGTAGAAACAGAATAAAAGGTGATTAGCGGTTTGGGAGGGCTACAAAGGATGAGGAGCACAAATGGTTTTTAGTATATCTTACTTTGTTTATTCCAGATATCACAACATGTTTCAGCAGATACTCTGCTTCATCAGGTGATGGGAAATCCAGCATTATGGATTTTACTGAATCTGCCACTTGAAAATGTATACTCTAATCACAAGATGTCCGTATCTTGCAATTCCCAGAAAATTACAACATTTTAACTAGAACTAGAAGGTACAGATGCCTGATCTTCTAACAGAATTACCTGCTGTATCAAATCTGTGCTGAAGATGTGGAGAGGAAGAGGGTACAATGCTTCATCTTTGGTGGTCCTGCAGGTCCCTATACCCATTCTGGTCTAAGGTTTTTGCAATCTTTCATGCCATCACAGGCATAAACCATGTTCTGTCCCCTCAGATTGCTTTGCTCTCCCTGATTCCTTGATCTCTTTCAGTGATCAAAAATGGTCTCTTTCGGTTGTGCCTCATGGCGGACAGATCTACGATCCCGAGACACTGGAGATCTGAAAGAGTGCCTGCAATTCGGAGTGGATGATTGAGATGGACAGTTGGAACGTATGGAGCCACTCATGGCCCAGGACAATGAGAAATGGAATAAACATCAGGGTATTTGGTGCTCATGGCGCCTTTTCTAGGATGGTCCTGATCTTTCTCTTTGGTTAAGCGACACATAGCTTGATTTACGTGTCATGGTTCAAGTGTTTCATTATGCATGTAACAATATTTTTTGCCTAGAATATAGGGTAATTGATCATGTTTGTCATCGCCATTTTGTGTTTAGTGATCTTGGTTCAGTCTCGAGTTCATTTAGTTTTAGTATCCTAGCCCCTCCTGCCCACATACTGTCATCCCCTACCCACTTGACACTGTTTCATTGACCCTCTAATTACATTCTTTCTCTAACCTACGCTTTGCCTCTTTCTTTTAGTACGTATTCACTTCTTATTCTTAATTGGATGCTTAATTGGATACCTCATGTAAGAAAAACTTAATCACAGCACCATGGCTTTATCGGGTACGATTGTTACCCAAAATAATGCGCACGTCCACTTCCAGGGAGTCCGTCCTGGACCATATAACCACATAAAGTAAATAAGACAGCGCCTCACCGGTTGGTATTATTCAATGCGTCCTCTTTATTACTGCCCCCAAGCAAGCGACGTTTCGTTCAGAGATCTTTATCAAGCTCAATACATAATACAAAATCACTCTTTATATAGTGAAACACTCCATCCCCTCATTACATGTGACCAATCAGTAACGACAATATACAATTAACATTGTATATCACCTAACAGAACCTCTAAAATACCCTAACGGGCTGTTACCTGGATAAATGTCTCCCTTTTATCTGTTCATACACCCTGATCATCCATGATGCTATTAGATCTTTCAAAAAGTTAATCGTGTCACTGCAGTCCTCCATGTGTAAACAAACGATCCAGCCAATAGGATTAAAGCTGCCCACCCGCCCTGTTTATTTCAGGACCGCGGCTCGCTCCCTTCGAGCCGCGGTCCTGAATCAGCAGCAGCGGCAGCTGGTCTGGCTGCACACTGGACCGGAGGGCATATTAGCCCTCTGGTTGTGTGTGCTGATCCAGTCGGGGCTGTCAGGTTCATCCCTTGGATCTTGCCGTGGTGTGAAGTCAGCCTCCGTGTTCTGCTTTAATTTCAATAAATATATTTTCTGAGAAAAAAAAAAGAAATATCAGAGGTTTAATGTGTATTTATTTTACCTTCGCAGCAGAATTTACTATGGTCTATCGAGTAATTTTCTCTCACTGTTTTATGAAGTCAGTTAAGGTACCGTTACACACAGAGATATCTGTGCAGATATTGCTTGCAACTCACTGGTTGCAGTGAAATCATGGACACATTGTTCCATTTTGTTGCCGTGTACAAATGTAACATGTGTCCATGATTTCACTGCAACCAGAGATCTGCAACAATTCTGCACAGATATCTCTGTGTGTAACAGTACCTTTAGACTAGGAGTCCAAATTTACATATATATCATTTTAATGAAGCCAGAATACATTATGAAGCTCGATGCTAAATTAAAATCATGACCTGCTAGCCTAATCTCACAATTGGGCATACATTTGCTGTATAAATAGCCTGAAGGAAAATATTTACAAAAACTCATAGAAACTCATTGTTAATGAGGAAACAGTCGAGCACTGAAAATCATAATATGTGACAGACTATAAATATTCCTGGTAGTAGCAATATTGCTATGTTCATAGAACAATAATGTAAATGGAGGGGTCACATGGCAATGGCACAATTTCAAGCACAAAAATGTATTTTATTTATTTTACTATACAATGTACTAATAATTGGAAGAAAATATCAAGTGTGTTGAAACAGAGAACAAAACACTGTGATGCCATTGTGTTTGAGTTTTTATTTTACAGAGTGAAATCAATTATGCATAGACTTTATCTACTATATAATCTCCTAATCGTGTCTGTCTGACGGCGAAATCGCGCGCCAGCGCTCATTGGCTGTCACTAGCCGTGGCAAACAATGAGCGCCACGTACGAAAAAAGCCGCGCTCATTCAAAATTAGGCGATTATATAGTAGCTATAACCTGGCGTTCACCTCCCGCTGTTCTCACCAGTCTTCTCCCTATGTACACACAGCGGTCATGTGACAGGATGGGCTGATGTGACATCACACAGCCCTCCCTGTCACATGACTGCTGCAAAAGATGGTGAGAACAGAGGGGGGCGAGGAGGATCCTGCCTCCATCCTGCCCCCCCCATCTCCATGCTGCCCCCCTGCATCCATCCTGCCCCCCGGCTCCATCCTGCGCTCCCACCTCCATCCTGTTCCCCCCCGGCTCCATCCTGCCCCCTGGCTCCATCCTGCCCCTTGCATCCATCCTGCCCCCCCCCCCCCCGCTCCATCCTGCCCCCCGGCTCCATTCTGCCCCCCCCCGCATCATCTTGCCCCCCCAGCACCATCCTGCCCCCCGCATCCATCCTGCCCCCCCGGCTCCATCCTGCCCCCCCGCATCCATCCTGTCCCCTCCCCCGCATCCATCCTGCCCCCCCAGCTCCATCCTGTCCCACTCGCTCCATCCTGCCCTGCTGGCTCCATCCTGTCCTGCTTGCTCTATACTGCCCGCTCGCTCCATGCTGCCCGTTCGCTCCATCCTGCCCTCCGCCTCCATCCAGCCTCCTCGCTCCATCCTGCCCTGCTCACTCCATCCAGCCCCCCTCACCTCCACCCTGTCCCCCCCTCGCCACCATCCTGCCCCACTGGCTCTTTCCTGCCCCACTGGCTTCATGCCCTGCTGGCTCCATCTTGCCCCTCCGCCTCCATCTTGCCGCCCTGGCTCCATGCCCAGCTGGCTCCATCCTGCCCCCCTCCCCTCCATCCTGCCCCCCTGGCTCCATGCCCTGCTGGCTCCATCCTGCCCCCGTCCTCCATCCTGCTCCCCCGACTCTATCCTGCTCCCCCATATCCATCCTGCCCCCCCACATCCATCCTTCCCCCGCATCCATCCTGCCCCCCTTGCATGCATCCTGTCCCCCGCATCCATCCTGCTCCCCCTCCCCGGCTCCATCCTGCCCCACTCGCTCCATCCTGCTCTGCTTGCTCCATCCTGCCCTCAGCCCCATCTGCCCCCACTGCTCCATGCAACCCCGCTCGCTCCATCCTGCCCCGCTCACTCCATCTGGCCCCCCGCATCCATCCTGCCCCCCCGCATCCATCCTGCCTCCCTGCATCCATCCTGCCCCAATGCATCCATCCCGCCTTTCCGTCATCCATCTGCCCTCCGAATCCATCTGCTCCCCGCTCATCCTGACCTCATGCTCCTCCTGCCCCCCCTCCATCTTGCCCCCCCACCTCCATCCTGACCCCCGCTCGCTCCATGCAGCTCTTTCGCTCCATGCTGCCTCACTCGCTCCATCCTGCCCCACTGAATCCATCCTGCCTCCCCGCCATCCATCCTGCTCCGCTCACTCCATCCTGCCCCGCTCACTCCATCCTGCCCCGCTTCGCTCCATCCTGCCCCCCGCCTCCATCCTGCCCCCCTCGCTACCATCCTGCCCCGCTGAATCCATCCTGCCCCGATTGCTCCATCCTGCCCCTCCGCCACCATACGGCCCCCTGGCTCCATCCTGCCCCCACATATCCTGCCCCCACATCCATCCTGCCCCCCACCTCCACCTCCCCCCCGGCTCCATCCATTCTCCACCCCCCCGCATCCATCCTGCCCCCCTGCATCCATCCTGCCCCCCCTCCCTGGCTCCATCCTGCCCCGCTCGCTCCATCCTGCCCCCCACCTCCATCCTGTTCCCCACTCGCTCCATGCTGCCCCGCTGCTCCACGCAGCCCTGCTCGCTCCATGTTTGCCCTGCTCGCTCCATCCTGCCCCGCTCGCTCCATTTTGCCCCCCCGCCTCCATCCTGCCCCCCCGCCACCATCCTGTCCCCCCCGTCACAATCCTGCCCCCCTGCTCACACCTGCCACCCGGCAGTTAGCAGTCATATGACCGATCAGCTGATCAGTTTTCCAGGCAACGACATGTCCTAAAGGCCTGTAGGACCTAGAAGATGGAGGTGGAGCAAGCCGGCGGACAGGTGAGTATCCTCACTGAGGACTTTTTTATTTTTACTGTGGAGGAGCGAGGGGGCCACGGGCAGCGGAGTGTCGCCATATACTCTAGTGCTGTAATGTGCTGTAATGTACCACCATATACTATAGTGCTGCTGTACATGTACTGTAATGTACTGCCATATACTATAGTGCTGCTATACTGTACTGTAATGTACCACCATATACTATAGTGCTGCTATACATGTACTGTAATGTACCGCCATATATTATACACATGCTTACATGTCTGTAGTATACGCCATATACTATAGTGATGCTATACATGTGCGTAATGTACGCTAATACCATAGCGCTGCTATACATGTACTGTAATGTACCGCAATATACTATAGTACTGTTATACATGTGCTGTAATGTACCGCCGTTACTATAGTGCTGCAATACATGTGCTGTATTACTGCATATCTATAGTTCTATCATGTGCTGTAATGTACCTCCATATACATAGTGCTGCTTTACATGTCTGTAATGTACGCCATATACTATAGCGCTGCTATACATGTGCTGTAATGTACCGCCATATACCATAGCGCTGCTGTACATGTACTATAATGTACCGCCATATACTTGGTGCTGCTATACATGTACTGTAATGTACGCCATATACTATAGTGCTGCTTACATTGCCCAATGTACTAATACTCTAGTGCAATGTACTGTAATGTATCGCCATATACTATAGTGCTGCTTTACATGTGCTATACTGTACAGCCATATACTACAATAAAGTAAGTGGAAACCACTACTGGAGATTTGTTATAAAAATATTACTTTTATTCAACAATATATATAATAAAAGCAGACACATGAACGTTTTACAAGAAGTGCTTTTTTGGGAGATGCCTCCCAGGGCTGCAAGTAGATAGTCTCACTGTAGGTTTTTAGTAATCTAGGTACAGTGCTAACATAATTATCAATTCTAATGTGCGCACATATAGTGATGCAATAACAAGTATACCAAAGTCACTCACCCATAGTTCACACAGAAGTGTTGCACTGATTACACCCCACAGGTCCTAACGTTGCAGCGCGCCCCTAACAGCCGTTTCACCACTGCTTGATCAACAAACACTGCTACCAACAAATTTTGCAGCATAATATAGGGCTCAGTGTGAGAAAGCTGGGTCTCCCTCAGAGGTCATGGGTCTTCCAGCAGGACAATGACTCAAAACACACTTCAAAAAGCACTAAAAAATGGTTTGAGAGAAAGCACTGGAGACTTCTATGGTGGCCAGCAATGAGTCCAGACCTGAATCCCATAGAACACCTGAATGGTCTAAAATTCCAGCAGAGCATTGTAAGAAACTCATTGATGGTTACCGGAAGTGGTTGATCGCAGTTATTTTGGCTAAAGGTTGTGCAACCAAGTATTAGGCTGAGGGTGCCAATACTTTTGTCCGGCCCATTTTTGGAGTTTTGTGTGAAATGATCAATGTTTTGCTTTTTGCTTCATTCTCTTTTGTGTTTTTTCATTGAAGACAAATTAAATAAAGATAATAATACCAAAGAATTTGTGATTGCAATCATTTTCAGGAAGAAACTGAGTATTATCTGACAGAATTGCAGGGGTGTCAATACTTTTGGTCACAACTGTATATGTAGTTCACTCACGTTGACTGAACAAGTTCTGTCAGTCACAGTATGTCAACTACATACATATTCTAGAATACACGATGCGTTAGAATCGGGCCACCATCTAGTTTTTTATGACAGGTGAAAATAGTCTCATATTAGTTTTTAGGTTTCCATTGTTTTACTTCTTGTGCTTTGAGTATGTTTTGTGTTACAACAGCATGTTTTTGTTGATATCATACTGGGCTTTACACAATGTTTTGATTTTTTTGTATTACATTTTTTCATGAATGAAGGAGAATGAAAAACAACATTTCTGGCATTTCTATTTTGTTTGCATTGCAATATTTACCAAATTGGTTAAATGATTTTATGCTTTTACATATTGGACTTTTACAGATGCAGCCATACTGAATAAGGCTGGTTACAACACCCCGGTTGTGGTGTATCAGGTTCTGTCCGGTGCTTTGCAGGAAGCACCGAACATAACCTAACTGCCCGGACAAGCAGAACCGGAGGGCAAATATGCAAATATGCCCTCCGGTCCTGTTTTCTGACAAAATTGGCAGATTGCAGCTGCAGCTGCTTAAATTTCAAAATCGCGGCTAGTGGGGAGCTGGCCGTGGTCCTGAAATCTCGGCAGGGGACAGTTCCTGGTGCTGAAATTTGGCAGCGCATCTGATTTTATGTTGGATCCGGCACAATCCGGCGTCATAGACTCCCATGTTAGGGGGCTGACAGATCACGCCGAATGCGGGAGGATCCGGGAGGATCTGATTTGTGCTGATTTTTGCCCTGGACACAAAAACGCTGGAAGCAACGTTTTTGTGCCCAGGAGAAAAATACAGCTCAATCTGGCCCCATAGGAATACTATGGGGCCGAAATCTGATCCGGGGATGTCCAGTTCATACAGGACAGCCCTGATCAGATAAACCGTGGTGTGAAACCGGCCTAAGGGCCCTTTCACATCAGCGTTTTTTGAAAATCGCGGCAGATGCGGTGAAAAAACTGCATCTGCCGCGATTACCGCTTACCGGCAGCACTTGCGGCGCGGTTGCGGTTTTTGCCATGCAAAGTATAGGCGGACTTGCGGCAGGTGCGGCAAGTGCGGTTTTGCACTTGCGGCAGGTGCGGCCGCGAAAAAAACCGCGGTCAGCCGCGGTTTTTTTCGCGGCCGCACCTGCCGCAAGTGCAAAACCGCACTTGCCGCACCTGCCGCAAGTACGCCTATACTTTGCATGGCAAAAACCGCAACCGCGCCACAAGTGCAGCCGGTATGCGGTAATCGCGGCAGATGCGGTTTTTTCACCGCATCTGCCGCGATTTTCAAAAAACGCTGATGTGAAAGGGCCCTAAGGAGTATTTTTTTTATTTCATTCTTAATGAAGCAAAGGAGCTTGATTTGAATTTTTATGCTCATGTATCTAATATATAAAGTTGAGTGTATGTGTGTGTGTGTGCACGTATGTGTGTGTCTGCTAAAGGAATCCTTAGGCTGCATACTCACGATCAGTATACGCAGAGTTTTGCTGCTGCATCCAAAACGCTGCATAGTACAGTATAAGCACAGTGGCTAGGATTTCAAGAAATCCCATCCTCACTATGCTTAACCCAACTGCAGCAATCTGATAGCTGCGGTGTGGGTTGCCGGCATTCTGCTCCTCCTCAGCATGTTCATTTCATGCTGGGGAGTCTGAGCGGCTCCTATCTGGGTGACTGCAGGGAGAAGCCGCCCTGCACTCGCTGCACATGGTGAGTACAGGGCGGCTGCGGTCTCCCTGCGGGCACCCGTGGCTTCAGTCAGGTCCGGAGGAGCTGCGTCCAACACGCAGCTCCTCCAGACCGTGAGCACACAGCCTTACAGACACATTTACAATCACAATATTTTTCACAGACACCCCATTTGATTCAGGAAACATTGTAGACTATGTCTTGTTGGGAAATTTTAACACTTTGCTTTACTATCAGTAGCCCAAAAAAAGCTTATACTGTTTGCATGTGTGAGCCAATAGATACTTACTGCCTTGGCTGTTTTGACAGTTAGCCTGGATATTTATCAGGTGGCCTACAGTAACCAATCACAGCTCAACTTGTGGACATGCTTACTATAGCATAGCTTATGCATGTCTTTGAAACTATTCATGAAAACCTGCCAAAGACAAGAACTGGTAAATGCCACACACCCTGGAACATATATCCAAATGGACAGTGTTTTTTCGATCCGCGCAAACTGTATGATGAAGTGGGCCACAATGGATTGATGAAAATGGTGCTTTATTCTACATATTTCAGAGTGTATCCTTGCTCCTTTCTCAGGAACACAACCCGGACCCGTAGAAGCAATTTTTTGCGAAATGGCGTTGTTGTCCGCCCTCCGTGGTCACTTCTCTGCACCCTGTCATGATTCCTTAAACATGATGGATTAAAGAGACCACTGCTGCAAAATACTGGTGAGTGCTGCCTCTTTCTTTATATATCTGTTACTGCTTGTGCTGTGGATTAGCACCACCAGGGGAACAATCTGCCTACAGGGCAATCCGCTCAGAGCATGTAGGTTGATATTGCCACTTAGTGTCCTGAAGCCTTATTATTTGATTTGATTTGCCCTGGAAGGAAAAACAAAGAATGTCATTTATCAAAGGCTCATGAATAAGTAGTTGCAGATAAAAGATTACCCCACTAATGTGAAGCACTTTAGGTAATTTGTGATGCATATCTGTGGTGTTAAATATATGATGTGAAATGCTTCTATTACCGTATATACTCGTGTATAAGCCGACCCGTGTATAAGCCGACCCCCCCTACTTTTGCCCCCAAAACCTGGGAAAACCTATTGACTCGTGTAGAAGCCGAGGGTGGACCCCAGCACAGGTATACAGCCCCCAGCAGTGTGGTATACAGGCCCCCCCAGTGGTATACAGGCCTCCCCAGTGGTAGTATACAGCAGCCTCCACAGTGGTAGTATACAGCAGCCTCCCCAGTGGTATATACAGGCCCCAGCAATATTACAGCAGCCTCCCCAGTGGCATATACATGCCCCAGCAGTATTACAGCAGCCTCCCCAGTGATATATACAGGCCCCAGCAGTATTACAGCAGCCTCCCCAGTGGCGTATACATGCCCCAGCAGTATTACAGCAGCCTCCCCAGTGGTATATACAGGCCCCAGCAGTATTACAGCAGCCTCCCCAGTGGCATATACATGCCCCAGAAGTATTACAGCAGCCTCCCCAGTGGTATATACAGGCCCCAGCAGTATTACAGCAGCCTCCCCAGTGGCATATACAGGCCCCAGCTGTATATACAGCAGCCCCAGTGGTATAAATCAGCCTCCCCAGTGGTATATACAGACCCCAGCAGAATTACAGCAGCCTCCTCAGTGGTATATACAGGCCCCAGCAGTATATACAGCAGCCACAGTGGTATACAGCAGCCCCAGTGGTATATAGCAGCCCCAGTGGTATATAGCAGCCCCAGTGGTGTGGTATACAGCAGCCCCAGTGGTATATAGCAGCCCCAGTGGTGTGGTATACAGCATCCCCAGTGGTATATAGCAGCCCCAGTGGTATATAGCAGCCCCAGTGGTATATAGCAGCCCCAGTGGTGTGGTATACAGCATCCCCAGTGGTATATAGCAGCCCCAGTGGTATACAGCAGCTCCAGTGGTATATAGCAGCCCCAGTGGTATATAGCAGCCCCAGCGGTGTGGTATACAGCAGCCCCAGTGGTATATAGCAGCCCCAGTGGTATATAGCAGCCCCAGTGGTGTGGTATACAGCAGCCCCAGGGGTATATAGCAGCCCCAGTGGTATATAGCAGCCCCAGTGGTGTGGTACATAGCAGCCCCAGGGGTATATAGCAGCCCCAGTGGTATATATAGCAGCCCCAGTGGTGTGGTATACAGCAGCCCCAGGGGTATATAGCAGCACCAGTGGTATACAGGCCCCCAAATGCTGGCACTCGCCCCCCTCCTTGTAAGGCCCCCCCCCCTGCTGCTTAACTTACCATCCCTGGTCTTCTGCACAGCGCCGGTCTTCTGTGCTCCGTCCTCCATGCTCTCGTCCTCGCTGCATCCGGGGTCCCCGGCCGTCGCAGCAATGATGACATCATCGTTACTGCGACAGCCGGGGACCCCGGATGCAACCGAGGATGGGAGCATGGAGGACGGAGCACCGAGGACCGGCGCTGTGCAGATGACCAGGGATGGTAAGTTAAGCAGCAGGGGGGGGCCTTACAAGGAGGGGGGCGAGTGCCAGCATTTGGGTGCCATATATTTAAATATGCACTGCTTCCCCCTGCCGCTGATTGACAGGGGGAAGCAGTGCATATATAATGAGCGGACCCACGTGACGGGGCGCTCATACAGCAGCCTCCCCCCGCCTCCTCCAGCCTCCCCTGCCCCGGACACAGCCCCCACCACCGTATTGACCCGTGTATAAGCCGAGGGGGAGACTTTTCAGCCCAATTTTTGGCTGAAAAACTCGGCTTATACACGAGTATATACGGTAGTTTATTTTTTTATTTTTTAAATAAGTTTCTGTCTATTTATTTTGTTACTATATATTTTATAATTTCAAAAACCTTATTTTTACTTTTTTTTTAATCCACTTAAGGATATTAAAATGTGATCATCTGATAATGTGTGCAGGACCTACCAGTCAGCAGATACAGTGACAGACCCTGCTCAAGCATTATTCTATCCAACCAAGTGTTTTAACTCACGTTCCTGGTCCCAGGTCTGCTTCCTTAGTCCTCTGTATACTCTGAACCTACTAACTGCTTAGCTCTTCATCATTTTTTCTTTTCTTTTTTCTTGGCTGATCACTTGAACTATGGTTGTATCCTGGTTCCATGCATGGTTCTAACCTAGACTTGTGCTATTACACGTGATGATCTGTACCATTTCTATTGTGTAATATCACATCTTACTAGCTTTTGATAGCCATTGATATTGTAGCCATTTATGTAAGGTCTTTTTGGTTTGTTTTATTAAATTTAGAACTTTATTCATGGGGTAGTGAATGCATACATATTAATTACGTTGCAAACATTGCTTGTATTATGTATATCCTGTATGCTTTGTCCTGTGATCTTGCCAGGGGGATCGTTTCGCTTAGGAATTGGTATGAGATTTTATGTGTTTTTATCTTTTGTTTTGGGTTTTCAATAAGGATTTTGTAAATTGTTAAAATTATCATTGGCTGTGCTTACGCTATATGTATTGTGTTTTCTTTTACTGCACTCAAGCACCCTGCTAATTTTCAATAATATTCTGTGGTGCACCTTTTTCTCTATTTATTAAAGCAGGAGCCCGCAAATAGCCCCCAGTATACAGCAGGAGGCCACATACAGCCTCCAGAATTACAACAGTAGGCCAGACATAGTTCCTGTATTAAAACCTGTGCCCCACATTGCATCTGTATTACAATAGGAGCTCACACATAGCTTCCTGTATTATAACAATAGCCAAAAATAGCCTCCTATATTAAACCAGGAGCCCACACATAGAATACAGTAGGAAGCCGCACACAGCCCCCTGCATTACAACAGGAGCTCACATATAGCCCCCTGTATTAGAGCAGGAGGCCACACACAGGCCCCAGTATAAAGCAAGAGGCCACACAGTCCCCAGTATACAGCAGGAGACTGCACACAGCCACTGTATACAGCATGAGACCATATACAACCACTAGCTCTGAAAAATGATAGCTTCAACAAGCTCAGTCTTCAAATTCTAAATCTCCTTCCATGTGTGCAGGACCTACCAGTCAGCAGACACAGTGACAGACCCTGCTCAAGCATTTTTCTATCCAACCAAGTTTTCTAACTCAGGTTCCTGGTCCCAGGTCTGCTCCCTTAGTCCTCTATATACTCTGAACCTACTAACTGCTTAGCTATTTCTTATAATTTTTTCTATTCTTTTTTTCTTGGCTGACCACTTGAACTATGGTTGTATTCTGGTTCCATGCACATTTCTTGCCTAGACTTGTGCTATGCTATTAAAATTGATGATCTGTACTATCTTTATTGTGTAATATCACATCTTGATACTAGCTTTTGAGAGCCATTGATATTGTAGCCATTTATGTAAGGTATTTATAGTTCATTTTATCAAACTGTAGTACTTTATTCATAGGGGAGTGAATGCATATATATTAATTACGTTGCAATCATTGCTTGAATAATGTTTATCATTTATACTTAGTGACATGCCCCTCCAGGGCCTTAGAATACTCGGAACCAGGATTTTTTGAGGCTTCATCACGGGGATCACAGGGACTGAGACCAGGCTCCGTGACCCTGGCGGTGTCATTAAAAGTTTGCCTCTCTCTCTTAGGGATAGGGATCTGGCATGGAGGGTTCATTCTGGGCAGGGATAACTGGACCTGGGATACTTGTTAATTTATACATGATGCCACCCGCAGGTTGCGGCTATATCTGGCTGCCGCTGCTCGACAGTCTTCATAGTGGCCGATGGTTGGGAGGCAGCAATGTTCTTAAGCCCTTTACTCACAGCCCCTTTACTCAAAGTCTTTGTGTAGCAACCCACTGAGCACTGGGTTCTCAGAGGCAGGGATCCAGCTACTCGCTGGTAGTAGGCTTGTAAGTAAGCGCACCCCTTCTCTGTCGTTTCCAGGTCATCTCACACAGTGCTTGCCTCACCCGTCCTGCCTTGTGCCTCACCACACAGAGATCTGAGCCAGTGACTGTGGGCTTTTCATAGTGGTTTCCCTGCAGTGTCTCACCTTAGCCCTATGGTTGCCACCTTTTCAGCAGATGTGGGTGGTTGTCAATTGAGTTACCATGGAAGTGCCACAGCCTTGTTGCTATGTGAGCCTGGTCTTCCCCACTAGTCTTTTGGGTTCCCAGTGTCCCTTGAAGCCTAATCCCTCCATTTACCTGTGCTTGACAATGGATATGAGTCCCACGGGTGGATTGCTCACTTTCTGTGCCTTAGGAACCTCCTTTTCCTCCCGGAGCCTCTTGGGTGATGTTCTGCTCTAGGGTTCGGCCATAGGACAAGCTCCCACTTGCTCCAGTCCACTGGACATGTCTCAGACATATGTTCTCTAGCTGCCCTCCAACTCAACCTTGGTGTTCAATGGCCTCTCCTCAGCTGTTGTACCACCTCTCCTCAGCCGGTCACTCTCTTTACTAATTGTCTTTTTTCTCACTGTCGTCTACTACCTTCTAGTTGTTTCTTGCTCTTTTTATACCCTTTGTCACGTGTCCCACGTCCTCTATATGTGTTCTTTCTGACCTCACTCCTCCCACAATGTTCCCTCTAACTAATTCCTTCACCACCCAACCCAACTAAAATTGTTTCTAGTGTTATCTGGGTGTCATGGTACCGGTTTGTACTTCCCTTACCAGTGAGTGGGATACTATTCCCTAACAGGGGTGCAGTACCTCTGTGGGGACTGGATCCGCAGGGATGCCACACTTAATCCAGTGATCACGCCATGGGGATCATTTCGCTTAGGCATTTGTATGTGATTTTATGTGTTTTTATCTTTTGTTTTGGGTTTTCAATATGTGCTTGAATACTTCAGTAATACCCCCTCCCTAATGGCTTTAATACCCTAGTGTCATATACATATCTACCAAATACAGTAATAGCTTCTACCTTTTATGTTTCAATACTGTTGGAATATCCCAAATTGTGGCCCAATAAATTATGTATGGAGCCAAAGGGCTAAATATTTATATTATGTATGGAGCCATAATGGGGAGCACAATAAACTAACCTAGTTTTTATTTTACTTACTCCTATGAATCATTTACTTTACCATTTTTGGATCAGAATTTGACTTGTGATCCCAGAGTGAGGTCACAGGTATCCACAGAAATAAAACGGCACGTGACACCCTTCTTTGTGTTAGTTTGAGTCATATAAGATATACTCTGAAAGTGTTCCCATTCGTGAACTCGTATGATATAAAAGAATTTACTGTGATGCAGAACAATTAAACGAAGAGGCATCCAAGGTGTATAAAAGACTGAGATCCAGGTGGTATCCTGCTGGGGGCTTGACCCATTAGAAATGCTGACATTTTCTGCTTGCTATTTAATAGATAAACCTTCAAAATGTATATTTTAAATAGGTGGTTTAAATAAAAATTATGATCTAATTCTACAATATTGAGGATTTGTTGCCTTTTTTGTATTATTGGCTTTTCAAGTATTCTGTCTCATATGTGTTTACATGCAACATTAATGGTAAATCTAGTTGTTTTTAGGAAAAAAAGTAGGAGTTTAAAACTCTCTGAATTTGCTACAGTAATAATGTCACTTAATTGGACCCATAGCATAATAATGCCCCCTTTCTGGCCACAACATAGTAATAATGTGCCTAAATCAGTCTACATACAGTGATAATGTATATAATTCTGGCCAAATATAATCAATGATATGTTGACATCAACAAAGTAAAAATGCCTCAAGAGAAATAACGTCCTACAGATAGTCACCATCTAATATATAATTACCCTAAGGCCACTTCCGTCATATTCGGCAGTGTTTCCGTCGTCATATGCGTGGCTGCCACACTCGCAATGCCTTTGCGAGTCCTTCCAGAGTCTCTCCTCACTCGCAATGCCTTTGCGAGTCCATGCACAGTCTCTCACTCTCAGGACCTGAGATGATGTCACTGGTATGGGCGGGGCTATATCACATGACTGTGACATCATCACAGGCACTTTCATTGCTGCAGTCAGCACAGGAGACATCATGCCGCTGTCTCACATCAGACGTGTCCTCATCACTGATTCTCTGCCTCTGACATCCTGCGATCACAAGGGAACATACAGCTGACAGAGGACCCCGGACTGAGCCCCCAAGAGCTGATCTCCAGGATACAGGTGAGAGGAGGCTGCACAGGAGCAACACTCTGCAGTGAGCAGCCTGCACAGGAGCAATGCTCTGCAGAGGGGAGGCTGCACAGGAGTAATGCTCTGCAGAGAGCAGGCTGCACAGGCTGCACAGGAGCATTGCTCTGCAGAGGGGAGGCTGCACAGGAGCAATGCTCTGCAGAGATGAGGCTGCTCAGGAGCAATGTTCTGCAGAGAGGAGGCTGCACAGGAGCAATGTTCTGCAGAGAGGAGGCTGCACAGGAGCATTGCTCTGCAGAGAGGAGGCTACACAGGAGCAATGTTATGCAGAGAGGAGGCTGCACAGGAGCAATGCTCTGCAGAGAGGAGACTGCACAGGAGCAATGCTCTGCAGAGAGGAGGCTGCACAGGAGCAATGCTCTGCTGAGAGGAGGCTGCACAGGAGCATTGCTCTGCAGAGAGGAGGCTGCACAGGAGCAATGCTCTGCAGAGAGGAGGCTGCACAGGAGCAATGCTCTGCAGAGAGGAGGCTGCACAGGAGCATTGCTCTGCAGAGAGGAGGCTGCACAGGAGCAATGCTCTGCAGAGAGGAGGCTGCACAGGAGCATTGCTCTGCAGAGAGGAGGCTGCACAGGAGAAATGCTCTGCACAGAGGAGGCTGAACAGGAGCAATGCTCTGCAGAGAGGAGGCTGAACAGGAGCAATACTCTGCAGAGAGGAGGAGGCTGCACAGGAGCAATGCTCTGCAGAGACGAGGCTGCACAGGAGCAATACTCAGCAGAGAGGAGCCTGCACAAGAGCAATGCTCTGCATGAGTGGAGCCAACATGCTGGCGACGGCGGAGTGAAAATGCCGTGGCGGGGAACACGATGACCCGCTGGTAAGTATGACAGTCAGAGTGCCTCTGCAATACTCTGCAGAGAGGAGGCTGCACAGGAGCAATGCTCTACAGTAAGGAGGCTGCACAGGAGCAATGCTCTGCAGAGAGGAGGCTGCACAGGAGCAATGCTCTGCACAGAGGAGCTTGCACAGGAGCATTGCTCTGCTTGAGGGGAGGCTGCACAGGAGCAATGCTCTGCAGAGAGGAGGAGGCTGCACAGGAGCAATGCTCTGCAGAGAGGAGGCTGCACAGGAGCAATACTCAGCAGAGAGGAGCCTGCACAGGAGCAATGCTCTGCATGAGTGGAGCCAACATGCTGGCGACGGCGGAGTGAAAATGCCGTGGCGGGGAAGACGATGACCCACTGGTAAGTATGACAGGCAGAGTGCCTCTGTCCTCTGCTGACCACTCTGCCCGCCGCACTGCGCTCACCACTCTGCCCGCCGCACTGCGCTGACCACTCTGCCCACCCCACTCACTGCTAACCACTGAGCCACCATACTCCTGCTAACCACTGAGCCACTGCGCACTACTAACCACTGAGCCACCGCGCAGTGCTAAAGTGCTAACCACTGAGCCACCGCGCAGTGCTAAAGTGCTAACCACTGAGCCACCACGCAGTGCTAACCACTGAGCCACCGCCCAGTGCTAACCACTGAGCCACCGCCCAGTGCTAACCACTGAGCCACCGCCCAGTGCTAACCACTGAGCCACCGCGCAGTGCTAACCACTGAGCCACCGCGCAGTGCTAACCACTGAGCCACCGCGCAGTGCTAACCACTGAGCCACCGCGCAGTGCTAACCACTGAGCCACCATATACAGTGCTAACCACTGAGCCACCGTATACAGTGCTAACCACTGAGCCACCGTATACAGTGCTAACCACTGAGCCACCATATACAGTGCTAACCACTGAGCCACCGTATACAGTGCTAACCACTCAGCCACCGTATACTCTGCTACCCACTGAGCCGCCATATACAGTGCTAACCACTGAGCCACCATATACAGTGCTAACCACTGAGCCACCATATACAGTGCTAACCACTGAGCCACCTGTATACACACAATTAATTTCACCGCACTCCCCTAAATATTAGTAAATAAACTATATATGCATTCTAGACTACCCGATTCTTTAGAATCGGGCTCACAGCTAGTACAGTAATAATGTTCCCTATTCTCGTCCACATACAGTAGTAATGTTCTGTATTCTGCCCTTAATATAATATAGTCATATCGTCTTCCATTTTGGCCCCAATAAAAAATAATGCCCCCATTCTGGCCCAGATATAATGATAATGTCCCATATTCTGGCTCCAATATAATAATAATATCCCGTTTTCTTTTTCTGTCCCCATAGAATATTAGTGTTCCCATTTTGGCTGCAAAGTAATAATAGTGTTCCCGATTCTGACTGCACTTTAATAATAATGTACTCAAGTTTTGCCCCGATATTAGTAATGCCTCCTATTATGTCCCTTACATAATAATAATGCCCCCATTCTGGCTTCAAAATAGTAACAACTAGCTATTGAGCTTTTTTATTTTTAATTTTATTGAAGCATTACCTGAAAACGAAATGTATTTATTGTGCAAAGACTTCCCTGTAAGGCATATTTTTGGTGTAAACTCTATGGTCTTTCCTTTAGTTGTCTTGTTGGTGGAGGACTTTGTGGGTTGGGTCTTCTTTATCTATGCCTCCCTTGGCTGCTTTCTTCACATTTATTTAAATTTTACGCTGTGACCGAACTCATTATCCCTATGGCCAGTGTGTGCAGTGCTTTGTTCACGTTATAGTTGAATCCTTCAATATAATGGCGCAGGAGTCAGAGCATGCACATACTGCGATCTCTGGCACCATTATCTTGAGGACACTGTCTCTGTGAATATCATCTGAAACAATCTGAGGATATTCACAGAGAGAGTATTTTTAATAAAAGGGTGCCTTAGTTCGCAGTATGCATGCACGCTGACTCCGACGCCATTTTATTGAAGACTTCAATTACAATGTGAATATAGCGCTGTGCAACGCACCACCCATCCCAGCTTTGGACAAAAGGACACGTTATATTATTGACTAGCTGTAGTACCCGGCATTGCCTGGGATAGTAACTAGTTGTTCTTAACTATAACAGTATAAAATGGTTTAACTAAAAATGATTTTGCACATAAAATTCACATGGTTAATAGACACAAAATGTACTATTAAAAATCAAAAAGTAAAGTAATAGAAGCATTTCGTATAATATGTTTAACACCACAGATATCCACCACAGATTAACTAAGTGATTACCCCACTAATGGAAAGCACGTTATCTGCAAGTCCTTATTCATGAGCCTTTGATAAATTACATTCTTCATTTTTTTCCTTCCGGTGCAAAGACAAAAAGATTTTTGAAATTTCCAACTCTTGAACCACGTAAATTTGACCATGAGAAAAGCATGAACATTGCAAATCAATACCTGGTACTTTCAAGGACTGTCTCTGAGCCTTGTTAATGGACATTGCAAATGCCAGTCGAACTGGAAACTCGAGGCATTTAAAATCAAAAGGCAAATCAGATGGAATGAGTGGAATTGTTGAAATAAAAACATCATCTCCTTTGGCACATCCTGTCCATTACACAGCTTTAGTGGATAGACATTTTTCAACAGCAGAATAGGTGCTCCAAGTTTTAGAAAGAGGTTATGTGGAGGAAGTCCTTGTAGTTCCAATGAGTTGATGAATTTGGTTGAATAGAATAATGCTTGAGCAGGATCTGTCACTGTATCAACTGAGTTGTAGGTCCTTTACACACCTGGAAGGAGACTTAGAATTTTAAGATTGATCCTATTGACGCTATCATTTTTGAGAGCTAGCGGTTGTATGTAGCTTCCTGCTGTATTCTATTGGTTATGTGTCGGCTCCTTGTGTTATACAGGGGGCTGTGTGCGCAGCCTCCTGCTGTTATACAAGAGGCTATGTGGGGCACAGGATGTAATACTGGTGCCTGTGAGCTGCCTCTTGCTGTATACCGAGGGCCGTGTGCGGCCTCCTTATGTATACTGGGGACTGTGTGCGGGCTCCAGCTGAATACTTGGAGCTATTTTCAGCCTCCTTATCAAGTCTCTGGATCAACAATTGACCTTTAGTGCATCCTAGCCCTTTTCGAAGATACTTCCACTGCTTTGCCCCTGTTCATGTGATCCTCCATCACCGCCTTTATAAAACCTAGTCTACCTTTAGCCCTTATTGCACACAATAGACCTCGAGGCTGTAGGTCAGAGGAGGGTGGGGAGAGAGAAAACAGGCGCAGATCTAAATGTAAAAGTACAATATTTCTCAGAAGTACACTGGGCAAGAGAACTCACCTTTATTGTGTCTTGTTTCTTCGCATATCAACCCACTGGGGGTCTTACAGGGGTTTTTGTCTCCTTGGTATGCTGCTGCTATCCTCCAGAGAGCGGAACTCCCAGCTATGAGCCCGTGGAATGAAGCAAGTAATCAAGGTATCCAGAGGATTGAGCGCTCCCAAGGAGATTTACCTTATGATAAGGACACTGACTCCTTTTTCCTTCTTGGAGATTTATTTCAAATGGCTTCACGGTAGTAAAAAGTCATAAAAGTCATAAAAGCATAATTAAAACAACGCGTTTCGGCTATAAATATCATAAAATAGCCTTCCTCAGGTAAGGTAAATCTCCTTGGGAGCGCTCAATCCTCTGGATACCTTGATTACTTGCTTTAGCCCTTATTGAGTATTCAGCTTAAATTCCTGGCTTTTTATTGCTTCTCTAAATTTGCTCCTCCTCCTATTAATCCACTCCAGCTGTTTTAGCATCTGCAGTTGAAATCCAGCAATCCTGGTTTCAGAGTCTCACCTGCTACAGGCTGCCTGTGCTGTGTGTTTAAGATTCTGTTCTGCTAGCACTTTGAAGATATCAAGATTGTTTAATGTGCAGTAGCAGTGGTATGGACAGTTTGGGACTTCTTTACAGCTGCACTGCATTGCAAAGGTTTAAGGCTTGTTTTTCTGAGACTTTCCATTCCATGCCTCCCTGAGTGTACTGTGCTCATAGACTGTATATCTATTGTTATCTCCACTTGTGAACTATTTTAGAGACTTCCTTATTTGAGTTCATTGTGTAAGAACTATTTCTAGAGTCTAATCAGCTTGTTGCGTGTTTTCATGAACTTGCTCATTTTGCTGCATACCTTGTTTGTTATCTGCCATGTGTGTTGACTACAGACTTGTTCACCTTCAAACTAGGTCTCATTGTGTCTTTGCTCCCACTGCTGTTAGGTTCCTGAGTGTATTCTTTAAGATATTACACTCCTGCTGTATACTGGGGACTGTGTGCAGCCTCCTGCTATATACTGGGGACTGTGTGTGGCCCCCTGCTGTAGAATGGGGTCTGTGTGTGGCCTCCTCCTCTATACCAGGTCTGTGTGTGGCCTCCTGATTCATACTGTGAGCTGTGTGCAGCCTCCTGCCATATACTGTGTGCTATGTGCGGCCTCCTGCTGTATGCTGTGCGCAGCTAATTGCTGTATGCTATGGGTCTGTGTGCGGCCTTCTGCTGTATAATGGGAGCTGTGTAAGTCCTCGTGCTGTATACTGGGGGCAGTTTGTGGCCTCCTGCTGTATACTGGGGGTAGGTGGCTACGCACACTACTATTGTTATTCTCTTACCTCTAGGACCTGTCCCTTGTGCTAATCACGTGAACTATCACATGATCTTTCAAAATTTCATCATTTGACTTGTCATTTAATATTTGGGGTTGGGGGCCCTGGCTATTCTTCATGCGCCCCTGGTCCTCACTGAGATCAGTTTTGTACTTTGTCCAGATCTCAAGTGGAATTATAATGTTACAGGTTATTAGGTTTTTAGAAGAATAGCAAAGAGGAAACTAATGCGAAATGCACTTTGGGGCTTCAGGAACATGTGGTGCACAGGTCCTAACAGCAATTCTGACCGGTAACATACATTTAACCTGGTATGCAAGCTTATCTTGTGGATTACTGATCACTAGGTTTTATTTATAGCGATTTATTTGTTATGCACTTAGCCTATTGAATAGGCAAAAAAACAGGCAGAGTATGATGTAAAAATGTTGCTTTTGCGGGAGTAATGTATGAAATATTGTTTTACATTCATTGTAATGACAAATACGTATCATTGATACTGCTAAATGAACATGAACTCCAAACATCATGATTGTACTTCTGCAATATATGTAAAAACTTGTATAGAATGGGTAAAGGTGCAATAATCTGACTCTCTGTGGTAATTAATAACCTATTGTAACAAAACAAGAGGCTTGAATCATGCATGTTTATATATGGACTAGCTGTGAGCCCGATGCAAATGCATCGGGTGTCTAGAATATTTTTACATTTTTTTTAAGATTTTCTTTACAGGAGAGGCTCCGGAGCACTGTGTCAGCATGTGCTGACAGCAGCGGCTCCGGAGCGGGATCGGAGCGGGGGTGTGCGGACATATGGGGGGGGGGTGAGGACATATGGGGGGGGGTGGTGACAGGGGTTGGGGGTGTGTGCTGACAGCGGCGAGGGGTCGCAATGCCCGCTACGCGGGCAATGCTTCGCTTGTGGTGACGTCACAGAGTGACAAAGCCACGGTCTTTTGCGGGGTCCGACACGGAAGTGCCTACGGCAATTATATATTAGATGTGAGGACATATTGGGGGGGTGTGAGGACATATTGGGGGGGTGTGAGGACATATTGGGGGGTGTGAGGATATTTTGGGGGGTGTGAGGATATTTTGGGGGGGTGTGAGGACATATTGGGGGGGTTTGGGGGGGTGAGGACATATAGTGGGGGGGTGTGAGGACATATTGGGGGGGTTTGGGGGGGAGAGGACATATTGTGGGGGGGTGTGAGGACATATTGGGGGGGTTTGGGGGTGTGCGCACATATTTTGGGGGGGTGTGTGAGGACATTTTGTGGGGGGTGTGAGGACATTTTTGGGGGGTGTGAGGACATTTTGGGGGGGTGTGAGGACATTTTGGGGGGGGTGTGAGGACTTTTTGGGGCGGGGGTGAGGACTTTTTGGGGGGGGTGAGGACTTTTTGGGGGGGTGTGAGGACATTTTTGGGGGGATGTGAGGACATTTTGGGGGGGGGTGAGGACATTTTGGGGGGGTGTGAGGACTTTTTGGGGGGGTGTGAGGACATTTTTTGGGGGGATCGTAGGAATCGTTTCGGGGATGGATGGCTCGACGGCCATTTTGGTTGAGCGGTATCTAACTTTGTGGGAGCCTGTGATTTTGGGCAGCGATCGCTCACAATGCGGCTCAGGCAGCGATCTCAATGGTCGGGCATTGCTCGCGTAATGAGCGGTAAATCGCTATTTGTGGGCGAGCTCTGGTTCAGATTTTCGGCCAGCGACCGCATGCCGCTCGCAACGGTGACGTAAAGAGGACAAAGCCAGTTTGGGCACCGAGGCTGCCAATTATGTAGTAGCTCCTGACGGTATAAATGTAACTTTGTGACCGACCGTATGTTGTCAAGGTTGATGAGGCATTATTCAGCATGAACTATAATCGCAGGACTACGTATACATGACAATGGGCTTATGCGGTCACATAGCCACGCCTACGTGCGGTATAATTAGACTTTTGCCTGCGTATCGTTAAATCAACGGTATCCATCTACTGCACAGTGACGTAGCGGTATTATCATAGCACGGTTCTCATTCACTGCACAGTGAGTATGGCAGATTAATCACTATACATATTCGATACTAGCACTAGTGCACTGATGCTTGGTTTAATCACTATAGCAACGGTTCTCAATTCACTGCACAGTGATGAGTATCAGCTGAGTATGTGTAATCACTTACATCACGGTTCATTCACTGCAGCAGGTGACTGTATGGCGGTATTAATCACTATAAGCAACGTTCTCATTCACTGCACAGTGACTGTATATTGCAGGTATTATAGTCACTATCAGCGGTTTATTCACTGCACAGTGACTTATGGCGGTATTAATCACTATAAGCAACGGTTTCATTCATGCACAGTGGACTGTTATGGCAGTATTAATCACTATAAGCATTCATTCACTGCACAGTGACTGTATGGCGGTATTAATCACTATAAGCAACTTCTCATTCACTGCACAGTGACTGTATGGCGGTATTAATCACATAGCAACGGTTCTCATTCACTGCACAGTGACTGTATGGCGGTATTAATCACTATAAGCAAGTCTCATTCACTGCACAGTGACTGTATGGAGGTATTAATCACTATAAGCACGTTTCATTCACTGCACAGTGACTGTATGGCGGTATATCACTATAGATTCACTTATTGCGTTAACATTAGCAACGGTTCTCATTCACTGCACAGTGACTGTATGGCGGTATTAATCACTATAAGACAACGGTTAGCGTACATTCATTCCTGCACAGTGACTGTATGGCGGTATTAATCACTATAAGCAACGGTTCTCATTCACTGCACAGTGACTGTATGGCGGTATTAATCACTATAAGCATTCATGCACAGTGACTGATGGCGATAATCACTATAGCAACGGTTCTCATTCACTGCACAGTGACTGTATGGCGGATTAATACTATAGCAACGGTTCTCATTCACTGCACAGTGACTGTAGGCGTATTATACTTAAGCAACGTTCTCATTCACTGCACAGTGACTGTATGGCGGTATTAATCACTATAAGCAACGGTTCTCATTCACTGCACAGTGACTGTATGGCGGTATTAATCACTATAAGCAACGGTTCTCATTCACTGCACAGTGACTGTATGGGGTATTAATCACTATAAGCATTTCATCATGCACAGTGACTGTATGGCGGTATTAATCACTATAAGCAACGGTTCTCATTCACTGCACAGTGACTGTATGCGGTATTAATCACTATAAGCAACGGTTCTCATTCACTGCACAGTGACTGTATGGCGGTATTAATCACTATAGCACGTTCCTTCATGCACAGTGACTGTATGGCGGTATTAATCACTATAAGCAACGGTTCTCATTCACTGCACAGTGACTGTATGGCGGTATTAATCACTATAGCAACGTTCTCATTCATGCACAGTGACTGTATGGCGGTATTAATCACTATCCATTCACTGCACAGTGACTGTATGCGGTATTAATCACTATAAGCATCACTGCACAGTGACTGTATGGCGGTATTAATCACTATAAGCAACGGTTCTCATTCACTGCACAGTGACTGTATGGCGGTATTAATCACTATAAGCATCATGCACAGTGACTGTATGCGTATTAATCACTATAAGCATTCTGCACAGTGACTGTATGGCGGTATTAATCACTATAAGCAACGGTTCTCATTCACTGCACAGTGACTGTATGGCGGTATTAATCACTATAAGCAACGGTTTCATTCACTGCACAGTGACTGTATGGCGGTATTAATCACTATAAGCAACGGATTTCTCATTCACTGCACAGTGACTGTATGGCGTATTAATCACTATAAGCAACGGTTCTCATTCACTGCACAGTGACTGTATGGCGGTATTAATCACTATAAGCAACATTTCATTCACTGCACAGTGACTGTATGGCGGTATTAATCACTATAAGCAACGGTTCTCATTCACTGCACAGTGACTGTATGGCGGTATTAATCACTATAAGCAACGGTTCTCATTCACTGCACAGTGACTGTATGGCGGTATTAATCACTATAAGCAACGGTTCTCATTCACTGCACACTGTGACTATATATATGGGCTGGGTATTAATCACTATAAGCACTTCACTGCACAGTGACTGTATGGCGGTATTAATCACTTAAGCAACGTTCATTCATGCACAGTGACTGTATGGTATTAATCACTATAAGCATTCATCTGCACAGTGACTGTATGGCGGTATTAATCACTATAAGCAACGTTCATTCATGCACAGTGACTGTATGGCGGTATTAATCACTATAAGCACGGTTCTCATCATGCACAGTGACTGTATGGCGGTATTAATCACTATAAGCACGGTTCATTCACTGCACAGTGACTGTATGGCGGTATTAATCACTATAAGCATTCACTGCACAGTGACTGTATGGCGGTATTAATCACTATAAGCAACGGTTCTCATTCATGCACAGTGACTGTATGGCGGTATTAATCACTATTATGCCAGTACTATGCGGTATTAATACTTAAGCATTCACTGCACAGTGACTGTATGGCGGTATTAATCACTATAAGCAACGGTTTCTCATTCACTGCACAGTGACTGTATGGCGGTATTAATCACTATACAATGCACAGTGATATGCGGTATTAATCATATAAGCATCATTGCACAGTGACTGTATGGCGGTATTAATCACTATAAGCAACGGTTCTCATTCACTGCACAGTGACTGTATGGCGGTATTAATCACTATAAGCAACGTTTCATTCACTGCACAGTGACTGTATGGCGGTATTAATCACTATAAGCATTCACTGCACAGTGACTGTATGGCGGTATTAATCACTATAAGCAACGGTTCTCATTCACTGCACAGTGACTGTATGGCGGTATTAATCACTATAAGCATTCATTGCACAGTGACTGTATGGCGGTATTAATCACTATAAGCATTCATTGCACAGTGACTGTATAGCGGTATTAATCACTATAAGCAACGGTTCTCATTCATTGCACAGTGACTGTATGGCGGTATTAATCACTATAAGCAACGGTTCTCATTCACTGCACAGTGACTGTATGGCGGTATTAATCACTATAAGCAACGGTTCTCATTCACTGCACAGTGACTGTATGGCGGTATTAATCACTATAAGCATTCACTGCACAGTGACTGTATGGTGGTATTAATCACTATAAGCATTCACTGCACAGTGACTGTATGGCGGTATTAATCACTATAAGCATTCACTGCACAGTGACTGTATGGCGGTATTAATCACTATAAGCATTCACTGCACAGTGACTGTATAGCAGTACCATTCAATCACTGTCCCCTGCGTACCATTGCCCCCAGACAGGGGGGCCCCTGCGTACCATTGCCCCCAGACAGGGGGCCCCTGCGTACCATTGCCCCCAGACAGGGGGCCCCTGCGTACCATTGCCCCCAGACAGGGGGCCCCTGCATACCATTGCCCCCAGACAGGGGGCTCCTGCATACCATTGCCCCCAGACAGGGGGCCCCTGCGTACCATTGCCCCCAGACAGGGGGCTCCTGCGTACCATTGCCCCCAGACAGGGGGCCCCTGCGTACCATTGCCCCCAGACAGGGGGCCCGTGCGTACCATTGCCCCCAGACAGGGGGCCCCTGCGTACCATTGCCTCCAGACAGGGGGCCCCTGCGTACCATTGCCTCCAGACAGGGGGCCCCTGCATACCATTGCCCCCATACAGGGGGCCCCTGCATACCATTGCCCCCAGACAGGGGGCCCCTGCGTACCATTGCCCCAGACAGGGGTCCCCTGAGTGCTGTCCCAACCCCTCACGCACCCTCTCTCCCAACTAACCTGAGCAGCAGCTGGCATAGGCTGATTGCAGCGTCTGACTGTAGTTTGTAGCAGCAGCTCTCTTTCTCCCGAACCATCGCGGTGCAGGAAGTAAACATGCTGCTGCTGCTGCTGCTGCTCAGGTTAGGAGGGAGAGAGGGTGTGGGGGCAGGGGCCAGCACTCAGGAGCCCCTGCAAGGTGAAAAGTACACAGCACCCAGGGGCACCTACATGGACTCCACGGACTCCAGCGAACAGCCAATCAGCCATACTCACTTGTAGTCTGCACAGGGGCACATGCTCCGGAGCACTGTGTCAGCATGTGCTGACAGCAGCTGCTCCGGAGCGGGATGAGAGGGGCACAGGCTCCGGAGCACTGTGTCAGCATGTGCTGACAGCAGCTGCTCCGGAGCGGGATGACAGCGGTGAGGGGTCGCAATGCCCGCTACGCGAGCAATGCCTCGCACGTGGTGACGTCACATAGTGACAAAGCCACGGCGTGCCGAGGTCCGACACAAACGTGCCTACGGCAACTATAGAGTAGATACCTGGTCAAAATCATTTATCTAACCTGTAACCTCTTCAATGACCGGGAAGTCACTTATTTAGGATCATTATCACTACTGTTGTTAGATTTGTTTGTCAGCATAATTTTATACTAAAATTTGGTTTACTTTTCTATATAATATGTTGTATGTGAAATTACTCCAGTTTGTCTAGGTTAATATATCAGTATAGGAGTTAGCATGATTAACCTTAAAATATGGAATCTTTTTCTTACTAGTAGCTGTGTAAGTCCTCCTGCTGCATACTGGGGGCCATGTGCGGCCTCCTGCTGTATACTGCGGGCTGTTTGCAGCCTCCTGCTGTATTCTGGTGGTAATTGGCTACACGCACAACTTGTTCTTCTTTTACTTCTATGATCTGTCCCTTGTGCTAATCACGTGAACTATCACATGATCTTTCAAAATTTCATCATATGACATGTCACTTAATACTTGGGGTTGGGGGCCATCACCTTCTAAATAGCCTGGGGCCCTGGCTACTCTTATTCCGCCCTGGTCCTCACTGAGATCAGTTTTGTACTTTATCCAAATCTCAAGTGAATTTCTAATGTTACAGGTTTTTAGAAGAATAGGAACGAGATGTCTTAATCACTTTGTGGTTTGTGTGGCTGCTGCTTTATTGAGAGTCATGACCCAGTATGCAACCTGTAAACGTGAGATACATGCGCATAGGGTCTTATCCTTTTTACAAAGGGTTATAGCGGTAAATATCAGGAACTGCTCACCTGGTTCGGTTGTGTCACCCACAACCGGTATAATCGCCTGAAAGATGGCTTGTAGAATGGCTGCTGCAGGGCCGCACCTTCACGATGAACGTGGAAACAGGAATGCTGTAATGGGACAAAATGCCGGAATGCCCGCGCTGCCACCAAGAATCACCAGGAAACAAAGAGTTAACTGGGCAGATTTTTCTTTTATTCTATCCTACGCGTTTCAGAGCCTCTATCCGAGCTCCTTCCTCAGGATGTTCCCTGAGGAAGGAGCTCGGATAGAGGCTCTGAAACGCGTAGGATAGAATAAAAGAAAAATCTGCCCAGTTAACTCTTTGTTTCCTGGTGATTCTTGGTGGCAGCGCGGGCATTCCGGCATTTTGTCCCATTACAGCATGACCCAGTATGCGGCAAAGTCCTTATTTTCGCAAGCTTCCCTTAATCCTCAAACTGAACATGGACAAAACTGAGTTCATTGTCTTTTCCCCCAAGCAACTCTCCCCCACTATCCATCCTCATCAACTACTGCTCACTCTCCCCAGTCCCCCATGCCAAGTGCCTTGGGGTAATCCTTGACTCTTCCCTCTCCTTTAAGCCCAACATCCAGGCCCTTGCCACGTCCTGCTGACTCCAGCTCAAAAACAGTTCACGGATTCACACCTTCCTTGACCATAACACTGCTAAAACACTTATTCATGCTCTTACCACCTCCAACCTCGACTACTGCAACCTCCTGCTTATCAGCCTCCCTGCTACCTACCTTGCACCTCTCCACCTCCCTTACACCTCTATCCTAAACTCCACTGCCCGACTAATCCATCTGTCTTCCCGCTACTCCCTTGTCTTTCCCCCTCTGCCAAGCCCTCCACTGGCTCCCCACTTCGCAGAGATCCCGGTTTAAAACACTAATCATGACATACCAGGCCATCCACAACTTGTCCCCGCCATACAACTCTGACTTGCCCAAAATCTTTGTGAGCCGGATCCAGGCCCCGATGAAGAAGGGTCTGAACATAATGTAGATCCTCATTCCCAAACTGTAACCACTGTTGGTGGAGACAATGAGGCAGATGATGATGAGACTCAGATACATGATTGGAACGACAACTTAACTTTGCGCTCAGGGCAGAAAGAGGTTGGCTCTGAGGATGACAAGTGTGAGAATACACAGGGTGATGATGAGGTTGGAGATCCCACTTACTGTCAACCCACAGGAAGGCAGTTGATGAGCTCAGCAGAGAAGTTGGAGGATGCTAGTGATGAGGTTAGGTTGCGGCTTCCTGGACAGAGACGGAGTCCTGGAAGCACATCAACAACTGCGTTCTCAGTCACAACTCTGCCTCTGTGCAGACACCGTGATGTCTCATGAGCGCTAAGCCTTGCCTAGCCTGGGCCTTTTTCCAGATCGCAAAGGATGACCTAAGTCATGCTATCTACAAAATTTGTAAACAAAATCTGAGTAGAGGCCAAAAAATCAATAGTTTGAGTACTTCATGCATCAACTGTCACATGGACATGAAGCATAAGTCACAGTGGGAAGCTCACTGTGCTACAATGCGGCCTAGTGGGCCTAGCCAACCACTATCTGTCCCATCAAGTGCATCTGTGGCTTCTTCATCGTCTGTGACTGATGGGACAGCTGTCACATAGGCTTTCTGCTGCAGGACTTCCACCTCTTTACCTGCAACAGCCAGTGTGATTGACAGGTCGTCAGCCGTTTTGGAAGTGGAAACACCTGCTGGTTTTGAGTGCTGTCTGACATTGAGAGCTTCACCTTTTTATGAATGCACCATAATATGTCTGCCTGCACCTTCCTCACAGTCCAGTAGTTTGTCTGGGACACCCTACTCAACCCTGTCTCAGCACAGCAGCCAGCCCTTGGTCCCTCAGATGTGGACCAGAAAAAAAAACATTTCCTCCTACACATGCCAAAGCTAAGAGGTTGAATTTCACCATCTGCAAGCTGTTGGCTATGGAAATGCTACCTTTCTGGCTGATCGATACAGAGGATTTTCGAGACCTTATGGCCATCGCAGTGCCCCAGTTCCAGATGCCCAGTCGCCACTACTTCTCGAAGAAAGCTGTGCCTGCGCTACACCAGCATGTTGCACACAACATCACCACTTCTTTGAGAAACTCTGTGTGTTACAGGGTGCATTTCACCACAGGCACCTGGATGAGTAAGCATGGACAGGGGCATTAAATGTCGCTGACGGTCTAATGTCATTAGACAAAAGCTGGCTTCACACAATCACACCTTCAACAAGATAACATTTACAATGTGGGAAATAGTCATATACTGATATCCCGAGTTCTGGTGGTCTTTTACAGCAGCGCAGGTCAAGCGGCGCTTCATCCTTTTATCCTGATTGCAGGCTGTAGGCTGTTCTGAAGAGATGGGTTTTCAGGTTCTGCTTGAAGGTTCCGAGTGTAGGGGATAGTCGGACGTTTTGGGGTGCAGAGTTCCAGAGGATGGGGATGCTCGGGCGAAGTCTTGCAGTCTTGTGGAGGAAATCAGGAAGTCTTGAGAGGATTGAAGATTATGAGTTGGATGATGTCGGGAGATTAGTTCAGAGATATATTGGGGTGGACAGATTGTGGACGGCTTTGTAAGGTAATGTTAGTAGTTTGAATTGGATACGCTGGGGAATTGGGAGCCAGTGGAGGAATTTGCAGGGGTAAAAAGTGGAGGAGCAACAAGGAGAGAGGTGGAGTAGTCGGGTAGCAGAGTTAAGGACAGATTGGAAAGGTGCAAGAGTGTTAGCAGGGAGGCCACAGAGAAAGAGGTTGCAGTAGTCAAGATGGGAGATGATGAGGGCGTGCATTAGTAGTTTAGTAGATTGAGAGTTGAGGAAGGGGCGGATTCTGGAGACATTTTTAAGTTGGAGGTGGCAAGAGGTGGCGAGAGCTTGAACATGGTGGTGGAGCAATTTCTAGCCCACTATCTCTGCCTAGATGAGCTTCTGTAGAGGGCACAGTCACTGTTTGCTCACTTTCTCCGTTCACATGCCGCAGCTCAATGACTTGCATCGCTACAGAAGTCTTTCAAAATGCAGGTTCACCGCCTGAAATGTGATGTGCTGACACGAGGGAATTCCACTCTGCACATGTTGCAGCGACTGTGGCAGCAGTGACGGGCCCTGGTGCAGTATGTTATGATGTATAGCCTGGGCGAACACGATCCAGAGGTGGGGCAAATCATGCTGCACAATGCAATTATCAGCATCACTATTCCGGTCATCTAAATGCTGGAGTACACTTTAACCAGTATTCAGAGTCAGGTGGTGGGCCAAGAGGAAGGGAAGGAAGTAGAGGAGGAGCCGTATGTGGAAGGGATAACAAGATCTCAAAAGGTCCAAACGGTTGGCAGCACCAAGGTGGCTGGCATGGGAGGGTGGGGGAGAGGGAATAACGAGGGCGCATGGAAACAGCCAAACTGTTGATGAAGGTGCAGGAGTCAAGGAAAAAATGGAGGACATACAGGCAAGGGGCATGGAAGACTCAGCAGATGAGGGAGATCTTGCTCACATTTCTGTTGTGCTAGGTTGGGGGGAGAGGGCAGAGGAAGCAAGCATGAATGTTACCCCGCTACCACCAACAAAACAAGGACATTGGGCCTCCTGGATGTGGAAGACACATGAGTGCCTTCTTGCTGCACTACCTGCAACATGATCCTCGGATTGTTAAAATTTTAAGTAATGCCGACTACTGGATTGCCACACTGTTAGATTTAGGTACAAGAGTGAATTTGGCCAAATGCCCTGAAAAGGGACACAATCACATGCAGGAGTATTAACAGAAGCTTTTAGACAATCTTAGTACTGCTTTTCCACAAAACACCAGTGGCGCACATAGTGAATATCGTAGTTCTCTACCTTTCCAACATGGGGAACGTCGAGTCGTCATCACTCAAACGTTAACAGTAACAGTCTATCTGGTAACAGCAACTTTGTGGAATCGCTTCACCTTTTTTTTGGACCATCCTTTGCAACGCCAGAAGAGAGAACAAGTCTGACACATATTGAACACCCAGAGAGGATGCTACAGGAGTATCTAGAGCTGAATATCGATACCATGACTATGTTTTCAAATATTTTTATTAAGAGGAAATTTTTCTATATAGGGAAATGCATAAATAAGGGGAAAACATACAAGAAAACATACAAAAACAGGGAAATTTACAGTGATAGAACTGACAAATTGTCCTTAAGTACTTAAACTTAGTATACCTTTTGAATGTTTAAAAAATATAATCAATTACATACAGAAAGAGTATACGACATAAAAAAAGTTGAGACAGAAAATTATTGAAACACTGCAAAACAAGCTACAATTTTCAAATAAGAGGTCATTCAACTAGAACTAGACATAGCGTATTTAACAAATATTGTGTAATAAAATCTGTTATCCTCTATTCAAAAGGTTGGGTGAGAAGATCACAATCCAAGTTTCCCACCTATCAATATATTTATTAAAGTTATTTTCCCTTAAGGCAAAATTATGTTCAAATATGCTATGCTGAGAAATTCTTTCGATTAGGTCAGAAATCGTGGGAGGTTCAGGTTTCCTACATATATCAAGATTTTAGCTGTAAGTAAGATATGGGAAATGATAAATCTTCTAGCCCAATAGATAGGAGTGCCATTTCAGGTGTTATAGAGAGTTATAAACCTGTAGTTGTAAGAATTAGAGAGTTGATTTCTCACCAAAAGTTGGAGATTTTAGGACATTTCCAAAAGATGTGAGAAAGTGTGCCTGTTTGTTGGAAATCTCTCAAACAGCTAGATGATAAGAGGGCCCAGTTTAACTTAACTGGGGTCCAATAGCACCTCGACACTATTTTATAAAAGGATTCTTTAACAGTGGAGAAAACTGTATGGGATAAGAGATAGCTAATGTTTTTACCAGATACCATGACTATGGAACTGGACCCTTGCGCATTTTGGGGTTCAAAACTGGAAATATGGCCTGAGCTTGCCACTCATGCCTTGGAGATTTTGTTGTGCCCCACTGCCAGCGTTCTCTCTGAACGTGTCTTCAGCGCTGCTGGTGGTGTGCTGACGGATAAGCGCATGCAGCTGTCCAGTGACAGTGCAGACAAACTAACGTTTATCAAGATGAACAAGTCATGGATCCGCAAGGACCTTTCCACCCCTGTGTCAACCTGGGGAGCCTAAACACTTGTGTACTTTTTAATGTACTGCTTTAAACTCTCCCAATTTAAATATTTCAACTCTGGGGCAATTGATGCCACTGAAGTGGTGGCTGTGCCTAATTTTTTTGAAAAATGGAGACTACTGTTGGGGTCTCCTTGCTGTTTGCTGCTTGACTTGAGTAGGGTCCTCTGAGCTCAATACCTATCCCTGACACTCCTGCCCCTGTTTCTGACTATTAAACCTTTTTGTCCATCAAACCAGTGATTAACAAATTTGCTGTATTCACATCCACCATTTTTGGGTGCTTAAAAGCAATGATTACTACATCTCCCTTAATGTTTGCCTAAACTGGTTTTAGGCATCAAACCAGGTTTTGGCAAATGTGATGTACACACATGAACAGTTTTTAGGCCCTTAAAAGCATTGTTTGGTCAATCTCCCCTGTCCACTAGGCCTATAAAGGTCACTGACCTACCTGACTAGTTTTTCCTGTAACACTCCACAAAACTTATAGTTGTCCCATGTGTATTTGGCAGGGCATAACATTGGTAGGAGCGCTTGCATGAACTTTGAGTTTATCCAGCCCAGTAGGCCTAAACAGGTCACTGATCTACTTCTCTATTATTCCCTGTAATACTCCATGAAACGTACAGTTTTCCCATCTGTGTGTGGCAGTGTTATATTAATGGGAGCATTTGCATAAGCTTTCAGTTTATCCGACCAAGTAGGCCTAAACAGGTCACTGACCTACCTGATTTGTTCAGCAGCTGTTTCCGTTACTTTAGCACCTACCCCACGGACACAAACATTTTTACCCTTTCCAATACGCATCTTCCCTTTTCCACCATCAGTAGACCTTTTGCCACTCATATTTGAGGGTAACTAATTGGCAACTCTCGTTTTGTTGGCACAAAAAACTATGGATGTAAAACTAGCAGAGCTGAGTGGCCAAACAGTGGTACTACCCTAAATAGATTTTGGCAAGTAGGTTTGGGCAGATGCAATACAAAAGGGTTTTCTGTGCTGTGTGGAAGTAGATTTCAACAGAACAAATATACCACAGCTACCTAGCCAAAGAGTGGTACTACCCTAAATAGATTTTGGTAAGTAGGCTTGGGCAGATGCAATACAAAGGGGTTTTCTGCTCTGTGTGGTGGTAGATTTCAACAGAACACTGAACCACAGCTACTTAGCCAAACATTGGTACTATATTAAATAGATTTCGGTAAGTAGGTTTGGGTAGATGCAATACAAAAGTGTTTTCTGCGCTTTGTGGCAGTAGATTCTAACAAAATACTGTACCACAGCTACTTAGTCAAACAGTGGTACTACCCTAAATAGATGTTGTCATAAAGTGGATTTCTAAAGGGGGCAGGGGCGGACCTACTGTGGTGTAGCTGGTTCAGCTGCACCAGGGCACCGACCGGCTAGGGGGCCTCACAAGCCTGCAGGGGGGCCCCCAACTGACCCTCATGACCCTGTTTCAGAGGAGAGGGGGTTAACCGAGGGAAGCTTCCTGCTCCCCTTGGCTGATCCCGCCCCTCCTCTTTCTGCCGCCCTGGCTCCCAGGACTGCACGGCTAGGCGCAGGTAGGAGCTGCAGCACTTGTAGCAAACTCCCCCCGCTCCTCCAAAACGTCCGCTAGCACCCATCCCCCCAAACCCCCCGCTCCTCGCCGACTGCCGCTAGCACCCCCCCCCGCTCCTCACCATCAGCTGCTGCACCAGGGCCTTCTGGGCACGAGGTCCGCCACTGAAAGGGGGCTATAGAGAAAAAGAGCCGGCGCAGATCTAAGTGTATATATTGTTTGATCCTAGTCAAGATGGTAATGATCAAAAAGTGCTCACCTTTTTGGTGTCTTTTTTCAGATGTTATAAGGTTTCTCTAAGGCTTGCAGCCTGCCTCTCCGGAGGGATCAGGTCTTCTCAAGGGAGCTTGATTCGGCAGTATATAGTTTAGGCTGAGGTCACACTTGCGACAGATTTTTGAAATCCTGATCCGGTTTTGAGCTGTCAAAAAGCTCGAAACCGGATCAGGAACCGCTGCCCCTAGGAGCCTCTTATGTTAACCGGATTGCAAAAACACCTTAAAAATGCATGCCAAGTGTGACCCTAGCCTAAATCTCCTATTTCTAAATCGCTTTTCCTCAAGTCCGGTATAATTTAAACTAAGGCTAGGGTCACACTTGCAGATTTTACATGCGTTTTTGAGACTTGCATTTTGTGAAAACACATGCAAAAACACATCCATAGGCCCCCATGCAAAAAACGCATGCCCCAATAGCAGAAACGCATGTCTAAATGTACCATGCGTTTTTTGGATGCGTTTTTGGCTCAGCACCAAAAAATACTGCATTTTTTGGTGCTTTTCCAAAAACGCATTCTTTGTTTTAACATGGGGCCCTATGGGAAACGCATGCATTTTTATATGGCACTAAGTGGCACATGCGTTTTTGCTTGTGTTTTTTAAGGGGCCCCCACACCTATCAGCAAAAACACATGCAAAAACGCAGGCTGCCAAAAAGCACCTTAAAAAACGCATGCCAAGGGTAACCCTAGCCTTAAAAGGTTTTGGTAAGGAGGTTTGGGCAGATGTAATACAAAAGGATTTTCTGCACTGTGTGGTGTTAGATTAAAACAGAGCACTGGACCACAGCTACCTAGCCAAACAGTGGTACTACCCTAAATAGTTTTTGTTAAGTAGATTTGGGCAGATGCAATACAAAAGTGTTTTCTGCACTGTGTGGCGGTAGATTTCATCAGAACACTGGACCACAGTTGCCTAGTGAAACACTGATACTAGTCTAAAAGTATTTGCTTGGCTAGATGCAGTAAAAATAGGCTACTAAACACAGGAGGTGTAGCTTTCTTCACAACAGTGCTACACCAGTGCCTGGTGCACACTACTACCAACCAGAAAGGATTTACTTGGCTAGATGCAGTAATAGGCTAGGGTCACACTTAGCAATCCATTTTTGGAGGTGCTTTTCATGACCAATCCGTTTTTCCTAGGATGCAGTTTGTGTCTCCAGTGTCCCTGGACGTTTTTTGGACCTAGCAATGTTTTTGGGTACAGAAAAAAACGGATAGGGTGTTTATTACATATAATCCGTTATTCCATTAGTTTTTGGACTTAGAAAAAAACTGATGCCAAAAATGGACCAAGGGCTTATGTGTGACCCTAGCCATAAAATGCTAGTAAACACAGGAGGTGTAGTTTTCTTCACAACAGTGCTACATCACTGCCTGGAACACACTGCTACCAGCTAAAAATAATTTGCTTGGCTAAAAAAAGGCTAGTAAACATAGGAGGTGCAGCTTTCCTCACAAAAGTGCTACACAAGTGCCTGACACACACTGCTACTGGCCAAAAAGGATTTGCTTGGCTACATGTAGTAATAAAAGGCTGCTAAACACAGGAGGTGTATCTTTCTTCACAACAGTGCTACACCAGTGCCTGGCACACACTGCTACGAGCGAAAAAGGATTTTCTTGGCTAGATGCAGTTAGAAAAGGCTAGTAAACAAAGGAAATTTATCTTTCTTCACAACAGTGCTACACCAGTGCCTGACACACACTGCTACTAGCCAAAAAGGATTTGCTTGATTAGATGCAGTAAAAAAAAGGCTAGTAAACACAGGAGGTGTAGCTTTCTTCACAACAGTGCTACACCAGTGCCTGGCACACACTTCTACTAGCCAAAAAGGATTTGCTTGGCTAGATTTGGCCAGAATTTGTAAAAAAACTCTTGCATAGCACTGGAACAGACCTGCCTGGCAAACAGTGTTTTTAAGCCCTAAATTGGGGTGTTCTTGGAAGTAGTCCCTAAACCTACTATCTTTCTTTTTAATTTGAAATGGAATTGCTATCTATCTTTGTAGCACACACAGCAGTAGCGGCAGCGTCTGACACTGAGCTCCAACACTGAGAAAATGGTGAGGAGGGAAAATTACCAGTTCTTATATGGCAAGAACATGTGACATACCCAGCCAATGACACAGCCCCTTGTGTGCAAAAAGTGCAGTTTGCTCTATGCGTTCTGATAGGCTGACACACTGGACCACCCACAGTAAGTGCGGGAATGAAAAAAAAATGGAGATCTGCTTAATTGACCACAGACGTCTCCCCAGCCCTCCCTCCCACCCACTTTTCCCAGACACTGAAATTCATAATAACGTTAAACAAAAGCAATACTGTGAAAAGTCAGTAACTCTTTTGGTCAACGAACCGTTATCGAAAATAACCTTGATTTACTGAATTTTTAGCAAATCGTTCGTATTCGTCAAATGACTTGAACATAGTTCAATACAGATCCAATTTGAAATTGGAGAACATATTTGATCGAACATCACCTATCTCTAGTTGTGACTAATCTAGGTGAGCCTTGAGACCTCTGGTATTGTGCCTTTCTCCCAGATAAGACCCTATCTGCAGTATTCTCATCTTCTAGTTTTAGCTTTTTCAAGGTGATAAGTGGACACACACCAAGCTACTGATTAATTTCTTCAGTCTAACTATCTAAGAACTAGTATACACTTTTTGCAAAAAACGTATCGACTAAATACCCTGTCTTTTACTACTTTTTTTAGCAGCACTTGCTTTTTACTGCTGTTTATTACAACAGAGTATTTTTACATGTTTGTTTGACTACTTTTTTGTGATTCTATCTAAGAACTAGCTCATCCCCCTGGGCTAATTCCAGCTGTTGCTTGCCCTGCGGTCTGTTATAATATTACTAGATGAGGGTGGTGCGGTATTTGTGCTCACTTGTGCGGTGTCTATGCCCCATTTGTGGCCCCCCTGTGCAGTCTCTCTGCCTCCTTCTGGTCACTCTCTGTCTCTCTGTGCTGTCTCTGGCCCTCTCTGTTCTTCTCGTCACTGTGCAGTCTATCTTCCTCCCTGTGTTCTGTCTCTGCCTCCCTGTGTGCGCTTGCTGTCTCTCACTGTGTGAGCGCTCTGTCTCTCTGTGCTGTCTCTCTCTCCTTATGTGCTGTCTCTGAGTTCCTCTGTGCTGTCTTTCCATCCCTATGTGCTGTCTCTGGCCCCCTCTGAGCGCTTTTTCTGCTTTCCTGTGTGCTGTCTCTGGCCCCCTCTGTGCACACTCTCTGCTTCCCCATGTGCTGTTTCTGGCCCCCTCTGTACACTCTCTCTGCCTCCTTGTGTGCCGTCTTTGACACCTTTTATACATACTCTGTCTCTCTCCTGCCTGTGTGCTCTCTCTCACCTGTGCGCTGTCTATCTTTCCCTTTGTGCCATCTCTTGCCCCTCTGTGTGCTCTATGTGTTTCTGTGCTCTCTCTCTCCCTATGTGCCATCTCTCTCTCCTCTCTGTGTGCCATCTCGCTCTCTCCTCATTGTGTGCCCTTCTCTGCTTCTCCTGCCTGTGTGCTCTTTGTCTTTCTCCTCCCTGTGTGCTGACTCTGGCTCTCTCTTCCCAGTGTGCCATCTGTCTCACTCTTCCTGTGTGCTGTCTCTCACTTTCTTGTGTGCGTCTCATCTCTCCTTTCTGTGTGTTATCTCTGAATTTTCTCCCTGTGTGCCATCTCTCTGCACCCATGTGGTCTGTCTCTCTCCTCCCTGTGTGGGGTCTGTCTCTCTCCCCACCTGTGTGTGGTCTGTCTCTCTCTTTCTCTTTTACTTGTGTGTGGTCTGTCTCTCTCTCTTCTCCTTGTGTGTGGTCTGTCTCTCTCTCACCCCTGTGTGTGGTCAGTCTCTCTCCCCCATGTGTGCAGTGTGTCTCTCTCTTCCCCCTGTATGTGCTTGGTCTCTCTCTCCCCCTCCCAGTGTGCCATCTCTCTTCCCCCTTTGTGCGGTCTGTCTCTCTTCCCCATCTGAAGAAGTGTGTCTCTCTCTCCTCCCTGTGTGCGGTCTGTCTCTCTCTCTCTCTCTCCCCCCTGTGTGTGGTCTGTCTCTCTCCCCCCTTTGTTTGCAATCTGTGTCTCTTTCTCCCTCTGTGTGCTATCTCTATCTCCCCTGTGTGCCATCTGTCTTTCCCCTCCCTGTGTGTTGTCTTTCTCTCTCCTCCCTGTGTGTGGTTTGTATCTCTCCCCTCCCTTTGTGTGGTTTGCCTCTCTCTCTTGATCCAATGTGCGGTCTGTCTCTTTCGCTCCCACCTGTGTGCTGTCTGTCTCACCCCCTGTATTGGGTCTGTCTCTCTATCTCCCCTGTTACACTCCTACTGGTCACATGGTGGTGATATCATCACAAGTACTTCATCTTTTTTACAGAGACACGCATAGGGCTCCCAGCAGTGACGGGAATGAAAGCGAAGGCAGAGTAGGCAGCGGTGTGGACTGAGGAACGGACCTGGGGGTGAGTATCAGCATGTGGCGGCATATTGGCACATCACTTTGGGCAGTGGACCAATCAAGTGGCGAATAAAATGTTACATCTCAACACTGCTGGTCCCAAGGCAATTATGTAAGTAGATATATTATAGGTTCCCCATATTCTGGCCCCTATAAAGTATTAATATTTCTATTTTGGCCTCAATGCAGTAATTTTGTCCCCAATTCTGACTCAAATTTAATAATAATATACTCCATTTTAGCTCCAATATTACTGATGTCCTCAATTCTTGCTTCGTATAGTAATAATGTCTCCCATTCTGTCCCTATACAGTAATGTACTCTATTGTGAAATAAAAAAACAATTCCTATAATCTATTCCTGCTCCACAATAAGCAGGCCCTACATCCTCCTCCATAGCTGATGAAGGCAGTACAATACAGTGACATAATTGTGCTGCTTGTGACGGGATACAAATGTTAGTTGCGGATCTCTGATAAGCTTGTTGGTTGCATAGATATTGCATCAAAGCAAGTGGCTTCCTGCTCCATGATACTTTTCCACAATGCTCCTTGGAGACACATCAAACTAATAATGTGAGAGGATTCACTGCACCAGCATTACCGCACGAAACAGATGCCAAGACCATGGAACCCAAAGGTGCAGAAACAGCAACAACATTTCCATAGGATACTGACACATTGCCTGGACTTGTGATGCATCTGGCTTACAGCCAAAGTTAACTTATAATTGCATTACAAACCCTTTCAGCCCTTATGGATGCACTGTATCAGACTTTTGCTATCTCTCCATTGGCTCCTCAACACCTGTATAACCTTAATGTGTAACATTCTGTTTTGGAAATAGCTCCTCATTTGCTTACACCTGCACATTTAATGGTGATTCTAAAGCCTTTTAGGGTTTTGTGAATCAATGCACTATACCCTTTGTATTGTGTCCTCAGGAGTTTTCTTCTAACTGGTCTAAAGTCACATACTTTTTTTTAGTATCTGTGATGCTTTGGCCTAAGCTGCTCTATTGTGATAATGGGGCAACCCATAATAAAAAGAGTTCACAAAAAAAGGACATAATTTAAAAAAAAAAAAAAAAACTCACTAGAAACAGCCGTTAACCAACACAAGTTCAAATGCATTAGCCATGATGCAGCCATGGCCCACATGATAAATGTGATTCAAGCCAGGTGCAAAATATCGATGAGACAACCACTCTCAGCCTACCATATCATGGAGGGGGTGGTTGCTAGTTTTAAACATGCACACAAATGAGGATTGTAAAAGGTGGCAGTCACACAGATACGCTTGATGCACAGTGTCTGGCTTTTAGCCTATTCATCACGCTCAAACTATTGGAACAGGTGGGCTACCCAGCACTATATAAGTGCACTCCACAGGATGCAGGAGTTCCATTGCTCATTCCAAATTATTGAGCAAATAAATGTATTCTCTTAAGGTACCTTTACATGCCACGCCGCCACTGAGGTGTAGCAACTGCCTGGCAATCGGGATTTTTGTCACGGTTGCCTTGAAATTGCTACGAAGTTATGGCATGTAGCTTGGGAAAGTGATCGGGTTTTTCGCAGTTGGTCCGGGTAGCGGTTTCTGAGCTGTGTTCTAAACTTTGAGGCAACCCAAATGGTGAATTGCCCTGGTATTGGCGTGTAAACAGGCGATAGGGATGGAATCTGCGTCGCCTAATGATTTCCAAGGGGCGTGCCACAGCGTGATGTTTTCCGCGCCCCATCAGCGATGATTGGTGGGGGCTACTGTGTTCGCATTGGCTGTCCCTGCACGGGACGCCATATTTGAAGATCTGTCCATTCATACTACACAATTGCAATGGCGTCATGTATTAGCCTGCCTTCCTGCGCAGGCTGGCCAATCATGACACTATTGCGTTGTCTAATCAGCGTGTTAGCGTCACAGAATACACAAGTATGTCACGCCTATGTTTTGTTTCCGCAGAACATGTACGCCCACATTCCCCTACTGATTGCGGCGTGTGAAGGAGCGACGGGATTCAACCGGATGTTTCCCGCAGGATCAGTTTCAACTTCCGGGGAACCACATTTACATGCGGCATCGGCGATCGTTAGCAACCGTTAAAAACGTGCACGTACGGTTGCTACCGATCGCCAGTGATAGTTGCGGCGTGTAAAGGTACCTTAACAGTCTTAAATTACCTCCAACTCTGAAAATCCCTAATTCTTTTCACAGTTTTCTACTACATCCTCTAGTTCTTAATAGATTCAAACAAAAATGAACAATGTGTCACTAAAGTGCTTGTGAAATATTCAAAAACATGCCTAAGAGCTTTTACTAAAGCAGCAGATATGTCTTATTATAATATAAATTGTAAAGATGAAAAATGTATTCCAATATTTGCACTAACAAAGAGTTGCAATGTTTATATAGATAACAACATCCACCCAAGGTGGTGGACATCAAATTCCATTTTAGCCATGCTAGACCAGTCAGCCAGGGGGGAGGGGTTTCACAGCCACACAATACACTTTGCTCTGGTTGCATTAAGTGTCCCGTAGTGCTCCTGACCCCTCAACGCGTTCCGACAAATGTGACTCATCAGTGGATTAGAAGTTCTATAGAGCATCAGCATATATGTCTGCTTGCATGGGTGGATGTTGTTATCTATATAAACATTGCAATTCCTTGTTAGTGCAAATATTGAATTAAATTTCTCATCCCTACAATTTATATTATTATTATTATTATTATTATTTATTTATATAGCGCCATTAGTTCCATGGCACTTTATATGTAAAAGGGCTGACAAGGACAAGAACATAAAATGATCACAGTCAAATCGTACAGGTACAGTAGGCCCATGAGGGATCACAGTCTATATTAAAATAAGACATATTTGCTGCATTAGTAAATGTTCTTAGGCACTTTTTTGAATATCTCACAAGCACTTTAGTGACACATGGTTAATGTTTGTTTGTTTTCTTTGGCTTGGCGGTCAGACTTTTTATCTTACTAGTAAAATGTAAGTTTTAATTCTCCAGCCCATGTACTTTCCATTTCCCATGTGCCCCACCTGCCTGCAGCACCAAAGCCTGTGACCCGTGTTCCCACCCAGACATCGGGCTCACCAAGTGAGTTGAAACAGCGGGTGCAAAGCAACAAAACAGGGGGTGGGGAAAAAATGGCAGGAAGAAAAAATGATGGGCTTAGACCTTCTCGCTGACTATTGTAATGGGGGAAGAATCACTGGCAGTCAGTAAACTTAAACATTGCATTTTGAGGCACATCATATTTTTATTAACAGTTTTTTTCAACTAAGGAATACTTTCTTTTCTTTAGCCATGGGTCTTCCAACATTGTGTTTTTGCTTGAATCTGTAGTCTGCCAATAGCTTATAGTAAATTACTTGCAACCCAAACGTCATATAATAGATTTCTAATTTAATTTAAATTTAATTCAATTTAAGCCGTAAGATTGCTTACCAAGTTTTTTGTTCCACCTTTGAAGTAGAACATGAGAACTGCAGTGGGTCTTCGGTTCCAACAGAATGCTAATGAGGAGGAAAGCTGCATGGCACCTGACAGATTCATTGTTGCTTCTTAGTTTTGTCAGCCTAGAGGGATGTCATCCTGAAATCTCTGTCTCCTGTAGTTCTATTATTATTGTAGTCATGTCATAGTCTAAAACCGCTGTCAGATAATCCATATAACATGAAAGAGAAATCAACAGTTGAAGAGTTGGTTTTAATATTATTCTATATCTTATGAAAAAAAATCAGATGTCAGTATATTAATTTAATTGGTATACATTTGATAAGCATTAGGACCTCTAACTAACATAGCGTACTGCAAGCCAGAAGATATATATGTTAGAAGAGGGAAAAAACTCAATGTTTTAACCTGATGTAACCCATATTTTACATTATAGAAAGCTTCTATGAGTTATGGGATCCTGGAGATTATATAGTAGATTGAGAGATGAATGAAAAATTTTGAAATTTGAATTTGTCAGAAATTTCCCAGCTTAATTTCTGGCAAATTGATTCACTTAAGTTGCAAGTACAGTAATGCCTCCATTTTCGATAACATCAGCTATCATCGGTTTTGGTCTTCCTTGTTCAAATGTTTTTATTACATTTTATAATGTAAATTCAAATAATAAAACTTTAAATACATAGTATAGTATATTATACAGAGTAGTTATTATAGATATATCATGAGTGGGTTATTAGTATATAATACAGATTATATCATATTTAGTAGCATTGATGTTCATGGAAATTCTGATATAAATTAGAATTCTTTATGCACATCATAGATTGTTTACGAACATGAAATGAGTTTAATGATTATCAACTATTTACAGTAGCAGAAGACACAGTAGACCGGGAGGGAGGGGAAGGTATGCTTGTGTATTATCTACCTACAATCTATTTCATGTTTACTTTTATTAATAGTTGGAGTGTGATTAAAGGCCCAGTTACACACACAGATAATTGTGCAGAGATTGTTCGCAGATCTCTGGTTGCAGTGAAATCATGGACACATTGATACATTTGTACAAAGCCACAAAATGTAACAATGTGTCCATGATTTCACTGCAACCAGAGATCTGCGAACAATATCTGCACAATTATCTGTGTGTGTAACTGGACCTTAACATGTACCATAAAGCTAACCAGGGGAGTTTGAATTTGGCTCTGTTTGTAAATGTGGTGACGGAAAGTGTAGGTTTCGGTGACACCATTTATTCTGATACTTGTTGCGGAGGTTATTTTTGATGGATTAGGAGTATTCGTATGCATTATGTGTGGCAATTGTTTCTAGAATATTCTGAAGTGAGGGAGGTTGGGGATCTCTCCATAAGGAAGCAATGCAGTTTCTAGCTGTCAAAGTGGTGTGAACAATAATGGGTCTATGTTTTTTTGGTAAGGAGTTAATTCCAATCAACAGTAGAACTAATTCTGGGGTAAAATGTATGTTGATGTCATTAGTGTTTATAATTAGAGATTGAATTTCCTTCCAAAATGAGTTAAGTTTTTTGCATTCCCAAAATATATGAGTTAGGTTTTCTATTTTGTTGCAGTTTTTGCCAGCAGAGAGGTGAGTGGTTCTCTTGTATTAGATGGAGTTATAAAGGAGTAAAGTATCAACGTGAGTATATTTTATAGTGGGTTTCAATAAGAGAAGAGCATGGTATGTTGGGGTATAGGTTTTCAACGGTTTCCTCGAAAAGATCTGCATGGATGGGATCTTTAATAATTTTTCCCACGCCTCTACATTTGTGGATTTAAGGAAAACTGAGTCTTGATTTATATTTTAGTTTTCCAAAACATTGAGCTATGTGGGTACTTTAACATTTGAATCAACATTTTGAGGAATACAGAAGTTTAGTTTGTGTTTGATGAATGTTTGATGGATTTTTTCCCATAGTCTTTCTTCATTATCTTTTAGTTTATATGTGTTCTTTAGTGTCTTAAAGGGAATAAGTTGATTATTTTTGTCAAGAATATCTGAAATATACCGAATGCCAGATTTTTTCCAGGAGTCCACTTTCAACCTTGTGGAAATTGGTTTGGGACTCTCTAATGGAATCCAGTGTGGTGGGCAGGTGGAATGGCAATTAGTAGATATGGTCTTCAGGATTGAATAGCAGCTTTGACTGTGCACTCCCTGGGCAGTGTCTTAAATTTGTGACACAGAAATGTGAGTACTATATGTCCAAGGCCGCCTCGAGCGTACCTGAATTCTTCTATAGTTAACCAGTTAGGTCTGTCTTTCTCTTCCCACCATGCTTGGCTAGGTTTTATGATGGTAGAGTGATAATAAGCTACAAGGTTCGATATTGCAAGTCCTGTGTTGATTTTGCTTTTTTCCAGAACTGATCTTGCCAACCTCGTTTTTTGTTCCCCCCCAAATAAAGGATGTTAAATTGGGTTTGTAATCTTTGTAACCAAGATTTTGTGATAAGTAGAGGAATGGATCGGAAGATATAAAGTAATTTGGGTAGTATAAACATATTGTATGCTTCTACCCTGCCTAACCATGATATGTCTATTTTTGAGATATGTAGGATATCCGATTATATAATTTTGAAAATGTCATTCATATTTGTGTCAGTGATGCTGGAGAGGGGTTTAGTAAGTTTAATGCCAAGGTAGTCTAAATTCTCACTTTCCCAAGATAAACAAGTTTCCATTTTTAGTATGCTTAAGAATTCCGAATCAATGTTGAAATGGAGAATTTGGGTTTTGTGTAGGTTGATCTTGCAGTGTGAGATATGCGCAAATTCCTCAATCGTATTTAGAAGATTTTGTAATCAGTTTAGCGGGTCCATGAGAGTAAGGATGATATCGTCCACAAATAAGCTGATTTTGAATTGCCTATGTTGTGTGTGAATGCCTTTAATTAGGGGGTTCATCTGAATTTTTGCTGCAAGTGGCTCTATATATAGATCGAATAGGGTGGGGGAAAGAGGACATCCTTGATGCGGACCATTCGTTAAAAGGATTTCTTCTGAGAGTAAATTATTTGTAAAAACTTTCACGGACGGATTGGAGTAAAGAGCGTGAATTGTGTTAATAATATTCCCTCCGAATCCGAACCTTCCCAGGGTTTCAAATAGAAAGCCCTAATGGACTCTGTCGAACCATTAGGGATGGTGTCTTCGTTCTCTCTATGTGGGCGAACAGATTTATGACTCATGTAGCGTCAGTGGTGTCTCTACCTTGTACAAACCACACCTGATCTTTATGGAGTATCTTCGAAATGACTTTCTGTTTCCTAGTGGTTAGAGTTCTGGTGATGATTTTCAGATCTGTATTTAACAATGAGATGGGTCTGTAGTTTTCCTACGTTCTGTTTGTCTCCTTTGCTTTTTGGAATCACTGTGATGACTGCTTGTTGTATTTCCTTTGGGAGGTGGTTATTGTTATCTGCTAATGAGTTGATTAGTCTAGCAAGGTATGTAGAGAGGGATTCTTTAAAGGTGATGTAAAATTAATTCTGGAAACCATCTGGTCCTGGAGATTTGCACTTGTTTAGATAATTTATAGTAGCCATTATTTCTGTTTCAGTGTAGGGTGAGTCGAGGTAATCTAGATCTTCGTTAGATAAGCATGGGAGTTTAATGGAGTCTAGAAATGATGTGATTTTAGATGTGAAAGTGATCATTTCTGTAGGGTCATCTTTGAGATTATACAGTCTTCTATAAAATTCAGCAAATGTGTCTGATATATTTTGTGGTGATTTGCTAATTACATTATTTTTATTTCTAATTTGCAGTATTTTGATCTTGGCTCTACGGATTTTCATTTATTTTGCAAAAAGTTTTGATGGTTTATTGACACAGATGTAAGAGTTAGATTTGGTTATTCGTGAGACTTTGACAAATTCCGATGTTAAGAGTGATTTTAGTTTTATTCTTAGTCTGAGGATTTCGCTATAACTAGATTCTTTGGGGTTCTTAATCACTTCGGATTCTAAATCTTTGATTTTATTTTTAAGATGTCTTCCATATCTTTAGCTAGGGTTTTCTTAAGTCATAAGTTCAATCGTTTCAAGTGTCCTCTGATAAGTGCCTTATGGGCTGTCCATAGAGCTGTTATAGGAGTTTCCTCCAAGTAATTTTTTGAGATGAGCGCTGTTCGATTCGAAATGTTCACCAATCTCAAATTCGAGCTGTTTTGGGTGGTGTTTGAGTCATTCGACGAATATGAACAATTAGCTTCAAATTCGGCAGTTCGAGGTTATGTTTGATAACGGTTCGTTCACCAAAAGCGTAACTGGCTTTTCAGTGTAATACAGCAATACTGTTAATGAATCTTAATATCCAGTTTTAGTGTATAGTGTGCGGGGGGGAGGGGTTTAGATCAGTGCTGCAGAAATAATGCTGATCTCCATTTTTTGTTCTCCTAACTGCATGTACAGAGGGGCGGTGCAGGCTGTCAGCCAAGCACACACACAGCAAGGTGCATTTTTTGCACACAAGCAAGGGCATGTGTCATTGGCTGTGTATGTCACATGTCTTTGCCCTATAAGACCCAGCCATTTTCCCCATCGCCACCATTTCCTCAGTGCTGCAGTTGTGTGCCAGTCAGGCACTGCTACTGCTGCTATGTGTGCTATAAAGTGTTAGTTAGATAGATAGTGAGTGAATCTCAAGTTAGATAGACAGATAGGTTTAGGGAGTAGGAACTAGTTAGAATCTCAGCCCTTTTAAAGGCTACTTCAGACAAGTAGGGGTAGGGATTAGTTGTAAATATCAGCCCTTTTGAGGGCTACTTCATAGAAGTAAGTAGTAGTTATAATATCAGGCCTTTTGAGGGCTAAGTTAGAGCAGAGCCTATAAATTTTTGCCAGGCAAGTGTTTTTCACAGCATCTGGCCAAATCTAGCTCAGGCCATCCTCTAGGGCAGGTAGTGTAGCACTGCTGTGAAGAGCAGTACAAGTATAGCAGCGCTATAGTATATGGCAGTACATTACAGCACATGTATAGCAGCGCTATGGTATATGGCGATACTCCACACCCCGCTGCCCCTCCTGGCTCCTGCACAGTAAAAGTAATAATAAAAATATCCTCAGTGAGAATACTCACCTGTCCGCCGACTCGCTCCACCTCCGTCTTCTAGGTTCTACAGGCCTTTAGGACCTGTTGTTGCCTGGGAAACCGACCAGCTGATCGGTCACGACCGCTAACTGCCGAGGCGGCAGGATAGAGCAGGGGGCAGGATGGTGATGGGAGGGCAGGTTGGTGACAGGGGGGCAGGATGGTGGCGGGGAGGACAGCATCATGGTGAGTGGGGCAGGATGGAGCGAGCGGGGCAGGATGGAGCGAGCGGGGCAGGATGAAGCGAACGGGGCAGGATGGAGCCGGGGAAGGGGGGGCAGGATGGAGCTGGGGGGCAGGATGGAGCCGGCAGGGGGACAGCATGGAGCCAGCGGGGGGCAGGATGGAGCCGGTGGGGGAGGCAGGAAAGAGCCAGCAGGGGGGCAAAATGGATTTGGCCGGGAGGCAGGATGGAGCCAGGAAGGGGGGGCAGGATGGAGCCAGGGGGCAGGATGGAGCGATCAGGGCAGGATAGAGCCGGGGAGGGCGGCAAGATAGAGCCGGGGGGGCAGGATGGAGCCAGGGGAAGGGCAGGATAGAGCCGGTGGGGGGAGGGCGGGATGGAGCCAGCAGGGGAGGCAGAATGGAGCCGGCGGGGGGGGGGCAGAATGGGGCCGATGGGGGGCAGGGAGGAGTCGGCGGGGGTCAAGATGGAGCTGGGGGATAAGGTTGGAGCGATCAGGGCAGGATGATGCTGGCGGGGCAGAATGGAGCCGCAGGTTTCAGGATGGAGCCGGGGGGGGGGCAAGATGGAGCCGTGGGGGGCAGGATGGAGCTGACGGGGGGCAGGATGGAACCGGGGGGGCAGGATGGAGCCAGGGGGCAGGATGGAGCGATCAGGGCAGGATAGAGCCGGGGGGGGCAGGATGGAGCCGGTGGGGCAGAATGGAGCCGGGGGGGGCAGGATGGAGCCACGGGGGGCAGGTTGGAGCGATCAGGGCAGGGTGGAGCCGGGTGGAAGGATGGAGCGATTAGGGCAGGATGGAGCTGATGGGGGGCATCATGGAGCCGGCGGGGGGGCAGGATGGAGCTGGCAGGGGAGCAGGATGGAGCCGGCAGGGGGGCAAGATGGATTTGGTGGGAAGGCAGGATGGAGCCAGGGGGAGGGCAGGATGGAGTTGGGGGGGCAGAATGGAGCCGTGGGGGCAGGATGGAGCGATCAAGGAAGGATGCAGCCGGAGAGGGGGGACAGAATGGAGCCGGGGGGGCAGGATGGAGCGATCAGGGCAGGATGGAGCCGGGGGGGAAGGATGGACCGATTAGGGCAGGATGGAGCCGATGGGGGGGGCAGGATGGAGTGCTCAGTAACTGGGAGCAGTAGCAGGTAGTGTCCTGCTAGGACCCTGCATGATGACATCACGGCGCTGTGATTGGTCCATGTGATATGTAACACGCATATCACATAACCGCAAGCGGGCCAATCACCGTGCCTAATGCCGATGTCATTCTGACATCATGCAAGGTTCTAGCAGAACACTGCCTGCTACTGCTCACGGTTACTGAACACTCGGCAGAGAGGTAAGTATAACAACCTTTATTATTTTTAATACATTTGTCTTTGTTTTACATTTAATTTCACAGTGTATAATGCACTGCGAAATCAAATCACTAAAGAAGTAGCCCTAAGGAGCAGGGGTATGCGGGGGGCTGCGGGGAGCGGGAGCGCAGACAGGGCAGAGGAGCAGGGTATGGAGCGTGTGCAGGACAGGAGGAGCGGGGGGGAAGCGTGGGCAGGGCAGAGGATTGGGGTATGGAGCGCGGCAGGCCACCATTGGCCGGACACATGTATCCCGGCGACAGCGGCACTGGCATGCCGCTGTCGCCGGGCTGCAAATTGCCGCAAAATTCGAAGTTTGAATTTGGGCGCCTAGTGGCATAGTCTGCGCTCATTGGTGGCCGCCTATGTCTGGCACGCGATTTCTGTGACCGACAGACGCCTTAGACAATTATATAGTAGATGTATTCTAGAGTTTAGTGAGTTTGGGGATCACTAGTTCTCATTTCCCATCAATGTACAGATTGTATGGAATTATTTCTAATACACTGTGGTCATAGCAGCCCCACTCATTGGGAAACCCACCCTGCTCCATGCTAACACTGCCCCGCTTTCCCATCAATGTACAGATTGTATGGAATTATTCCTAATATATCTGTTTTCTGTGGTTTCCACAGTTCACCCTTCATGCATAATGGACTTCAGAGCGCGTGACGATACGTGGCAAGTCACAGCGTAATCAGGCTGTGGATGGAACCAGTAATGCGGCAGCGGACCCTGGCGATGGAGACACAGCTTTGGATCTTACTAGATATTACAAGGAGCTCCTCAAAAAGAGGACCAAAGTGTGGTGGAACAGGGCATTCCTTAAAGGGAACCTGTCACCTAATCTAGCCTTCCTAACCTATGAATACCTGTCCCTGCAGCCTAAAACTACTATAATAACCATCCCAGTCTGACATTTTATGTAGGTGTACAAGCTGAATAAATAATTTATTACACTTACATTTTTCTTGTCAGCTGGGCGTTGCCTGGGGGGTCTTTGTCAGGTAGGCAGGGTCTCCTGGTCCGCGCTGCCCCCACCTCAGTGCTTAATTGACGCCCTGATAGGCGTAATTCTGGTGGCAGTGCGCGGGCATGTTTGTATTTCCCTGCCTGTGGCCGCATCAATGTGACGCGGCGGGTCACGTGATTGCTGTACGCGTCACTTCCTGTGATGTAGGGCTGTGTGCGGTCATTGCACTGGCTGCTTTCAGCGCATGTGCAGATGGCATGCTGAAGGCGGCCTGTGCAATGAGCGCACACAGCCCTACGTCACAGGAAGTGACGCGTACAGGAATCACGTGACCCACCACGTCACAGTGATGCGGCCACAGGCGAGGAAATACAAATATGCCCGCGCTCTGCCACCAGAATTACGCCTATGAGAATTAAATCCAAGCACTCATTCAGGTTTTTTCGTTTTGCATAAAGGTGATTTATTTCAAAACAAACACAGGTAGGTGACTGGCAGGACAACGTTTCGGCCTCCAATTAGGCCTTGTTCACAGAGTCACTAAGAATAAAATAAGAAGTGTTGACTATTGAGTAACCAGAATTACGCCCATCAGGGCGTCAATTAAGCACTGAAGCGGGGGCAGCGCGGACCAGGAGACCCTGCCTACCTAACAAAGACCCCCAGGGAACACCCAGCTGACAAGAAAAATGTAGGTGTAATAAATTATTTATTCAGCTTGTACACCTACATAAAATGTCAGACTGGGATGGTTATTATGGTAGTTTTAGGCGGCAGGGACAGGTATTCATAGGTTAGGAGGACTAGATTAGGTGACAGGTTCCCTTTAATAGGTATATCGAAGTATGCCTCAAGGACTGCGGGTACAGTTGTTTCCGTCGTTCGCAATCAGCAACGACTCCTTCAGAGAACGGTGGAAAGAAGTGGCTAATAAGTGCTTGAGCGAATTTCTTAATCTGCTCAGCAAACTCAACACAGAATCTCTCAGTGAAATGGAGAGCGAGATAGAAGAATTGCTGGCGAAAATTAAAGACATACTAATAAGTGATGACCTGTCCAAGTCCGATGAGGAGATTGAGAGCGATTTATTAAAGAAGGAAAAAGAAATGAAATCTTACAAACTAAAAAAAAATTCAATGTGACCAGACCGATGATCAGTTAAAGCGGGTCTATAAATGGAAAAATAGTGATAGAAAGGGACGTCCGAAGCCCCGTCCCAAACCTCGACCTAAAACACCACCCTCCGGTCCACCCCCTCCAAAGGGTGCTTCTGGTGGGTTTACTCCATCAGACACGGACAAATCAGATTCCTATTTGTCGAGCATTGGTGTGGTCACTAGATATAAGTCTAAATAACAACCGAACAAGACCGCTCCCAAGAACGCTCAGAGTAAAACGGACAGGACATTACAGGTGATAAATTTATCCGATATAACTCTCTCTAAGATACAACTTGAGGTACTTTTCAGAGGTTTGTCTTTTTTGCCAGCTAATTCTTTCCATCTCTTTACAGCAGTGAAAAACTTGTACTTGTTTTCCTGCAAAGTGTTTTTTAAGAAACTACACAACAAGAAGTCATCATCTCCCAGTGCCATTAAAAAGTGTGAAGTTGAAGCCCTAGAAAATCTTGAGGATTTCGATATGGAGACAGCACCAGATACTAAGGATGAGTTCCCCCCATATACCTGAGCTAGATCAACGAGGTTCCCCCCCTTTGTCTGTTTGCCTTGTAGTTGACACTTTTACTAAATTAGTAGCAGATGATTTCTCCACAGTGTTTCAACACATGGATGGCGAGACAATCTCACGCATCAACAAAGGATTGCCTTATCAGAATTAGAACAACTGAAAGAGGTTGTTATTAAGTCGACAGACAAGGGGGAAAACATCATGATCTGGCCAGTTATTATGTAGGAAAGGGAAGCACAACGTCAACTACGTGATCGAGATACATACTCACGATTGTGCTCCAGTCCTGTGGCTTCTTTCTCTGGAACACTCCAGGCCATCTTGGCAGCTGCATGTGAACAGGGAATCATCGATAAAAAGATTCTGGAGGGATTAACAGTACGTTACCCAAAAATTCCCACTTTCTCTATGTTACCCAAAGTCCACAAAGACTCTGCCGTCTCGCTGGGTCGTCCAATTATGTTGGGCATAGGGGATTTGGGTGAATCGATATGTCTATTTATTGACTTTTATTTGAAATCATTAGTTGAGACACTGCCCTCCTATGTCCGGGACACCACGAATGTGCTCGCGCGGATCGATGGGATCTTTGTCAACCAGATTTATTCATTTTTACAGCTGATATTGAGTCCCTGTATACATGCACCTGCATTGAAGATGGTCTGGAGGCCATTAGATTTTTTGAGGTCTGCCGGTCAGGATGGCGTGATGAGTGACATAATACTGCAGCTGCTCCGATTTGCCCTTACCCACAATTTTTTTGTCTTTAAGGACATTTTTTATTTACAGGTGCGGGGTACTGCCATGGGCACAGCCTGCGCGCCCTTGTACGCCAACCTGTTCCTGGGATTCTGGCAGCGGTGGTTATTTGGCAGCGAGGGTGCGGTGGACTGCGCTCATGTGCAGTGCTGATACAGTTATATTGATGATTTATTATTTTGTGGCAGGGCACATCCGAGCAGCTTGACTATTTTATGACTGGACTAGGCATCAACCCATTTAATATTAGATTGACGTATAAATATAGTACAAAAAAGGTAGAGTTTTTGGACATCTCTATTGTGGTTGGCCCTGACCGGATTAAATCTACTGATGTCTTCCGTAATCCTACCTCGGTTAATATCCTATTACATTCATCATCTGGTCATAATCAGTCTACAATTTGCACTGTCCCCACCAGCCAGTTCTTACGTATTAAACGCATTTGCTCTTTGGATTATATATTCGAGAAGCAAGCTATAGATTTGGCAATACGTTTCAGTGAGAGAGGCAACAGAATAGGAGCATTAAGAGAGCGTATCTCCACGTTAAACACACTCCTAGGACTGAATTGCTTCACACACGACGTGGTACAGGGGGTGTGGTGGCTAATTATGACGCTTCAATTTGTTATATTACGACATTTAACCAAGAGTGGGAAACAATGCGGTCTATTCTCAAACGCCATTGGCCCATTCTCCTGACTGATCCACATCTGAAGGGCTCCTTGTCTGACCATCCCCTTATGACAGCCCGTAAGGCACGTAACTTGCGCGATATACTTGTTAGGAGTCACTATGTTCCTGAAACACCAGGCTCGAACGTTTCAAGTTTGTAAGCAACTTCCCGGTCATTACCTTATGTACTGTTTGCTTTTTGGAACTTGTGTTTCATTTCCTACTCTGAACTGTGTTTTTACCCGGTCTTCCGGGTGTGGGGACCTTTTGCCACGGACTATATCCTTCCGGTCGTTCCAGTACAAGGACTTGTGCTATGGACTACTTGCATCCGGATTTATATACGTTGGACTATTTGTTTTTCGGACTGTTTCCATAAGGACTGTGCTCGGCAGTATATATTGGGGTCGTGTTATGTTTGTGTGCTTTTGCTGTGTATTACGTTCACATTGTTTTGCTGTGTGTATATAAATGCTTGCACCCAAGAACCCGTCTCTGCTCTTCATTGCCCTTAAGCGATCAGACTCCTCAAACCTATACAATAGAATACAGCAGCATAGAGAGTAGGAGCTGATGGTCGACAGTGTCAAAAGCTGCAGAGAGGTCAAGGAGAATAAGCAGAGAGTGGTCACCATTACATTTTGCTGTCAGAAGGTCATTGGTCACTTTGATGGCAGTGTCTGTAGAGTGAAGGGGGTGGAAACCAGACTGTAATGGATCTAGAAGAGAGTGAGCAGAGAGGTAACGGGTGAGGCAGGAGTAGACCAGGCGCTCCAGGAGTTTAGAGATGAAGGGGAGATTGGAGACTGGTCTGTAGTTATTTGTGCAGGATGGGTCGAGAGTGGTTGTCTTTAATAATGGAGTAATGATCGAGTGTTTGAAGGAGGGGGGAAGATGCCAGAAGACAGGGAGAGAATGAAGATTTTGGTTAGATGAGTGGTGACGACTGGAGAGAGGGACTGGAGCAGGTGTGAGGGAATGGGGTCAGTAATGCATGTGGTGGGACGAGAGGAAGAGAGAAGCCTGGAGACTTCTTCTTCTGTGACTGGGTCAAATGTGGAGAGTGAACCAGAGGAGATGTGGGGAAGAATGTGGGTGGCAGCACTTGGAGGCTGGAAGCTGATTTCCTGGCGGATGTTGTCTATTTTCTTTATGAAGTAAGAAGCCAGGTCATCAGCACAGAGGTCAGTGATGGGGGGCTGCACTTTAGGCCTGAGGAGGGAGTGAAAGGTGGCAAAGAGTTTTTTTGGATTGTTGGATAGTGAGGAGACCAGGGTGGTGAAGTAGGTCTGTTTGGCAAGGTTTTGAGCATTCATTTATAGTGGATAAAGTCTCCTGGTGAGCGAGTTTTCCTCCATAGACGTTCTGCACTCCTAGAGCATCGCTGGAGGAATCGAGTTTGTAATGTGAGCCAAGGCTGTTTTGTTCTATGTTTGGAGGTTCTGAGGGTGAGGGGTGCTACTTGGTCCAGGGAGCTTCTGAGAGTGTCATTCTACTGATTTACTGCCTGATCTGGACAGGAGATTGAAGAGATTGGGGACAGAGATGAGATGATGGAGTCTGTGAGTGCATGAGGGTTAATGGCCTATAGATTTCTGGATGTGTGATAGGTAGAGTTGGGCTGTGGTGGCTGAGGGTTAGTGAGTGAGAAGGAGAGAATGTTGTGGTCGGAGAGAAGAGGTTATCTAAGGAGGAGGTTGAGCAGAGTCGGGTAAAGACCAGGTCAAGGGTGTTACCGTCTTTGTGCGTCTCAGACGCTGAGAGCTGTGAGAGGCCAAAAGAGGTGGTTAGAGATAGGAGCTGGGATGCAGATGGGGAGATGGGGCTGTTTATGGGAATGTTAAAGTCTCCCAGAATAAGGGTTGGTAAATCTGAGGACATGAAATGTGGGAGCCACGTGGCGAAATGGTGGAGGAACTGGGTGGGTGACCTTGGGGAGCGGTATACCACTGCTACTTTGAGGGGGAGGGGATGGAATATTCTAATGATATGGACCTCAAAAGAAGGGAATGACAGTGATGGGGCTGGAGGAATGACCTGGAAAGTACATTGTGGGGACAGGAGGAGGCCAACTTCACCACCGTGTCTGTTCCCAGGTCTAGGGGAATGAGAGAAATGTAGGCCGCCATGAGAAATAGCAGCAGGGGAGGCAGTGACTAAATCCTGGATCCAGGTTTCTGTGAGGGCCTGCAGGTTAAGAGAGTTGGTAAGGAAGTAATTGTGAATAAAGGGAAGTTTGTTGCATACAGATCATGGATTCCAGAGAGCGCAGTTAAAAAAGGGAGATGAAGGAGCGCAAGTGATGGTAATAAGGTTAGTGGGGTTTCTATGTGTGGTGGGAAGGGGTTGAAGTTAGAGAGCGGACCAGGGTTGGGGGAGATATCACCTGACAGTAGCAGCAGCAAAAAGAGGAAGAGCAGATAGTTTTTAGATTTAGGACTTGGTTTATTATGACAAATGTTAGAATATGGGGGGTTGAGAATTCCCAGTAAACTGAAGATGGCATGGGAGCTGTACATAGGGTAGGGCAGGAGAGAGGGGCTGATGTGGACAAGTGGTGATGGAGGGTGGATAAGGGTGATACAAGTTGGTGGTGATGGCACATAGAAACACAAACAGTGAAGTTAAAAACATGGTAATGATTAGTAGAAAATAGAGTTGTAGACATTGTTTGAGTGGCTCTCTGTCAGTACCTTCCAGTCTATCCCAGTCAATTCCGGTCCATTTCAGGTCTATTTCATATCTGGACGCTTTAGATCAGATACTTTCGCATCAGACACGTCTGCATCAGACTAGGCAAGGCTCCTAATATGCTCAATTATGCTGATTTCAGGTGTGGGGAAAGGGGAAGGGAACTGGAGTCCATTAACCCATGGCCAAGCAAGGCTGTACCAAATGGTCACTCACATGCATATGTGAACAAAGGATCATAAACAGGCATTGGGGAGGGCAGGGGGAAGGACAGTTACATTGATGCTAGAATCAGATATTTTCAGCAGACAAAATATATCAGAACAGCATTACAATTTGGTGCTGGGCCATACAGTCAAACATACCCCAGATATTTTCAGCAGACAAAATATATCAGAACAGCATTGCAATTTGGTGCTGGGCTATACAGTCAAACATACCTGTAGAGAAACACAATATGAATTTGAGAACCAGGACTACTATCAGTACCTAGTACAGCAATTGTAATGTCAGGTCAGACCTGTATATATTTGTACTGTATGAACCTCCAACTGCCAGTATGTTCTTAATAATGGTAAGAAGATACAGGGAGTTGTTGTCATCGGTCATCAGACTGCAGATCATACAGGAACCTCAGTCCTTATGAGATGCAGGCAGGATCACAAAAACATTTACATCCAGGTACCTTGTAGGTGACATCTTCTCTGGTTGGAGTAATTATCTTTCTCTTTCTTCATCTTGTCCAGATGCCATGATGACTCTTCATATTTACAGCTTGTCTCTGCAGACTTTCATCTTCTCCAGTCTTCAGCAGTAGGTCCCGGCATGATGCCTTTAAAAATAACAGAATTATTATAATGCTTCTGAATAAAAAAAAAATCTGCCCTACAAGGTGCCCCTGAATAAACATGATTTACACACTGTCCCTCTTATGGGACATGCTCTCCACACTGTCCTCTCCTTTCCATACTGTGACCCCTCTTCACATTGTCCTCTCACACTGTGTCCCCCTATACTGCGCAGTCTCTATAATATTTCCCTCATCACACTCCCCCACCTCAACATTCTGTCCCTTCTTTGCTGCGCCCTCACACTATCCTCTCCTGCAGTCCCTTCTTTTCTACCCCTATGATGTTTCCTCGCATATTTGCTCATTCACTCTCCTTATTATCTCCATGTATGCAGACAGTGCCCCCTGCCCATCCCCCAAATATGACACTGACATACACACATTTTATAAAAAATACAATTATAAATATGCACGCACACATTACACAGACCTGTGCACATGCAGCACGAAGACATGGAGACAAGCACACATACACGTACAAGCATGCACATACACATACAGGCATGCACATACACATACAAGCAAACACACATACACATACAAGCAAACACACATACACATACAGGCAAACACACATACACATACAGGCAAACACACATACACATACAGGCATGCACATACAGGCAAACACACATACATGCATAACCAAGAAAAAAAAAGAAAAGAAAGTAGTTAAAGAGATGCGCACACCAGATAATAGAGTAGATTTCTAAAAAAAAAAAAAACAACAAACTTTACTATATAATAAAGGGACATATAAAAACAATTAAAAACATAATATGATGACAATAAGCACCTGCAGAAAGAGCCCTCCTAGCATAAATATATGGTACTAATCACAGGACAATACAATAAACCAGCAGCACTGATAGGTGGCAGAGCAGTTAGTGCTCATAGACTTCTATGGAAAGTCAAGAGCGATGAATACAGGACTAGATTCCAGCACACAGATCTGGTATGGGGATCTTGCCCTGCCCATTCATTGTTTTTTTTTGGTCATTTTTATAGTTCTGCCTTGACTTTCCATAGAATTCTATGAGCACTAACAGCTCTGCCACCTGATTATAAGACGCACCCCTAAATTTGGTGAAGGAAAAGAGAAAAAAGTAATTTTTAATGTTAAATGGGGTCTGACTTATACTGGCAGTGTCCGTCTAACAAATCATATAGCGTATATGTCCCTCATAGCACCCTCATCCTGGTACATTGTCCCTCATCCTGGAATATAGCCCCCCATCCTTGAATTAGCCCCCTTAATCTTGATATGGCCCCCTTATATTGGATATAGGCCCTTGTGCTGGCACACATCCCCCAGTGATGCCACATGTCCCCTATTGCTGGCACACGTCCCCCATGGCTGGCGCACGTCCCCCGTGGCTGGCACACGTCCCCCATGGCTGGCGCACGTCCTCCTGTGCTGGCACACGTCCCCTATTGATGGCACTCATCCCCCATGGCTGGCACACGTCCCCCGTGGCTAGCACACGTCCCCCATGGCTGCGACACGTCCCCCATGGCTGGCACATGTTCCCCATGGCTGGCACACGTCCCCCGTGGCTGGCACATGTTCCCTATGGCTGGCACACGTCCCCTATGGCTGGCACACATCCCCTTTTGCTGGTACACATCCCCTGTGGCTGGCACACGTCCCCTGTGACTGGCAGACATCCGCTATGTCTGGCACACGTCCCCCGTAGCTGGCACATGTCCCACTTGGCTGGCACACGTCCCCCGTGGCTGGCACATCTGCGAAAAAAGAATGCGCATATAGGGTCTTATCTCAATTACACACTTTCACTTAGCGATGTGGAATTGCTCACCTTTGTCAGTTGTGAAACCCACAACTGGTAGAAAAGCGTAAAGGCAGCTGCTGCAGGGACCGCACTCCCAACGGTGACCGTGGTTGCAATGCAGATTCTTGGACGAAGTGGGTCAATGTCCGCGCTGCTGCTCCGAGACCAAAGAAACACAGACACAGGAATGTCTGGATCAGCACAAGCCTTTATTTTCCGACTCGTTTCGGAGCCTCCTACCAAGCTCCTTCCTCAGGGATGTTCCGAAACTGGTTGGTGTCCATGTTGTAGACTCTTAACCGAGGCTCCATGGACTTCATCTGCATATTCAAATTCTAGGGAGCAATGCACCTTGGGTTTCACTGTGTATGAGTGCTTTAACTGGTGCCTGCAGTGTTATCCTCCACTGGTCTCCACAAGGTCAGTGGGTGCTTTGTGATGTCTGTCTATCAAGCATTGCTCCCACCCAGCATCCTGTGCCACACTGATGAGGGGCAACAACCCCGAAACAGCTGTCTGTGGTTGGATACCTAGTCCATGGTAAATCCCTGGCCATATCTTCAAGCTCGCAAGGGCTGGATAGTGACTTAAGGGCTACTAATACCCTGGGCTAGGTCCTTCACTGGTGGGATAACTGGCTGGTGTCCATGTTGTAGACTCTTAACCGAGGCTCCATGGACTTCATTTGCATATTCAAATTCTAGGGAGCAATGACTCTTGGGTTTCACTGTGTTTGAGTGCTTTAACTGGTGCCCGCAGTGTTATCCTGCACTGGTCTCCACAAGGTCAGTGGGTGCTTTGTGATGTCTGTCTATCAAGCATTTCTCCCACCCAGCCAGAATCCTGCACCACACTGATGAGGGGCAACAACCCCGAAACAGCTGTCTGTGTTTGGATACCTAGTCCATGGTAAATCCCTGGCCATATCTTCAAGCTCACAAGGGCTGGGTAGTGACTTAAGGGCTACTAATACCCTGGGCTAGGTCCTTCCCTGGTGGGATAACTGGCTGGTGTCCATGTTGTAGACTCTTAACCGAGGCTCCATGGACTTCATCTGCATATTCAAATTCTAGGGAGCAATGCACCTTGGGTTTCACTGTGTTTGAGTGCTTTAACTGGTGCCCGCAGTGTTATCCTCCACTGGTCTCCACAAGGTCAGTGGGTGCTTTGTGATGTCTGTCTATCAAGCATTGCTCCCACCCAGCCAGAATCCTGTGCCACACTGATGAGGGGCAACAACCCTGAAACAGCTGTCTGTGGTTGGATACCTAGTCCATGGTAAATCCCTGGCCATATCTTCAAGCTCGCAAGGGCTGGATAGTGACTTAAGGGCTACTAATACCCTGGGCTAGGTCCTTCCCTGGTGGGATAACTGGCTGGTGTCCATGTTGTAGACTCTTAACTGAGGCTTCATGGACTTCATCTGCATATTCAAATTCTAGGGAGCAATGCACCTTGGGTTTCACTGTGTTTGAGTGCTTTAACTGGTGCCCGCAGTGTTATCCTCCACTGGTCTCCACAAGGTCAGTGGGTGCTTTGTGATGTCTGTCTATCAAGCATTGCTCCCACCCAGCCAGAATCCTGCACCACACTGATGAGGGGCAACAACCCCGAAACAGCTGTCTGTGGTTGGATACCTAGTCCATGGTAAATCCCTGGCCATATCTTCAAGCTTGCAAGGGCTGGATAGTGACTTAAGGGCTACTAATACCCTGGGCTAGGTCCTTCCCTGGTGGGATAACTGGCTGGTGTCCATGTTGTAGACTCTTAACCGAGGCTCCATGGACTTCATCTGCATATAAAAATAGTGCTTGTAGTATTTTTTTGAGCGTTTTGAAAAACGCATGCGTTTTTTATAACATGGGTTCCTATGGGAAACGCATGCAAAAACGCATGTACAATTAGTACCTTTTAGTGCCATTCAAAAACGCATGCGTTTCCCATAGGAGCCCATGTTAAAAAAACGCATGCGTTTTTTTAACATGGGCTCCTATGTAAAACGCATGCGTTTTTGAATGGCACTAATTGTACATGCGTTTTTGCATGCGTTTTCCATATGCTCCAAAAACGCATGGGACAGTCACACATGCTTTTTGGCTATTAGGGCATGCGTTTTTTAACATGGGGGCCTATGGGTGTGTTTCTTACATGCGTTTTTGAAAACGCAGGTCTCCAAAAACGCATGTGAAAAATGCTACTGTGACCCCAGCCTTAAATCACAACTTGGAACGTTGTCAACGCTTTCTGCACATATAAACTACTGAGCTAACTATCAATCAAAATGCCAGGGTATGTTTCATCTTCCAACATTAATAGAGAAAAAGCTGACCAGTATAAATTAGGCGATCACCAATTATCATATAACAAGTATAAATCTTTATTGCAAAAACCACTGAATCTGGAATCTCTCTTTTAGATTTACACCCGTGTCCACTGTCCACCATCCCCTAAAATCTTGTATTCCATCCCCAGGCTCTCAGTGTAATACGGTATTACTAGTGGTCACACACACGTATGCAATGTACTAAAATGACATTCTGAAGCCGCTCGACACGAGCGCAGATGTCGGCCCACTATAGTGCGGATGCAGTAGCTATACTACTAAAGGCTTCTGAAGCCGCTCTCAGACACATTTACAATTCTGTAGAGAGACGATACTCAGAAGCCTTAACACACGAGCGCAGATGCCTGCTCGTAACTGCGCAGATGCGGCGGCCATATTGGTAAAGTTTTTTTAAGCCGCTCGCAGCATGCGCATGCGCGGTGATACTAGTGGATCCCTACTTCCGCACATAACACGAGCGCAGATGCCTGCTCGTAACTGCGCATATGCGGCGGCCATATTGGTAAAGGCTTTTGAAGCCGTTCACAGCAGGCGCATGCGCGGTCATACTAGTGGAATCCCACTTCCGCATATAGTGATTTCGCACTTCCTCTGAACGGCGACGCTGTCAGGGACGCAGCCGTCCCCTCACTGCAGGTGAAACTTACTATCTTGTTACCTTTACACTATATAAACCAGGCAGACACAAAGTGAGAGTGCTCCCCTGATGAAGTCATCTCTGATGACGAAATGCATTGGGTGACCTCTCTCCTCTGCCCACTCAGCTGATTTATTGCAGGTTATGATTTGACCTTAATGTTTATTATTGCCTATTGTGTTTGACTCTGCATAATTTATATGATTTTGCCCCTCTGTTCCTCTGTCCTCTGCCAGGACACCTGGTGGAAGTTTGATTGAGGAACATTATTTGTGGTTATATATTAATACCCTTTTGGGAGTATTTGAGATACTTGATTTAGTGTTTACTATTGGGGCTTCATTAAGTGCAATATAAGTGTCATTTCTGATTTCTGCTGAAGTGGGTGGTGTGTTTGGAATATAGATAGCTCTGTAAAGGGCTTTTTTAATGGTTTTTAACTACACTCTCATTGTTTGTCTGTGGTTTTTGCAATAAGATTTATACTTGTTATATGATAATTGGTGATCGCCTAATTTATACTGGTCAGCTTTTTCTCTATTAATGTTGGTACTTTCTTGACCAGTGTGGCAGATCCCATTCTTATCAAGTGGTGCCTTCGGTATTGTCCTCTACATGTTTCATCTTCCACTCATTGCATAATGTGCAATGACTGAAACTGGGCTGACCTTTATAAATAAAAACTGGTGGCTTTGGGGAGGAATTACGCAAATCTTTTATCATTAAGATGGACAGACAGCATTGTAATGCCACTTGCTTTCAAATTAACCTTGTATGGGTTAATGTTGTTTGGAAACATGACAGGTTGCCTTGCAGCCAAGAACAAAGGTAAGGAAGTCCACATCTGTCATATGAACATCAGTAGCATTATGTATCACAGGCCTTGAGTTCACACATACCATCCGTTTTTGGGAACATTTTGAACTGTTTTTTTTTTCAAAGTCCAAAAACGCATATGCGTTAACGCATGGTGCACTTAAGTGTCAATGCGTTTTTTAACAACACATGCGCATGTGTTTTTTTAACATGGGGTCCTATATGAAACGCATGCGTTTTTGCATGGCACATATAGGTACCTTGCGTTAACGCATGCGTTATTGCATGCGTTTTTGATGTCCCAAAAGTTCCAAAAACGTTCATAACCTCAGGGGACACTATTGGCACCCTTAGAAAAACGGATCTGTTTTTCTAAGGGGTTAAAAAACAGATTGGTATGTGTGAACAAGGCCACAGGGTGAAAAGAGTCCAGTGACACTCCTCTGCAAAAAAACATAAGCAACATTTATTTAACACATCGTAAAAAGGAAACTCAAGTCGGAGTCCGTGGAAGTGAGGGAAGAGGGAGCTATGGTGCATCGGGTACAGAGTTGAGCTGGATGAAAGTTGTTGTGCACGTAAGTGGCCTATAAAGGGTCCTAATGAGTGATGACATTTAGATGATTTATAATTCCTTGTTCAGATCATCAATTCACATACTGTGTTTCTCCAAAAATAAGACAGGGATTATTTTAATTTTTGCTTCAAAAGATGTGTTAGGGCTTATTTTCAGGGACTGTCTCATTTTCCAATCAACAAACTACAGTATCTACATTTTTTCCTGTACTAAAAAAAAAATCAACATTTATTCAAGCATACTCATGACCAAAGTCAAACCAAAGTCTTTGCTCTCTTTTGTCAGCAACCCATACACAGATCATGTCTTACAGTTGACCAAATGATATTGCTGACCTGATCCACACTTGCGCTACTCAGAATTCTATTTGTAACCTGTTGACTGAGGTTATCATTAGTGATGAGCGAGTACTAAAATGCTCGGGTGCTCGAAGCTCGGGCCGAGCATCCCGAGATACTCGTGTACTTTTTGTGATTACATGAAAGATTTTACGTGAAAACATTGTGCGACACTCCGATGACCCTGACAAGAGACGTCCATGAAGCCCTGTCTAGAAATAATGTGCCCATTTTGAAGAACTGGGTCTATTGTAGTATCTTCCTTTGCCAGGGCAGTCCAAAATTGGGAGGTTCACCAATGCCCCTGGATACCGACATGCAGGATGGCCTGTAAACAAGAACTGGGTGTATTGTAGTATAGCCCTTTGGCCAGGGCAGCCAAAAATTGGGAGGTTCAACAATGACCCATGCTTACAGACATGTAGTAGGGCCTGTAACCCTCAAGTGGGTGTATTGTAGTATAGCCCTTTGGCCAGGGCAGACAAAAATTGGGAGGTTCAACAATGAACCATGCTTACAGACATGTAGTAGGGCCTGTAACCCTCAAGTGGGTGTATTTTAGTATAGCCCTTTGGTGAGGGCAGCCATAAATTGGGAGGTTCAACAATGACCCATGCTTACAGACTTGTAGTAGGGCCTGTAACCCTCAAGTGGGTGTATTGTAGTATAGCCCTTTGGTCAGGGTAGACAAAAATTGGGAGGTTCAACAATGACCCATGCTTACAGACATGTAGTAGGGCCTGTAACCCTCAAGTGGGTGTATATTAGTATAGCCCTTTGGTGAGGGCAGCCAAAAATTGGGAGGTTCAACAATGACCCATGCTTACAGACTTGTAGTAGGGCCTGTAACCCTCAAGTGGGTGTATTGTAGTATAGCCCTTTGGCCAGGGCAGCCAAAAATTGGGAGGTTCAACAATGACCCATGCTTACAGACATGTAGTAGGGCCTGTAACCCTCAAGTGGGTGTATTGTAGTATAGCCCTTTGGCCAGGGCAGCCAAAAATTGGGAGGTTCAACAATGACCCATGCATACAGACATGTAGTAGGGCCTGTAACCCTCAAGTGGGTGTATTGTAGTATAGCCCTTTGGTCAGGGCATACAAAAATTGGGAGGTTCAACAATGACCCATGCTTACAGACATGTAGTAGGGCCTGTAACCCTCAAGTGGGTGTATTGTAGTATAGCCCTTTGGTGAGGGCAGCCAAAAATTGGGAGGTTCAACAATGACCCATGCTTACAGACATGTAGTAGGGCCTGTAACCCTCAAGTGGGTGTATTGTAGTATAGCCCTTTGGTGAGGGCAGCCAAAAATTGGGAGGTTCAACAATGACCCATGCTTACAGACATGTAGTAGGGCCTGTAACCCTCAAGTGGGTGTATTTTAGTATAGCCCTTTGGTGAGGGCAGCCAAAAATTGGGAGGTTCAACAATGACCCATGCTTACAGACTTGTAGTAGGGCCTGTAACCCTCAAGTGGGTGTATTTTAGAATAGCCCTTTGGTCAGGGCAGCCAAAAATTGGGAGGCTCCTCTTTGTCCCTGGATAGAGACGTGCTGGAGGGCCTCAAAACATTTTTCACATAGAAAAGATGCGGGTATCCTGCCTTTGTAATGCCCATTCAAAAAGAATGGGCGTAAAAATTTACCACTGTGGGTATACCTGAAACTACAGCCAAACTATTGTAACGGTCATCATGGTGCCACATGAGGAGAAGGAGGAGCAGTCCAGCGATTAGCCAAGGAATAGGAAGACAACGTGGTGGATGATCCAGTAGCTTACCCAACCTGGCAGGAGTATATGCAGAGCGAGGACAGCAGTGCACAGGGGGAGGGAGGTATAGCATCCCAACAGGCAGTACGAAGCAGGGTCGGGTACGCAGGCATAAGGCAGGCAACCGTTCCCCGGAACAACAACACGACACAAGGTGCCTGTGCAAATGTTAGGTCCTCCCGAGTCTGGCAGTATTTTCAGTTGGCTCCAGATGACTCTAAAAAGGCCATTTGCAACACCTGCCATGCCAGCATCAGCAGGGGTACGAAAAGTAGCAGCCTGCCCACCACTAGCATGATCAGGCACATGTCAGCCAAGCACACGACTTTGTGGAAACTACAACAGAGTCGAGAAGCGGTGCTTGCTGATGTCACTGCTACGTCTTTGCCTGTTGTGCGTGCGAGCCAATCCCCTGTCCATGCTGGCCGCGAACAAGCCTCCGTCCCTGCACCTGAAGTTGCCCACGTCCAATTTACACCACCATCAAGCACGTCCTTTTCCCAGCGCAGTGTTCAATTATCCATTCAGCAAACATTTGAACGCAGGCGCAAATACGCTGCCAACGCCCCACATGCCACAGTCCTGAATGATCACATTTCGCAACTCATTGCGCTACAAATGTTGCCTTTCCGGCTGGTGTAGACGGAAGCATTCCGCGACCTGATGGCGGCTGCTGTCCCACGTTACTCGGTCCCCAGCCGCCACTATTTCTCCAGATGTGCCGTCCCCGCATTGCATAACCACGTGTCCAACAGCATCACACGTGCCCTGAACAACGCTGTTTCAGCCAAAGTCCACCTAATAATAATAATAATAATACAGCTTTATTTATATAGCGCCAACATATTATGCAGCGCTTTACAATGTAGGGTTAGAGTACAGAAAATATAATACAGTAAGTAATTACAGTACAGACCAAATACAGTAGAATAATTGGATACAAAACAATAGGCATAGAATCAATGTAAAAAAGAAAATACAAAAAATAAAGCAAGAAATGAAGGTGACCCTGCTCAAAAGAGCTTACAATCTACAACGGGATAGGGGTTGCACAAGGTACAGGGGCTTATTGCACGGATGGTCCAGGCATCTTGAGGAAATGGGGCATAGAACTAAGCTTACATGGATGGTCATTATACAGTCTGTGTAGACCTTTTTGGTTTGGTGGAGTTTGTAGAAGAGTAATGTCCAGAGGGATAGCCCACTATCTACAGTACAAAGGACTTCTATTAGGGAGTATGATAGCCCGCCTTAAAAAGATGCTTTTTTAGGGATCGTCTGAAGCCATGCAAGTTGTGGATAGTCCTGATTTCTTTTGGTAAAGCATTCCAGAGGTTTGGTGCAGCTCTGGAGAAGTCTTGGAGCCGGTACTGGGAGGATCGGATTATTACCGATGTCAGTCGAAGGTCATTTGAGGAACGTAGAGCGTGAGTGGGGTGATAGACAGAGATGAGGGAGGAGAGGTAGGGGGGTGCTGCACTGTGAATAGCTTTGTGGGTGATAAGAAGCAATTTGAATTGGATGCTGTAGTATACGGGCAGCCAGTGCAATGACTGGCACAGAGCAGAGGCATCTGAGTAACGATTGGCCAGATGGGTGATCCTGGCTGCTGCATTAAGGATGGACGGGAGAGGAGAAACTGTGGTGAGGGGGAGGCTGCTTAATAGAGAATTGCAATAGTCAAGGCGGTAATGGATTAGGGCCACGGTGAGGGTTTTTGTTGTTTACAGGGTGAGAAAGGGACGGACTCTGGAGATATTCTTCAAGTGTAAGTGACATGAGCAGACGAGACATTGTGTGTGGGTGGAGGAGAGATCGGTGTCATACATAACACCCAGACAACGAGCCTGCTGCCTAGGCATTATCGTGGTGCCACAAACTGAGAGAGAGATGTCCGATTTAGGGAGGTTAGTGGATGGGTGGAGCAGAAGAAGTTCAGTTTTGGAAAGGTTTAGTTTCAAATAGAGAGTGGACATGATATTGGAAACTGGAGGTAGACAGTCATTGCTGTTCTTTAATACCGCAGGGGTAAGGTCAGGGGCTGAAGTGTATAACCACAGACACGTGGACAAGTGCTTGTGGGCAAGGCCGCTACATCTCCTTGACAAAACACTGGGTTAATATTGTGGAGGCTCTGACACAGTCTGATCGAGGGACGGAACACGTCCTTCCCACACCAAGGATAGCAGGCCCTACCTCTGTCAGGGTTTCACCGACACTCTACAGCTCCGGAATGTCATGCTCTTCAGCGTCCTCCTCCTCCTCCTGCTCATCCTCATCCACTGTACCCTCCACACCAGTCCCAAGCTGGAAGCACTGCAGCACTGCCTCTGCGAAGCGTCAACAGGCTGTGCTGAAGCTAGTCTGCATAGGTGACAAACCCCACAATGCAGAAGAGGTGTGGACAGCTCTGAAACAGCAGGCAGATCACTGGCTCACACCTCTGAACCTAAAGCCAGGAAAGGTCGTGTGTGACAATGGACGGAACTTGGTGGCAGCTTTGAGGCGAGGCCAGCTGACGCATGTTCCATGCGTGGCCCACATGCTCTACCTGGTGTTTCAGAGGTTTCTAAAGTCATACCCAGAGCTGTCTGAACCGCTGGTAAAAGTTCGCCATCTGTCTGCACATTTTCGCAAGTCACCTGCTGCTTCAGCCGACCTTTCCGGATTTCAGCGCCGTTAGCGTCTTACGGCCCACAGACTGGTGTGTGATGTCCCCACGCGTTGGAATTCAACTCTGCACATGTTGGTCAGGATATGTGAGCAGAAGAGGGCAGTTGTTGACTACCTGCATCACCTAAGCCGTCGGGAAAATGGTTCAAACTCCACACATAACACCTGAGGAGTGGAGATGGATGTCGGACCTATGTACCGTCCTCCAAAACTTTTAGGACTCCACCCAGATGGTGAGCTGCGATGACGCCATTATTAGCGTCACCATACCACTACTCTGCCTTCTAAAACGGTCTCTGCTGAAAAACAAAGAGGATGCATTGCAGGCCGAGCGCGATGACTTGGAGCAAGAAACAGTAGTGGGTGTGGGTGAAAACACAGAGTCCAGCCTCATCTCATCACAACGTGCAGTGGAGGACTATGACGGGGAGGAGGAGTATGAAGACATGGAGCAACTCTCTGGCCAAATTGAAGATATGACATGCACACCAGTGATACCCTCGATTCAGCGTGGCTGGGCAGAGGACAGGGGAGATGAGGAGGAGGAGGAGGAGGAGGAGGACAGCATGTTCAGTCATCGTGTTGGTCTGGATACTAAAGTGATGGGTGTTAAGAGTCTGGCGCACATGGCTGACTTTATGGTAAGCTGCCTGCCTCGTGACCCTCGCGTTCAGAACATCTTGGCCGACAATCAGTACTGGTTGGCAACACTGTTAGACCCACGGTACAAGGAGAAATTAATGTCTGTCATTCCTGAGGCGGAGAGGTCAGCCAAAATGCAGAAGTTCCAGAAGGCCATAGTCACGGAAGTAGGCTAATCATTCCCCTCACAAAACGCTAGCGGCATAGGTGAGGAATCGGTGGACAACCAAGGCGTTCGGCCGAGAGGGGCACAAGTCCAATCCGCCAAAGGTAGGGGAACAGTCTTTAGGAGGTGGGACAGTTTTCTTAGCCCCTCACGTACCACAGCCCCTGAGGTGCGGGGTAGTGCCACAAGAAATGCTAAGTTTGGTCAGATGCTGAAGGAGTACCTTGCCGATCGAACAACTGTACTGCGAGATTCCTCTGTGCCTTACAATTATTGGGTCTCCAAGCTGGACACGTGGCATGAATTGGCTCTCTACGCCTTGGAAGTCCTGGCCTGCACTGCCGCTAGCATTTTGTCATAGCGTGTTTTCAGAGCTGCAGGTGGAATCATTACTGATAAACGCAACCGCCTGTCAACTGAAAATGCTGACAGGCTGACTGAGATCAAGATGAACAAGGGTTGGATTGGGCCAGACTTCACCACACCACCAACAAATGACAACTGAATTTAAATTTTGTAATGGGAATTTGCCATGTACCTCCACTGACCCATGGGTACACACTTCTGGACTTCCGAGTGTCCAAGTGTGGGATCAGTAATGTCCGTGGACGTGCACTCAGCCAGTTGGTAGGAAGGAGGATCAGGTTGGGAAATGTGCGGTGCAGTATCACGGCTACTGACAATTGACCGTGTGGAAGACAGGGTGTTTGTGGAGGTGCCAATCAGACTTGAAGCATTATCCGCTATCCAAGTAACAAGCTGTTGACTCTAGTGTTGGTTCAAGAGCGTAGTACTGCAGCGGGCCCCAACAATTTGGGACAGGACGTGTGAGCGAGTAGATGTGCCACTTTATTGTTGCGAAATTAGTGCTTGCACACGACCTCGGCCTCTGCCTGCACCACCATCACGTTCACCTCCTTGTGCCTTGCCAACGCCCTTGCGCATTTTGCTTGTATACTGCGACAACAGTCACAGGAGAGGATTTTAGTCCCTAACCTGTATCAAGGTATGACGTACACCAGTCTGGTGACTGTTCAGATCACAAGAGATTAGGATTTTAGTTCCCTAACCTGTATCAAGGTAATCAAGGTATGACGTACAACAGTCTGGTGACTTGAATGGTTTTAGGAGAGGATTTTATTCCCTAACCTGTATCAAGGTATGACGTACAACAATCTGCTGACTTGAATGGTTTTAGGAGAGGATTTTAGTTCCCTAACCTGTATGAACGTATGACGTACAACAGTGTGGTGACTGTTGAGATGACAAGAGTTAGGATTTTAGTTCCCTAACCTGTATAAACGTATGACGTTCAACAGTGTGGTGACTGTTGAGATGCCAAGAGTTAGGATTTTAGTTCCCTAACCTGAATAAAGGTATGACTTACAACAGTGTGGTGACTGTTGAGATGAAAAGAGTTAGGATTTTAGTTCCCTAACCTGTATGAACGTATGACGTACAACAGTGTGGTGACTGTTGAGATGACAAGAGTTAGGATTTTAGTCCCTAACCTGTATTAAGGTAGTACGTACACCTGTCTGGTGACTGTTTTGATGACAAGAGTTAGGATTTTAGTTCCCTAACCTGTATTAAGGTAGTACGTACACCTGTCTGGTGACTGTAATGGTTTGAAGAGAGGATTTTAGTCCCTAACCTGTATTAAGGTAGTACGTACACCTGTCTGGTGACTGTTTTGATGACAAGAGTTAGGATTTTAGTTCCCTAACCTGAATAAAGGTATGACTTACAACAGTGTGGTGACTGTTGAGATGACAAGTGTTAGGATTTTAGTTCTCTAACCTGTATGAACGTATGACGTACAACAGTGTGGTGACTGTTGAGATGACAAGAGTTAGGATTTTAGTTCCCTAACCTGAATAAAGGTATGACTTACAACAGTGTGGTGACTGTTGAGATGACAAGAGTTAGGATTTTAGTTCCCTAACCTGAATAAAGGTATGACTTACAACAGTGTGGTGACTGTTGAGATGACAAGAGTTAGGATTTTAGTTCCCTAACCTGTAGAAAGGGTATGACGTACACCTGTCTGGTGACTGTTGAGATGACAAGAGTTAGGATTTTAGTTCCCTAACCTGTATAAACGTATGACTTACAACAGTGTGGTGACTGTTGAGATGACAAGAGTTAGGATTTTAGTTCCCTAACCTGTATGAACGTATGACGTACAACAGTGTGGTGACTGTTGAGATGACAAGAGTTAGGATTTTAGTCCCTAACCTGTATTAAGGTAGTACGTACACCTGTCTGGTGACTGTTTTGATGACAAGAGTTAGGATTTTAGTTCCCTAACCTGTATTAAGGTAGTACGTACACCTGTCTGGTGACTGTAATGGTTTGAAGAGAGGATTTTAGTCCCTAACCTGTATTAAGGTAGTACGTACACCTGTCTGGTGACTGTTTTGATGACAAGAGTTAGGATTTTAGTTCCCTAACCTCTATTAAGGTAGTACGTACACCTGTCTGGTGACTGTAATGGTTTGAAGAGAGGATTTTAGTCCCTAACCTGTATTAAGGTAGTACGTACACCTGTCTGGTGACTGTTTTGATGACAAGAGTTAGGATTTTAGTTCCCTAACCTGTATTAAGGTAGTACGTACACCTGTCTGGTGACTGTAATGGTTTCAGGAGAGGATTTTAGTCCCTAACCTGTATTAAGGTAGTACGTACACCTGTCTGGTGACTGTAATGGTTTGAAGAGAGGATTTTAGTCCCTAACCTGTATTAAGGTAGTACGTACACCTGTCTGGTGACTGTTTTGATGACAAGAGTTAGGATTTTAGTTCCCTAACCTGTATTAAGGTAGTACGTACACCTGTCTGGTGACTGTAATGGTTTGAAGAGAGGATTTTAGTCCCTAACCTGTATTAAGGTAGTACGTACACCTGTCTGGTGACTGTTTTGATGACAAGAGTTAGGATTTTAGTTCCCTAACCTGTATTAAGGTAGTACGTACACCTGTCTGGTGACTGTAATGGTTTGAAGAGAGGATTTTAGTCCCTAACCTGTATTAAGGTAGTACGTACACCTGTCTGGTGACTGTTTTGATGACAAGAGTTAGGATTTTAGTTCCCTAACCTGTATTAAGGTAGTACGTACACCTGTCTGGTGACTGTAATGGTTTGAAGAGAGAATTTTAGTCCCTAACCTGTATTAAGGTAGTACGTACACCTGTCTTTTGACTGTTTTGATGACAAGAGTTAGGATTTTAGTTCCCTAACCTGTATTAAGGTAGTATGTACACCTGTCTGGTGACTGTAATGCTTTGAAGAGAGGATTTTAGTCCCTAACCTGTATTAAGGTACTAAGTACAAGAGTGTGGTGACTCTAATGGTCACTGAAAAGCTTGGATCCCAATCTGTATCACCCTGCCTATATCCTCCTACATTAGTCCTGAGAAGGACTGTTCTGGTCACTGGAAATCTTGGACTCCGATCTGGATCACCCTGCCTATGTCCTCCTAGATTAGTCCTGAGAAGGACTGTTGTGGTCAGCAGCAGTTTGCAGCCCTGATCCGGATCTACCTATGAGGGCCGCAAATCTGTCCCTAATCAGCAGCAGACACTCTCCCTACACTCACTGTCTGGATGGCTGTGTGCCGAGCACAGCGCGCCGGGAGTTATAAAGGCTCGGTGACGCTGTGCAGGCCGGCCAATCACTGCTATACCACAACTAACAGGGCTGTGGCATTGCAGTGGTCTGTCAGCCAATCCCTGCACGTGGGCTGGCTCTCAAAAGAGCGCCAACATGGAGAGATGACGACCACGAGCACAGCACGAGTATCGCGAGATTACTCGGTGCTCGGCGAGTCGCCCGAGTACAGTGATAGTCGTGCGAGTAACGAGTAGTGCCGAGCATGTTCGCTCAACACTAGTTATCATACTCTCCTCATCATTTCTGGACCGTTCAAATATCCAACATCTTCTCTTTGCAGAAAGCAGTACAATTTTTGCTCTGAGAATGATTCCTCCATGATTCCTTTATTGTACTTGATGGAATAGCTCTTTATTTTTGCCCTTATGTTGTATGGATATATTTCCTGATCATTTGTTTACATATGGTACTGCACTGTAGTATATTTGTCATGGGTGTGTCAGGAGGCACGGATGAGACTGTAGAGGCCACTCGCAGAAGGTCAAACAGTCCAAATCCTAAAAAAAAGTCTCTGTCGCTTTAAGACGCATTTCCCTTTTAGTGAAAGCTGGAGGTCACTATAACCCAGCTGATCCCTTAGCTTGAGCTTTCTATATATTCCCCTTGATTCCAAGGATGCACTGCTGGTGATAGCTTGTCAGGTGTTTGGAGGAAGCTTCTCAGCTCAGCAGTGTATCCTGGAGTTTCTGTTGAATTGCTCTGTGGCTCTTCTCAAGATAAGAGTTTCTTCCCTTCCCTCTTTGTTTGTTTCCCTTGTGTTTATCTTTAGTTGGTAGCTGGGCTGACTAGTGTTTACCGCCTCTGATCCTTATTTAGTTGTAGTTCAGGGTCAGTCTGGGAATCGGTATCCTGGTGGTGACAGTTGCGGAAACTGTATAGGGATGTTAGGGGAGCCAGGTGCCAGCACTAGTTTATCTAGGGGTCACCATCCAAGATGTTCCCTGAGGAAGGAGCTCGGTTTGTGGCTCTGAAACGCGTCGGAAAATAAAGCAAGTCATCACTTTGATCCAGACATCCCGGTGTCTCTGGTGTCATTTATATCCATCTGGCAGCAGCGCGGAACTAAGGTACTTTGTCCAGAAGATTGATCGATAACTGCAGTAACCTGTGGAGGTACTGTCCCTGCAGCAGCTGCATTTCTGAGCGATCAAGCTGGTTGTGTGTGACACAACCTTATCAGGTGAGTGATTCTAATTTTGAACCTTTTGACCTGTGTAAAAAAGATAAGACCCTATTGCGCATTCTGAACTTTTTTAGATATTAGATATAAACATATGCTCACAAGAAGCACTCGCCAGGTCCGGACCTATGTGTGAATGACTATGTGTGGTTGTCTACCAGGAATATGATGCTGAAGGAGCCTTCATGGAAGCTGGGACCTAGGTTTATTGGTCCTTATAAGATAACCGCCATCATTAACCCTGTAGCGTTTCGTCTTGAGATACCCCAAGCACTCAGGATTCACAATGTGTTTCATAGATCTCTTCTTAAACCATATGTGCTTTCATCTGAGTCGTCTCCTTTGCCGCCAGATCCAATCTGTGTGGATGGAGATTTAGAATTTCAAATTTTTTAGGTTGTGGATTCTCGCTTGTTGCACCGTTCCCTTCAGTATTTGGTGCACTGGAGGGGTTATGATCCCGAGGAGAGGATGTGGATGCCTGCATCAGAGGTGAACGCCGTTAGGCTGGTCCACAACTTTCACCTCTTCCATCCTGACGAGCCTGGTCCTGAGTGTCCAGAGACCACTCTTAGAAGGGGGGTACTCTCACAAGTGTGTCAGTAGCCACAGATGCGACTGCACAGGCCACTCACAGAAGGTCACAGCGTTTGGCCAAACAGTCCATATCCTAAAAAAAATTATCTGTCGCTTGAAGAGGCATTTCCCTTTTAGTGAAAGCTGGAGGTCACTAGGACCCAGCTGATCCCTTACCTTGAGCTGTATATATATTCCCCTTGACTCCCAGGATGCACGGCTGGTGATAGCTTGTCAGGTGTTTGGAGGAAGCTTCTCAGCTCAGCAATGTATCCTGGAGTTTCTGTTGAATTGCTCTGTGGCTCTTCTCAAGATAAGTGTTTCTTCCCTTCCCTTTTTGTTTGTTTCCCTTGTGTTTATCTTTAGTTGGTAGCCGGGCTGACTAGTTTTCACCTGCTCTGATCCTTATTTAGTTGTAGTTCAGGGTCAGTCAGGGAATAGGTATCCTGGCGGCGACAGTTGCGGAAACTGTATAGGGACATTAGAGGAGCCAGGTACCAGCACTACTTTATCTAGGGGTCACCATCTCCCCTTTTTGCCCTTAGCATCATAAATAGATAAACCATTCAACAAGAAAATCAGAAACCCATAAGGGTACCTTTACAAGCGGCAACATTTCTAGGAATTTCACTGGCAACTTACTGGTTGCAGTGAAATCATGGACACATTGTTCTATCTTGTTGTTGTGTACAAATGGAACAATGTCTCCATGATTTCACTGCAACCAGTAAGTTGCCAGTAAAATTCCTAGAAAAGTTGCCGCGTGTAAAGGTACCTTAAAAGAATCACACTCAAAAGACTCTACGAGACCCAACTGAGGACTTATTTTTGTAGTAAGGCTTACATTTCAAGCATCTTCAAAAATCCTGAAAAATCATGCTAGAGATTATTTTTGTTGTAGGACTTATTTTAGGGGAAACAGTATAGCTGGTGTAAATAACTGAAGGACTCCAGGTTATACTTCTAAGTTATACTATAGAAAACTAAAGAAACAGTGGTCAAGAGACTTAAAGAGGACCTGTCACCTTGCTGGTGCTTTCCAAACTGAAAGCACCCCTGAATGGAGCATGTGTGCTGCATTCAGGGAAGGGGTCCCCCATGTCTCTTTCCCCCCTGTAAGTTGTACAAAACACTTAAGAAAGTGTACAGTTAACGAGTCTGGAGGGACTTACTCAGTAATGACTCCTTGTCTGTACACTTTCTAAAGTGTTTTGTACAACTTACAGGGGGATTAGAGACATAGGGGACCCTTCCCTGAATGCAGCACACACACTACATTCAGGGGTGCTTTCAGTTTGGAAAGCACCAGGGGATGACAGGTCCCCTTTAACCAACCTGGTAGTTGAAAATTGAAGAACATTGCTTCCCTCGATGAATCTTGATTACTGTTGCACTGTGCACAATGCAGGCAGTGCATTAAGAATTTTAGTATAAATCACATGAGAAAGTGTCTGATCCTTTAGAAAACACTAAATGTATTGGCCAGAGATTTTCTGATGAAACTTTGACAGGAATAAAAAAAGAAAATCAATGTAATTGGAGTTGTATTACAGTGCATGCATGATTTGTTTACAGCCAGCTGATCTTTGACATACAACATACACAAGGGTTCTACACTGTCACAAAGAAAATAAATTACAGTTTATGTTCACTCCCACGCTGACCAGCTACTTCTAATTAATTTACTAATTATCTGTTATAAAGAACCAGCTCTCCAGTTCTAGACTTCACCTGAAGATTATTCCTTATGTATAATTATTATTCCAATTATTATTCCAGTGTACAAAAAGGCAATATGCACAGAATTACATGACTTGGAAAATGCAATAAATAACATGAAAAAGGATTACTAGTTCTATAATTTCAGTTTATTTCATGATAAAAAGGGTTCTTCTGGGACTTTAAGGAAGTTATCACAATTGTTTATTTTGCGATCTGTGTGTGAACTGCAATGCATGGTCTTGCCATGGGTCTCCTAACTCAAATTCAACTATTGAGCTCAGGTCAGTATTACTGAGGCATTCAAGTCTGTATTGAGACCACAAATCACAATTATCAAAATATATACACTACCGTTCAAAGATTTGGGGTCACCCAGACAATTTTGTGTTTTTCCATGAAAACTCATACTTTTATTTATGAAATGAGTTGCAAAATAATTACAAAATATAGTCCCGACTTTAACAAGGTTAGAAATAATAATTTGTATTTGAAATAATAATTTTGTCCTTCAAAATTAGCTGTCGTCAAAAATTGCTCCCTTTGCAGCAATTACAGCAGTAATTTTTGATATTCTAGCTGTTAAATTGCTGAGGTAGAATTGAGAAATTTCACCCCATGCTTCCTGAAGCCACTCCCATAAATTGGATTGGCTTGATGGGCCCTTTTTTTCTTTTCAGTTGTTTTGCGTCTCACAAATGTTCTTCTGTGTGATCCAAACACCTCAAATTTTGATTCGTCTGTCCATAACACTTTTTTCCAATCTTCCTCTGTCCAATGTCTGTGTTCATTTGCCCACAGTAATCTTTTCCTTTTATAAGCCAGTCTCAGATATGGCTTTTTCTTTGCCACTCTGTCTTGAAGGCCAGCATCCCGGAGTCGCCTCTTGTTTGTAGACGTTAACACTGGCGTTTTGCGGGTACTATTTAATGAAGCTGCCAGTTGAGGAGCTGTGAAGCATCAATTTCTCAAACTACAGACTCTAATGTACTTGTCTTGTTGCTCAGTTGTGCAGCAAGGCCTCCCACTTCTCTTTCTACTATGGTTAGAGCCTGTTTGTGCTCTCCTCTGAAGGGAGTAGGAATTTGTAGGAAATCTTCAGTTTCTTGGCAATTTCTCGCATGGAATAGCCTTCATTTCTAAGAACAAGAATAGACTGTTGCGATTCACATGAAAGTTCTCTTTTTCTGGCCATTTTCACAGGAAAAACAAATGTAATACTCCAGATTCTTAACTAGCTCAAAGGAAGGTCAGTTTTATAGCTTCTCTAATCATCCAAACCGTTTTAAGCTGTATATACTTGTACAAGGGTTTTCTTGGGTTTTCTAAACATCCATTTTTACACAGTTAGCAAACACAATGTACCAATAAAACACTGGAGTGGTGGTTGTTGGAAATGGGCCTCTATAATCTTACGTAGATATTGCATTAAAAACCAGACATTTGAGGATAGAATAGTCATTTTCCACATTAACAATGTATAGAGTATTTCTGATTCATTTAGTGTTAGCTTTATTGAAAAAAAAATGTGCTTTTCTTTAAAAAATAAGGAAATTTCTAAGTGACCCCAAACTTTTGAAAGGTACTGTACATACTTTTCAGATCCTACCATTGTGTATACCTAGATACCTTCTAAATAAAGCAAACTCCATTATTTTCAATTACATCTGGGAAGGACGCAAACCTCGCATCAATGCTCTAACTCTCTCACTGCCCAGATTCAGGGGCGGAATGGGGGCCCCTGATATCACCATATACTACAGGATTATCTCTTATTAGATAGTTTTATTGTGTTTTAAAATTGTCCAGTGTGGACCGTGTTACAGTGTTAGTGATTGACATACAAATAAACCCTCCCCACACCCGAGAACACACAAATTCAATTGTATTGAAGGAGAAATGGTGATTCTATATGTCACCTAAACAGTGCTGAGGTCCCATATAATACCTATCGGTTTGTCTGGATGTGTGAGCTCCAGGCTTAAGCCATATAGGTATTAGTCTGTCTGTCACAGTCACTGTTTAATACATTACAGCCGGAGTCCCTATACGTATTATTCTGTCAGGTCTCCTAAGTCATGTAATCTGTAATCATACATTTCACATCCAACTAATACAATGATGATGTATATATATATGCGGGCAGGAATAGGACCATAACTCATGGCCACATATATATATACATCATCATTGTATTAGTTGGATGTGAAATGTATGATTACAGATTACATGACTTAGGAGACCTGACAGAATAATACGTATAGGGACTCCGGCTGTAATGTATTAAACAGTGACTGTGACAGACAGACTAATACCTATATGGCTTAAGCCTGGAGCTCACACATCCAGACAAACCGATAGGTATTATATGGGACCTCAGCACTGTTTAGGTGACATATAGAATCACCATTTCTCCTTCAATACAATTGAATTTGTGTGTTCTCGGGTGTGGGGGAGGGTTTATTTGTATGTCAATCACTAACACTGTAACACGGTCCACACTGGACAATTTTAAAACACAATAAAACTATCTAATAAGAGATAATCCTGTAGTATATGGTTATAACAGAATTGGATATCTAGAACCCCGTAAATCGGTGATACTAATAAAAGGCCCCTGATATCATCCAATATTATCATGCCTCGATGCTCAACTGAATGATGGAGTGGTTGAGGAAAAGACCAGATAAGGCCGGGATTGAAATAGAGGATCACATGTCCACTTTACCTCTTAGGAGCCTACTTCTAAGCAGTTCACACCCTGTTATTAGGGAGACTTCCCCAAACAAACACGCTAAAGCCAGTCTGATACTTTGGCAACAACTTAAGAAACATACCTCCCCTGCTTTGTCCGCCCTAATGATCCTCCGAGATCTACTGACAACTCGAGTATCATCTCATGGTCACCGTCTGGACTGAGAGATTGGCTTAGATGAATTGTTCCTAGATGTAACCCTACTGCTACTACATAAAATAAGATCCATCATTGGACTGACTAACTTTACCTTCATAAAATACAAGACAATTCAAAGCATCATAAAAAAAGCCAAACCAGCTCTAGATCTATCCAGACCCTTGACTCTCTTTGACACACATATATTTAACACATTAACCCTTTGGTCATCCCCACAGCAGCAGGGATGAACAAAGCATGCGGCAACCGGATTGCACATTAAGGAGCAATCCGGTTACTGGATGCGGGTTTAGGGACACATTTAGAATGCAAAATGTGTCTGAATGCACATGAGATTACCGCATCCGGAACTGGATGCGATAACCACATTTTGCATTCTAAATGTGACCCTAGCCTATTGCACACAGTCTACAGAACAGGAGAACTTTTAAAGCTTTATACTATGTTTAAATTATGTGAGCAATACTGCATCAAAGTAAATAGGGCACAGTTCTAATTCCAGTGTACCTTGACTTCCTCAATCAGTTTTACATTTATTTGAAAAAGTTCTACTTTGGACAAATCTAACCAGAGCACCTTCTTCCACTTGCCATGTAAGGCCGGCTTCACACCACAGTTTTCGGCTGTCAGGTTGTGTCCGTTGTTTTGCAGGATACACCGGACACAACCTGAAAGCTCCGAACAAATCTGCTCTCCGATCCTGCTTTTTGCCGGCTTCAGTTCTGCCGCTGTCCAGTGCTGAAATTTCAGCACCCCGACTGCAGGGGAGCTGGGGGGTGCTGAAATTTCAGCACCTCGACTGCAGGGGAGCTGGTGGGGGTGCTGAAATTTCAGTCGGGGAGCTCTCTAGGTGCTGTAATTCAGCGGCGGTTGCCTTTAACAGCCGTAGCTCTTTCAGCATCCGGTTTCTGGGAAACCGATCCGATTTTATGTCGGATCTGACACAATCCGATGCCCATAGACTCCCATGCTATGGGTGCCGGATACGGGAGGATCCGGTTTTGTGCGATTTTTGCACCGGATTTTGTATCCGGGGCAAAAAACGAAAACAGCCGGATCCTCCCGGCCAGACACAAAACCGGATGGCAAATAACTGCCATCCGGCCCATCCATCACCATAGGGATACAATAGGGGCAAAATCGGATCCGGGGCTGTCCAGTTCAAACCGGACAGCCCCGGAGCCGAAAAATCGTGGTGTGAAGCCGGCGTAAGGGACACAGCTACCATGTGGAAAAAGGTGCTCTGTTCAGATGAAATGAAAGTAGAACTTTTTGCTAAATGCAAAATGCTATGTGTGTCATGGAAAACTAAACAGCACATCACCCTGAAAGCATCATCCTCATCATTACACATGGTGGTGGCACTTCCCTTTGGAAGTCCATTGAGCTGTAGGCTGGATTTCTGCTAAAGGTAAAAAAAAAAAACCTCTTTAAATCTTCTTCCTTATCGAGTGTGACACGAGCTGAGTGTGACCGGACCGTAAGTGCGAACGGAAGTGTGTGACTTGCGATTTAGTGAGGAGGTATTTGGGAATCCTGCAACAAGTACCTGTGTGAATTGCTGAGAGTTGCTGTTTTATGAATTGCTGAGTGCTTTTCTAACTTTTTAATTTTTTTGGGCTTTCTTAAAGAGGACCTGTCATCACCCTGCTGCATGGCAATCTAAATGCAGCCACTGGAATGGCCACAGTCAATCAAGCTCCCTCCAGCCACAGTGACTGCCTCCATGGCTTCTAACTGTAAGTTTTACAAAGGCTATATCTCGGGGTACACAGCACACAAAAACATGGGGGACGCCTTCCCTGAATGCAAGTTTACAGTCTCTTATTTCACTATCTGTAACTTAAAGGGTTAACTACATTGCACTTAAATCCTGTGGTGTAGCTATACTCACACGGGGTTAATTAAGAGTGGGGGTTCATAATCAAAGGTTTATAAGAAGCTGCTGGTTGGGGCGTCCAGTCCTTTGGAAGTGCATTGAGCTGTAGGTTGGATTTCTGCTAAAGTAAAAGAAAAAAATGTAAAAAAAAAAAAATACATTTTAATCTTCTTCCTTAGCGAGTGTGACACGAGCTGAGTGTGATCGAAGCGTAAGTGCGAACAGAAGTAAGTGTGTGACTTGTCATTCAGTGACTTGTGATTCAGGTAGTTTTTATGGGAGGACTAACTGAATTGCTGGTTGTATTTTATTAGTAGTTTACATTTCTTTTTACTAAACATCTCTGTCTGGTACAATCCCCTTAGGAAATACTGTGGTGGCGTGTAAAGGTACCTTAAAGGTACCTTTAGACGCCACAACAGGAAGGCAGCAACTGCCGGGCACTGGGGAAAATTTTGCCTGTTGCTATGAAATTGCTACGAAATGGCGGCGTGTAAATAGGGCAGTTCCTCCCGGTGTCCTGCAGTTGACTCAGATACCTGTTGTTGAGCCGTGCTCAAAAACCAACGGCAACAGAAAGGCACAATTGCCATGTTAGGGGCGTGTAAACTGGGCACAGGCATGGATGTTGCGTCGCCTAGTGAACTCCCAGGGGTGTGCCACGGCGTCATGCATACCACGCCCCATCAGCGATCATTGGTGGGGGCTACAGTGTAACAATTGGCTCTCCCTTCACAGGGCGCCATATTTAAAGAGCTATCCATTCACAGTCCACAATTTCAATGGCGTCATGTATTAGCCGGCATTCCAGCGTAGGCTGGCCAATCATGACGCTATTACGTTGTCCAATCAACATTTGTGTATCATGAAATACACAACTCTGTCACGCCTATGTACTTACGGCGCGAAATATGTACGCCCATATTCCTTTGTGGTAGCGGCGTGTGAAATAGCGAAGGTATTCCTCAGGAAGTAAGCCGCAGGATCTGTTGGCACTTCCGGGGAACAAAGATACCTTCAGTGGAGCTCGCAATGGCGGCGTGTATATGCGGCATCAGTGATCGTTATCCACCGTTAAAAACGTGCGCGTGCACGTACGGTGGATACCTGTTGCTAGCCACAGTGGCGGCGTGTAAAGGTACCTTTAGAGGTGCAATAAGTGACAAAAAGAAAGCATTTAGGGAATTAAGGCAAATAGGTAGTGATGAGGCATTAAATAAATACAGAAAATTAAATGACATCTGTAAAAAGCAAATCAAGGCAGCAAAGATTGAGACAGAGAGACTCATTGCCAGAGAAAGTGAAAAAAATCCCAAAATATTCTTTAGCTACATAAATAGTAAGAAACTAAAACATGATTGTGTTGGCCCTTTTCAAAATAATGTGGGTGAAATGGTGGATGAGGATGAGGAAAAAGCCAATATGCTAAATGACATTTTTTCAACAGTATTTACACAAGAAAATCCCATGACAGATAATATGATCAGTGATTACAAAAACTCTCCATCACATGTCTCCTGCTTAACCCAGCAGGAAGTACGGCACCATCTAAAAATCACAAAAAATTGACAAATCCCCGGACCCGGATGGGATACACCTCAGAGTACTGCAGCAATTAAGTACTGTCATAGATAGGCCATTATTTTTAATATATAAAGATTCCATAATAACAGGGTGTGTACCACAGGACTGGTGTATAGCAAATGTGGTGTCAATATTCAAAAAGGGGAAAAAACTGAACTTGGAAATTATAGGCCAGTAAGCTTAAACTCTACTGTGGGTAAAATGCTAGGAGGTTTTCTAAGAGATGCTCTTCTGGAGTATCTGAAGAAAAATAACCTCATGACCCAATATCAACATGGGTTTACGAGGGATTGTTCCTGTCAAACTAATCTGATAAGCTTCTCTGAAGAGGTAAGTTCCTGACAGGACCAAAGAAATGCAGTGGACGTGGTGTATATGGACTTTTCAAAAGCTTTTGATACAGTGCCACACAAAAGGTTGATAACTAAAATGAGAGCAACGGGAATAGGTAGAAAATATGTGTAAGTGGGTTAAAAACTGGCATAGTGATAGGAAACAAAGGGTGGTTATTAATAGAACACACTCAGAATGAGTCACAGTGAACAGTGAGGTACCACAGGGGGCAGTATTGGGCCCGCCTCTTTTTAACATATTTATTAATGACTATTTAGGAGGCATACAGAGTAGAATCTCAATATTTGCAGATGACACTAAACTCTGCAGGGTAATTAATACAGAGAAGGACAATTTTATATTAGAGGAGGATTTATGTAAACTAGAGGCTTGGGTTGATAAATCGCAAATGACCATTAATGGGGATAAATGTAAGGTCATGCACTTGGGCAGAGGAAATAAAAGATATGATTATGTGCTTAATTGTAAAGAACTGGGTAAAATTGTCACTGAAAAAGACCTGGGTGTATGGGTAGATGACAAACTCACATTTAGTGCCCAGTGTCAGACAGCTGCTGCAAAGACAAATGAAATAATGGGATGCATTAAAAGAGGCATAGATGCTCATGAGAAGAACATAATTTTACCTCTATACAAGTCACTAGTGCGAACACACTTAGAATACGGTGTACAATTTTGGTCTCCGGTGTATAAGAAAGACATAGCTGAACTACAGAGGGTGGTTATTAGAGGACTGGTCTGCAAAACCAAGACAGGTTATTAAACTTGGGTTATTTAGTTTGGAAAAACAAAGGCTTAGGGTAATCTATAATGTATAAATATGTATTTAGATGTATAAATATATGAGAGGACAGAACAGAAATCATTTTAATGATCTTTTTACTCTTACGCCTGAGAAGGGGACAAGGGGGCATCCTCTACATCTAGTGAAAAGAAGGTTTAATCATAATCACAGACGCGGAATCTTTACTGTAAGAGCAGCGAGACTATGGAACTCTCTACCACATGCTGTTGTAATGAGTGACTCACTACTAACATTTAAGAAGAGCCTAGATGCCTTTCTTGAAAACTACAATATTACCGGTGATATATACTAGATTCTTTGATAGGGCGTTGATCCAGTGAACAAGTCTGATTGCCATATGTGGAGTCAGGAAGGAATTTTTTCCCCCAATGTGGAGCTTAGTGTTGCCACATGTTTTTTTTTTTTTCCTTCCTCTGGATCAACATGTTAGGCTATGGGTTGAACTAGTTCAGTGGTCGCAAACTCCAGGCCTCGAGGGCCGCACACAGTGCAGGTTTTCAGGATTTCCTTAGAATTTGACAGTTGGTAATTTGATTACCAACTGTCAAATTCTGTGAAAATCCTGAAAACCTGCACTGTGTGCGGCCCTCGAGGCCTGGAGTTTGAGACCCCTGAACTAGATGGACTTAAAGTCTTCCTTCAACCTTAAAAACTATGTTACTATGCTGAGGGGATGTTTTTTCTTCAGGAGAGATAGGGAAGCTCTTTAGAGTTGATGAGAAGATGGATGGAGATAGACACAGGGAAATCCTGGAATAAAACCTGTTAAGGTACCGTCACACGCCGCCATATCGCTGGCAATTTGATGTGAGTGCGCACGTTCCGGGCACTTTTTCACATCGCTTGGGAGATGTCACATGTAGCGATTTCGTATACGATCACTGGCGATCCTGCATTCCGGAAATCGCCTGGCCAAGACCGGAAGCGATCTTCCCTTCTCACATCGCCACGTCAGACGCTGCACCACATCAGCGATGTGGGTGTAGAGTTTGGCAACGGCAAGGAGATAGGTGTGCCAGAGTGTGTTACACTGCACCCCACCACTCTGATTGGCCTACACAACTGCGTTACCACCAAGCCACCAATTGCCGCAGACGGGGCGCGGAAAACAGCATGCTCAGGCACGCCTACAGGTTTGATTCCAGAATGTCTGAGCTTGCTTTCTACATCACTGTTCTGTTCTCACTAAATGGGCCGGGGGCTCATGAATTTAAACAGACAGCTAAACCTTTATACTGAGTCCAATGAGAAGACTGTGGTGAAGTCTGTGCTTTTATTGAACGTTGCAGTATATTTGTAAATGGTAAAACTGGAAACAATGAGAATACAGAAGAATCAGTGCATGGTACAGCAGAATACACATTATACATGGATATACAATATGCATGAACTAGTAACTAATCTAGACTATAACTGGATGAGCCAGGCTAAAACTAGAGCAGAAAACAACTAAAGAAGGCATGAATACATACCGGCAATGCAATCGCATGGGAACAGTGATGCTGAATGTCTTCCTTCCAGAAATGAAAGTAAAAATGGGGGCTGAGCTACCAAAATGCATTGCAAGAGGGAGGAGAATTAGACACAGAGACTGCAAACATAGCATTGGCCACTAGCGGGAGCAGAACACTACATATGAGATAAGCTCATTAAAAATCTACAGCTACAAATTAATAACGACATTAAGCAGAAACAAACATTTGGAGATGGATTGGATGTCAGAGACAGAACACTCCCTGCCTGGCATCACTGGATGTCACTATCCCTGTCTTCTGAGGGTAACAGCAGGACCAGTTCAGATACTGGTCTAAGAAATGTCTTAGGTTCATTTCCCTTAGTCATTCTTAGTTCAACCTTGCGGACATTGCCATCATTGCTCGGAAATGTTGCAGTAACTAGACCAAGTAGCCACTGGTTTCGGTGTACTTGAGAGTCTTTCACAAGGACAAGGTCACCTATGTTCAGATTGGGACAAGTAGATTGCCACTTTGTCCGTGGCTGCAGTGTAAACAGATATTGTTTGCGCCACCTGTCCCAGAAAGTATTCGCAAGACTTTGTACCTGTCTCCATTGGCACTTGTGGAAGTTCTTGGCATCTAATCTTCCTGGAGGGGTACTGGTCGGTCCTGTTTTCTGGGTAAGGAGGGTAGCTAGAGTCAATAACAAGGGCTCCTCAGAGTCGTTAGGAACTAGAACTAAGGGTCTTGCATTGATTATAGCTGTGGCTTCCACCATGTAGGTGATTAGGCTTTCGTGGGTAAGCCTCGCTGCTCCTGCTTGAAGAGTAGCGTCGAGAATTCTTAACACGCTACTCGCTGGTATTTGAGCTTTGTTAATAAGACATTGGATTTCTGTAAAGCAGGATTCTCTTTGAATAGTGAGGATTATGTGGTTTCTAGAGGAATCCAAGTCTGAGGTAACATAGGCATTTTTACAGATATGCCAGCCTTTACATTCTCCTGTATCACAAGTTCTGGGAGTTCTGAAGGAGCGAGCTATGTAGCTCAAGCAGGTAATGGCTCGAACGAGTGACTTCCACCTTGAGAATTTGACGAACCTGTAAGATCCAAGCTGGGTAGCAGAAGTCATTGTATGAAGTGTAGACACCTGAGGGTTGATTTCAGCATCTGTGTCCTCTCCTACTACTTCAAAGGTGTCTGTAAGGTGTTCTTCAACGTATAATAGTTTTGGTTCTGAAAGCCACGTTGTACTTTGTAGCTGACTTGCGTTAACTGTCCTGGTTGCGTGTGCAAGCTTGGTCTTCTCCATAACAAACTCAATGTGGCTCTGACATTTGGAGTCTTTAAGGTAGGTTTTAAGGTAGGCAACAGCAGCAATTGCTTTCACAGAAGCATCCGCGAATATATACAGTTTTCGGCTTCGTATTTCTGTTGACGGTACAGGGGTGTATGGTCTTGGCACGTTCAGGTTGGAGAGGGTAGCTAACGAGTTCTTCCATCCTTCCAACTGGATTCTCTTATTGGGTGGCAGAGGTGCATCCCAGTTAGATGTTTCCCTAGTTAAGTCTCTTGGCAAGGCCTTGCCTTGTACTGTGACAGGAGCTGCGAAACCCAGGGGATCGTACAGACTGTTGATGGTAGACAGAACACCTTTACGAGTAAAAGGCTTTCCTCCTTGGCTGACTTGAAAGGTGAAAGCATCTGATCGTAGATTCCAGAGAAGTCCGAGGCTACGTTGAATTGGTGCGGGGTCTGACCCCAAATCCAGGTCTCTGAGGCTGTTACAAGGTTGAAACAGAGATGGGCATCCTTCTTCCAGCGTACTTGTCAGCATGCTTGACACAGAAGAGGGGGCGTGCATGCGTTCCAGGCATACGCCTCCTATTATGACCCATCCTAGGTCTAGCCTTTGGGCATAGGGAGCATTGTGGTGTCCATTGATATGACGTCTCACTTTATGCACCTGCAGGATATCTCTTCCCAACAGCAGGATTATCTGGGCCTGATGGTCTAGTTCCGGTATGAGGTGAGCTATGCGTTTTAAGTGAGCGTGGTGGGTTGCTACATCTGGCGTAGGAATTTCAGATCTGTTGTCTGGGATCTGGTTGCATTCAATGATCGTGGGTAGTGGTAGGCAGAATTGTCCATCTAAGGACTCGATTTGATAGTCAGCAGCTTTCCTGCCTGCTGTTGTCACAGTACCTGCACACGTCTTTAATGAGTAGGGAGTGCTTGGCCCTTTGATGCTGAATAGGTCAAAGAATGTTGATCTAGCCAGGGATCGATTACTTTGATCATCCAAGATAGCATACAGTTTTATAGCTTTGTCTCTGTGGCCCTTTGGGTATACTCTGACGAGGCATATCTTAGAACAGGACCTACTGTCTATTGTCCCTTTGCAGACTTCTGTACATTGTGAAGTGATCTCTGGCGTAGGTGTAGCAGTGTTCCTTTCCTCCCCGCCATGCTCACTGTCAGCTGATGTGTTTTGTGTATACCATGGAGCTGGGTCAGGGTGTAGAGCCGTGTTATGGTCTGTGGTGCCACACTCTGTGCATTTTACACTGACCTTGCAATCCTTGGCGAGATGAGTCGTGGACGAGCAGCACTTATAGCAGATACCATGTTCTTTCAGGAAGCTTCTGCGATCTGACATAGATTTTCTTCTGAAGGTCCTGCATTCGAGAAGAGGATGAGGCTTCTGATGGAGCGGGCACTGCTTGTCAGGGTCCTGTATCTTTGTCTCCGATTGGGAGTAGTCAGCAGACCTGTGATTGGAATCTGAAGAAGAAACATTAGTCTTGTGTACAGCCACAGACGTTCTGCGTGGATTTGCTGCTGGTAGCGGTGCGGCATATGACATTGTAAAGTCGAAGCTGGGATCATTTCTAATTCTTGCTTGTTGGTGTATAAAGTCTACAAAAACAGAGAAGGGAGGGAATGGAACACTGTGCTTGTATTTGTATGTGGAACCATGTGTGAGCCACTTCTCCTGCAGATTGTAGGGTAACTTTTGGACTATAGGGTTCACTCCTCTGGCTGTGTCGAGGAATGCAAGTCCCTGTAGATCATCTTCATATTTGGCAACTTGGACTTCCATTAGCAGGTCACTAAGTTCTGTAAGTTTCTGTAGCTCTTTGTTAGATATTTTAGGGAAGCCATCGATTCTTTTGAACAAAGCACTTTCTATTACCTCTGCTGAGCCGTAACGCTCATCCAGTCTCTTCCAGATCTCTCTGAGGCCAATCTCAGGGTGGCTTATATTAGCATCTCTGATCCTTATTGCATGTTTGACTGACTCTTCTCCCAGGTACTTCACTAAGAGGTCTATCTCTTCCCTGTGTAGCAACCCCAAGTCTCTAGTGACATTTTGGAAAGAGGCTTTCCAAGCTCTGTAGCTTTCAGCTTGGTCTGTGAATTTCATGAGTCCTTTGGCAACTAGCTCACGTCGCGTCAAGAACTTTGCAAATTCTGTTGTGAAAAGGTTGTCAGCAGAGTATACTAGTGGTGGGTGCACCGGTAAGGGTAAGTGGTGTGAGGTATGTTCGTACCTGTTAGTATCCTCTGGGTGGCGCCAGCCGGTGTCATGTTGCTTCGGTCTGACGTACGATGCGTCAGCAAGGTGGTTTACGTTGGTTACCTGTTGAGGGGGAAGGTAGTCATTAGCAGAGTTGTTTTGTGCAACATTTTCAAGTTTGCGTCTGTTCTGGAGCTGAGGCTCATGATGGCTCCTGCTTTCTTCTCTGGAGGTGTCGTGTTCGCGTTTTGGGTCCAGATCAGGATTGTAGTTTGGATCGGGGAGTTCATTAACGTACTGAGATGTGCGTTGTGGAGGATCTTGCAGTGGAAACTCCAGACTCAGCACACTGTTTCGCCTATGCAGCTCTGGGTTTTGTGCGGCTTCTAGTGACTCTGCTTCTGCGATGGCGGCTGCAGCCTCCCTTTTCGCTACTAGGTTTTCTAAGGCGGCATCCAGGCGTGCCTTCTCTAACTGTGACCTTCTGTCTTGGTCATCCAGGCGTGCCTTCTCTAACTTAAGTTGCATCTCTTGTTCGGCAAAGCTTGCTCGCATTTTGGCGGCTTCGGCATTTGCGCGGGCGATGGCAACCGCACTGCTGATGGATGTTGTCTTTGAGGAGGTAGAAGTAACGGATCTTGTCCTGTGTGATCTGTGGGACATGGTGTTCTGGGAAAGTTCTTGGCTGTGCAGAGATTGCTGTAGCTGTACAAAGTCTCTGTGTAGCCGGTGACTTGTATCCTACTATCTGGATGGCTGCTGCTTCACTGTTTCCCAGTAGGATGGCTGCCGTTTTACTGTTCTGTTCTCACTAAATGGGCCGGGGGCTCATGAATTTAAACAGACAGCTAAACCTTTATACTGAGTCCAATGAGAAGACTGTGGTGAAGTCTGTGCTTTTATTGAACGTTGCAGTATATTTGTAAATGGTAAAACTGGAAACAATGAGAATACAGAAGAATCAGTGCATGGTACAGCAGAATACACATTATACATGGATATACAATATGCATGAACTAGTAACTAATCTAGACTATAACTGGATGAGCCAGGCTAAAACTAGAGCAGAAAACAACTAAAGAAGGCATGAATACATACCGGCAATGCAATCGCATGGGAACAGTGATGCTGAATGTCTTCCTTCCAGAAATGAAAGTAAAAATGGGGGCTGAGCTACCAAAATGCATTGCAAGAGGGAGGAGAATTAGACACAGAGACTGCAAACATAGCATTGGCCACTAGCGGGAGCAGAACACTACATATGAGATAAGCTCATTAAAAATCTACAGCTACAAATTAATAACGACATTAAGCAGAAACAAACATTTGGAGATGGATTGGATGTCAGAGACAGAACAATCACTATCACCCTGTCAAATGCCACAAAGCACTGAGATCACCTGGTGGATATCGCCTGATTTCACTGAAGTGCAGGGCAATCAGGCGACGCTCCACCGGCGATTTCTCACAGTAGAATCACCCAGTCACATGCCACTACGCACATTCGATGTGGTTTCCACATCAACAAACTCGGGAATTGCCAGCCATTTCGCCGGCGATATGGCAGCGTGTGACGGCACTTTTAGAGGCAGCAAAGGACTTTAGAGTGGGGTGTAACTTTCCAGCAGGATAATAACCCTAAGAATACTGATGGAGCTACAATGGATGGTTTAGATCAAAGCATATTCATGTGTGTGAATGGCCCAGTCACAGTCCAGACCTAATCCTATTGAGAATCTTTGACAAGACTGAAAAATTGTTGTTCACAGGCATCTCCATCCAATCTCACTGAGCGAGTGAAAGAGTGCCAGCAAGAATGGGCAGAAATTTCAGCCTGAAAATGTGCAAAGAGCATAGAGATATCCATCAAAAGACTGGTAGCAATAACTGCAGCGAAAGGTGGTCCTACAAAGTATTGATTCAGGGGGGTTTAATACAAATGTGCGTCACTATTTTCATATTTATATTTCTGAAATATTTACAAAACCTTGTATCATTTTAATGTATACTTCAGATATACTTGATAATTTATGTTGTTTACTGTATAATATAAAATACCAATAAAATACATTTAAGTTTGTGTCTATAAAATGAAAAAATGTGGAAAAGTGCATGGGGCTTGAGTACTTTTTCAAAGCACTGTACCCAGTTTTTGAGTATTTTTGGATGTAAGAAAATTGTACTGTACTTCTATAAAACATGAAAATTGCACTGCATTATGATATGACTATGATGGTATCCTAATGCTATGTGAGTTTTTCTCAAGGACATTTAAGGACATACAGTCATGGCCGAAAGTGTTGGCACCCTCAAAATTGTTTCAGAAAATGAAGTATTGGTTCTAGAAAATTATTGCAATTAGACATGTTTTGTTATACACATTAATTTCCTTTGTGTGTATTGTAATAACACAAAAAAAATGTAAATTAGACACAAAACCCCAAAAATGAGTTGGACAAAATTGTTGACACCTTTACAAAATTCTGTGCAGCCAGTTGTGTTTAAAACATGTGATACTCGTTCAAACTCTCTTGTGGCAAGTAACAGGCGTGGGCAATATGAAAATCACACTTGAAACCAGATAAAAAGGGGAGAAGTTGATTCAATATTTGCACTGTGTGTCTGTGAATGCCAAATTAAGCATGCAGAACAGAAACAAATTAGACCTTTTTAAGCACTTAAGAACCCAAACTGTTAAAAAATATCAACAATCTTAAGGTTACACATCCATCTCCAGAGATTTGATGTTTCATTACACATGGTGTGCAACATAATGAAGTAGTTGACATCTCATGACACGGTAGCTGGACATGAACGGCAGGGATAATTAATAAAAGGTTGCAACACAGGATAGTCTGGGTCATGGATAAGCAGCTCCAATTAAGCTCCAAAGGTATCCAAGCCGTGCTGCAGGCTAAGGGTGCATCAGGGTCAGTGTGAACTATCCGTTAATATTTGAATGAAATAAAACACTATGGAGGAAACCCAGGAGGACCCCAATGCTTACAGACATAACAAAGCTAGACTGAAGTTTGGCAAAATGTATGTCAGGAAGCCAAAATCTTTTTGGTAAAATGTCTTGTGGACATATGAGACCAATATAGAGATTTATGGTAAGCAACATCATTCTACTGTGTACATAAAATGGTATGAGGTCCATAAAAAAAGAACAAACCAACTACAGTCAAATATGGTGGAGATTCAAAGATGTCTTGAGGTCATTTCACTGCTCTGGCACTGGGTGCCTTGACTGTGTGAAGGCCTCTTGAATGATTACCAAATGATTTTTGTTCACAATGTAGTGCCCAGTGCCAGAAAGCTAGGTTTGCATACTAGTTCATGGGTCTTCCAGCAGGACAAAGACTCCAGAAGGCCACCTTCAAATATAAGAAACCTAGAGCAGTTTACAAATGAAGAATAATTCAAATTTCAAGTTGAGAGGTGTAAAAAGCTATTTAATGGTTATAGGGAAGCAATTGATTGCAGTTATTTATTCCAAAGGGTGTCCAACAAATGTAAAGTTGAGGGTCCAAAAATTTTGTCTGGCCGATTTTTGGAGTTTTGGTAAAATGTTTTCCAATTTGCCTCTTTTTCTGTGTTTTTTTTGTGTTGTTCCAATACACACAATGGAAATACGCTGTGTTCCAAATTATTATGCAAATGTTCTCTTTTTCTGATTTTCCTAAATGGTTGGTGCAAATGACGATCAGTGTAATAAAATTCACCACCTGTTAAACTATACATCAAATTTTATTGAAGAAACCTCCCAATGATAGCAGTATAATCTTCAAAATTAAAAAAAAAACCTCTAAATGCACTGTTCCAAATTATTAGGCACGGTAGAGTTTCTAAACATTTGATATGTTTGACAGAAATGAAAATGCCATTTGTTGAATTTACAGTATTAACCCTCATAGATTTTTTGCTTGATTATACTCCTAAGGTTCTCTATAAGGTTGAGGTCAGGGGAAGATGGTGGCCACACCATGAGTTTATCTCCTTTTATGCCCATAGCAGCCAATGGCACAGAGGTATTCTTTGTAGCAGGAGATGGTGCATTGTCATGCATGAGGATGATTTTGCTCCTAAAGGCACGTTTTTGCTTTTTGTACCATGGAAGAAAGTTCTCAGTTGGAAACTCTATATACGTTACAGAGGTTATTTTCACACCTTCAGGAACCTTAAAGGGGCCTACCAGCTGTTTCCCAATGATTCCAGCCCAAAACATTACTCCTCCACCTCCTTGCTGACGTCGCAGCCTTGTTGGGACATGGTGGCATCCACCAACCATCCACTACTCTATTCATCTGGGCCATCCAGGGTTGCTCGGCACTCATCAGACTGTTTGACAATAAGTCTTCATGTATGTCTGGGCCCACTGCAACCGTTTCTGCCTGTGAGCACTGTTTAGGGGTGGCCGAATAGTAGGTTTATGCACCACAGCAAGCCTTTGAAGGATCCTACACCTTGAGGTTTGAGGGATTCCAAAGACACCAGCAGCTTCAAATATCTGTTTGTTGGTTTGTAAGGCCTTTCTAGCAGCTGCTCTCTTAATCTGATGAACTTGCCTGGCAGAAACCTTCCTCATTCTTCCTTTATCTGCACGAACACATCTGTGCTCAGAATCAGCCACAAATCTCTTCACAATACGATGATCACGCTTAAGTTTTCGTGCAATATGAAATGTTTTCATTCCTTGTCCAAGGCATTGCACTATTTGTTGCTTTTCGGCAGCAGAGACATCCTTTTTCTTTTCCATGTTACTTGAAAACTGTGGCCTGCGTAATATTGTAGAACACTCAGTTTTCCTTTTATTGGGCTCACCTGCCAAACTAATTATCACAGATATCTGAGATTGATTTCAATGATCCAAAGAACCCTGAGACACAATACCATCAATGGATTTCATTGAAAAAAAATAAAAATAAAACTTTATGACACTTAAAACCAATTTGCATAATAATTTGGAACACAGTCTAAAGTGTCTAACCAAATATGCATAATTATAATTTTCAGGGAAAAATACTGTATTTTCTGAAACCATTTCCAAAGTGCAAATACTTGTGTCCATGACTGTATTGTCGAGTTTCATTCTGGACAAGGATCAAAAATGGATAAGGTTCCTTTTTTTTCAGAAAAAAAAAAAAAAAGAGTCTGCATATAACTGCATGCAAGCATTCCCCCAACAACAGTGGATGCAAGTTCTATCCTTCAAATCAATTCATAGAACTCATAAAAGTCATTGATGTCTCAATGAGTCCTAATACTAATTATCTGAATGTAAACAAATGCAATTTTTTGTCTACTTGCCAAATTATCAATAATATAAATATAATAGTCAAATAATAAGGAGGAAGATAAGCAATAGCCAACTAGACATAGCAAATTGTTTTCTTATACTAAGAATATCAATCTATACACAAACAAAACATACTGTACATACAAGGCTAAACTTCAAACTCTATAATCAAACTTAAATTCCCCAACTTCTGCACTAACATGAGAGCCGGCTATGTGTTGCATTTTTAGAAAAATGCATGGTGCCTACAGTGAAGTATGGTGGTGGCATTATCCTCATGTGGGGCTGCATGAGTGCTGCTGATGTTGGGGAGCTACATTTTACTGATGATATCATTAATTCACAGATGTATTTCCTGATATATTAGTAAATAAAATGCCCCCATCACTCCGTGCCCTTGACAGACGTGCAGTTTTCCAACATGACGATGATTCCAAACACACATCTGTTACAATTCTGAAGAAAATGGTGAAAGTGATTCAGTGGCCAAGTGTCTTCTGATCTGAGCCCATCTGAACACCTATGGGGAATTCTGAAGGATAATTTATCATTATATGCCATTACATGTCAGGATCCAGGCTCTAAAAGAAGTTTCTCCTGAAGAAGGAAAAAGATACATGTTGCAATATGAAGCCAACTCATTAATTCATGCCTAGAAGACTTAATGCTGTCCTTAAAAATCATGGTGGTATATACAAAATACTAGATGTAGTAGCTTTTGATTTGAGGTGCATTCAATTTTACATCAAATAATTGGGGTAATGATAAATAAGATTTTGTAAGGAAAGCCTTCTCTTCATGTTATGGGTTAAAAAATGTTGTATGAAACTCAGTCTTCATCAAATTTCAGAAGTTGTTCTTGTATTCAGTGAGATATTGATTAAAGTCTTTTTTTTCAAAGGGAATATACTCGTTTATTCTAAGCACTTAATATTAATTTTTTTCACTTTTTATTCACAGTTTTCAGACTCTTGTGTACAAAAATGCTACAATTCTGGAATATTTTTAAGTTGATTTTTCTGGTGCTCACTAAAGAGGTAAAAAGGATACATAGATTTATGCTGCCCACAGACAGAGACTGACAATTTCAGTCAGGTATGTTTTACACTGAAATGCAGCCATGTTTCAGAGGAAACATAAAAGCTCCCCTCCACTTGATTTACTAGTATCTCCATATGGGAGAAGTCAGCCAGGGGTGGTAAGGTATTAGTCAGATCTCTCCTTATAGTCCCCTACCAACTTTTCAAACTAGATTTTCTTTGAAATCTCACAGTGTTTCAGAGCAAAAAACACCTTGCTGTATTTGAACAACGAGACTCTAATTCATGTGTCCTGCGGCCAGGGCCGTATCATCCATGAGTCAAGTTGAAGTGTTTGTCCCAGGCGGCGCCACCTGCTGGTAGCCAGAGGGCAGCATCACAGCAGAGGACCTGGTGGTAGCGTCGGCCCTGCAGATGCTGCTCCTGCTGACATTCTCTCCAGTCCCACAGGAGAATGGTGCCACATGGGGCGGCTGTGCAGGGCAGGACTGAGGACTGTGAAGCTCTCAGGGGGATACAGCTGCACCAGACCAGACTGAGCTCCCGCTGTGAGAATCCTCTGGAGTTCGGGGCAAAAGTAAACGGTAATGATCAGTATAGAGCTCTGCACAGCCTCCTGCTCCATAAACATCTTTCCTCCGTTTAACTCTTTAATTGCTGTCTTCCTGCTGATCTCTCCACATTTACAAGTGTGTGCACAGAACCCCCACAGGCCAGGCAGACACCTCAGCTCCTCTAGATCTATGGCTTGTATTTCTGTGCTGCCTGTATTATCAGTGTGAACACTGCAGGGAGTCCTGATAATTCTGTATTTTACATGAATGACTCAGGAGAGATTGCAGTGAACATTCCCTACTTTACTAAAGGATTAACCACCTTTCATTACCAGCATAGAATAGTGCAGCAGACAGCACTGAGCAATAATGTAAAACTCAGAAAAACTATTAAAAGCTGATTAAAATCTACAAAAAAAAATATATACATAAATAGGCCCAGTTCACACCTACACTAGGCTGCGTTTGGCTGCATTGCGTTAACACTGCCATTAAATGCTATAGGCGAACGCATGCAAATGCAACCCCAAGCGCAAGTGCAAAAGGTGGTTGCGTTTGAACGCATGCATTAGTCCTAGCGTACAGGAAATGTGTCCTGCTACGTTTTCTGTGCGCTAAGACTAGCCCATGCATTCGAACACAGCCCCACTTTGCACTTGCGCTTGTGGTTGCATTTGCATGCGTTCGCCCATAGCATATAATGGCAGTGTTAACGCACAGCGTTAGATTTGCGCTTGACTGCGTTTGCACAGCGCTAACGCAATGCAGCCAAACGCAGCCTAGCGCAGGTGTGACAAAGCCCATAGTGTTTGGAATTTCAACTCTAAAAGTTTGAGCTGAACAAAAATCAAATTATTTAACCCATGCAAAACATGTAAAAAAAATATGTATAAAAACCCTACAAGAATTGCTGTTATTCGTTCACTGCATCCAGAGATACAATAAATACTGATTAAGTGTACGTGCTCATGGTCTGGAGACACTGCGTCTTGGACCTGAGGGAACCCACAGGTGCACACAGGGAGAACGCAGCCGCCCTGAAACCCATGATCTGCAGTGAGTGCAGGGCGGCTTCTCCCTGTATACACCTGATGGTGATCGCTTCTGACTCCGCAGCTTGAAATGAACATGCTGCGGAGATGCAGAAGTCCGGAAACCTGCACTGCAGGTGAAAACACACTGCGGTGAGGAGAAGCACAGTGAGCATGGGATTTATAGCATCCACTATGCTGGTACTGTAAAATGCAGCGCTTTGGAGGCAGTGGCAACACACTGCATCTAAAACACTGTGTTTACTGATAGCAAGTATGCAGTCCAAAACTTAGTATCTCCTGTATATAGATGCTATCAAGAAAAACGTCTGCGCTGCACAAAGATATGTGCAACCCTAGGAAGTGCAGGGGTGCACCTATCGTGATGCGACCCAAGTTAGCTGCTGCTGGTAAGCAGAGGGCGGCATCCGCAGGGGACTCGGTGGCAGCCCCAGCCCCCCCCGGATGCCGCTGCTGGCCGCATACTTCCAAGTCTCGGCCACCGCAGTCTGCACTCTGCAGCTCGGCACGGCAGGGCACGATGACGTCATGAGTGGGCGCCCCTGTGCTGATCCATGCAGAGGGAAGACGCACTTTGGGGAGACCAGAGCTGCGACAAGACAGGTGAGTATTTACTTTTCATTTTTAATCAGTGAGTACACTGGTGGGTGACTATGTAGCACTATGTAATGTGCAATATAATATATGAGGACTATTGGGGTGCATTATACTATATGAAGGCTTGTGAGGGTGCATTATATAATATGGAGGGCTAAGGGCGTACATTATACTATATGGAGGACTATAGATGGTGCATTATATTAAATAGAGGGCTGTGAGGTGTACATTATTATTATTATTAATTTACTATTTATATGGGGAATTTGGGGTACATTATACTATATGGAGAACTATGGGGGTGCATTATACTTTATGGAGGACTTTGGATGATGCATTATAATATATTGAGGACAATGGATGATGCATTATGATATATGGAGCCAATTATACTATATGGAAGCCATTATAATATTTGGATGGCTCTGTGGGGGCATGATAATACTTGAAGGGCTATGTGGAAACCTTTATACTTTATGGAGGGCTGTTTGAGTACTGTGTTGGAGGCCATTATACAGTGTGAGGAGATGTAGGAGCCATTATACTGTATATTGGTCTATTATACTACATGGAGGGTTGTGTGGGGGGTCACAGTTGGAGATCATACTGTGCTGGGGTAGTTGAGGGGGGTACAGTAGGGTCATCATACTGTGCATGTGGAGGGTACTGTGGAGAAATCACTTTGGGGGGATCATACAGCGTTTGTGGGGCACTTCTGCTAGCATCCTACTTTATAGTTGCAATGAAAGATGAATCCAGGGGCTTCAATAGGAGGAAAATTTACCTTGTAAGGCTACAGAGTTGAGAGATATGTTATTATGTGACCCAGCCAAATATTTTATTTTTTTGAGGGGAGGGAGCAGTTAGAACTTTTGCTATGGGGCCCCATGATTTCTATGTACGCCGCTCGTGCACGATGCATTGTCCCTCTGCTGCAGGACTGATTAGTACATACGGGCATCCAGCCATGTTTCTCCTGGGCGGTGGAAAGTCAGTGGTACTCATCCTCCTTCCTACCCGCACATCCCTTCCTTAGCCCAATAGGAAGGCTCCTGCTCTTAGCTATGGACCGTGTGCGGCACTTGTGATTGGCTAAGTGTTTCAGGAGGAGGCGTGGTCTGTTGGGGGAGACGCGCCATTGTATCAGCTTAGTGCAGTGGTGGCTTGTTGTTGCTCAGACTGCAGGTTGTTGCATGTGCTGTGTAGACGGTGAGTCATGGTATACATGTCTGACTAGTCAGTGCCAGGCAGCTGCCACATTGGATGAGCTGTGTAGACGGTGAGGCATGGTGGACATGTCTGACTAGTCAGTGCCAGGCAGTTGCCACATTAGAGCTGCCCAGAGTTTTGGAGGTGTGTGCCAAAAATAATAGGTTGCAATTAGTGCTGCCTCCTGTGCTATAAGGATGCAGGACTGTCTTTGCCCACAGGAGCACAGCTCTGCAGCCATTATTGTGAGTATAAGCTTACTTATCCTAAATCACTAGTTCCCTCCATCCAGTTCTGATTTTCTTCTTCATCCCTTTCTGAACATTGGACATACCGGTACTTTATATTTTGCAGTATATTCTCACAAATACTGTAGATGTACCAGTATGCCTTGGCAATAATGTGGGCACAGGAGCTTTGCCTGCATCATCACTGCCAGGAGCTTGGCTTAGCGGGAACCTATCAAATAATTTATGCATACTAAACTGCCTCCAATGTATTACGGTACTTGTCAAGCAATGTACATTATTTACATGATGTCCCCAAGCCAAATGTCCCAGTAGTCAAGTTAAAATATGCATTTCAAGATAAGTCAATTGCCTTCCAGGCCCTGGCTTTCAGTCAAATCGGTGGCTCTTTATAGCATTTCAGTTACGGTCATCTTCACAATAGTTATGCCAAACACAGACTGATCGATCGGCTAGACTGCCCGGACATTAAGCCACCACAGAGGAAATTCACACCTGCACACTGACAGCCTGCTCCCCAGGCATGTGTAATAAGTCTGGGTTTACATCCCCAGCTTAAATTCCTATATGTGCCACTGAGCATCAGGAGCCACATTCATATACAGTTGTGGCCAAAAGTATTGACACCCCTGCAATTCTGTCAGATAGTACTCAGTTTCTTCCTGACAATGATTGCAATCACAAATTCTTTGGTATTATTATCTTCATTTAATTTGTCTTCAATGAAAATCCACAAAAAGAATTGTCGTAAAGCCAAATTGGATATAATTCCACACCAAACATAAAAAAGGGGGTGGACAAAAGTATTGCCACTGTTAGAAAAATCATGTGATGCTTCTCTAATTTGTGCAATTAACAGCACCTGTAACTTACCTGTGGCACCTAACAGGTGTTGGCAATAACTAAATCACACTTGCAGCCAGTTGACATGGAGTAAAGTTGACTCAACCTCTGTCCTTGTGTGTACCACATTGAGCAAGGAGAAAAGAAAGAAGACCAAAGAACTGTCTGAGGACTTGAGAAACCAAATTGTGAGGAAGCATGAGCAATCTCAAGGCTACAAGACCATCTCCAAAGACCTGAATGTTCCTGTGTCTACCGTGTGCAGTGTCATCAAGACGTTTAAAGCCCAAGGCACTGTGGCTAGCCTCCCTAGATGTGGACGGAAAAGAAAAATTGACAAGAGATTTCAACGCAAGATTGTGCGGAGGATGGATAATGAACCTCCACTAACATCCAAACAAGTTCAAGCTGCCCTGCAGTCCGAGGGTACAATGGTCTCAACCTGTACTATCGTCGGCGTCTGAATGAAAAGGGACTGTATGGTAGGATACCCAGGAAGACCCCACTTCTTACCCCGAGAATAAAAAAGCCAGGCTGGAGTTTGCCAAACCTTACCTGAGAAAGCCTAAAACATTTTGGAAGAATGTTCTCTGGTCAGATGAGACAAAAGTAGAGCTTTTTGGGCAAAGGCATCAACATAGAGTTTACAGGAGAAAAAAAGAGGCATTCAAAGAAAAGAACACGATCCCTACAGTCAAACATGGCGGAGGTTCCCTGATGTTTTGGGGTTGCTTTGCTGCCTCTGGCACTGGACTGCTTGACCGTGTGCATGGCATTATGAAGTCTGAAGACTACCAACAAATTTTGCAGCATAATGTAGGACCCAGTGTGAGAAAGCTGGGTCTCCCTCAAAGGTCATGGGTCTTCCAGCAGGACAATGACCCAAAACACGCTTCAAAAAGCACTAGAAAATGGTTTGAGAGAAAGCACTGGAGAATTCTAAGGTGGCCAGCAATGAGTCCAGACCTGAATCCCATAGAACACCTGTGGAGAGATCTAAAAATGGTAGTTTGGAGAAGGCACCCTTCAAATATCAGGGACCTGGAGCAGTTTGCCAAAGAAGAATGGTCTAAAATTCCAGCAGATCATTGTAAGAAACTCATTGATGGTTACTGGAAGCGGTTGATCGCAGTTATATTGGCTAAAGATTGTGCAACCAAGTAATAGGCTGAGGGTGCCAATACTTTTGTCTGGCCCATTTTTGGAGTTTTGTGTGAAATGATCAATGTTTTGCTTTATGCTTCATTCTCTTTTGTGTTTTTTTCATTGAAGACAAATTAAATGAAGATAATAATACCAAAGAATTTGTGATTGCAATCATTTTCAGGAAGAAACTGAGTATTATCTGACAGAATTGCAGGGTGTCAATACTTTTGAAAATTCACCGAATAGGTTACATGATTATCGGAGAAGAGAAAAAAAAAAAACATATTTGGCCACTTACTGAATATCCATTGCATTTAGCAGAATGCTGTTAGCCCCTCTTAGGGAATAACCCATGTCTCCCAACACCGATGCGCAATCTCCTACAACCCTGGCACGGGGGCGATTGTAGCATCTGCGTCTATCCATGCCACAAGGAGGAAACTGGTGGTATTACTGGACACGAGGTCACCCCAGGGCTGCAGCCACTCCAGGCAAAGTGGAACATAGTGTCAGAGCACAGCCTATTAATGACACCCAGCTGTTAAACAAGGCGGGCTGTTCCGCACTAAAAATATGCTCCACAAGTGACTGACGCCCCCTAGAGGGCCCAGCCTCAAACTGCAGGAAGATAAAAAAAAATGCAATAAACATTATTTTTTGGAAAAAAAATGTGAGGAGTTGGTTTGATATCTTGGGCCAAAATAGCGTAAGCTCATAGCCCCCGTCACGGGCCCTGACGCCTACGAGTACCTAGCCATATGTTAAACCATATGTATGTGTCAATACTTTTGGCCACAATGGTAGTAAATGCATATACATTTGAGGGGGTTTCTGTTATTCTGGATCTTAGGGACCCTACATATAGAGTCTTAAAGCTATTCTAAGAAAATCTGTGTTCCACAAGTCAAATAGTGCTCCTTATGTCTCAAGACCTTCCATGTGCCTAAACCATAAAATAGAGCCACATATGGGGTATTACAACGTTTTATCCATTTTCCCTTTTGATACTGTTAAATCTGGGAGTAAAATAAAAGTTTTGTAATAAAAATGTATATAGTTTTCTTTAATTAGTTTTTCTTGAACTACCAATGGTATAAAATTCTGTGAAGTCCCAGGGATGTTAATATGCTCACTGCATTCCTAGATAAATTCATTTCAGATATGTAATTTTTAAAATGGGGTCACTTATGTAGGTTCTGCCTTTCTGGCATATTATTTTGGGCTCTGTCAATGTGACATGGCACCCCCAAACCATTCTAGTAAAATCTGAACTCCAATATGGTGTTCCTTGCCTTATGTGCTTTGCATTTTGTCTGAAAAGTAGTTTCTGATCACATATATATGGTATCAGTGTACTCAGAAAATCATATTGGATAATCTGTTTTCTCGTATTAGCCTTTTGACAATTAAAAACTTGGGGCTAAAGCAACATTATTATGGGAAAAAAAAATATTTTTCTTTTCATAACCCAATATTATACAATTCCATGAATCACCTGAGGGTTAAGTGGACTCATTTAGCACAGAATGACTGTTTAAACCAAGAACAGGCACTTGGTGCCTCATTTTGCAGCTAGGCATTTAAATACACCATCTCACCTGCTTCATTTCTTTCAGATGCCACTCTCACTTCATAGAGCCAGAGAAAGGTGTACATAACATGTGGAAAGATGTATTTAGATGATTAATTCAGCCAAGATGCACCGAGCGCTTGCACGTAGTATAAACAGTCATCCTGTGCTGACAAAGCCCCTCTAAAATTGCTTAATGTATACTCAATGATACCATTAGTATTGAACTAAAAAATCACCTGCCAGATTCTTTTAAAGGGGAACTCTGGGGAGATAATTTTTTTTGTATGGTCCCTGCACTCCTATACTATAATGCTGAGCTGCCTGTTAAACTTGTATAATGTTTAGAACTCCTGTAAATCATTAATTCACTAACTGCTCCTTAACCATCACCCCTCCTGTATGGGACAATAAGTCACACCTGATTGTTCTGGTCCCCCTTCTCTCTGCAGTTAGGATCTTCACATCCAATAACAGACACTTCTTCATTCAATCATATGGGCATGATGTCATATAAGATTCTATTGAGAAAGTCTCTGTGGAGAGGAGGTGTGGTCACACCCCCTCCTCTCTGTACAGAAGCAGATATACAGATACCGGTTCAGTGTAGAACCTTTTATGATGTCATGACCACATGATTGATAGAGGAAGAGTCTGTTATTGGACAAGTTGAAGCTGATTGAGAGGGAGGTGAGAGTTGCTCAATCAGGACGTATTGTCCCATAAGGGAGGGGTGACGGGTAAGAAGCAGTTAGTGATTAAGTCAATAATATGAGTTTTAAACATTAAAAGCTCAGCATTATAATATAGGAGTGCAGGAACCACACAATTTTTTTTTTATCTCTCCGGCCTTCCCTTTTAATATTGTTCATGATAATGGTATTTTTTCCAACTTTGTAAGCAATGTTTGTAAGACAATAGACATATAATATCAGGTGTTAGTGGATTTTAATTTTGCAAAACATTTGTTCTCAAATGTAATTTTTTTTTAAACTTAAGAGACCATATATAATTATGTTAATACCAAAGTTGAAAACATTAAAAAATGCATCTAAATTCAAGAATAAACTGTACTTGTATGAGTTGACAATTGCTTCATTTTCATTTATTGAATTAGCTTCGGACAAGACTGTAACCTTGTGCACACATCATCTGAGAAGTGCCAGTCAATGCCCGCATTGTGCAGTACATGCATATTTACACCTAATCTAATCCAAGGTTACTCTGACAAATGGGTATGACTTCTGTGAATATTTAGGATTTTTTTCTTTGCAGATTTTTATGATGACATATGATAAATTCAAAGTATAGTGAGATGGTGAAAAGAAAGTAATTCTACCATTGTTTTCTTGGGTTTCATTTTTTCTGCAACAGTTTATTATATGGTAAAAATGTACCTAGCCTCAAGATTCTCCAAGTCCGAACAATACCAAAGTTATAGAGCTTTATTTTTATTTAAGTGATGAAATAACAATCGCAAAGTTGTAACAAATATAAATGTTTGGTTGGAGTCACCATTTTCTGATTGCTTTGACTTTTATATTTTTTTGTCTCAGTAGCTGTATGAGGGCTTTATTTTTGTACGATAAGCTGAGATTTTACTGGTACAATTTTGATGTTGTGTTTCGATCATTTCTTTTTGCATTTTTTTAAGGTATAAAAAACAAAATATCACGTCCAATATTTCTGTCACAATGGCTATGTATAAACAGGGAATCATGGTGCCTGATCTGCCCCTCAAGCTAAGGAGCTCTGAACTATCCTCATCTCAGGGTACTCCTGATGGTGAGTTTAGATGCCTCGGTCTCCTTTCCTGGCTTTGCTCCTATCCAGCCCTGAACTGATTCCCACTTCCCCCACCCCCTGGAGCAGGGGAGCAATAAAGCCCACAGAAAAAGAAAGACAAGGGAAAGCCAAAGTCAAATCACAAAGCATGCACACACAAAAGTAAAGACAATAAGAGTAGCAGCAAGAAAAACAAGAGCAGGAAGGGAGCTACAGAAAAACAGGGAAGAGCTTCAATAACCGCACCAAGTACGTAGCACAGCTTTCACCAGAATGTCTGAGACACCACACCTAAACGACCAGCATAGGATAAACTATAGCTGGCAGAAATAGGAGGATTTCTCCAAGTTAAATAGGAGGGGAGCAGCTGTGATAGACCTCTCCACAACATTTAATAAGAGGAGCAAGCTGACCACTTGAGAATATCAATTGACAGCCTATCTATGAATCAACTTACAGCTAGTCAATGCCTGATTCTTCCTGTGCTGATTCTAAACACCAGAAAAAACAATTGGGCAGAGCATCAGAATCTGCAATCTGAACAGAGCCAAACACTGCCATGATAGTCGGTGAAGTCTGTGCACAGTTTCAGTATTGTGACAGTTTCAATATTTTTTATATTATTTAATTTATTTTTTAGGAAAAATGGAGTATTGTTAAGGGTATACACTCTTCTTGATGATCACTGTTTCCAAGTATCCCTTGATTTTGTATGTACAGTAACCCTGCAATTAGCATACTTTAAGAGATTGAACACTTGTACTTGTTAAGCTGGCTTTACACTAGCGTTCCCCTCCACAGCATCCTGCGGAGGGGAACCGCAAGCTGAGCGCATACACCACAAGTCCCTATGTTTAACATGGGGACACGGGTATATGCGCTCGGGTGCAGATTGCCATGCGCACCCTGTCCACAGCCATTGCCCGCCATGTATGATTTGTACGCATGCGGATGCATGCACACAAATCATACATTCTCGTCCGCACCAGGAACGTGACATGTCGTGTTCAGGGTGAGGACGAGAGTGTGTGGTTTGTACGCAAGCATCCGCAGCCATACAAATGACTCACGGAAGTGAATGGGTGCACACGCCAATCTGCACCCGAGCACATACACCTGCATCCCCATGTTAAACATAGGGACTTGCGGTGTATGCGCTCAGCTTGAGGTTCCCCTCCACAGGACGCTGCAGAGGGGAATGCTAGTGTGAAGGCAGCCTTAGTACGGCTTTCTTTACAAACTGAGCAGCATATCACTCCATATAATGGCTGATCATTTGAATGTTGCATTTGCTAGCTTTGCTGGATTAAACAAAAAAAAACATATTTGTGGTGAATACATTTGCTGTGAATTACACTACTGAAAAATTTGCAAAATAAATATATAATGCTCTGAGTTCTCCAAGCTGTGCTTCAACTCAATTTTGAGCTTTTGAACACATTCACATATTTTTTTTAGTTTTAAATAACACTATGCATTTTATCATAGGATGCAAAAGAGAGCAGGAAAAAAATTCCAAGTGCGTTGAAATTGAAAAAAAAGGGCAATTTCATAAATTTGTGGGCTGATTCATATTTACCATGTTCACTATATGGTAAAACTGACTTGTCAATATGATTCTCCAGGTTAGTTCGATTACATAGATTCCAAACATTGAGGTCACTTGAAGGAGGTTTCTGTTCTTCCTGCAGTTCTTGGCTATGTATATGGAATCTGCAACAATTCTAGGAAACTGCACTCCAAAAGCCACTTGCAATGTGGCCAAACAATACTGTGGTCGCATATGGGGTTTACGACATTCACAAGAAATTATGCAATAATTATGAAGTTATATTTTACCTATTTCCACTTGTGAAAATATATAATATATGGCTAAAACAACATTTTAGGTGCAAAAATGTAATTATTTTTTCTTCAAGGATCAGTGGCATAATATTTAGTGAAACATATGTGGTGTCAATATGCTCACTGCTCCTCTAGATGATTTCATTAAGAGGTGCAGTTTATAAAAAGGGGTCAAATATGGGGGGGGAGTCTGCTGTTCTGATACCTCAGGGGCTCTGCCAAAGTGACATGGCACCCTCAAACAATTGCACTCAAATCAGCATTCCGTTATATCACTCCTTCCTTTCTGAGCTTTGCACTGACGGTAAAAAGGAGAAATTACATAAAAAAATGCATGATCCATTTTCTCCTGTTACTCTTGTGAAAATTTACAATTTGGGCCTTAAGCATTATTTATGTTAAAAAAATATATAAAATTTCATTTTTAAGGTCCAATACTATAATATTTAGTGAAGAACCTATGGGCTCAAAATGCTTACCACTAGAGAAGAGCGAACTTCGCTCAAACATGTTCGCCACTTTTAAATTCGACCGAACATCGATGACCGATTCAGCTTGGGGATCATAAACCCAAACACTTTGTCCAAAAGTCGGCAAACGTGGCTTTGTGCAGGAAAAAGTTTGAAATTTAAAATCGCCTTAAAACTTTACCTGTTTATTTGGGGCCAAAACATTCGCCAGAAGATCCACTGGCTGAGGACATCACCTAACTGAATGGTTAATAGTATCCCCACTCATCGGGTCTACCCGCTTATATCAAGGTGTAGATATTTTTGGAGATTTAAATTATTTTTTTTAAGCTTACTGGAGTTTGAAGGTTTTTTGACACCTGCAGGCTATGAAGTTTTGAAACAGTGCCAGATATGGCAGAAGCTGGGAAGTCCAGGAGGCTTGGGGTGTCCTTCCAACATGCATTTAAGAAAGCTTAACATTTTTTAGGGATTTTTTTTTAATATTTATTATTATTATTATTATTATTATTATTTTTGCAGAGGTTGAGCAGCATACGAGGCCATATGGCCATTATATGCTTCACATATATGATATTATAGGTCTGTTCACACTGATGAAACACCATGCACTGGTTATTGCTTCTTGAAAATGTGTACACACTATTTCATGTTGTATTAATTATAGTAATAATATTAATAATATCTATTCATTTATATAGGGCTATTAATTCGATAGCACTTTACATACATTTACAACACTGTGCTGTTAGGGCTTAAATTTTTTGTCGTACATTTACAATAATGACTTTTGGCAAGTGCACAACTATGTTATATGTACAATTCCTATTAAAGTTGTCCTGGCATTCCTGCAATGCCCAGTGCCCACTAGCCTTATTCAGCATTCCAGATGAATTGCTGGTTAATGTTGAACTGAATACACTTATTTGGTTTCCTCATTATGTCTCCTACGAAGATGTCACACTTCAATAATGACTGCACCTAACCACAACCCAGTTGTTATTCAATTCCCGAGGCCACAAGTTATATGTGACAGTGACTTTAATTCTGCAGGGCATTACATATAGGCATGAATTAGGAGCTAGGCATCAGGCAACAAGATTGTCCAAACAATAAAATCTGGTACTGATTGCTTGGGTCTGAATCCTGATTTTGCTATAAGAGTCTTTTGTGCCATGACTCAGGTTTAACATTTGTTGCAAATGAACGAATACAACTTTGTCTCTGATAAATTTAGGCAACGCAAATGTACAAAACCACGGAGCTCATTCAGCATCTCACCACCATCCTACCAGTGCGGTCCAATCCAGGTACACTGTCTGCTACTACAGTTGAACTTGCTACCATGACAGTATTATGCCATAGTCTGGAGATAGATCTCCTGCAAGGCATGCCTGACCTGGACTCAGAAGATATCATCAGGGGCAAAACCAGACCTAGAGTGGCATGCAGAAGAGATGGAGACATATGTCACCTGGAGCTCAACCACACTATCCACTTTGGACTTCATCTGAAATGGGATGAGGATCCAATCTATGACTCCAGTGCCAGATGAGGACATGAGGAGCTCACAGCAGTCAAGAGGTGACCCTTTCCCTATGACATCTGGGACCAGGAGCACCACATGTCAGATTGCACATGATCTTGCAGCATGTGTGATTGGATTCCACCTGCACATCAACAAGAGAGAGCAATAGTTGCTTTGCAACAGGGATATCACTTTATTTTTTAATAGTTGCTGTGCAACAGGAATATCTCTTTACTTTTTAATAATTGTTTTGCTTTGTTTGATGAGAATAATGATTGTCTCTCACTTTGATGATTGTCATTCAGTGGAACTCTAATTTGTCTATGGATTCCACCTGCAGCCAGTGTCACAGCTACTGGATCCTATTCCCAAATGCCACCAAGACCAGGACCATCATGAGGAGGCCAGGGAGGAAGAGGAGGAGGTAGAGAAGGCAGAAGGGCCTAATTCCCAGCTGTGTGGATCACCTCTTCCAGAGGCCTTCGACTAGGACAATGTCATGTGGGGGTCCCTACCCCCTCTAAGTAACTATCTAACAAGTCATGAACCCCCCTGTCCTGCCTCCTTTGTTGAGGAGATTTGGCTCTCAGATGTCATCGCCTAGGACTGGTTGCATGGGCCTAAGGCTATTGACTTCTACGACCAATGCACCCAAAGCAAGGTGGTGGCGTTCCTGCAGGAAAAGGGGTTTGGTTTCATAGTGGAACATGGTACTGGGCATCAGTGCTACATAAACCAGTCCACCCTGCTATGTTACAATCTTCCCCAAAGACTACGTACCATTTTTGTCAAGGAGGTCACTTCCTTAAAGTTGTGGTGCAGCAAGGGTGGGTTGCGGTTTGCGTATGTTGGTTTGCTACCACCGACCAATTTGAGAAGTGGCAGGAAGAGGCTAACCTGAAGAGAAGATGGTGTTGGGTGTGGCCCAAATGTATCTTGGTTGGCAAGGCAGATACACTCAAACCCAGAGGGTCTTTTGGTGTTCCCCAAGCTGGTCCTGTCAGTATGGGAAGTACTCCTTTAACGGACCAACTGAGTATTGAGTATGGAGTTGTTACAGCAATGCTCCACAGCAGAATAATCGTAAATTAGCTCTCATGCAGAAGGAAGACATTTTTCTCCCTAGTAGCATTACCCATGAGGCTCAATACTGAGTTGTTCTCCTCTTTAACAAAAATGTAATCCCAAAATAAATGAGTGTATAATGCCCATTATAATGAAGTAACACCACTCAGGTCCACACAAGTGTATTATTATTATTATTATTATTATTTATTTATAGAGCACCATTGATTCCATGGTGCTGTACATGAGAAAGGGTAAGGGTTACATACAAACAAGTTAAAAATACAATGAACAAACAACAGTGACAGACCGATACAGAGGGGAGAGAGGACACTGCCCTTGCGGGCTTACATTCTTTAGGGCAGTGGGGAGAGAGACAGTAGGTTGGGTCTGCTCTGGTGGTGGTGGAGAGCCGGGTCCGATGGTGGTGGAGCGCCGGGTCCAGTGTTAGTGAGGTGGCACTGTGGTCATTGCAGGCTGTAGGCTGTTCTGAAGAGATGAGTTTTCAGGTTCCGCTTGAAGGTTCTCAGTTTGGGAGACAGTCGGACGTTTTGGGGTGCAGAATTACAGAGAATGGGGGAGGCTCGGGCGAAGTCTTGCAGGCGGTTAGATGAGATACAAAGGGAAGATGGAATAGGAGTTTGGCGTGCGCTGCCTTGCCAAGCATGCAATGGATCCAAGGTATTGTTCCAGTATCCTTTATTTCGTCTCACGCGTTCTGTGAGTAACCCTCATTTCTCTCCTGAGGAGGGTTACTCACGAAACGTGTAGAGACGAAATAAAGGATACTGGGATAATACCTTGGATCCATTGCATTCTTGGTGAGGGAGTGCACGGCAAACTCCTATTCCGTCTTCCCTTTGTATCTGATTTACCAGGAGGTGCAGCAGCCGCTTATACGCTATATGGTGTTGTGACTTGGCACAACCGTCAAAGGTGAGCATAAACACACACCTAAGAATCTCTTTATAACACAGATAAGACCCTATTTGTGCTATTTCTTCTCCCTAGTGTGCATTATAAAGAAGGCGGTTAGATGAGGAATGTACAAGTGTGGAGGAAAGAAGGAGAGCTTGGGAGCATCAAAGATTACGAGTTGGATGATATCGGAAGATTAGTTCAGAGATATATGAGGGGGACAGATTGTGGATGGTTTGTAAGTCAGTTTTAGTAGTTTGAATTGGATATGTTGGTGAATTGGGAGCCAGTGGAGGTATTTGCAGAGGGAAGAAGTGGAGGCATAGGGAGGAAAGAGGTGGATTAGTCGGGCCGCAGAGTTAAAGGGGTTGTCCGGGTTCGTCACATAATCTGAGTGCATATCCAGGCTGCCTAATGCTGACAATGTGTAATGTACTATGTGTCAGCTTTCTGCAGGGTTTCCTAGATAACACTTGTTTTGTGTCTGAACAGAACGACCAGGGGGGGTGTTCTGTCATGATAATGAACACTGGTCGTTTCCACCTACTCTACCCCATCCCCTCCCCCATAGCAACATCCCCGCCCTCCCCATCTCCATGACTCAGCCTCTCCACAGGAAGAAAATGATCCTCGGCTGCAGCCATTGCTGTGAGCAGAGCTGCCCGGATTAGCTGCTCCTCCCCCGGCCACACACAGTGATGTATGGAAAGTCTGCAGAGAGAAGGGACAATGTGCTGCACTCAGGGGGGGGCCGCTCCGGGATTACAATGAATAGCTCCGGCCTCTTATCAGTGATTCTTCCCTCACTGTCCCAGGCTGTCATCAGGAGAATGTACAGTGTGCAGACACCAGTGATGTCTGCAGAGAAGGGACAATCGTGCTGTATTCAGGGCCGCTCCGTGATTACAGTGACTAGCTCCCTCATATCAGTGATTCCCTTCCCTCACTGTCCGGGCTGTGATCAGGAGAATGTACTGTGTGAGCCCAGTGATGGGGGGCTGCAGCTTCTGTGACACACTGTAACAAACCCCTGCTGTGTGAATGAGACAGCTGTGTCACTGATGTCTGTACACAGCAGGAGATATGGTACAGTGTGAAGGATGGTCAGCACTGTGTCTCCAATGACACAAATACTGATTGAAGCAGCCTCTATCCACTCAGTAACTGCAGCAGTGTGAAGTGTTGGGGGTGTATGTATGGAGATATTGATGATACTAAGGATTTTGATATTGTTGAGGAGTCCTTCCTTCCGTCGCCCCATCAGTCCGCCCGTCCTTCCTTCTTTCCTTCCATCCATCCTTCCTTCCGTTCATCCTTCCGTCCTTCTTTCAGTCCGTCTTTCGTCCTTTCTTTCCGTCCATCTGACCGTCCTTCTTCTTTCCATCCATCCGTCCTTCCTCTTCCTTTTTTCCGTCCGTCTTCTTTCATCCTTCCATCGTCTTCTTTCGCGTCTTCTTTCCATCTGTCCTTCCTTCTTTCCGTCCATCTTCCGTCTGTCCTTTCCGTATCCTTTTCGTCCTTCCTTCTTTCCACTTCTTCCTTCTTTCTTCCATCTTCCTTCCGTCATCTATCGTCCGTCCTTCTTTCTGTCCTCCTTTTCCGCCCTCCTATTCCGTCCTTCCTTCTTTCCTCGTCCTTCCTTCATCCGTCCGTCCCCCATCCAGTCTATCTGTCCGTTCCTTTCTCCTTCTTTCCATCCTTCCTTCTGTCCATCCATCCTCCTTCCTTCCGTTGGTCCTTGCGTCCTTCTTTCTGTCCCCCATCCTATCTTGTCCATCCTTCATCTTATTTCCGACCGTCCTTCCTTCTTTCCACCGTCCGTGCCGTTCTTCCTTCTTCTGTCCTTGCCTTCTTTCTCCGTCCTTCCATCTATCTTCCTACTTTCCGTCCGTCCTTCCTTCATTCCGTCCGTCCGTCCTTCATTCCGTCCGTCCTCCTTCATTCCGTCTGTCCTCGTCCTTCATTTCCGTCCGTCCGTCCTTCATTCCGTCCGTCCGTCCTTCATTCCGTCCGTCCGTCCTTCATTCCGTCCGTCCGTCCTTCATTCCGTCCCGTCTCATCGTCCGTCCATTCCGTCCGATCCTTCATTCCGTCCGTCCGTCCTTCATTCCGCCTTACCGTCCATCCTTCATTCTCGTCCGTCCGTCCTCTTCATTCCCGTCCGATCCTTCATTCCTTCCGTCCGTCCTTCATTCCGTCCGTCCTCATTCGTCCGTCCTTCATTCTTTCCGTCTCCGTCCGTCCTTCATTCTTTCCGTCCTTCCTCCGTCCGTCCTTCATTCTTTCCGTCCATCCGTCCGTCCTTCATTCTTTCCGTCCATCCGTCCGTCCTTCATTCTTTCCGTCCATCCGTCCGTCCTTCATTCTTTCCGTCCATCCGTCCGTCCTTCATTCTTTCCGTCCATCCGTCCGTCCTTCATTCTTTCCGTCCATCCTTCAGTCTTTCCATCCGTCCATCCGTTCTTCCCCTCAAGCCTGTATTTTCCCTTCACCCCTGGGTGATTTCCTGTTTTCCTTCCTCTTCTTCCATAACTTTTCTATTTTTCCGTCAATACAGACATATGAAGCTTCTTGTTGTTTTTTGCAGGACGAGTTGAACTTTTGAATGACGACATTTATTTAAAAATTGCAAAAAAAAACAGTGCAATTATACATTTGTCTTTTGGGTTTTTTATTCACCATGTTCACTATATGGTGACACTGAGGTGTTGGTATGATGTCTGGGGTCAGTACTATATGGTAACACTGATGTGTCGGTATGATGTCTGGGGTCAGTACTATATGGTAACACTGAGGTTTCGGTATGATGTCTGGGGTCAGTACTATATGGTAACACTGACGTGTCGGTATGATGTCTGGGGTCAGTACTATATGGTAACACTGAGGTGTCGGTATGATGTCTGGGGTCAGTACTATATGGTAACACTGAGGTGTCGGTATGATGTCTGGGGTCAGTACTATATGGTAACACTGATGTGTCGGTATGATGTCTGGGGTCAGTACTATATGGTAACACTGAGGTTTCGGTATGATGTCTGGGGTCAGTACTATATGGTAACACTGAGGTGTCGGTATGATGTCTGGGGTCAGTACTATATGGTAACACTGAGGTTTCGGTATGATGTCTGGGGTCAGTACTATATGGTAACACTGAGGTTTCGGTATGATGTCTGGGGTCAGTACTATATGGTAACACTGAGGTGTCGGTATGATGTCTGGTGTCAGTACTATATGGTAACACTGAGGTGTCGGTATGATGTCTGGGGTCAGTACTATATGGTAACACTGAGGTGTCGGTATGATGTCTGGGGTCAGTACTATATGGTAACACTGAGGTGTCGGTATGATATCTGGGGTCAGTACTATATGGTAACACTGAGGTGTCGGTATGATGTCTGGGGTCAGTACTATATGGTAACACTGATGTGTTGGTATGATGTCTGGGGTCAGTACTATATGGTAACACTGAGGTGTCGGTATGATGCCTCGGGTCAGTACTATATGGTAACACTGACGTGTCGGTATGATGTCTGGGGTCAGTACTATATGTAACACTGAGGTGTCGGTATGATGTCTGGGGTCAGTACTATATGGTAACACTGACGTGTCGGTATGATGTCTGGGGTCAGTACTATATGGTAACACTGACGTGTCGGTATGATGTCTCAGGTCAGTACTATATGGTAACACTGATGTGTCGCTATGTCTGGTGTCAGTAATATATGGTAACACTGACGTGTCGGTATGATGTCTCAGGTCAGTACTATATGGTATCACTGATGTGTCGCTATGTCTGGTGTCAGTAATATATGGTAACACTGACGTGTCGGTATGATGCCTCGGGTCAGTACTATATGGTAACACTGACGTGTCGGTATGATGTCTGGGGTCAGTACTATATGGTAACACTGAGGTGTCGGTATGATGTCTGGGGTCAGTACTATATGGTAACACTGAGGTGTAGGTATGATGTCTGGGGTCAGTACTATATGGTAACACTGAGGTGTCGGTATGATGCCTTAGGTCAGTACTATATGGTAACACTGAGGTGTCGGTATGATGTCTGGGGTCAGTACTATATGGTAACACTGAGGTGTCGGTATGATGTCTGGGGTCAGTACTATATGGTAACACTGAGGTGTCGGTATGATGTCTGGGGTCAGTACTATATGGCAACACTGAGGTGTCTGTATGATGTCTGGGGTCAGTACTATATGGTAACACTGAGGTGTCTGTATGATGTCTGGGGTCAGTACTATATGGTATCAATGACGTGTTGGTATGAATAATTGAAGAATTAAAGAAACAAAAAAAGAATTGCGCTCTTGCCCAATTTTCCACGATCCGCAGTTACAGTCAAACATTTATTCTGACAATCAAAATCTATATCCATTTTTATTTTAAAGAGAACCGTCACCCCATTTTTGTGTATTAAAATAAAAGCTCCCTTTTTTATCAGGGACTATCCTGCATTCTAAGGCTGGGTTCACATTAGCGTTCCCCTCCGCAGCGTTCTGCGTAGGGGATCCGCAATGTGTCCGCAGCGGCCGTCAGCTCCTATCTTTATAATGTGAGCGCACGGTGCTGCGCTTAACAGCGCATGACCGTGTGCACCCATTCACTCCTATATGTGATCTGTGAGCAGGCGGACGCCTGCGTACAAATCACACAGTCTCTTCCGCACCAGAGACGCGACATGTTGCATTCCTGGTGCGGACGAGACTGTGTGATTTGTGCGCAGGCGTCCGCCTGCGCACAGATCACATATAGGAGTGAATGGGTGCACACGGTCATGCGCTGTTAAGCGCAGCACCGTGCGCTCCCATTATAAAGATAGGAGCTGACGGCCGCTGCGGACACATTGCGGATCCCCTACGCAGAACGCTGCGGAGGGGAACGCTAATGTGAACCCAGCCTTAGAATGCAGGATAGTCCCTGATAAAAAAGGGAGCTTTTATTTTAATACACAAAAATGGGGTGACGGTTCTCTTTAAAATAAAAATGGATATAGATTTTGATTGTCAGAATAAATGTTTGACTGTAACTGCGGATCGTGGAAAATTGGGCAAGAGCGCAATTCTTTTTTTGTTTCTTTAATTCTTCAATTATTCATACCAACACGTCATTGATAGCATAGAGTACTGACCCCAGACATTAGACACACACCTCAGTGTTACCATATAGTACTGACCCCAGATATCATACCGACACCTCAGTGTTACCATATAGTACTGACCCCAGACATCATACCGACACCTCAGTGTTACCATATAGTACTGACCCCAGACATCATACCGACACATCAGTGTTACCATATAGTACTGACCCCAGACATCATACCGACACGTCAGTGTTACCATATAGTACTGACCCCAGACATCATACCGACACATCAGTGTTACCATATAGTACTGACCCCAGACATCATACCAACACGTCATTGATACCATATAGTACTGACCCCAGACATCATACAGACACCTCAGTGTTTCCATATAGTACTGACCCCAGACATCATACCGACACGTCAGTGTTACCATATAGTACTGACCCCAGACATCATACCAACACCTCAGTGTTACCATATAGTACTGACCCCAGACATCATACCGACACATCAGTGTTACCATATAGTACTGACCCCAGACATCATACTGACACCTCAGTGTTGCCATATAGTACTGACCCCAGACATCATACCGACACCTCAGTGTTACCATATAGTACTGACCCCAGACATCATACCGACACCTCAGTGTTACCATATAGTACTGACACCAGACATCATACCGACACCTCAGTGTTACCATATAGTACTGACCCCAGACATCATACCGACACCTCAGTGTTACCATATAGTACTGACCCCAGACATCATACCGACACCTCAGTGTTACCATATAGTACTGACCCCAGACATCATACCGAAACCTCAGTGTTACCATATAGTACTGACCCCAGACATCATACCGAAACCTCAGTGTTACCATATAGTACTGACCCCAGACATCATACCGACACGTCAGTGTTACCATATAGTACTGACCCCAGACATCATACCGAAACCTCAGTGTTACCATATAGTACTGACCCCAGACATCATACCAACACCTCAGTGTCACCATATAGTGAACATGGTGAATAAAAAACCCAAAAGACAAATGTATAATTGCACTGTTTTTTTTTGCAATTTTTAAATAAATGTCGTCATTCAAAAGTTCAACTCGTCCTGCAAAAAACAACAAGAAGCTTCATATGTCTGTATTGACGGAAAAATAGAAAAGTTATGGAAGAAGAGGAAGGAAAACAGGAAATCACCCAGGGGTGAAGGGAAAATACAGGCTTGAGGGGAAGAACGGATGGACGGATGGAAAGACTGAAGGATGGACGGAAAGAAGGAAGGAGGGACGGATGGACGGAAAGAATGAAGGACGGACGGATGGACGGAAAGAATGAAGGACGGACGGATGGACGGAAAGAATGAAGGACGGACGGATGGACGGAAAGAATGAAGGACGGACGGATGGACGGAAAGAATGAAGGACGGACGGAAAGAATGAAGGACGGATGGAAGGAATGAAGGACGGACGGACGGAAGGAATGAAGGATGGACGGAATGAAGGACGGACGGAATGAAGGACGGACGGACGGAATGAAGGACGGACGGGATGGACGGAATGAAGGACGGACGGAATGAAGGACGGACGGAATGAAGGACGGACGGAATGAAGGACGGACGGAATGAAGGACGGACGGGATGGACGGAATGAAGGACGGACGGAATGAAGGACGGACGGAATGAAGGACGGACGGGATGGACGGAATGAAGGACGGACGGAATGAAGGACGGACGGAATGAAGGACGGACGGGATGGACGGAAAGAAGGACGGACGGAAAGAAGGACGGACGGAAAGAAGGACGGACGGAAAGAAGGACGGACGGAATGAAGGACGGATGGATGGATGGATGGACGGAAAGAAGGACGGACGGACGGAATGAAGGATGGACGGAATGAAGGATGGACGGAATGAAGGACGGAAAGAAGGACGGACGGACGGAAAGAAGGACGGACGGACGGAAAGAAGGACGGACGGATGGAAAGAAGGACGGACAGAAAGAAGGACGGACGGACGGAAAGTAGGAACGACTGATGGACAGACGGAAAGAAGGAAGGACAGAAAGAAGGAAGAACGGCACGGACGGTCGGAAAGAAGGAAGGACGGTCGGAAATAAGGAAGGATGGAAAGAAGGAAGGATGGACAGAAAGAAGGACGCAAGGACCAACGGAAGGAAGGAGGGATGGATGGACAGAAGGAAGGATGGAAAGAAGGATGAAAGGAAGGACAGATAGACTGATGGGGCGACGGACGGATGGAAGGAAGGACGGAAAGAAGGAAGGACGGATGGGCGGAAAGAAGGAGGGACAGAAAGAAGGACGGACGGATAGATGGACGGAAGGAAGGACGGAAAGAAGGAAGGACAGATGGAAAGAAGGAAGGACGGAAAAAAGGAGGTACGGAAAGGACAGACGGATAGATGGACGGAAAGAAGGAAGGACAGATGGAAAGAAAGGACGACGGAAAGAAGGACAGATGGAAGGATGGAAAGAAGGACGGACGGAAAAAAGGAAGGAGGGAAGGACGGATGGATGGAAAGAAGGAAGGACGGTCAGATGGACGGAAAGAAAGGACGAAAGACGGACTGAAAGAAGGACGGAAGGATGAACGGAAGGAAGGATGGATGGAAGGAAAGAAGGAAGGACGGGCGGACTGATGGGGCGACGGAAGGAAGGACTCCTCAACAATATCAAAATCCTTAGTATCATCAATATCTCCATACATACACCCCCCAACACCTCACACTGCTGCAGTTACTGAGTGGACAGGCTGCTTCAATCAGTATTTGTGTCATTGGAGACACAGTGCTGACCATCCTTCACCCTGTACACTGTACCATATCTCCTGCTGTGTACAGACATCAGTGACACAGCTGTCTCATTCACACAGCAGGGGTTTGTTACAGTGTGTCACAGAAGCTGCAGCCCCCCATCACTGGGCTCACACAGTACATTCTCCTGATCACAGCCCGGACAGTGAGGGAAGGGAATCACTGATATGAGGGAGCTAGTCACTGTAATCACGGAGCGGCCCTGAATACAGCACGATTGTCCCTTCTCTGCAGACATCACTGGTGTCTGCACACTGTACATTCTCCTGATGACAGCCTGGGACAGTGAGGGAAGAATCACTGATAAGAGCCCGGAGCTATTCATTGTAATCCCGGAGCGGCCCCCCCCTGAGTGCAGCACATTGTCCCTTCTCTCTGCAGACTTTCCATACATCACTGTGTGTGGCCGGGGGAGGAGCAGCTAATCCGGGCAGCTCTGCTCACAGCAATGGCTGCAGCCGAGGATCATTTTCTTCCTGTGGAGAGGCTGAGTCATGGAGATGGGGAGGGCGGGGATGTTGCTATGGGGGAGGGGATGGGGTAGAGTAGGTGGAAACGACCAGTGTTCATTATCATGACAGAACACCCCCCCTGGTCGTTCTGTTCAGACACAAAACAAGTGTTATCTAGGAAACCCTGCAGAAAGCTGACACATAGTACATTACACATTGTCAGCATTAGGCAGCCTGGATATGCACTGAGATTATGTGACGAACCCGGACAACCCCTTTAAGGACAGATTGGAGAGATGCAAAAGTGTTAGCAGGGAGGTCACAGAGGAGGAGGTTGCAGTAATCAAGACTGTAGATGATGAGGGCATGCACTAGAGGTTTGACGAAGGGATGAATTCTGGAAATATTTTTGAGTTGGAGGTGGTAAGGGCTTGGATGTGCAGTTTGAAGGACAGGGCAGAGTCAAAGGTTACTCCAAGGCAGCGGACTTCAGGTACAGGGCAAAGTGTAATGTTATTTATTGTGATAGATAGATCTGGTAAAAAAAGGTGTGTAAGATGGAGGAAAGATGATAAGTTCGGTTTTGTCTACATTGAGTTTTAGGAAGCGAGAGGAGAAGGAGGATATGGCTGATAGACACTCCGGGATTCTGGACAAGAGAGAGGTGACATCTGGGCCAGAGAAATAGATCTGAGTTTCATTAGCGTACAGGTGATACTGGAAGCCATGGGACTTTATGAGTTGTCCCAGACTAAGGGTGTAGATTGAAAAAAGGAGGGGCCCCATGACAGAGCCTTGAGGGACCCCAACAGAGAGGGGATGGGGTGAGGAGGTTGTCGTGTGGAGTGGGAGATGCTAAATGTGCGGTCTGAGAGTTGGAAGAGATCCAGGAGAGGGCAAGGTCAGTGACGCCAATGGAAGAGAGGATCTGTAATAAGAGACAGTGGTCAACTGTGTTGAATGCAGAGGACAGACGGAGATCCAAGATGGCCGCGGGTGAGGGAGGCTGCACATTCTAGCTCTCCCACAAAAACAGCTCTATCCGTGCCATCCACCCTCGTGAGGGACCCCAAAAAGCCCAGAAGACACCCCTGACTATGTCTGAGACCCCTCTACACAGGACCTAGGCACTATTCCGCCATCTGAACCAGCCCCTGCTGCGGAGAGGAGCCCTCAGGCCACAGCACGCGGCTCCCAGGAAGGAGAGATAGGCCTGGCCGGACCGGCTGCAAAAGATCACAAAGGTAGCGGAGATGGGGACGGTTTACCCCTGCTAAAGATTCCCGCGACCGGTCCACACCAGATCTGCAAGAGGAGCTGAGGTGAGACGGTGCACCACGGCTGCAGGAGAAGCCCGACAACGCGAGGCTCCAGGGAGCGGAATGGCGGTAAGAGAGACGCTGAGACGGGCGGCCGGGGAACAGTGCAGCTGCTGACGGCCTGCGATCCCCCAGAGACCCAGCACGCGAGGTAACAGAGTTGAGTGACCGGGTGTGTGTGCGGGGAGATCGGTCCCGCGGGAGCCTCCTCAGAGAGCCCAGACAGAACCAGGGTCACACTAAACCCCGCGGCCCCGGCGCCTGTTACCAGCCTAGTGCTACAATCCGGAGCTCCTCCGAATAACGCCATAAGGCCCTCAGGAGCAGAAGTATATAAAGATAAGGGGTACCATCTTCTGACTTTATACCATCTAAACCGGTTGCATACAGGGTCAAAGAACTACACTAAGTTTGCAGGACGGACAGATAAAGAAAAAACCCTCCCTGACCGGTGCCTGGGCTAACTAAACTGGTAATCCAGACCCCTCAAATCACGAGACTGGTATATAACAGCAAGATACCAGTAGATCTCCACAACAGTTAACAGGTCTATCTACTATTTCTCTAACATAACAGCTCCACATTAACATGCTGCAGTAATCCCTATAAGCCAGCAAGGGGAGCTCAGTAACCAAATCATTCAACCAGCACTAAAAATTAACTCAATACTAATATGGGGAAAACTGGAACAAAAACCCCTAAAGGATCCTTGAAACTTGCTAAAGCAGTCACGCAAGCTGACGTAGACAAATTCTTAAAGAAACAAGCTGCTTTGACTGACTCAGACGTGCCCTCTAAGTCAAATGACCCAAATCTGATGGACGACTCAGACACAGACATGGATAGTGAATCTGAAAGTATGACCACTGACAAAGACACACAAGTAACTCGCTCATTCATAGCAAGAATCCTCTCACAGAAATTAGATCCAATAAGTAAGGAACTTGCAGAAATAAAACGCGACCTCACTCAACAAGGACAGAGGCTGGATACGGCAGAAAACACACAGACGACCATAATACAACAGTCTAATGCTATGCTGGAATGCCTACAACAACATGAGAGCATCCTCCACGCTGCACACCTATCCTTGGAAGATCACGAGAACCGTGAGAGACGCAACAATATTAGAATACGGGGCATGTCAGAGTCTGTGGCGCTGGAAACGCTCACTAAAGCGGCCATTGAAATATTCAAAGACATACTGGATCAAGACAAACCGGAAAATATTGAACTGATAAGAGTACACAGAGCCCTCAAACCTAAACCACCACAAGGTGAACAGCCTAGAGATGTACTCTGCCGCTTCTTAGACTTTCGAGTGAAAGACCTAGTGCTACGGAAAGCAAGAGACAAACGGACGATCACCTATGAAGGAGCCATGATTCAGTTATACCAGGACCTATCATCCATCACACTACGAAAACGGCGACTCTTGAAGCCATTCACTGAGGCCTTAACAAAAAAGGGCTGCAGATTCAGGTGGCTGTTCCCATTTGGCATCTTATAAACAACAGGGGATAAGAGGCTGCAAGCTAGGACCTCGGCGGATGTCAAACAAGCCTGCGAGGAATTAGAGATCATACTAGATTCATATCCGGATCTGGAAGCGTTTCACTCAGCCTCCTTGCTCCAGCAAATTCCACCACCACCAGCATGGCAAGTAGTCACCACTCCTAAGGCTCAAAGAGTGAAGCGCAAGACGGCCAAATCGCCCGCTGCAAAAGACCTGATCGACACGACCTGACACTCTGGTATCCTGGCAATTGAATAGATAGATTCCTACGAATGGATAACAGAACTTTGCATTTTGTTCTTTTCCCCTTAGACAACCAAGTTTAATTGCAAACTCATGGACCTACTATCCTCCAAAAGGACTTGTCAACACCGAAGTAATGAAACAATCTTTACAGGAGCACCTCTACGCTTACACACCATGTTGGACTAGATTGTAAGAGGCGCCCCCTCTTTTTACAGTAAGGACGATTGCTGACTGTTATGGATACACTCAAATGAAGCTCGGTCCATAACGCAAACCACCCCCAACCGACCCCCTACCCATCACCCAATACCCAGAAACCCTTCCCACCCCCCAACCCACATCATAGTTTACCACCATATTCGCTTAACTCTTAAGACTACCTACCCCCCCCCCCCTCCTTCACCTCCCTCCCCACCCGACCCCCGACCCACACCCTCCCCTCTAACAATATGTTTCCTTTCTTGAAGATTTGGTTACACACCAGCATTCACAAACTTGAACGATGATATCCTCCCCAGAGCTGGCTGCTGAAGCCCTCTGTAACCCTATGTTAAACAGAATTATAATCACACTTAAACCTGTAAATTTATTGCAGTTACTGACAGTTATGTTTTGTTTTTTCTATCTTTTATGTCTTTTCTTTCGCTATACTCGCTTTCACCTCCTTCCTCCCCCCAGTCCAGTGATCCAGGAAGATCGAAGGATATGACGCCAACGATGCTGATACACAACGACCGAACCGACGGAAACAAGCTATGGCAGACATGACTAAGGTAATTACATTTGCTTCACTCAGCCTAAATTCGCCGATAGCAAGGCGACACATACTACACAGACTTAAGCAACAAAAAGTGTCAGTGCTCCTCTTACAAGAGACGCATTTCAAACCTGACAAAATACCTGATCTGACCCGCTCTGGATACGATAAATGGCACCACGCTACAACGACTCAAACACGGACTAAGGGTACCTCAATAGCGATAGCCAAAGGGGTGACATTTCAACTGAGAGACACGCTAACTGACCCGCTAGGACGATATATACTAATCAAGGGACTACTAAATGGAACCTTAGTGACGTTATGTAGCCTATATGCCCCGAATAAAAAAGTAGCAAGATGGTTGACGGTAATGATGAAGAAAATAGAAATATTCAAAGAGGGTGTGTTGGTGGTCGGTGGAGATCTTAATGTAGCGCTGAACCCGCTAATGGACACCTCTAGGCAGAAGAGTACGCTCTCAGCAGAGGATCTAGCTAAAATACAGCGGTGTCTGAACTCCCAACATTTGGTTGACACATGGAGATGCCTGAATCCCGCCGACCGCGATTACACCTTCTACTCTTACCCCCATAAAACCTATCATAGGATTGATTATATCTTTGTCCACAAAACACAGATGTCCAACATTAAAAAATCAAACATATCTCCAAATATATATTCAGACCACTCCACTGTGACTCTGGAAATATCACTACAAAGGCAACACCCCAACAATAGAACGTGGCGCCTCAATGAAACCATATTAGCGGAACCTGGGGTCAAAGAGCGTATACAAGAGGCACTGCTCAGCTATTTCGCGCTTAATGATACACAGGGTATGTCGACGCAAATTTTATGGGAGGCACACAAATCAGTCATCCGGGGCGAACTAATATCAATCTCCTCCCACCTTAATAGAAAAAGACAACAAGACATGTATGATCTCTACGAAGAGATAGCCTCACTAGAACTAAAACATAAAAGAAAACTTGACCATCAGACCATGCTTCTGTTATCCACAAAGAGACAACAACTAAAAGATCTTATAGCACTACAATCAGCAAAATATTACAAATCGTGGAAAAATAAATTGTACGCCCACGGAGATAAAGCGTCCAAATTCATGATATCGCTCATATGTAAGAGACAAATGAACACTCAGATTGGTGCGGTCAAAAACAAACAAGGTGTCAGCTCTGATAATCCCACACATGTGGAAAATGCATTTTTAGACTATTATAAGCACCTTTATGACTTGAGACCGGACGAATCTGGTGAACAGAAGAGACTACGGAGAGAGGAGATTAAGTTCTTTCTGCAGCGCTTGGGACTACCCAGACTGACGGAAATACAAAAGAAGGAACTGATTAAGCCATTCCAAATTGCGGAGTTCCAGTCCACTCTGTCAAAGTGCCCGACCGGAAAATCACCAGGGCCTGATGGGCTTCCAGCACAATATTATAAAACTTTCCCCAATGTCCTACTACCACGATTTCTGGACCTGTGTAATGCTGTGCTCCAAGGTCTGCCCCTCCCACGACAAATGTTAGAAGCTAGCATTTCGCTGATCCATAAAGGGGGGAAGGACCCGGAGCAGTGCAGCAACTATAGACCAATTTCTTTATTAAATGTAGACCTAAAACTGCTCTCCAGCTTGATAGCACAAAGAATGGCGACACTGTTGCCACGATTGATCTCACCCAGTCAAACAGGATTTGTTGGGGGACGAGAAGGGAAAGACAACACACACAAAATATTGCATCTGATGCTAGTAGCTAAACACCGTGGATCACCTTTGGTACTCCTGGGAACTGATGCTGAGAAAGCATTTGACAGAGTGGACTGGACTTACCTTGAGGAAACCCTAAGCACATTTGGGATACCATATACACTTACCAGAGCCATATTAGCAATGTATAACAACCCTACGGCCAGAATCAGGATAAATAATTCGCTTACAGACACATTTGTCATAAAAAATGGCACAAGACAGGGTTGCCCGCTCTCGCCGCTACTCTTTGTGCTCTCCATGGAGCCTCTGTTGCATGCCATACAATCACATCAGGACATTGAAGGCATCACAGTAAATCACTCACATTTTAAGATGGCGGCGTTTGCAGATGACCTACTTGTACTAATGACCTCCCCACTACGCGGATTCCCGGCTTTAATGAAATTATTGGATCAATTCAGCCACCTCTCAAACTTTAAAGTCAACCCCTCCAAATCTGAAGCACTTGACATCAACATCAACGCTACGACTCTATCAAAATTAAAAGAGCTCTATCCCTTCACATGGCCTACCACATATATAAAATATCTTGGGGTGAAACTGGGGAGGAACAGCAGAGATCTTTTCCGACTCAACATCAAACCAATGCTTGAGGATGCAAAGACTAATATTGGCACATGGAGAGATAATTATCTTTCTTGGATAGGTAGGAAAAATTTATTAAAAAGCTTGATCCTCCCCAAGTTTACCTATATGTTCAATATGCTCCCCATAGCAGTTCCGACGATATTCCTTTCTAAAGTTAATACCCTATTTAGTAACTATATCTGGCACCGAAAAAAGCCCCGCATATCATATCGAACACTAACGCTTCATAAGAATGTAGGGGGAATGGGAGCGCCTGATATTCAGAAATAATATCAAGCTGCGATAATCTCAAGAGTAATTGACATCCTTAGACGCCCACGAGACAACCTATGGATTGCAATAGAAGAAGCACTAGCTCCAAAATCGCTCAGGTCTTTATTTCTCACATATGAGAAGACCACTAAGCTGACTCCAATCCACAACACACATACTAAGGCTACCCTCCAGGTATGGTCGAAGCTGCGACACATGATGATACCCCCACTGTCTCCCCTAATTACACTATCGGACCTTCTCCCTGGTAGACCCGGCACTTCTATTAATGATTCACATAAGATACCTGCCCTGCAAAACATAACTGTTGATCGAATCTTGATAGATGGAACCATGCCAACCTTCTCCGAGATAAGGAACACACCTGGTCTCCAAGGACTGAACTTCCTACACTACACCTGCATAAAATCAGCACTGAAACCACACTTACAACAGGCAGATCTCTCACGCGCCATGACACAGTTTGAAAAGTTATGTGCAGCCACCCTGAAACCAAAAAAAGTACTATCTACATTATACCAAATACTACTGATGTCTGACTGCAGCCCAAAACGGAGCTATATCAAACACTGGGAAAAAGACCTGGGATACTGCTTTACCCCAACGCAACAACGATTTATATATGAAAGATCCCATGGCCCATCGCAATGCGTACGGGCCCAGGAAAACACTTTCAAAATTGTGTCGCGGTGGTATCTGGCACCCAAACAAACCTACCACTGGCAAAAAGAGAGTTCAACAGACTGCTGGAGGTGTGGGGGTCCCGACGGAGACTATATTCATATATGGTGGACATGTCCCAAAATCAGAGATTTCTGGAAAAAAGTAGCCAGAATTATACAGACTGTGACGAACAAAACACTAACGCTATCACCTGAGACCACGCTATTAAACTTCCCACTCTGGACAGAAGACAAACACGCGTCTGACTTAGCACGACACTGCATAACTGCAGCAAAATTACTGATACCACACTACTGGAAGACACCAGATTTACCGACCACCGAACAACTGTATGACAAAATAAATGCTCTATATCGAGTAGCGATGACGGTAGCGTCAGCTGAAAATAGACAAACGAAACTCAGACGCACATGGACTCCATGGACAACCTTTCGGAAGACGCACGATTATCCGCATAACCAAGATCTCACCCGTTCTAAGATAACTTGAATGGCATCAGACTCTAACTTCCTGGTAACTGGACTACCCCCCCCCTCAACCCCCTCTTCCTGCTCTCTTTTATTTCTTCCTCTTTTCTCCCCAATCTAAACCCACTATCTACCAATCACTTTAACATGATCTTATACTTTCTCTCATTATTCTTTATATTTACTGATACTCTCCGATACAAATGGTATTGCATGGACAATGGTGACTGAGGCGGTTCCAGGCGTAAAGATGACATACGTCTGAGACTACGTAAGAAACAATGCGACTGAGAGATGGCAAATCCTAAATCTCCTGATACGAGCTAGTCTACCACCTCTGATGAATAACTTTGAGAACTTCAGTTAGATGCCATATACAGATGAATACCGTGTACACACACTATATTGTACTCATACCATGCAAACCTTTGAAATACCATTGTAATTTTCTTCTGCCATTTTCTTGATATTTCTATTGATGTTCTTACACTCTTAATGATTAATGTTATGTTATGCAAACATCACAAATAAAAAGACCATTGAAAAGAAAAGAATGCAGAGGACAGGTCTAGAAGGAGTAGGATGGAGAACTGCCTGTTAGCTTTGGCCATGAGTAAGTCGTTAGTAATTTTGGTCAGGGCAGTTTCAGTGGAGCGGTGGGGGCGGACGCCAAATTGAAGGTTGTCAAAAAGAAAGTTGGAAAAGAGGTGAGATGCGAGTACAGTGTAGACATGCTTTTCGAGAAGTTTGGAAGCGAACAGAGCAGGGATATGAACCGGTAGCTGGATGTAGAAGTGGGATCGAATGATGGCTCCTTTAAGATAGGTATAATTAATGCATGCTTGAAATAGAAAGAAAGGTACCAGAAGTTAGAGATAGGTTGAAGAGGTGGGTTAGGGCTGGTATAAGCATGGTGGTGAGGTTGGGGAGGTAGTGCGATGGGATGGGATGGGATGGGATGGGGTCCGATGCACAAGTGGTGAGGTGCGATCTGGAGAGGAGGTGTGCAAGTGTATAATGCAAAATGGTAGAATTTAATTTTTGCTCAAGGACAAGTTAATTACAGTGCATACTGTTGTGGTGAGAAAGGTAAGATAAAGTAGAGAAGGACAAAGATAGAGTAACAGAGGGAGGAAAAGAGGCACGTACCAAGGGAGAGAAGTTACAGTTATGGGAGCCTATATTCCCTGGTTTTAGAGCAAGGTGCTTACAAAGTTACAGGAGTAAGGCCAAAATAATAAGGGATAAACCCTGCAGATGCGAAACCTCACCACACTGTATAAGGTGCAGATATTTTCTTCAAGTTAGGCCAGGGTCACACTTGCCAAATTCTAAGTCCCCTGCGTGTTTTGCAGAGAACTTAGAATTTTGCAGCCGCGGTAACTCCGGCACGTAGGTCCATTGCGAGTCTCCCGCCGCGGCGACGACCGACGAGAGCCGAGCGCTGTGGCCGAAAATAGAACCAAGGGCCCGACCATGCACAGCTCTAAAGACTGCTATGTATCTCAACGGGGAGTGAGGCGCTATGCTCATTGGTCGGCGCCAGCACACAGCGACCAATGAGAATAGCGCCTCACTTACAGCGCTAAATTTGAAACTCAAAGTCCTCCATTATATCTCAATGGGAAGTGAGGCGCAATTCTCATTGGTCGCTGTGTGCTGGCGCCGTCCAATGAGAATAGCGCCTCACAGCGGTAAATTAAAACCTCAAAGTCCTCTTTTATATCTCAGTGGGAAGTGAGGCGCTATCTCATTGGTCGCTGTGTGCTGGCGCCGACCAATGAGAATAGCGACTCACTTACAGCGGTAAATTTGAAACTCAAAGTCCTCCATTATATCTCAATGGGAAGAGAGGCGCTATTCTCATTGGTCGGCGCCAGCACACAGCGACCAATGAGAATAGCGCCTCACTTCCCATTGAGATATAATGGAGGACTTTGAGTTTCAAATTTACCGCTGTAAGTGAGGCGCTATTCTCATTGGTCATCGCCAGCACACAGCGACCAATGAGAATAGCGCCTCACTTCCCATTGAGATATAATGGAGGACTTTGAGTTTCAAATTTACCGCTGTAAGTGAGGCGCTATTGTCATTGGTCGGCGCCAGCACAGAGCGACCAATGCGAACAGCGCCTCACTTCCCATTGAGATATAATGGAGGACTTTGAGTTTCAAATTTAGCGCTGTAAGTGAGGCGCTATTCTCATTGGTCGGCGCCAGCACACAGCGATCAATGAGAATAGCGCCTCACTTCCCATTCAGATATAATGGAGGACTTTGAGTTTCAAATTTACCGCTGTAAGTGAGGCGCTATTCTCATTGGTCGGCGCCAGCACACAGCGACCAATGAGAACAGCGCCTCACTTCCCATTCAGATATAATGGAGGACTTTGAGTTTCAAATTTACCGCTGTAAGTGAGGCGCTATTCTCATTGGTCGGCGCCAGCACACAGCGACCAATGAGAATAGTGCCTCACTTCCCATTGAGATATAATAAAGGACTTTGAGTTTCAAATTTAGTGCTGTAAGTGAGGCGCTATTCTCATTGGTCGGCGCCAGCACACAGCGACCAATGAGAATAGCGCCTCACTTCCCATTGAGATATAATGGAGGACTTTGAGTTTCAAATTTAGCGCTGTAAGTGAGGCGCTATTCTCATTGGTCGGCGCCAGCACACAGCGACCAATGAGAATAGCGCCTCACTTCCCATTGAGATATAATGGACGACTTTGAGATTCAAATTTACCGCTGTAAGTGAGGCGCTATTCTCATTGGTCGGCGCCAACACACAGCGACCAATCAGAATAGCGCCTCACTTCCCATTGAGATACATTAAGGACTTTGAGTTTCAAATTTACTCAAAGTCAAACTGCAAGTCCTCCATGTATCTCAATGGCCAGTGAGGCGCTTCTCTCATTGTACTCATAACAGTAGCAACATTAACCCCTTACATTCCGTTTTATCTGTAATTTCTATAACACAGTGCGTAGTTGTACTGCCACTGCGAAGTTAACCCCTTATATACCATTTCTACCTTAACTCCATACTTTGTAGTCTCTATTACTACTGCCAGTAGGAACATTAACCCCTTATATTCCATTATTGTTGTTATTTCTACTACACAGTGTATAGTTGTAATGACACTGCGAAATTAACCCATTATATACCAGTTCAGCATTAACTGCATATTTGGTAGTGTTTATAACTACTGCCACTGGTACATTAACTCCTTGAACACCATTTTGGATATAATTTACAGCGCTGAGTCTGTTGTGGGACTGCCTGTGGGACATTAACTCCTTCAATAACATTTTTGATATCATTATAAGTTCCTACTCTGTTATAGTCCTGTTAGTCGGACATTAACTCTTTCTACATCTCCACTATATTGCTACCCTCACAGTTCTGCCTACATCGCCTACTTAGTCATATATCTGGTGTTTAAGTCTATTATTTAAAAGTCTTAAAAAAATTATATACAGATTCTAGACTCCCGATTCTTTAGAATCGGGCTCACAGCTAGTTCTATATAAGAGGCTATGTGATGGCTCATATAATACAGTGGGGACTATATTATGGTATATTAGAGTTATGAGGGTCTAATATTGAATGTAGATTGTATATAGAAGAACTATATAAGGGCTCATTCTGTAAGGGTATGTGTGCTGCTCAAACTATATTTAGAGGGGCTGAGTGTGGGTCAAACTGTACATAGTGAGCTATTCTGTATTTAGGGAGCTATATGGGGGTTCATACTGTATATAGGTAGGTATGTGGAGGTCTCATACTGTATGTAGGGGCTTTTGTGGGGCTCATATTTTCTATAAGAGGGCTGAGTGTGGGTCATACTGTATCTAGGGAGCTATATGGATGCTTATCATGCATTTAGGGAGCTTTTTGGAGGCTCATAATGTATATAGAGAGATAGTAGGGGCTCCTATTTTATGTAGGGAGCTATATGGGTGTTCATACTGTTCATAGGGAGCTATGTGAGGGTCTCATACTATAGAGTGGCTATGTTGGGGCCTATAATGTATATAGGGGAAATATTTAAGGGCTAATGCTTTATGTAGGGCATGTGTGTAGCTGATACTGTATATAGTGGGCTGTATGTGGGTCATACTGAATTTAGGAGCTATGTAGGGGCTTATATGTATTATAAGAAGAATGTCAGCATACTTAATTCTGCTCAGTAATAAGTCATACAAATAATATAAAATAATAATTATTTTACAACTAATATATTAATATTAATATTGAGCAATATTAATGTCAGCCTATTTATTTGGCCTCCACAACAGTCATAGCCTGTCATGTGGCCCCTTGGGAGAATTAATTTCTCACCACTGTTCATTTATGTATAGTGCTATGTTACGTCTAGCGCTGTATGTAAGGGAAAGATATTTGTGTGCTGCCGTCTCTATTGTTTTGCATCTACAGATATTCACCTATGTGTTAATCATGTGACCTATCACATGATCTTTTAAAAGGGGATCATGTGACATATCATGTGATGCATTGGTGCTGAGGGGGGTTCACACCTTGTAAACAGCCTTCCCTACTTTTAATCCACCCCTGGTCATATAATACATAATATTCACCTCTGTACACTTAGATCTATGGTCTGAGTGCTGAGAACATAGAAAAATGCCGCTGATCACCAGCTCAAACTGTTATGTTGATTGTCTGACCACATTAATCATCAGTCCCTTATATTATTAGATGGTTTGTAGCCTGGTCTCATGCTTGTGACCTCATGTTTTCAACTAGGAGAATAGAAGCCTAATTGGTTGTCAAATTCCCGCTGTGCAATGGATGCTTTTAGTTCTAAACAAAGACATCGATCAATGCTCAGCGCAGTATAGTGATACATCTGACTCAGAGTAAAGGCAAACTCTGTTCTGTCTGTTGCATCTTTGAATACAGCCCTTTTTATCTGATCTTTTACTCAAAACTTGTTCGGAGACAATCAGACATTTCAACTTGTAGAAAGAACATTTGCATCTTGGGACTTTGGCCCCAATTCATCAAAGCTTTTACTGGCTTAAAACGATTTGATAAGTTACAAGATTTGTGCGTAGGCATTTTCATGGTTGTTTGACTCTAAACATATTGTGTTTTAGTGTTTGAAGAAGATCTGACACATTTTGAAGTTGGGCAGGGACAAGGTGTGAATGCTTACCTTTCAAATTCAGCAAATGTGTTCTCCATTTCTATGCTGTAGTAGCATTTCTATTGAGGCGCATTCCCCCTGACAGATGTGATACTCTTTTTGAATTTGGAGCACCACACTCCAGCAAGTATGCAACACGAGAGTGAATAATTCTGCCTATGTATGTTTTATATTGTGTAAACCATGTATTAAATGCAATGGACTTCAGCATCAGAGGCTAGGGTCACATTTACGTTTTGACCCTAGCCTATCGGATTGCGCTTTTAACTTAGTACTTTTCCCAGCACTTTTTACAGATAGCGTTTCCTGTGCGGCGCTGTAAAGCGCACTCCCAGCAGCTTCCTGTGTGACTGGTTGGAAAGGTAAATATCAGGTAACTAGGGGCAGCGTTATCCAGCACCGCATAGCAGTAACGCTATGCGGTGCTGGGAAAAATGCTAAGTTAAAAGCGCAATCCGGTAGGCTAGGGTCAAACCGTAAATGTGATCCTAGCCAGAGTTATCATATTGGCACTAACAAACTTCACACATCTCAAACTTTTCACTAGGGATGAGCAAGTATACTCGCTACTATTCGGTACTCGCCAAATAGTAGTTTACTTGGGCTACTCGTTACTCTGCGAGTATCCTTGCGATTACTCGCAGAGTAACGAGTCCAATGTAAATCAATGGGAAATGCAATTCCTCTGCTGTGGACCCTATAAAGAGGTCTGGCAGCAGAGGAAAAACCTGCTATTCCCCACTTCATTGTTTAAAAGCCAGTTTTAAAAAGCAGCCGGCTTTTAAACAATGCTGAAGCCCCCTACTGTTTTTCCCCGTCGCCTGACAACAGGATCCTCCGCTCCCTCCACCGCCTCCCCACTCTATCCTAACTTAGGATCGGCTGGGGAAGCTGCGGGGGGAGAGGAGGATCCTCCTGTCAGACAGCCGGGGAGCGCAAAACCGACCGTGACAAGCAGGGAGCTGTCCGCGGTCGTGAACTTAGTTAAAACCGGATTCTCCCGGATTGCCCCAGTCCAGAGCAATCCGGCACCATAGAGCCCCATGTTATGGGCCCCGGATTGCACCGGACGGTAAAATCCGGGAGAATCCGGTTTTAAAGCCGTATTCTCCCGGATTGCCACGGTCCGGAGCAATCCGGCACCATAAAGCCCCATGTTATGGGCCCCGGATTGCACCGGACCAGTACAATCTGGGAGAATCCGGTTTTCAAACCGGTTTTCTCTTTTGGACACCTTCCCGCCGGGATTTTCAAATGACCCCTGAATACTCTGCTCCCCGCGCAGCCCCCTACAGACTCTGCTCCCTGCAAAGCAGCCTGCATACTCTGCACCCCGCACAGCCCCCTGCATACTCTGCTCCCCGCACACCGGCCTGCATACTCTGCTCCCCGCACACCTGCCTGCATACTCTGCTCCCCACACAGCCCCCTGCATACTCTGCTCCCTGCACACCCCCCTGCATACTCTGCTCCCCGCACACCCGCCTTCATACTCTGCTCCCCGCACACTCGCCTGCATACTCTGCTCCCCACACAGCCGCCTCTATACTCTGATACCCGCAGAGCCGCCTCTATACTTTGCTACCCACAGACCCGCCTGTATACTCTGCTACCCACAGAGCCCCCTGTATACTCAGCTACCCACTCACCCGCCTGTATACACACAATTCATTTCACCGCGCTCGAGATACAATTGCATCGGGCCTTTTTACTAGCAATAATAATAAATGTCAGTGATCCACACCAACTCAACAGTTGTTATGTGTCTTGGCTAAGTCAGTCTGACAGGCATGTTCAAGCTGGTATTTAGAAAGTGCCCTCTGCTGCTCACTTAGCCTTGCCATCATATGATATGTTGAGTTCCACCGTCTTTGCAGGTTGCAAATCAGTTGGTGGTATGGCAAATTAAATTGGTTTTGAAGTGATGCAAGACTGGCAGCAGCGGTTGAGGAATGGCGGAAATGGGCGCAAATACAGTGCACCTTCTCAAGTAGGCACAGCAATTCATGTTATGTTTTTATAAAATTCTGCACCACTAGGTTCAGCACGTGAGACATGCATGGCAGGTGTATCAGCTTCCCGAGCTTTAAATCCTCCATCATGTTTCGCCCATTATCGCACACAACCAGACCAGGTTGGATTTGTAGTGGCGAGAGCCACTGATTGGTCTCTTGTTTTATTCCTTGCCACAGCTCTGCTGCAGTGTGTGACGTTTCACCTAAGCAGATGAGCTTCAGCAGAGTGCGTTGCCCCTTTGCCGATGCGTTGCTGCACAGCTCCCAACTTGGGAGTGATGTGGAAGGTAATGCAGCATAGGATGGCAAGGCAGAGGAGGACGAAGAGGGGAGACAGAACGTATATGATGAGGCTGAAACTTTGATTGAGGTTTGGCCCGCTATTCGTGGTGTGCGTAGGATATGTGATGGTCCAGTTTGAGACTTTGTCCCACCCTCCACCAGTTTGAGCCAGTGTGCCATGACAGAGATGTATTGTCCCTGTCCACAAGTACTTGTCCACGTGTCTGATGTAAGGTGGACCTTTCCAGTTACGGCGTTGGTGAGAGCACACTTTAGATTGTTTAAGATGTGCTGGTGTAATGCGGGGACAACACTGTGAAAAATAGTGCCGGCTGGGAACCAGTATCATGGGGCAGCCATAGCCAACAGATCACAGGGGACTGTGCTCTCACAAGCCTAAATCATCACCATGGTACAGCCCCTTGGGCTACTTTTTTGAGACACTATGGCTGCACATTGTGCAGTGGCAGTGGAACAACAATGCCAGTGAATCACCCAGGTTTGTATGGGAACTCGGGTATCTGACCCTGCTTTAGTTGGGATGTCACTGGTGGGTGGCGCAGACCTGTGGCCCTGGTGATCACCTGAAAAGGAGGTTAGGGAATGGTGAAGAAGAAAAATAAAAGTTTGTCATGATGCCACCTGCAGATTCTGGTGATGGGCACCAGCGTCGCTTCAGACCTCCGGGGGAGATGGTACTTCAGCTTGGATGGAGCAGCTCACTGCAGGTGGAGCTGAGTCCCCGGGGCAGAGATGTAACTGTAATGATGGTCCAGAATGTGGAGATGATCTGTGGAGCAATGCAGCAGTTGAACAGACACACGGAGGCTTTGTCACTCTACATGGGTACTTTACTCTGTAAACCAGTTCAGATGGCAGTTCAGGTTACAGCACAAACAGTCTATAATCAGGTAGCTGGTCAGGTAGTCACAGAGGGTTGCAAGATCATTCAGTGGATCCCGTAGTATGCGTTCTTTTGTCAATCCCGTGTCCTGCTGCTAAATCCTGCCCCGCCACAGCCCTCTTGTACACCAGGCCCATTAGGGTGCTGTGAGATCCCTTCTTCTCTCTCTCTCTGTCTGTGAAGGGGCTCGACCTTTGGTGGGCGATTCTGGCGAGGCTGCACTTTCTAGACAGGGTGACAGTGACCTTTGACGACCGGTGTGGACCCTAGTTAAAAATCTGAGAGAGACATGTGTACCTGGGCCAGCGCTGCTTAAATCAAGGCAAATAAACGATGTTCATCACAAAATCATTCCTTTATTCCTCCTACGCGTTTCGGAGCCAGTCCCGACTCCTTCCTCAGGGAGCAGTGATAGCACTGAGAGGACTGGTGTGGACGGCTCAGGGTCTTAACTCCCTGCACTGTATCTTCAGAGCCGGTACTCCGTTAGATGGACCAGGGTTCCTCCGAAGTATGGGCGCTCCGATATGGGGTTCCCTCTTTCTTTTTCTGGGCTGCCTCTTCTCTAGGCTTCCCCCCCGGGAGTCTCCTTCTCTCTCTTGGAGGCTCCCCTCTGCTTTGCTCCTCAGTGCAAACAAAAACTCCACTGTCTGACTTCTCTCCTCTCCTAACTCCGCCCAATGGGAATGGGACTGCCCATCTACCCGGGGTTAAGTGTGGGAGGTGCTGGGGTGAGATCTACTTGCAAGCCTTACTCTCACCGTGACAGGAATAACTGCAAGCTCTTTTGTGGGTGAAGTACCCCTACTCTGGCGCACTGACCAGTGTGGCACCACACAAGTAGTCCAAGCTTTATAATTGTGAAGCCCTTGTGATGATGATGACGATGGGTGGCTTCTTCCTGCGTTAACCATCACACAGTCCTTATGGTAGATCACTCTCTTTACACCACTTACACACTTAGCTGTCAGAAGATCCCCATCATAACTCGCTCTTACGGCAATCATGCACCCATTTCAGCATTTTCCTTAGCCCTCAGACCACTTTTTTGGGTCCAGCAGACAATTACTCGCATTTCCCATTGACTAACAGTGGACTCGCTACTTGCACTGAATACCTGAGTATTACGATCTACTCGGCACGAGTATAGCAAGTCTGAGTATTTGACTACTCGCTCATCCCTAATAAAGATGTTTCTCTTTAAATGCTGCCCTTGTCCATCATCTCCTACTCACTCTTCATACAATCAGCCATGTGACCACTGCTGCTAATTGTTGCCTAGTACCTTTGTCTAATACAAGGAGATGAGCAAAGGACTTTCATTTTGCAAAAAGGGGTGTAAAAGAATTAGTAAATTGTGTATGCTTTATTTTTTATTTTACAGCATTCTAGAAAACTATAAGATATTTAAGACAGGATAACACCTTAATTTTTTTATTATGCAAAGTAATAGTACTGAAATTCTTTTAAGAGGGGTTTCATAGGCTTATGTAATATTGATGATAACTCATGGACATCCATCACGAAGGACTGCAGATCAGCTCCTATTTAAAATAAGTAGTATCTCATCTGCTGTTTTGGGCCACACCATATTTAAGGATTCATGCTGTTCTGCTCCTTTCAGTGTTTGCATCCAGCTACCACTGGAGCTGATGTAGGAGGGTGGTCAAGCCCCTGCAATTTATAATGTACATTTATCCAAAGTATATTATTTTTTGTTAAGTAAATGTGTAGTAAAATATATTACCAAGTTTTCTGTCCATACATGGCTACTTTTTGGAGACACAATGGCTATGCCTGGGCATTGGGCACTGCAACTACTGTGCTAGTAGTCCTAGCTTCATAATTGTTTGGCCCTTGAGGCCTGTTTCCTTCATCAACCTCAATACAGCCCCTTGGTCTCCTTTTTGGAGGCACTATGGCTATGCCTGCACATTGGGAACTGCAAGAACTATGCTAGTAGTCCTAGTAGTCCTAGCTTCATAATTGTTTGGCCCTTGAGGCCTGCTTCCCTCATCAACCATGGTACAACCCCTTGAGCTATGGCTGTACATTGTGCAGTGGCAGTGGAACAACAATGCCAGTAGTCCCAGCTTTATAATTGTGAAGCCCTTGTGATTGTGATGATGATGACGATGATGATGATGAAGATAGGTGGCTTCTTCCTACGTTAACCATCACACAGCCCCTAGGACAGATCACTCTCTTTACACCACTTACACACTGAACTGTCAGAAGATCCCCATCATAACTCTCTCTTACGGCAATCATGCACCCATTTTCAGCCTTTTACTCAGTCCCCAGTCTGCTTTTTTGGGTCCAGCAGACAATTACTTGCCCAGACAGAGAGCAAAAGGCTGACCTAGGTGCTCAGGCCTCCACAATCTCGGAGACAAATGCGTGCAGGTCTGTAACCTACAGCTTTTCTCTGATATCTTGCTGAAGCATCAGGGTTCACCTCCCATGGAGGATCAAATAAGGAGCAAGGTCAAGAGATGAGGGGATGACCCTATTTATACTGTAGCCAGCAGGACTTGGTTAGGAAGAAAGGGAAACTGATGAGGCACATATGTCAGGAATTCCAGAACTAGTAGATACCTAAGGGAAGGATAGATGGCAAATACTCTGTATGGCATGCGACCATTGAAACTGCAAGGTATGTACAGTAATGAAAGTTTTGTTAAAAGAGTGTGTGTTGTGCTTCCAAAGGAACAGTAGAAGAAGTGGAGTCTTAAGAGCCAACCTGTAGGAAAATAAGTGAGTGACATGTGTCAAACCACACAGTACACCAACAGAAAAGTAACATTTTGCAAAATGTGATGCTTGTAGTGGCAGGACACCTCTCTTCACTGATAACGGCTGATCTATGGTGATGGATGGTCATCAATCTTACATACCCCAATGGGTTTTTCTGGATATGAAAAATTGAAATATTAAAATATAACTTAAAATTGAAAATTATGCCTATTGTTTCATTCTATCTCTACAAAAGCTTTCAAAGAATAGAAAACTCTGTTCTGACTATTGATATACACCTGACACCTATCTTTCAAAATATCAAATAATAAAGTTTTTCTATGGAGGTTTCCAGAATAAAACAAATAGTATTTTGTCTCTACAGAGCATGAAGAATGGAGATTCGGATGATATTTTATGACTGAATGGTGGAAGCATTTACTTTCAGAATCTTGTTTGCTCATCCTTCTTCCATTTAATTAAAAAAGTCTGTTCAATCACATAAACGTGTAGCTGCATGGCAACATCAGTCTCATTATTTATCACTGCAATAGACTAATCTGATCTCTATTTCTACTCTCTACATAGTTCACATTAATAATTCTGCAGATTCTTTCAAAGTTCTTAGAGTCGTGTTTTCTTGATTTGATTTTCAAATAAAAATGGAATGTTCAAAGATTGAAAAACTGAATGTGGGAACTTAATAGTGGTCACAATGCCTTTGTTATGTTCCTTCAGATAGCAAAAGTATCTTTAAAATATCATTTTCATCTTCGATTATTCTGAGTGCTCATAGCATCTTTTTGGGGTCATCGCCACTCTTCTTTTGATCTGTGTTTGAACAATGAGACGTCTTTGTCTCCGTGACTGTCGCTTACCTCAAGCTTTCAGGGACGGAGCTTTTGTTATGACACAGAGCAACAATAGATCTTCTGAATGTGCTTTGATCTTTACATTCCTCTCCAAAGTAAATGGAAAAGCCCATTTACAAATAGTAAAATATATATACTCACTCATTGGTGTGCTTTTAGCTTTGACATTGCTTCTACAAATAAATAATCTGCTTAAGACTTTTTACATTCCATCTTATAAATGTGTTGTCTGTTCCATTATCTTAGTGTTCATTTCTCTCAATAATGTCACAATATTGGACATTTTTTTTCCTTCGTGTGTGATTAAACATTTTATGGAATGAAATATTTGATTAAAGCCTTATTTTTAGACAGGCAAACTTGGATTAGACAGTTTTGAAATGCGTTAGCATATTATCTTTGTGGTTCATGGTGTTTGATAAATCTGGCATTTGGTAATATGATTTACACCATATTTAATTTTGATTACTTTGTACCAGAAATTTGTGCCATCATTTTGACACATTTTTGGCACAAGGTATTGCACAACAACTGCTTCTCGTTTTCTTCAAAATCATGTCCCAGTACACTGAGGTCATGCACTTTGACGCCCAAGATACAGAAAGTGTCTACAGCACATTATTAGAGATGAGCTAAGGTGGGTTCACATACTGTTTTTGTTGAGCGTTTAATGCATCCATTAACACAATGTAATGGATCCGTCAACGCATCCATAGACGTCCATTCAACAAACGCATGCCACAAAAGACATGTTTGGAAGTATGCGTTATTCCTAATGCAAATGAAAGCGCGAAATGCAGCAATTTCGTGTCTCTTGATGAAAACACAGTACTAACGCAAACATTTGATTTTCCATTGGACTCAATGACAACCGCTATGTAACGGTATGTGGCATTTTTGTATTTTTTTGTATCCTGCATTATGTTGCATTTAGGACATTTATATATGTTGAACATGTGTCACAGATCATGTGATGAACCCATGTACCTGGAAGTTTGCATAAAGGCAGGAAGTGATTGCTCAAAACGTTCTGTGTAGTGGAATTTGACCTGCAGACAATGTAAGTGTTATTGTATCTCTGTGTATGTCTGTGTACAAGAAGTCATTGTATATGTTGTGCAATGTATCTTTAATATAATCCTTGTTTGTTTATCATGCACAGATGTCTAATACCTGATATGGAGCAATCCATTTCCACAAGTGGCACAGAGGAACTGAACTCTCCACCTCTGGTCAGTACTGCCACTTAAAAATTATATGATCTGTTCTTGGCTGTTTACATGCTTTATACATGCTCCGTAAATTACATTGCTTATAGGTTTATTAAATGTGTTGGTGATTTTTCACAAGCCGGATGTGTATGCCTTGGACATACAGAATGGCACAAGTATAGACTGTGTGAAGTAATTTATGCAGTCTGAAATTTGTTTTACATTTTTGGAACACTGTATGCATTGTTTTGCTGTCACGACAGTCTCCCTTTCATAGGAGACTTGTGACTCCTTTGGACCTAAGTCTCATGTCTGAATTGAGACTTCATTTTAATCATGTCCTTTTCCTTTGGCATTGAAGGAGTTAATGTTAGTCTCTGTTGCCAGCAAGCTAGCTGGGCCTTGTCCATGTGTAGCCACTCTGTGAATACCTCTGCCTTTATAGGATCACAGGGTTCCAGCATGCTTTGCAGGAGATAGAACTTGATTCCTGGCCAAGTTTCTGGGGTGTAAGGAGCTCTGAGGAAAAGCCCTTGCTGTCAAGTCATCTGCTGACTGGTGAAGTGTCAGCAGATGTGAAGTAACTGTCCTGTTGCCCTTTGTCTGTCTTCCCCTTCCCTCATGTCTCTTTAGGATAGTGGATGGGACTAGTGCTCCTGCCGGCCTTCACTAGTAAGGGTTAACAACAGGGCCAGCGGAGAGCTTAGGTTTCCTGCTCGATGATGAGGTGAAAGAACCCATATAGGGACGGTAGGGAGATCAGGGAACAGCCGCAGGTGAGTGCAGGAGGTCACCTCTCCCCCATTCTCTATGAGCAGGGCCCTCCATTGTATTTATCCCTTTGGTGTTTCCTTGTCTGTTGTTTTTTGTTGCTGCGCACCAGACATCATTGGTCCGTGCGTCACTGTCATGCACGGTTGCTGGACATCTGCTTAGACATTTGCAGTTTTGTAATGTTTGTCTGCTGCTGTCCACAATTCTTTTCAGGAAACATCAGAGTCGGCCAGTGATATGGCACCTGAAGGCAAGAGTAATGAAACTTGTTACACATTCTTATACTCGATGACAGTACCCCATATTTTAAGGCTTGCTTCACATCACAGTTTTTAGCTGTCCGGGAGGATTCAGTGGTTTGCAGGACCACCCGGATAGGAAAGGACACAAACAAATTGGTGTAAAAAGAATATCAGTTGTGCCACCGGATCCTGTTTTTTACAGGATCGGTTTTGTTCATACTATACAAATCGAGAATGTGCTGTTCCGGTGCAGAGAGAAAGATTGCCTGAACAGATTTATCATTTCAGGACCACGGAAAGCAAAAACAATTCAGTTTTTTTTCTTGATCTGCCGCCCATAGACTCCCATGTTAAGTGTGACGGACCATGCCGGATTTGGTTCTGTCCCGTTTTATCCGGATTTGTCATCGAAGCCCAAAAACGTTGCAGTCTCCAATTTTGGGGACAGAGAAAAACCAGCCAAAAATGAATCCAGCACAGAATACACAAAATTGGATGGCCAAATAGTATTCAAAACGAAACCATAGGAATACATGGAAGGCAAAACCGGATCCTGTTCTGTCTTGTTAAAACCAGACAGAACAGGATTCCAAAAACCGTGATGTGAAGCGAGCCTTACATGGTAATATACATGTGACAATGTCCAAACCTCTTTTTGTTTTTGCTTAGTCTTCTCCTTCAGTAACTACGATATGTTCATGATATTTATCCTGTCTCATCATGTATGTCCTACATTCATGTATTTTTCTTTCTAGCCTGTAGCCAAACATAGCTCCAAAAAGGCGATGTTGGCCAAAAAAAGAAAAGCCCAGAAACAAGCCTTTCTAGGAGTCAGGTTCATGATGCAAACAATGTGCTTTTACTTATGTTAATTAGCATTGCAACATTTTGTAAGATTATCACCCAAGCAGCCTTTAATTGCTCACATTTGAATGCAAGATAGGCCCTTTGCAGGTTGATTATTTGTCTTCTTCTGTTCATCTTTGATAGGACAAGTGTAGTTCCTGAAAAAAAAAAATGTTGGTGTTAAGGAGCCAATCCACATTAAAAATGAGACCCTAGTAAACTTGGTTCAACAATATCCATCATTATGGGATGTATCCAATAGCAGCTACAGTCATTTGTCCAAGAACTGGGATAACATTAAACAAATGGTTCCCAAATACCGTGATTTTTCTTCAAATGGTCAAAAACAAATTGTTAATGTATAAAACCTACAAAGTTCCATAAAATATGTAAATGTTAGAAATGTGGAAATAAATATTTAGGTTTCCGGCTTATTAGGAAATTATTTTGCCAACTGTTCCGAAAACGTTGTTTTTTGTTTTAGCCGAAGCAGTCCATATCCATTGGCGTTTGATATGTGACTGTATTGTTTGTAAGTATCACGAAAACTGGAAAATACCCAGTGGTTTGACAGCCAGATATCGCAAGCCATATGCCTACTACTATCAGCTTATGTTTTTGCAAGAAACAGTGAAAACAAGAAGATAACATATTAACCAATATAAGCAAAACAATGAAAGTTGGCCCTAGATTGATGTCAACATATTTTTAATTCTTTTCATTTTTGATGATATTGTAGAACAGCCTGCAGCACAGCTCTACTATCTGAAATAATTGCAGAAAGTGGTGGTGAAGAATCCTTACAGACCAATGCCCTGGACAATATGGACACTATGGATGTTCCACAGAGGATGGAAAGCCAGATGCTGTTGGCTACTCAAACTGAAAGCCTTCTGATCTTGCTGCCCATTTGCGGCAACACTACACGCAAAAGCAAACTGGAAAAATAAGAAGAAGCAGATGCCATGATAGTTGATGGAATACAATGCCTTGAAGATCATTTTAATTCCGAAATTCGAGAAAGTCTTAGACATATTCTAGATTTGCAAAAAAAAGAAGTGTTGTATTCCAGTAATGAATGGCAGATGTTCATGTTGTCCTATGTTCCCCTGATTAAAAGAATTCCAACACACCGTAGCCTTGAATTTAGAGCCCAACTTAATGGTCTTGTGGGGGAATTCATTGAGCCAAGTGCCATTGTGCAAAAACAGTCTGTGGGCAACCTAAACAAGGAACGCCAATGAGACAGTCTTCCACAACAGTTTAGCTGCCAGCCTTTGCCTGATAGTATTGAAACCTTGCCAGCAAGTGAGCCTGGATTAATATCTGACAAGCCTACTGTGCGGGGCTCACTAAAACATTAAATGTTAGTATGCTTGGGTATTGTGTTGCTTTATATTTGAAAGAGAATCTTTATTTTCCAGGGCCCCCATAACAGCTACCTCTCAATCCCTGTATTGTTTAGTAAGATGTCAGATTCAGACATATTTGAGACAACATATTTCTCAGGACCTTATTTTATATTTGTAAATGTAAATGTTTTTTGTACCTTAAATTATGTTTTGGGTTATTTCATAACCTATATTGCTGATTTGTTGATGATTACAGCATTTGGATTTTGCATTATATTAATGCGTAATAAAATTTTGTTTGCATTTTTATTTTGTGTCTTGAAATGTTTTTAACATAATATCGTACACTTGGGCTTACGGTTTACAAATGGAGATGATAACAAAGCCTTTGCAGTGGAAATAGTGTGGCATGATATAAATGTTGGTATAGTCGTGGTCGCGTGCATTGTTGCAACAGTAGAAATCAAGAAAGGCACAATCATTGAAGGCCATGAGTGCAAGAAAATTTGTGTGCTAAAGTCAGTCATTTCTTGAAAACATTAGGATTATTTCACCAGCTCAGTTTCTGTGTGCACCCCAGAAGCAAGTGTCCCCTAGTTTTCCAAAAGTTGTTCCTGACTTATTGGTATAGTGTGACGTATTATTGCTCAATTTATCTCTGGTCTTTAAATACGTTATTTGTAAACAAAAATTAAAAGAACCACTACGAAATTAATAGAAAAATGAGAACTCATAAGACACACATTGTTTGCTGAAAAAATAGTATTTAATATTCAAATAAGGTTAATACTATGTCCTTAACTGAAAATAATAATCAAGACGAAGAAAAGGCGATCCAGCGCTTTAAATGCTCTCCAAATTCAAATTCAATTTTATAAGTGAGACAGCTTCACATCAGGGGCAGCCAGTGTACTAAACCGATGCATTTCGACACAAAGTCTTTGTCTTGGTTCAATAGTGGATTCCCGGAGTAGAATTATATACCCTCCCATCAATTAATACACATGGTATGAATAATTAACTAATATAAACCAGCTGATAAGAACAAACACAAGAAAACCATACAAAAAATACAAGACGAAAGGAAAAAAAATATATACATGCAAGCACAATTTTAAAATCATGAAAAATCTACCGAGTATTGCACAGCAGCTCTCTCAAGGAGGTGAAAATCAATATTGCACAATTAGGTCCTGTCTGGTGTTAAGACCTAGGGGTATTCTCATCCCCAATTTAAAAATCCAGTACATTTCTCTATTTAGCAGCTTGCATTTTTTGTTCCCTCCCCTGAAAGGGTTAATGACCCTCTCTATTCCTGAAAACACCAGTGCTGAGGTGTCCCCCTTGAGACAGGTAGCAAAGTGACGCAAAATAGCTGAGATGTTGACTGCAGCAGGGTTGTTGGAGTTGAGTATGTGTCTGCAGATGCATCTTTTTAACACTCCCTTGAAACTATAATAGAGGGGAAGAAAGTGCACTATAGGGTCTTTTCTCAATTGTATATAGTCAATTTTCTATATATATCCACTCACCTGGTTTAGTTGTATATGACACAACAACCATATGCACCTCCGAGTAAAATCCACAGCATCCACAGAACTGCAGCAATCCACTGGTATAGCAGATCAAATATAAAATGAGAAAGAAAAAAACGGCTTCACGATCACGCTGTCCTCAAAGATAATAAATCCACGTGCCCATGGACTCCGAGCAACTCTTTATTCCACTGTAAACTCTACGCGTTTCGTGTACACACTGTACACTTCCTCAGGAGTAGAAGTTACCAACTTCAACTCCCGAGGAAGTGTACAGTGTGAACATGAAACGCGTAGAGTTTACAGTGGAATAAAGAATTGGTTGGAGTCCATGGGTATGTGGATTTATTATCTTTGAGGACATCGCGATCGTGAAGCCTTTTTTTTCTTTCTCCTTTTATATTTTAACACTCCCTTGAAAAATTGTTCTTCCTCCAGAAACGGGGGGTCAGTAGGGGGACACAGTTCTTCTCCACCCTGCCTAATATAGTCATGGGAGTTTGGGAGGAACGTTACATTTTTGGCTTTAATAAATCCTTCCATGCCAACATTGTCTGGTATGCTAGATATATTGATGATACCTTGCTGGTGTGGAGGGGGTGTATAGAGGAGGCAGGAGATTTTGTGGATTACATCAACAATAATTATTTTAACCTCCATTTCACCTATTTTTTTATCAGAATAAGATTCTTTCTTTGGATGTCACATTGACTGGTTATATATATATATCAAAGAGGTCACTGTGAGTCCATATAGGAAGCCCACTGCCACCAACTCAATTCTGAATGCCAGATCCTGCCATCCTAAACATATACCGTATATACTCGTGTATAAGCCGAGTTTTTCAGCCCAAAAATTGGGCTGAAAAGTCCCCCCCTCGGCTTATACACAAGTCTATACGGTATGTGCTGTGTGGGGGCTGTGTCCGGGTGCTGGGGAGGCTGGAGGAGGCGTGGGGAGGCTCCTGACAGAGCGGCCCGTCACATGGGGCCGCTCATTAGATATGCACGGCTCCCCCCGCCCATCACAGCGGCAGGGGGAGCCGTGCAATACAGCCCCCATATGTATACAGGCCCCCAGTGGGTTATACAGCAGGCCCCCATATACAGCAGGCCCCCAATGGCACTCGCCCCCCCACACTGTGCAGAGCCCCCCCCCATCCCGATGCATTATATAACCATCCAGCCGCATCACCGCCGGTGCTCCCGTCCATCCTCTCGCGCTGTGTTCGGCTCTCACGTGACCCGGCGCGATGACGTCATCCGACTGCGACCGCCGGGTCACATGAGACCGGGAACGCAGCGCGCGAGGAAGGACGGCAGGACCGGCGGTGATGCGGCTGGATGGTAAGATAATGCATCGGGAGGGGGGAGCTCTGCACAGTGTGGGGGGGGGCGAGTGCCACTGGGGGCCTGCTGTATACCCCACTGGGGGCCTGTATACTACCACTGGGGGCTGCGTCTATATACCCTGGGGCCTGCTGTATACCCCACTGGGGGCCTGTATACTACCACTGGGGGCTGCGTGTATATACCCTGGGGCCTGCTGTATACCCCACTGGGGGCCTGTATACTACCACTGGGGGCTGCGTGTATATACCCTGGGGCCTGCTGTATAACCCACTGGGGGCCTGTATACTACCACTGGGGGCTGCGTGTATATACCCTGGGGCCTGCTGTATACCCCACTGGGGGCCTGTATACTACCACTGGGGGCTGTGTGTATATACCCTGGGGCCTGCTGTATACCCCACTGGGGGCCTGTATACTACCACTGGGGGCTGCGTGTATATATCCTGGGGCCTGCTGTATACCCCACTGGGGGCCTGTATACTACCACTGGGGGCTGCGTGTATATACCCTGGGGCCTGCTGTATACCCCACTGGGGGCCTGCCTGTATATACCTCCTGGGGCCTGCCTGTATATACCTCCTGGGGCCTGCCTGTATATACCTCTGGGGCCTGCCTGTATATAGCTCCTGGGGCCTGCCTGTATATAGCTCCTGGGGCCTGCCTGTATATACCTCTGGGGGCCGGCTGTATATACCTCTGGGGGCCGGCTGTATATACCTCTGGGGGCCGGCTGTATATACCTCTGGGGGCCGGCTGTATATACCTCTGGGGGCCTGCTGTATATACCTCTGGGGGCCTGCTGTATATACCTCTGGGGGCCTGCTGTATATACCGTACCTCTGGGGGCCTGCTGTATATACCTCTGGGGGCCTGCTGTATATACCGTACCTCTGGGGGCCTGCTGTATATACCTCTGGGGGCCTGCTGTATATACCTCTGGGGGCCTGCTGTATATACCGTACCTCTGGGGGCCTGCTGTATATACCGTACCTCTGGGGGCCTGCTGTATATACCTCTGGGGCTGCTGTATACCACACTGCTGGGGGCTGTATACCTGTGCTGGGGTCCACCCTCGGCTTATACACGAGTCAATAGGTTTTCCCAGGTTTTGGGGGCAAAAGTAGGGGGTCGGCTTATACACGGGTCGGCTTATACACGAGTATATACGGTAATTGAAAACATTCCAGTGGGAAAATTGATTCGTAGTAAGCAAAACTATACCAATCCAGAGTTATACGAGTGGGAGTCCAAGAAAACAAAAAACGTCTCCAAACTCGTGGCTACTCAAGAGGTATTCTGGAGCCTGCGAACTGCATTGTGGACAATATTGACAATATTGACAGAAAAGATCTACTGAAAAAATCATGCAGAGTTAATGACAATAATACTAATGCAATCAACTTCTCCACGTTTCAGCCAGCAGTATAAAAATATTGTGGGGATCATTAAAAAATACATCCAGAAGAGATATTGGGACTCTTTTCTCAACTCCTCCCTCTTTAGAGAGATCACAATGTAAGGAGGAATGAATACTGGATCTTATTTTTTTCCCTTTTTTCTCTCTTCTGTGTCCCATTCTCCATATCACTTACTCTCTTTTTTCCCCTTTCTCTTTTCCCCTGAGTTCTCTCTTCTTTTATTTTTGTAAAAATATTGAGGAAAAATTAGTATATTGCTTTTACATCTAAAGACATACTGTAGCCTGCGGTATTTACATTTACATGTTATATTTGAATGTTTTTATTTATAAATTGCTAAAATCTTTAAAACCTAATTGAGAAAATAAAAATACATCCCAATATTGACCCGAACCTTAAATAAATTGTCACATATCCTTAGGGAAAGTCCTGTACATTTGTAGCCAAGAAAGTGTCTACATTAGGATCGATTCTCTCCCCTAGTCTCTTTCAATCCCTTAATACAGGTAGCAGTGGAAACTGGCTTAATCTCCGAGGATTCTACAAATGGGGACACAAGATGTGGCTTGTAGCCATGAGCAGAAAACGGAACGTTTTTGTCCAATGCAGCAGTAGATAGAGATATTCTATCTCATCTTTTATTAATTTCTGTAGTGCAAATGTGCTTCACCTGATGGAATGCTCCCTTTGCAAGATACAGTATGTTGGTTGCAAATCATGAAGGTTAAAAAGATGCTTCTGCAGATATGTATCTGACTCCAACAACCCTGCTGCAGTCAACATCTCAGCTGTCTTGCATCACTTTGCTACCTGTCACAAGGGGAACTCCTCAGCACTGGTGTTCTCAGGAATAGAGAGGGTCATTAACCCTTTCAGGGGAGGGTAAAAAAACATAGGCTGTTAAACAGAGAAACACATACTGGATATTTAAATTGGGGATGAGAAATACACCAGGCAGGACCTAATTCTGCAATATTGATTTTCACCTCCTTCAGAGAGCTACTGTGCAATACTCTGTAGATTTTTCATGATTTTATAAAATTGTGCTTGCATGTATATATATATATTTTTCTTTCTTCTTGCAATTTTTGTATGGTTTTCATGTCTTTGTTCTCATCAGGTGGTTTTTATTAGTTAATTATTCATACCATGTGTATTAATTGATGGGAGGTTATATAACGCTACTCCCAAGATCCACCATTGAACCAAAACTAATGGTGGGTTTACACACACCAATTTATCTGTTCAATATCTGAACAGATCTCTGGTTGCAGTGAAATCATGGACACATTGTACCATTTGTACACAGCCACAAAATGGAACTATGTGTCCATGATTTAACTGCAACCAGAGATCTGTTCAGATATTGAACAGATAAATTGGTGTGTGTAAACCCACCATTAGACTTTGTTTCGAAATGGTCGAAATGCTTTAGTACACTGGTTGCCCCTGGTGTGAATCTGTTTCACTTATAAACAAAACATTGAATTTGGAGAGTATTCAAAGTGCTGGATTGTCATTTCTTCTTCTTACTTAGTTCAGCCCTGGACCAGGGCTGGATTCTTTGCGCTGTTTGCCTACACTTGGAATGGGAGTAAAATCACACCAGTGAACCATTATCCTCTTTTCCCTCCTCCCCTCTGTTTACTTAATTTAAAATATTAGCCATAACTTGGAATATTTTTCTTACATGTAATATTTGGAAGAAAAATTATCGGCCAAGCTGTAAGAACATTTGTCACAAATTGGTATTTTTCCATGGAATATGACCTGCTTTAGTCATGAAATAGTCTGCAAATTGGTCTCTACTTTGCATTACAGCATTACCTGCTCTAACTGACGCATACTCCACACTACTTAGGTCAGAATCACAGTCATTTTGGTCAACTAGGAAGGTATCATGACGAGGCACAAAATTGTGTAGGCAAACACAAACCTTCAGAAAACAGTCCACATTTTGTGGTTGTAGTTGGATGCATGTTAAGAGGATGCGCCATTTTGAAGTCATAATGCCAAACATGCATTCCACATAACACCTTGCCCTACTCAAGTGATAATTGAAGATGCGCTTTTGAGAACTAAGGTTCCTACTTGCATATGGCTCCATCAAATTGATGCCTAGTTGGAAGGCCTCATCACCCGCTAAAGCCAATGGCAAGCTCAGACCTTCAGTGCCTGGTAGAGTCCATGATGGGGGATGTCAAAATGGTTGTTGGACAGACGTTTCCATATGTTGTTGTTTTTGAACACTTGGGAATCATTTCTAGGGCTATATGCCCCCAATATCCAGAGCTACAAAGCGGTATCTCGCATCTGTTAGGCTAGGGCCACACTTGGGAGCCTGTATCCGCTAATTGGATCCATTAATAGATCCAGTTTTGTTCCTTGTCCATTTTGAGGCATTTTTAGCCCTTGCATTAATGCATGCGTTAACGCATGGTACCTATATGTACCATGTGTTAACGCATGCATTTCCTATAGACCCCCATGCTACAAAAACGCATGAGTTTTTCAAAATGCACCAAAAAATGTTGCAGACCCTATTTAAAATGGATTTATCAAAAACACAATGCGTCAAACAGATTTCATTTTAGCACACTTTAGCAATGTGTTTTTTGCATTGGAGTTTATGGATGCGTTAACGGATGCGATTTTACACATTTCCACATGTCAAAAACGGAACCAGTTAGCGCATGCATGACGCAAGTGTGGCCCTGGCCTTATTGCCATGAGAACAACTGAACAAAATTTTTTATAGTTGAAAGACAAAGACCCATTCTGCATGGGTTTCTGAATGCGAATATGTTTCCCATTCAGGGCACCAATAAATTTTTGGGAATTTTACCACTTGTTTAAACTTTTCAGCAGTCTGTAGCCAATGAAACTGTTGTTTGTTGAGGTAAAAAAAAGGGGCTGTAAGGTGTCCCAAATCACATCACAGGGCTCATGTACTATTTCAGAAATAGTGGATTTTCCCAAACGGAATTGGTACTATAAGGATGCAAAACGTCCGCCAGTAGGCAGGAATCTATGATATGAAGAAATACAAAATTAATGATGTAAAGAATGAAGATGGGTCATATCAAATACAATACACATTTATTTCAATACATGTATTTAAATTAAAATCAAGGGCCTAAAATACACCTTGAAAAGGGCCCAAAAGCTGCCAAATACAGCGCAAACCATTTTACAGATATTAGCTTCCTACATTATTACTAAGTAATCTACAACACCACTGTCACCATGCTTCTGGGTCGTCTCATGAATCTCAGACATCCTCAATCCTTGAGGTTGTCTCAGGTTATACAGCAGGTATCATGCAGCAGGGAATCCTGAGTGAACTGAGATAATCTTAGTGGCATAAGCACTCATAACACTATCTGTCTTGTGAGAGCAGTATTATTGCGCAAGACATAGCAGATATATCTTACCGATATTGTGGCGCTGCCATCGTTTATAGTATTGGAAGTCCTGTGCATCTGGACATTATTGGGACTGTGACACTGTATTTGCAACCTATATGTTTACATGTTATCATATGTGCACTTTATTTGAAGATCTAGGCTGCTTACTTTTGTCCTGTCCGTGTCTGATTATATGAGTGTCTTTTGGCATTCATACACAGCTTTCTAGGGCTCCAATATTATTGCCCATTTAACGTGGGCACAGCAGGGGTTAAGCCCTGCCACTGTGACATCCGAGGCTCCCCTTCCTCCCCTTGTGGTGTTCGCGGCGTCTCTAACCGCAGGCGCGCATGCCCGGGAACCATGGCAACGCGTCCTGGCTCCCAGATGTGCGCGTCATTGCGGTGACGCCTGCGCACTTCCGGAAGGGGCATGGCTAGGTGTGATGCGGACGGACGCCACACAGATGGCGCTTATCAGCATTATTGCTGATATGTGTATAAAAAGCAAGACATGGTATGACGATCTCACCCCCCTGAAGAAGTTAATCACAGTTTCTTACGAAACGTACGTTGGGGTCCGGACCCGGGGGATCCTCCACTGCCCTGGGGCTTTGTGTCATCAGTCTGGTAACACCTTGGTGCACTTTATTATCAGGGATGCTTTACTTTCCCTCAGACTATACCTAGGCAATAGGGATTCAGGTTACTTTGCACTTGCACTTTATTGTATTTATATGATGTATTCCTGTACCTGGCTGTAACTTAGGTGGTCTCTGTTAGTATCCATTGTGATCTTACTGTGCACTGTAATTGGTTTACTGTATACATCTTTATACCATCACTGTATACACTTTGCCCCAAGCATCGTTTGTTCCCATCCCCTTACTTTTTGAAGCCAGTTTATTTGGAAAATAAATGAAATATATTTGTGCACACCTCCTCTCCTGGTTTTTCTATATATACTCTGTTTTGGAGTTTTGCATGGTGTATGTGAGGTAACACTCAGTACCCTTGTATTATGGGTTGTATGGAATTTTTTCTAATACTCCACAGAAGAGGTCTAGAATAGGGATGGGCGAATCTACTCGCTAGGACTCGTTACTCGGCGAGTAGTAAGGGACTCGCAGGACTCGGTACTCTGCGAGTTTCCCAGCGTTTACTCGCACGAGTCCAATGCAAATCAATGGCAAAGGCTGACAAAACTAGGATTGCCATTGTCTTGCATTAGACTCGGCTACTGTGCCAGTGATAGCAGGGAAACTCACAAAGTAACTGCTGTTACTTTGCGAGCCGAGTCCAGCTGTCTGCTCTGTGTGCAGGCTGCCGCAGCTCCAGAGTTCTAGAGCCCGCCTGCTCACAGAGATGATGTAGCAGTGCTGAGATTGTTCTCAGTCTGCTCATTCCCTGTGCATAGACATCTATATCTATGCACAGGGGATGTAGCAGAGAGGACATCGCGTTTTGGACTACGTAAGACTGAAGAGGATTTTTTTAATTAAAGATGGAGTCCCTAATGGCTTTTTTTTTTATTTCAAATAAAAATTTTTCTCTGTGTTGTGTTTTTTTAACCCTTTATTGGAGATTCTTAGTGACTGGGTCAAACGTGGCCTGACATTAAGAATCTCGGGCTTAATACCAGCTTGTATAACAAAGCTGGTATTAACCCCTTTATTACCCAGCGTGCCACCGCCACCAGGGCCGTTGGAAGAGCGGGGTTCAGCGCCAGAGGATGGCGCTTCAATGAACGCGCCATCTTCTGGGGCGGCTGCGGGCTGGAATTTGCAGCGGGGGGTGCCCAGAAAGCTTGGGCATCCCTGCGCTGCGGATTCCATGCCCCAGCTGCTTAGCTGTACCTGGCTAGACATAGAAATTGCGCGGAGCCCCACGCATTTTTTTTTTATTATTTCATGAAATTCATGAAATAATTAAAAAAAAGGGCTCCCCTATATTCTTGTGTCCTGCCAGGTACAAATAGGCACCTGGGGGTTGGGGGCAGCCCGTCGCTGCCTGCTGGATCCGGCTGGTTCCAGAAATACGGCGAAGCCCACGTGAAATTTTTTTCTGACAAATCCATAAAACAATGTAAATAAAAGGGACTGCGTCCTGGCTCCCGGATGCGCGCGTCATTGCGGTGACGCCTGCGCACTTCCGGCAGGGGCGTGGCTAGGAGTGATGCGGACGGACGCCACACAGATTGCGCTTATCAGCATTATTGCTGATATGTGTATAAAAAGCAAGACATGGTATGAAGATCTCACTCCCCTGAAGAAGTTAATCACAGTTTCTTACGAAACGTACGTTGGGGTCCGGACCCGGGGCATCCTCCACTGCCCATGGGGCTTTGTGTCATCAGTCTGGTAACACCTTGGTGCACTTTATTATCAGGGATGCTTTACTTTTCCTCAGACTATACCTAGGCAATAGGGATTCAGGTTACTTTGCACTTGCACTTTATTGTATTTATATGATGTATTCCTGTACCTGGCTGTAACTTAGGTGGTCTCTGTTAGTATCCATTGTGATCTTACTGTGCACTGTAATTGGTTTACTGTATACATCTTTATACCATCACTGTATTCACTTTGCCCCAAGCATCGTTTGTTCCCATCCCCTTACTTTTTGAAGCCAGTTTATTTGGAAAATAAATGAAATATATTTGTGCACACCTCCTCTCCTGGTTTTTCTATATATACTCTTCTGTGGAGTAACATCCATTTTTACAAGCACAAATTACACTGAGAGAAAAAGTACACTAAACCACTCCTCACAGAAACAAACTCTCAACTGAAGCTGAGGGGGCAGATAGCTGTTATTTTCTGACTAAGGCTAGGGTCACACTTACAGATTTTCCATGCAGATTTCACACTTGAATTTTGTGAAAACCGCATGGAAAAACACAGCCATAGACCCCCATGTTAAAAATGCATGCCCCAATGCCACAAACGCATGTCTAAAGGGCCATTCATTTTTTGGATGCGTTTTTTGCTCAGCTCCAAAAAATACTGCATGATGCATTATTTTTTTGAAAAGCACCAAAAAACGCAGCATGCTGCATTTTTCGGTGCTTTCTCAAAAACGCATGTTTTTTTTTAAAATGGGGTCCTATGGGAAACGCATACGTTTTTGAATGGCACTAAACAGTACCATGTGTTTTTGCATGCGTTTTTTAAGGGTGCTCCACACTGTGCATAAACGCATGCAAAAACGCATGCTGGGAAAAAGCACCTTAAAAACGCATGCCAAGTGTGACCCTAGCCTAAAACCAGTCAAACCACATTTTGTTACTCAAGGTTGTACACTCACACCTGTTCAAAGCAGTTAAAACTGGTTTGAATCAGTGACTGGTAACCAACTTAAGATTTTACTTACAAAAATGTTTTGTCCCAATTAATTTGAACAGCACTGTATATCTGTATGTGTGTGTCTGCCTGTATGTGTGTGTGTCTCTATATCTGTATGTGTGTGTTTGTATGTGTGTGTATTTATATTTGTGTATATCTGTATTTGTATATCTGTATGCACATGTAGCAGAGCTGTGTGTGTCTGTATGTGCATGTAGCAGAGCTGTGTGTATCTGTATGTACATATATTGAACATGTAGCATATCTAGATGTGTAGTGTGCATGTAGTGTGCATGTGGCAGAGCTGGGTGTGTATCTGTATGTGCATGTATTGTGCATGCAGCAGAGCTGTGTGTACATGCATGTACATGTAATGTACACAAGAGCAGAGCTGTGTGTGTTTGTCTGTGCATGAATTAGGCATGAACCAGTGATGTGTGTGTATCTGTATGTTCATGTTGTAGAGCTGTGTGTGTATTATGTGTAGTGTGTATGTAGCAGAGCTGTGTGCATCTGTATGTGCATAAATTGGGCATGTACCAGTGTTGTGTATTGCATCTGTATGTTTATGTAGTAGAACTGTTTATGTGTATCAGTGGTAGTATACAGCAGCCCCAGAGGAATATACAGCCCCAGTGGTAGTATACAGCAGCCCCAGAGGTGTATACAGCAGCCCCAGTGGTAGTATACAGCAGCCCCAGTGGTAGTATACAGCAGCCCCAGAGGTATATACAGCCCCAGTAGTAGTATACAGCAGCCCCAGCGGTAGTATACAGCAGCCCCAGAGGTATATACAGTCCCAGTGGTAGTATACAGCAGCCCCAGAGGTATATACAGCCCCAGTGGTAGTATACAGCAGCCCCAGAGGTATATACAGCCCCAGTGGTAGTATACAGCAGCCCCAGAGGTATATACAGCCCCAGTGGTAGTATACAGCAGCCCCAGAGGTATATACAGCCCCAGTGGTAGTATACAACAGCCCCAGAGGTATATACAGCCCCAGTGGTAGTATACAGCAGCCCCCAGGGGGTATATAGCAGCCCCCAAATGCTGGCACTCGCCCCCCTTGTAAGGGCCTCCCCCCCCGCTGCTTATCTTACCATCCCGGTCTTCTGCACAGCGCCGCTCCTCGGTGCTCCGTTCTCCATGCTCCGTCCTCGCTGCATCCGGGATCCCCGGCCGTCGCACGATGACGTCATATGCCTGCGACGGCCGGGGATCCTGGATGTAGCCGGACGGGAGCATGAAGAACGGAGCACCGAGGAGCGGCGCTGTGCAGAAGACCGGGATGGTAAGATACGCAGCGGGGGGGCCCTTAGGCTACTTTCACATAACGATTTTTAGGGAGCCGATGCTGTCCGATATAATTCGGACAGCATCGGCTCCCTTCTGATGCCTGGAATCGGGTGCCAAATAGGCACTCGATTCCGGCATAAAATCGCTCCCTGGGGGGTGAAAAAAAGAAAAAAAAAAAAGTTTATTCTCACCTCTCCACGAGCCCACGCCGTCTTCCGCCATCTTCTTGAAGGCTCCCGGTGGCTCCCGCAGGCTGCCGGTGTCAGCAGGGGCTTCCTCTGCTGTTCAGGACCTGCGGTGATGTCACAGTCACGTGACCGCGCGTTCACCATGGTAACCCGCGGTCACATGACTGTGACATCACCGCAGGTCCTATACAGCAGAGGAAGCCCTCTGCTGACACCAGCAGCCTGCGGGAGCCACCGGGAGCCTCCAAAAATATGGCGGAAGACGGCGGGGGCTCGTGGAGAGGTGAGAATAAACTTTTTTTTTTTTTTTAACCCTTGTGCTCCTAGTTAGGAGCAGTTTTACTGTACTGAGCATGCTCAGTACAGTAAAACGGGGTCCGAGGAGACATCAGATGTTTCCTCGGACCCTTCTCCATAGGGCCCCATGTTATAGGGATCGGACCTAATCGGATGTGCACTAAATGCCATCCGATTTGGTCCGATCCGAATCTGTCAGATTTTATTTTCGGTGCAAAAATCGGAGCAAGCTCCGATTTTTGCACCGATAATAAAATCGGACAGACTCGGATCGGACCAAATCGGATGGCATTTGGTGCACATCCGATTCGGTCCGATGCCCATAGGGCTGCATGGGGCCAAATTCGGATCCGATGCTGTCCGATTTTGATCGGACAGCATCGGATCTGAAAAATCCGCAATGTGAAACCAGCCTTACAAGGGGGGAGAGTGCCAGCATTTGGGGGCATATATGCACTGCTTCCCCCTGTCGCTGATTGACAGGGGGAAGCAGTGCATATATAATGAGCGGCCCCACGTGACGGGGCCGCTCATACATCCTCCCCCGCCTCCTTCAGCCTCCACAGCCCCGGACACAGCCCCCACCACGCAGCCTACCGTATTGACCCGTGTATAAGCCGAGGGGGAGACTTTTCAGCCCAAACTTTGGGCTGAAAAACTCGGCTTATACACGAGTATATACGGCGTATATACTCGTGTATAAGCCGACCCGTGTATAAGCTGACCCCCCTACTTTTGCCCCCAAAACCAGGGAAAACATATTGACTCGTGTATAAGCCGAGGGTGGACCCCAGCACAGGTATACAGCCCCCAGCAGTGTGGTATACAGCAGCCTCCCCAGTGGTATATACAGGCCCCAGCAGTGTTACAGCAGCCGCCCCAGTGGTATATACAGCAGCAGCCCCAGTGGTAGTATACAGCAGCCCCAGAGGTATATACAGCAGCCCCAGTGGTAGTATACAGTAGCCCCAGAGGTATATACAGTAGCCCCAGTGGTAGTATACAGCTGCCCCAGAGGTATATACTGCAGCCCCAGTGGTAGTATATAGCAGCCCCAGAGGTATATACAGCAGCCCCAGTGGTAGTATACAGCACCCAGAGGTATATACAGCAGCCCCAGTGGTAGTATACAGCATCCCCAGAGGTAGTATACAGCAGCCCCAGTGGTAGTGTACAGCAGCCCCAGAGGTATATACAGCAGCCCCAGTGGTAGTATACAGCAGCCCCAGTGGTAGTGTACAGCAGCCCCAGAGGTATATACAGCAGCCCCAGTGGTAGTATACAGCATCCCCAGAGGTAGTATACAGCAGCCCCAGTGGTAGTGTACAGCACCCCAGAGGTATATACAGCAGCCCCAGAAGTAGTATACAGGCCCCCCCCCCATCGGTATACAGGGGTTCCCCCTTGCTGCCGCAAACCTGTAAAGGAATAAATCATTATACTTATCCCTGTCGCTGTCCTGCTGCCATCGCGCTCCTCCGGCTTCATCCGGCTTCCTCCTCTGGCGCACAGACAATGACGTCATTGCGACAGGGATAAGTATAATGATGTATTCCTTTACAGGTTTGCGGCAGCAAGGGGGAACCCCTGTATACCGATGGGGGGGCCTGTATACCGATGGGGGGGGCGCCTGTATATGACTCGCGTATTAGCCGAGGGGGGACTTTCAGCCCAATTTTTGGGCTGAAAAACTCGGCTTATACGCGAGTATATACGGTAATAATAAATTGTAGTAGTACTAGAAAAAGAGATCACTATCTCCAGGGATCGAAAGGCACATAACACTTCCACTTATTTTTCTCCTAAGAAAAATACAAAATTAAATAAAAAACATAAACTATAAAAATAATATATATTTTTTTCTATCGAATGAACATATTCCACAGCACTTAATAATTTAGAGGGAACTGGCACAAACAAGACAAGACATTACAGAGTAAATTTAGAATAAACCCGGCACCAGATAAGATTTTCAAATTAGATGTACTTTATTCCATAGGCATAAAACTATAGCATCGGGAATGCAGTCCCAAGCTGGACGCGTTTCGGCTTCCCGTCCTTTAACTACAGCATGTAAAAAGCATTACCAATCTCTTACTTGTATGTGAACCTTAAAACCCCCGCCCATGAAACACACATGATGCATTAATTATAAATGCATTTAACCCATTAATTTACAAGTTGAAGAAACCTTGTTATGTGAGAACAGAAACCTATATTAACATCACATCTCTACTTTGTAAATGAAGCACATCACTTAAATAAATATTCCTACACATAAATCCGCCAGAATGCAGATATAAAATGACACCTTTTCTGTGTTATTCTTACATGTCAAAATAACTACTTGTGTATCCTTATGTGCATGTACTCAGTAAAAGTATGTTAAGTCCGATCTAAAATTTAACCCATCTGGGGAATGCACATTGAGTGCCATTACCCAATAAAATTCACGGCAGCGAACAATACGCTCCCAATCCTTCCCCCCCCCCCCCTTTTATTATTACGCACCCATTCTATGCCACTTATTCTAAGACTGCTCATATTTCCCTTATGAATCTCTTTAAAGTGTTTTGACAATCCGGAGAGATTTCTCAATGAGGAATTTGACTCCGGATTTGCGGCGGTAATATGCTCACTTAGACGTGTTTTCAGGGGTCTAATGGTGCATCCAACAAAGTCTTTACAGCATGTGGTGCAAGATGCCATGTAAACTACATGAGTAGTATTGCAATTGATGTATCCATTAATGTCAAATCTGCGGTTAGATATTCTATCAGAAAAACTCTTTGTAACCAGCATATATTGACAAATATTGCATCTATTGCCTCCACACCTGTAGTTTCCTTTTGTTGCTAACCAAGTTGGCATATTATGCTTACTGCTAAAATATGATGGTGACAAGATGTTTCCGAGGGACAAGGGTTTTTTGGGGACAGATCTATAGTCCTCTGATAAGATTTTCTTAAGAATAGGATCCTAGTACAAAATAGGGATAAATCTATGAATAACCCTCACAATATTGTGATAGTCCTGACTGTAACTAGTGGAAAAAGTGGGTATCCGTGTATTTTTATTTTTATTATGTAGGTTGCGATGTGGATTCCCCACATTCACAGTCATAATATCTGCGACATGGGGAAGATCCACATCACTGGTAGCACTGTCTGCTTGATGAACCGACAATAATGATTCACGGGATCTCATTTGTACCTTGTGAAAAGCTCTATCTATACAAGATATAGATGAACCGTGGTTTAAAAGCCGCGTCTTTATGCATGCTGATTCAAGCAAAAAAGTGTCCATTGTAGAGCAGGCTCTTTTTGCTCTAATGAACTCACCAACAGGTAAATTGTTTACTACATGACGAGGATGACAACTTCCTGCATGTATTTAAGCATTACCGCTGACCGGTTTGCGGTATAATGCTGTGTCAATTTTGCCTGAAACCTCACATCCCTTTAACATTATGTCAAGATAAGGGGCAGAATTACCGTACACCTCATAAGTGAATCTGATATTATATGGGTTGTTATTAAGATACTCAACAAAATCTGTAATGTCTGTGGCAGGGCGAGGAGGCACACCGGCGACGTCAGACCAAATGATGATGATGTCATCGATGTACCTCCCCCACCCCATCACCTGATCAACAAAAGGGTTTTCCCTGCAATGAATATATTTCCTTTCCCAATGCATCATATACGGGTTTGCAAGCGACGGAGAAAAATTGGCACTCATCAGACATCCGCAAACTTGTAATGGTACCTTTACACACCGCCACCGAAAGGTAGAAACCGCCAGGTATCGGACACCATTGTTCCTTTTGCCTTGAAAAGACCGCGAAGTGGCGGCGTGTAATTCAGGAAGTTCCTTCCTGTGCCTTTGGATACCTGTGTTTCAGCCGTGCTCAAAAACAAGAAGGTATAATCCCTATGGTGGCGGCGTGTAATCGGGGCACAGGCACGGTATTTGAGTTCCCTGGGGGGTGTCACAGCATCATGTATACCACACCCCATCAGCTTTCATTGGTGGGGGCTACTGTGTACCCATTGGCTGTCCCTGCATAGGGCACCATATTTAACGAACTGATCAGTCACAATACACATTTGCAATAGCGTCATGTATTAGCCAGCCTTCCTGCGCTGGCTGGCCAATCATGATGCTATTGCATTGTCCAATCATCGTACGAGCGTCCCGTAATACACAACTCTGGCATGCCTATGTGTTGTCTCTGCTGCCCCAGGTCCGCCCATATTCCCTTGTGGTAGCGGTGTGTAAATCAGGAAAGATGCTCCACAGAAGGTAACCTGTGGCACCTGTCGGCACTTGCGGCGAACGAAAATACCTTCTGTAGAGCACCTTGTGGCGGCGTGTAAATGCGGCATCAGGCACCGGTAGGAACCGTTGAAAACGCGCGCGTGCACGTGCGGTGTCTGCCTGTTGCTGCCCTCTGTGGCGGTGTGTAAAGGTACCATAAGAAGAAATGAGAATCAAACTGGAAATAGTTGGTCTTTAATAAGTGTTCTAAACACATAATGATGTAGTTTTTTTCATCCTGAGAGTACAAAGTGGATTTCTGAAGAATGCACATTAGTGCATCCAAAGCACGCTCATGGGGAATACAGGAATAAAGGGACACTACATCACAAGTCATCCACTTATATCCCTTATCCCATTTCATGCCCCGTATTTCACTAAGCAAAAGCTTAGAATCCTTAATGGCTCCAACTGAATTACTAAGTAAAGGCTGGAGTGCAGTATCCAACCATTCCGAGATTTTCTCATTAACCCCTCCCATGCCAGCCACAATGGGTCTCAGGGTGGGGGAAACCACTCCTTATGAACCTTGGGCAAGGAATGAAAGAGGGGAGAGACAGGTTTTTTGACACATAAATAATCCTTAGTTTTTTCAGTTATGACCCCCAAGGATAAACCCTCATCTAATCTATTATATAATTGCCATAGCGACTTCCGTCGCACACGGCGCTACTTCCGTGGCTTTGTTCGTTGCTTTGTTCGTGGCTTTGTTCACTCACTCGCAATGCCCTAGAATTAGGGATGGGCGAATCTACTCGCTAGGACTCGTTACTCGGCGAGTAGTAAGGGACTCGCAGGACTCGGTACTCTGCGAGTTTCCCAGTGATTACTCGCACGAGTCCAATGCAAATCAATATCAATCCTAGTTTTGTCAGAAACGCTGACAAAACTAGGATTGCCTTTGTTTGCATTAGACTTGTGTGAGTAATCACTGGCTACTGTGCCAGTGATAGCAGGGAAACTCGCAGATAACTGCTGTTTCTTTGCGAGCCAGTCCAGCTGTCTTCTCTGTGCAGCTCCAGGGTCCTAGAGCCCGCCTGCTGCCTGATGTAGCAGTGCTGAGATTGTTCTCAGTCTGCTCATTCCCTGTGTACAGACATGAATGTCTGTGCACAGAGATGATGTAGCAGAGCTGAGATTGTTCTCAGTCTGCTTATTCCCTGTGCATAGACATCTATATTTATGCACAGGGGATGTAGCAGAGAGGACATCGCGTTTTGGACTGCGTCGGACGGAAGAGGATTTTTTTAATTAAAGATGGAGTCCCTAATGGCTTTTTTTTTTATTTCTAATAAAAAATTTTTCCTTGTGTTGTGTTTTTTTTAAAACAATTTAATAGAAATTCATGGCGGTCATGTCTAATATTGGCGTGACCGCCATAAATTTCGGGCTTAGGGCCAGCTGATAATACAAAGCTGGCCCTAACCTCTTTATTACCCAGCGTGCCACCGCTACCAGGGCCGCTGGAAGAGCGGGGTTCAGCGCCAGAGGATGGCGCTTCAATGAACGCGCCATCTTCTGGGGCGGCTGCGGGCTGCAATTTGCAGCGGGGGGTGCCCAGAAAGCTTGGGCATCCCTGCGCTGCGGATTCCAGCCCCCAGCTGCTTAGCTGTACCTGGCTAGACATAGAAATTGCGCGGAGCCCCACGCATTTTTTTTTAATTATTTCATGAATTTCAGAGTCAGAGTCTCAGAGTCAGAGTCTCAGAGTCAGAGTCAGAATCTCAGAATTTCATGAAATAATTAAAAAAAAATGCGTGGGGCTCCGCGCAATTTCTATGTCTAGCCAGGTACAGCTAAGCAGCTGGGGGCTGGAATCCGCAGCGCAGGGATGCCCAAGTTTTCTGGGCACCCCCCGCTGCAAATTGCAGCCCGCAGCCGCCCCAGAAGATGGCGCGTTCATTGAAGCGCCATCCTCTGGCGCTGAACCCCGCTCTTCCAGCGGCCCTGGTAGCGATGGCACGCTGGGTAATAAAGAGGTTAGGGCCAGCTTTGTATTATCAGCTGGCCCTAAGCTCGAAATTTATGGCGGTCACGCCAATATTAGACATGACCGCCATGAATTTCTATTAAATTGTTTTAAAAAAAAACACAACACAAGGAAAAATTTTTATTAGAAATAAAAAAAAAAGCCATTAGGGACTCCATCTTTAATTAAAAAAATCCTCTTCCGTCCGACGCAGTCCAAAACGCGATGTCCTCTCTGCTACATCCCCTGTGCATAAATATAGATGTCTATGCACAGGGAATAAGCAGACTGAGAACAATCTCAGCTCTGCTACATCATCTCTGTGCACAGACATTCATGTCTGTACATAGGGAATGAGCAGACTGAGAACAATCTCAGCTCTGCTACATCATCTCTGTGCACAGACATTCATGTCTGTACACAGGGAATGAGCAGACTGAGAACAATCTCAGCTCTGCTACATCATCTCTGTGCACAGACATTCATGTCTGTACACAGGGAATGAGCAGACTGAGAACAATCTCAGCACTGCTACATCAGGCAGCAGGCAGGCTCTAGGACCCTGGAGCTGGGGCAGCCAGAACACAGAGAAGACAGGATCTTATCTGTGCGAGTCAGCGATTACTTACAAAGTAAACGAGCAATGCAAATAAATGACAAAACTAGGATTGCTTCAGGCTGAAGCTTCCGAGACACATCTGCGATTTGTAAATCTCACACTACTCGCTATTACTCGCTTCACCATTCATTAACATTGGACTCGCTAGACTCGCAACGAGTAGCGAGTCCTGGGCTCGGACTCGCTAGAGTCAAGCGATTCCGAGTAATTTAGGATTCGCCCATCACTACCTAGAATCCCAATGCAATCGCATCATTAGCCGGTCGTCTCCCGCCCGCCACACACCACTTCCGCCCGTCATCAGACCCCCGAGAGCTCACCAGACCCCCCCATAGCCCCCCTCCACTGTCCGATCACCCCCCTGCCTCTCACCATAGCCTCCCTCCACTGTCCGGTCCCCCTCCACTGTCCACTCACCCCCCCCTGTCAACACAGCCCCCCTCCACTGTCCGCTCACCCCCCGCCTGTCAACACAGCCCCCCTCCACTGTCCGCTCACCCCCCGCCTGTCAACACAGCCCCCCTCCACTGTCCGCTCACCCCCCGCCTGTCAACACAGCCCCCCTCCATTGTCCGGTTTTCCCCCCTCCCCTCTCTTACCACAGCTCCCTCAAGCTGGCCGCCGCTGCTCTTTTCCTGGTGCTTCAGGACCTCTGATGACGTCATGATGATGGGTGGAGTCACAGATCACATGACCATGACGTCATCAAAGGTCCTGTCCCAATCTAACCTCCTCAGCCTACTGATCCCCCCGCGCTGCCCACTGACCCACGCTCTGCCCCCACTCTGCCCACTGACCCCCACTCTGCCCACTGACTCCTCTCTCCCCTCACCCCCTGCTCTGCCCACTGACCCTGCTCTGCCCACTTAACCTCACCCCCCACGCTGCCCCCCCCACTCTGCCCACTGACCCCCCACTCTGCCCACTGACCCCCACTCTCTCTGCCCACTGACCCCCACTATCTGCCCACTCACCCCCACTCTGCCCACTGACCCCCACTGCTGCCCACTGACCCCCTCTCTGCCCACTGACCATGCTTTGCCACTGACCCTCACACTGCCTACTCACCCTGCACTGCTCATTTACTCCCACTCTGCCCACTGACCCCCACTCTCTGCCCACTGACCCCCCTCTCTGCCCACATTGCAGCCCCACTCTCTGCCCACTGACCCCCCCACTCTCTGCCACTGACCCCCACTCTCTGCCCACTGACCCCCTCTCTGCCCACTGACCATGCTCGGCCCTCTGACCTTGCTCGGCCCACTGACCCCCCCACACTGCCCACTGACCCTGCTCTGCCCACTGACCCCTCACACTGCCCCTGACCCCCTCACACTGCCCACTGACCCCCACACTTCCCACTGACCATGCTGCCCACTGACCCCTCACCTGCCCACTGACCCCTTACACTGCCCACCGACCCCTCACACTTCCCACCACCCCTGCTCTGCCCACTGACCCTGCTCTGCCCACTTACCTCACCCCCCACGCTGCCACCCCCACTCTGCCCACGACCCCACTCCTGCCCACTGACCACCCCACTCTGCCCACTGACCCCCACTATCGCCCACTCACCCCCACTCTGCCCACTGACCCCACTCTGCCCACTGACCCCCCTTGCCCACTGACCATGCTTGCCCCACTGACCCCTCACACTGCCTACTCACCCTGCACTGCTCATTTACTCCCACTCTGCCCACTGACCCCCCACTCTCTGCCCACTGACCCCCTCTCTGCCCCACTACCCCCCCTCTCTGCCCACTGACCACCACTCTCTGCCCACTGACCCTCCACTCTCCTGCCCACTGACCCCCTCTCTGCCCACTGACCACTGCTCGGCCCCTCACCTTGCTCTGCCCACTGACCCCTCACACTGCCCACTGACCCTGCTCTGCCCACTGACCCCTCACACTGCCCACTGACCCCTCACACTGCCCACTGACCCCTCACACTTCCCACTGACCATGCTCTGCCCACTGACCCCTCACACTGCCCACTGACCCCTTACACTGCCCACTGACCCCCTCACACTTCCCACTGACCATGCTCTGCCCACTGACCCCTCACACTGCCTACTGACCCTGCTATGCTCATTTACTCCCACTCTGCCCACTGACCCTCCCACTCTGCCCACTTATCCCCACTCTGCCCACTGACCCCCACTCTGCCCACTGACCCGCTCTGCCCACTGACTCCCCACTCTCTGCCCACCTGACCCCACTCTCTGCCCACTCACCCCTCTTGGCCCACTGACCTTGCTCGGCCCACTGACCCCCTCACACTGCCTACTGACCCTGCTCTGCTCATTTACTCCACTCTGCCCCACTGACCCTCGCTTTGCCCACTGACCCCCTGCTTTGCCCACTGACCCTGCTCTGCCCACTGTCCACCCTGTTCACTGACCCCCACGCTCTGCCCTTTCACCATGCCCACTGACCCCTGCTCTGCCAATTGACCGTGCCCACTGACCCATGCTCTACCACTGACCCTTCTCGCCCTCTGACTGTGCCCACTGACCCCTGCTCTGCCCACTAACCCCTGCTCTGCCCACTGACTGTCCCCAATAACCCCTGCATGCCACTAAACCCTGCTCTGCCCACTCACCCCCGCTATGCCCGCTGACCCCGTTCTGCTCACTCACAGTGCCCAATAACCCCTGATATGCCCACTAAACCCTGCTCTGCTCAGTCACCCCGCTCTGCCCACTGACCCTGCCCTGTCCAATCACTCTGCCCACTAACCCCTGCTTGCCACTGACCCCCACCTGACCCTCTCGCCACTGACCCCCAATCCTGCCCTGACCTCTCTGCCCATTGACCCCCCTCGCCACTACCCGCTCTCCACTGACCCCTCTGGCTACTGATCATGCCCACTGACCCCAGCTCTGCCCACTGACCCCACTCTGCCCACTGACCCCACTCCTGCCTACTGACCCCTCTCTGCCCACTGACCCCTCTCTGCCCACTGACCCCTCACACTTCCCACTGACCATGCTCTGCCCACTGACCCCTCACACTCACTGACCCTGCTCTCCATTTACTCCCACCTGCCACACCCCACTCTGCCCACGACTCCCCACCTCTGCCCACTGACCCCCACTCTCTGACCATTGACCCCCTCTCTTGCCCACTACCCTCTCGCCACTGACCCCCTGGCCCCCATCTGCCCACTGCCCTCACGCTACTGACCGCCTGCCATTTACTCCCATTTGCCCACTGACTCCGCTTTGCCCACTGACCCTGCTTGCCCACTGACCCTGCTCTGCCCACTGACCACCCTCTGTTCACTGACCCCCCACTCTGCCCTTTCACCATGCCCACTGACCCCTGCTCTGCCAACTGACTGTGCCCACTGACCCATGCTCTACCCACTGACCCTTTTCCCACTGACTGTCCCACTGACCCGCTCTGCCACTAACCCCTGCTCTGCCCACTGACTGTGCCCAATAACCCCTGCAATGCCCACTAAACCCTGCTTTGCTCAGTCACCCCCGCTCTGCCCCTGACCCCTGCTCTGCTCACTGACTGTGCCCACTGACCCCTGCTCTGCCCACTGACCCCCGCCTGACCCTGCTCTGCCCACTGACCCCCCCAATCCTGCTCACTGACCCTGCTCTGCCCATTTACCCCCCCGCTCTGCCCACTGACCCCGCTCTGCCCACTGACACCCCCCTCTGGCTACTGACCATGCCCACTCACCCCAGCTCTGCCCACTGACCCCCACTCCTGCCTACTGACCTTGCTCTGCCTACTGATTATGCCCACTGACCCCTGCTCTGCCCACTAACCCCTGCTCTGCCCACTGACTGTGCCCAATAACCCCTGCAATGCCCACTAAACCCTGCTCTGCTCAGTCACCCCCGCCTCTGCCCGCTGACCCCCGCTCTGACCCTGCTCTGCCCACTGACCCCCCCAATCCTGCTCACTGACCCTGCTCTGCCCATTTACCCCCCTGCTTTGCCCACTGACCCTGCTCTGCCCACTGACCCCCCCCCCCTCTGGCTACTGACCATGCCCACTCACCCCAGCTCTGCCCACTGACCCCCACTCTTGCCTACTGACCCTGCTCTGCCTACTGATTATGCCCACTGACCCCTGCTCTGCCCAATGACTGTGCCCACTAACCCCTGCTCTGCCCACTGATCCCCCACTCTACCCCACTGACCCCCGCTTTGCCCACTGCCCCCCAGCTGATCGGTTTCCCAGGCAACGACAGGTCCTGTCCTGGGAGCTACAAGACAGGTGGAGCGAGCCGGCGGAGGGTAAGGGGGCCATGGGGAGCAGAGGAGGTCAGGAGGAGCGCCTCCATCCTGCCCCCTGTATCCATCCTGCCCATTGTATCCATCCTGCCCCCCCGCCACCATCCTGCCCCGCCGGCTCCATCCCGCACCCCCACCACCATCCTGCCTCCCCACCACCATCCTGCCCCGCCGTCTCCATCCTGCCCTGCCGTCTTCATCCTGCACTGCCTTCTCCATCCTGCCTCGCTCGCTCCATCCTGCGCCACTCACCTCCATCCTGCCCCTCCGGCTCCATCCTGCCCCGTCCCCCCCACCATCCTGCCCCGCTCGCTCCATCCTGCCCTGCTCGCTCCATCCTGCCCCCCCGCTGTTCTTGCTCTCCAGCTCCATCCTGCCCCCCCGCTTGCTCCATCCTGCCCCCCCGCTTGCTCCATCCTGCCCCCCCGCTTGCTCCATCCTGCCCCCCCCGCTTGCACCATCCTGCCCCCCCTGCTTGCTCCATCCTGCCCCCCCGCTTGCTCCATCCTGCCCTGCCCCCCACCATCCTGCCCCACCCCCCTCCATCCTGCCCCACTCGCTCCATCCTGTCCCACTCGCTCCATCCTGCCCCCGCTGATCTTGCTCCCCCGGCTCCATTCTGCCCGACTCACTCCATCCTGAGCCCCCCCTCCCCCCCCGGCTCCATCATGTTTCCCCCCGGCTCCATCATGTTTCCCCCCGGCTCCATCATGTTTCCCCCCAGCTTCATCCTGTTTCCCCCAGACTCCATCCTGCCCCCCATTCCCGCTCCATCCTGCCCCGCTCGCTCCTTCCTGCCCCGCTCGCTCCATTCTGCCCCCCCGACACAATCCTGCCCCCCCTGACACAATCCTGCCCCCCCTCCCCTCCTCAGCTGATCGGTTTCCCAGGCAACGACAGGTCCTAAAGGCCTGTAGGACCTAGAAGGCGGAGGTGGAGCGAGCCGCTGGACAGGTGAGTATCCTCACTCAGGATTTTTTTTTTTTTACTGTGGACGACCGGGGGCCAGGAGGAGTGGGGGACCGCGGGGACCGGAGTATCGCCATATACCATAATGCTGCTATACATGTACTGTAATGTACCACCATATACCATACCACTGCTATACTGTACATGTACTGCCATATACCATAGCGCTGCTATACATGTACTGTAATGTACCGCCATATACTATAGTGCTGCTATACATGTGCTGTAATGTACTGCCATATACCATAGTGCTGCTATACATGTGCTCTAATGTACCACCATATACCATAGTGCTGCTATATATATATACATATATATATATATATATATATGTACTTCACTCATGTTGACTTAACAAGTTCTGTCAGTCACAGTATGTCAACTACATAAATATTCTAGACTACCCGATTCTTTAGAATCGGGCCGCCATACATAAAAGCCGAAGCCACTTCCGTCTTCAAGGGACAAAAATGACGTCACCCGACGGAAGTGGCTTGGCCACTACACCCGCTCAGGGTGGACCAAGATGGCGGCCGTAAGCGGAGCGGGACTTAGCCAGCCCCGCCACGCTGACGGCCGCCCCTACACTGCCCAAAACACCCACACACATCACGGGCGGGAGACGAACGGCGTTAGCCGGTCCTCTCCCGCCCGCCACACACCACTTCGGGAGATGACCGCCATTACCTCCGGCTGCTTTTACAAGTGCTGCCTCCTCCCCCTCACTTCCGGCACCCGGGGCTGCGCAATGGTGGCTGCACGAATCGCTCTCCGCTCCTGCACTGCCACCAGCCTCCGGGGCTCAGCCGTGGGATACAGACACCGCTGCTGTGCAGCCTACACCGAGGGAGAGAGGTATGCAGCCTGTAAGAGGAGGAGAGGTGGCGTGATGTCGTCGTTCCAGCTTCCTCTCTCCTCAGCCCTCCAGCCTCCCCTGTCCTCACCCCTCCAGCCTCCGCACGGCACTGCGCTGACCAGTCTGCCCACGGCGCTGCGCTGACCACTCTGCCCACAGCGCTGCGCTGACCACTCTGCCCACGGTGCTGCGCTGACCAGTCTGCCCACGGCGCTGCGCTGACCAGTCTGCCCACGGCGCTGTGCTGACCAGTCTGCCCACGGCGCTGCGCTGACCAGTCTACCCACGCCGCTGCGCTGACCAATCTCACCGCACTCACTGCTAACCACTGAGCCACCGCACTCACTGCTAACCACTGAGCCACCGCACTCACTGCTAACCACTGAGCCACTGCACTCACTGCTAACCACTGAGCCACCGCACTCACTGCTAACCACTGAGCCACCGCACTCACTGCTAACCACTGAGCCACCGCACTCGCTGCTAACCACTGAGCCACTGCACTCACTGCTAACCACTGAGCCACCGCACTCACTGCTAACCACTGAGCCACCGCACTCACTGCTAACCACTGAGCCACCGCACTCGCTGCTAACCACTGAGCCTCCGCACTCACTGCTAACCACTGAGCCACCGCACTCCCTGCTAACCACTGAGCCACCGCACTCACTGCTAACCACTGAGCCACCGCACTCACTGCTAACCACTGAGCCACCGCACTCACTGCTAATCACTGAGCCACCGCACTCACTGCTAATCACTGAGCCACCGCACTCACTGCTAACCACTGAGCCACCGCGCAGTGCTAACCACTGAGCCACCGCACTCACTGCTAACCACTGAGCCACCTCACTCACTGCTAACCACTGAGCCACCACACTCACTGCTAACCACTGAGCCACCGCCCAGTGCTAACCACTGAGCCACTGCACAGTGCTAACCACTGAGCCACCATATACTCTGCTAACCACTGAGCCACCTGTATACACACAATTCATTTCACCGCACTCCCCTAACTATTAGTAAATACACTATATATGGATTCTAGACTACCCGATTCTTTAGAATTGGGCCACCATCTAGTAATTTTAATAATTGATGTTGTATTCTTGCAGTGGGGTCAGCAGACAACCGATGATAAGTACTTGTATCAGAAAGGAGAACATTTACCTCTCTGCAATATAACTCCTTGTCCATAAGGACAACAGCACCTCCTTTGTCCGCAGATCGCACTATAAATTAAGGATTATTCTTTAACTTTTCCAATGATTCTCTTTCAGATCTATTCAAGTTATTATGTGTATCTGTATTGGAATCCAGGAGTAACCTTATTTCTCATTCAAGAATTTCCTGAAAATGATCCATAGCTGGGACACGTGAATTGATGGGATAAAAATAAGGGTTATTGGTTTTATCAGAAAAACCTTTATAGGGTAGGGTCACATTGGCGTTTTTTGTTTAAAATCCTGATCCGGTTTTGAGCTTTAAAAAAGCTCAAAACCGGACCAGGAAAGGCTCCTGATGGAAGCCTATGCAAAACACCGGATGGCTTCACAAGCCATCCGGTGGCCGGATCCGGCACTGCTGCCTGCGTTTAAAATCATGCAGGCAGCAGTTTTCGCAGCGTTTACCGGGCTGCACTGCGGTCACCGGATGGCTCAGGATGTGTAATCCCTGAGCCATCCGGTAACTGCCGAGGTTGCGGATCCCGGCTATTGGCGGGATCCGCAACCTTAATAAAGAGTTAAACTGTTGATCTAAATGACTTTTTAAGGTCTGTAGGGGGGCTTAGACCCCCCTACAGACCGGCCGCCCACTTCTATAGTGTACTTCAGCTATATCTCACGGGGCACGGGCTCCCCGGAGCAAAGTGCCCCCCCCCCCGTATCACTATACAGGGGTGCCTACACCCCTCTATTACAATGATGCTTTAATGATGTCCAAAAATGCAGTACAAAAAGGATTTGATCACTCGCAATGTAAGTTTATAGTTACATGCTGTTGTAGGCAGAGTCCAGCGAAATCCATGGGCGGGGCTGTGTGCAGCAGCCTCAGCCCGCTCCATGTTGATGGCCGCCCCCTCTGGCCGTAATCCACTGTTGTGAGGGCGGATACGTCGTTAAAGGGGCATGGCTAACTATGTGCCGAGGTTAGCCACGCCCCTTTAACGACGTATCCGCCCTCACAAGACTGGATTACGGCCAGAGGGGGCGGCCATCAACATGGAGCGGGCAGAGGCTGCTGCACACAGCCCCGCCTATGGATTTCGCTGGACTCTGCCTACAACAGCATGTAACTATAAACTTACATTGCGAGTGATCAAATCCTTTTTGTACTGCATTTTTGGACATCATTAAAGCATCATTGTAATAGAGGGGTGTAGGCACCCCTGTATAGTGATACGGGGGGGGGGGGCACTTTGCTCCGGGGAGCCCGTGCCCCGTGAGATATAGCTGAAGTACACTATAGAAGTGGGCGGCCGGTCTGTAGGGGGGTCTAAGCCCCCTACAGACCTTAAAAAGTCATTTAGATCAACAATTTAACTCTTTATTAAGGTTGCGGATCCCGCCAATAGCCGGGATCCGCAACCTCGGCAGTTACCGGATGGCTCAGGATTACACATCCTGAGCCATCCGGTGACCGCAGTGCGGGATTCAGCACACATTTTTGAAAAAAATGTGTGTGCCCGCCATTGCGTTCACCGCATCCGGATCCGGATGCGGTGAATGCAATTTAGGTTTTCAATGTGACCCTACCCATAATCCGCTGGCTGTATAGATTCCACACCAAGCCTCTCTAGTTCTAGAGCAGTTATTTGATCAATTAAAGGCATAGCTAATGGAAGCCGACAGTCAGCGAGTTCTTGGGAAAAATCATCACACCCATCAGAGCACTGAGAATCATTGTTGAAAAAATGCCTTTTTACTGTCAGTGCTCTTATGAATTTATTAATATCAAATAAAGTGTTAACATAATTTCCCCTACAAGTTGGAACAAAACGTAACCCTCTAGATAACACATCAATTTCAGTTTGAGAAACAGTACATACAGATAAATTTCTGACCTTAAATTTGTTACCATTACAGATTTGGTTGAGTATTTTAATAGCAACACATATAATATCAGATTCACTTATGAGGTGTACAGTAATTCTAGCAATGTTTCCCTGTCAGCTCAGCTTAAGCAGACACTAGGTAGCCTTGTGCGAGACCGGGTTACCATGATCAACATCGGGTAACCCGGGGCTGCGTCACCAGGAAGGTCGGTGCTCACACATCTCCGCTTCACTGAAAAAAGCGAAGTATTTAGCAGACACCCGCTATATACTAGCAGAGGAGATGCGTGAACATCACCTTGGGGATATGTTCAGCTGCGTTAATGCTAGAGTAAAAATGCAAGGCATGCAAACGCAAGGCAATGCATTTGATGTGAAAAGGGCCGAAAATGTAGCAAAACCTGAGGTGTTTCCACTTTCTTCACCAAAAAAAAACAGTCTGTGTGCACAGCTAATCCTAGAATCACATAGGTTTTACAGGAAACAAAAACGCAGAAAAACCTGTGGTTTTACATTACTTTCAGAGAGCAAAAACCAATGAGTGTGATAGCTTTTCCTTGATCACATAGATTTTGTTGGAAACCAAACACTCAGGATTAGATTAGCATATATTTACCTAAAACCAAGGCAAAACTTGACCTCAAATGCAGCAAAACCTTACCTGTGGGCACATATCCTTAGGCCTTGTTCACACATACCAATCCGTTTTTTTAGCCCTCAGAAAAACAAATCCATTTTTCTAAGGCTGCCAATAGTGTCCCATGAGGTCCTGAACGTTTTAGTAAATTTTTTGGACTTAGTCATTTTTTCATTAAAAATGTATATGCGTTAACGCAGGTGCCTATATGTGCCGTGCGTTAACACATGCGTTTCCCATAGGGCCCCATGTTAAAAAAACACATGCATTTTTTTACAGCACTCAAAAAACGCTGCATGCTGTGTTTTTTGAGATGCTGAACAAAAACGCATGTGTTGTTAAAAAAAGCAGCTACACTTAAGTGCACCATGCGTTACACATATGCGTTTTTGGACTTAGGCTAGAGTTACATTTATTACTGAAATTGCATTCACCGCATCCAGATCTGGATGAGGTGAACACAATTGGCTTCAGACAAGCCGCAATCCGGTAACCGGATTGCTGAAGCCGCAATCCGGTAACCGGATTACTCTGGATGTGTAATCCGGAGCAATCTGGTTACCGGATAGTTTGCCCATCCCTGCAGCAAACTGTATAATCTATGAATAAACCTTTATTAATGATAATAATTATGCCCTTCATGTCTCTAGGGGGTGCCCACCCCCCCTAGAGACATGCTACCTACTTAGGTTTGCATGTAATAGGTTAATATGTTATGTATAGTAAGCCGACTCCTGTCGGCTCTGTACATTTTTATGAATGAAGCCGCAGCTCCCCTGTGAGCAGGGCTCATACTATACCTAATGTACGTATAGTATGGGCACTGTCCTAGGTCCTGCAGGCATTTACAGTAGATCTATGGGCTGCGCAGCGCATGTACAGTAAGCCGGCTATTGTTGTCTCTGTACAATTTTATCAATGAAGCCACGGCTCCCCTGACAGCTGCGCAGATACTGTACATAATGTACGTATAGTATCTGCCGCTGTACGAGGTAATTTACATTACATCTATGGCGGTGCGCTGCCCAAAGATGTACTGTAAATGCCTACAAGACCTCGGACAGCGGCAGATACTATACGTACATTATGTACAGTATCTGCGCAGCTGTCAGGGGAGCCGCGGCTTCATTGATAAAATTGTACAGAGCCGACAATAGCCGGCTTACTGTACATGAGTTATTAACCCCTCACATGCCCACAGGAGTGGGCAGCATGTCTCTAGGGGGGTGGGCACCCCCTAGAGACATGTTGCTCACAACTATTATTAATATTTAATCTTTTATTACACATTTAACACTTTGCTCATTCCTGCGTCAGCAGCGATGAGCAAAGTATACTGTAACCACATTGTTCAGGATTACACATCCTGAGCAATGCGGTTACCGCATTGCGGGTCACTGAACCGCTCTGTAAACTGCAGCTTGCATGATTTTTTTGCGCAGGCTGCAGATTCAAAGCCGGTAACCGGATTGCATGTAGTGCAATCCGGTTACCATAATGGGCTCCTATGGGGAGCGTTTCCTGATGCGGTTTTGAGCTTTTCGAAAGCTCAAAACCGGATCAGGATTTCAAAATAGAAACACAGATGTGACCCTAGCCTCTCACACACCTGCTAATTTTTCGGTAAGGCCACGCGGTAAGGCACACACTGAGTATTTGATGAGTTTTTGACCTCAGGATTTGTAGACAAAACCAGGAGTAGAGCAATCAGAGGAAAAGTCTAATAGAAACACCTGCACCACTTCTGTATTTAATTAACCACTCCTGGTTTTGGCTACAAATCTTTAGGTAAATAACTAATCAAATACTCAACGTGTGCACGTGGCCTAAGGGCTCGGACATACTGGCGTGAAACTCGGATGACTGCAATGCGAGTAATAATCGCAATGCAGTCGGACCAATATTATTCAATGTCCAAGAACACATTTCTGAGTGTCGGATGCTTTTTTCTCGTCCGATTCACGGATGACGAGTCAGTCACAACATGCTGCGACAGTATGCGAGTGTCGGACGAGACTCGCCAATGCAAGTCTATGGGTCCGACAAAAAAGACATACCACACTCGAACTGCACATGGACCATCCAAGTCGGATGCGATTTTTAATTGATACATTATCATTCTGTAGCTCGGAAACTGTAAAAAATGTTCCTGTAAATGCCAATACAGTAAATAGCTGCTGACTACAAAAACGGATTGCATTCGGACAGCACACGGAAGCCACACTGACCAAAAGTTGCATGACACTCGTCCGACTCTTGGATCCATCAATCGGACCATTTTTGCACTCGTTTTTGCACCAGCCTAAGAAGCCATCCTACTCTACACCAATTACCTGTATTAATTGCAGCTGTTTTAACTAGAGATGAGCCACCACCCTAGTGTTCGAATTCGATTCAGTTCGCCGAATTGGGTGTTTGTTCGTCGAATATTCGTCAAATGTTCGTCGAACACCGTCGAATCCCATTGAAAACAATGGGAGGCCAACACAAACCCACATAAACACATAGAAAACACATAGAAAACACCTTCTAAAGTGTCCAAAAGGTGACAAGCTACTCAGAAGATACAACAAACATATGGAAAAGTGAAACGTACATATAAAAATGTGAAACGAAAAGAGATAAACGAGTAAAAGGGGGAGGAGACACAGATATAGGCCTGTCATGCCCTTCCAAAATCAGTTTTTACTCCAGTAGTTGTAAGGCATCATGCACACGATGAGTATTTAGTGAGTTTAACTTCAGCATTTGTAAGGCCATGTTCAGATGATGATTATTGGGTGCGTTTCACTTCAGTATCTGTAAGGCCACATTCAGACGATGATTATTTGGTGTGTTTTACTTCAGTATCTGTAAGGGCACGTCCAGAAGATGAGTATTTGGTGTGTTTTACTTCAGTATCTGTAAAGCCATGTTCAGACGATGATTATTTGGTGAGCTTTACTTCAGTATCTGTAAGGGCACGTCCAGAAGATCAGTATTTGGTGGGTTTTACTTCAGTATCTGTAAGGCCATGTTCAGACGATGAGTATTTGGTGAGTTTTACTTCAGTATCTGTAAGGGCATGTTCAGATGATTATTATTTGGTGCGTTTTACTTCAGTAACTGTAAGGCCACATCCAGAAGATGAGTATTTGGTGGGTTTTACTGCAGTATCTGTAAGGCCTTGTGCAGGCGATGAGTATTTGGTGCGGTTTTTACTGCAGTATCTGGAAGGCCACGTGCAGGCGATGAGTATTTGGTGTTTTTTACCTCAGCATCTGTAAGGCCTCATGCACACGCTCAGCATTGTGTCACATTTAGGGGACTACAACAAGAGTCTCCATTTTTTCCAAAAATGTTGGCCCAGACACCACTTCAGTGGCATCAATTGCCCCACAGTTGCAAGCTTAAAATGGTTGGTGAGGTGATTTTCATGCAGCACATTCCAAAATCCACAAGCCTGTAGTCTCCCCATGTTATCTGTAAGATTTGTCACCAAAATCTAAGTAGAGGCCAAAAAATCAATAGTCTGAATAGTTCATGCATAAACTGTCACATGGATATGAAGCAAAAGTCGCAGTAGGAAGCTCACTGTGCTACAATGCGGCCTAGCGGGCCACCCACCGTCTGGCCCATCAAGTGCATCCGCGGCCACTTCATCCTCTGTGACTGTGGGGACAGCAGTCACACATGCTTTTGGACACAGACCTTCCACCTCTTTACCCGCAACAGCCAATGTGATTGGAAGGTCATCAGTTCTCTTGGAAGTGGAAACACCTGCTGTTGTTGAGCGCTGTCAAACATCGAGAGCCCCACCTTTGGATGAAGGCAACATAATATGTCCGCCTGCACCTTCCTCTCAGACCAACAGTTTGCCGGAGACACCCTACTCAACCCCATCTCAGCACAGCAGCCAGTCCTCGGTCCCTCAGATGTGGACAAATAAAAAGACCATTTCCTCCTAGCCATGACAAAGCTAAGATGTTGAATTTCACCATCTGCAAGCTGTTGGCTACAGAAATGCTCCGTCTCTGCCTGTTGTAAACAGAGGATTTTTGAGACCTTGTGTCCGTCGCAGTGCCCCAATACCAGATGCCTAGTCGCCACTACTTCTCAAGAAAGCTGTGCCTGCGCTTCACTGGCATGTCGCACACAACATCACCGCTCCCTTGAGAAACTCTGTGTGTGACAGGGTGCATTTCACCACAGACACTTGGACCAGTAAGCATGGACAGGGGCGTTACATGGCAGTGACTGTGCAGTGGGTAACTATGAAGACAGTAGGAAAAGGGGCTGCTATCCAAGTCTTGCCATCCCCATGAGTTTTGCGTCAATTGTCTGTATGTACAAGTTCCTCCACTGCTTCTGCCTCCTCAACCTCGTCTCGGTCCTCCACCTGCACCCAAAGCCTGTCTGTTAATGCCACCCATGTTCTAACTGCGCACAAGGAATCCAGCACACCTCCTTAATATGATGGCAGCAGGGCTCAACAGCATCAGGTGGTTTTTACCTTGAAATGTCTGGGAAATGTGATTCACACAGCTGAGGATTTGTGGTTAGCTTTGGAGACCGAGTTTCATCAACGCTCCACCGAACCTGCAGCCAGAGTAGGCCGTGTGCGACAATGCTGCAATGCTGGGTGCAGCCCTCCTCAGGGGCAATGTGACACATGTGCCTTGCATGGCTCATGTCTTAAAGGGATCCTGTCACTCCCAAAACGCCTCCGAAGCTATTAAAACATGTCCCTACAGCATATTAACACTATTCCCACACTCCTTTTTGCTCAGAAATGCATGAAGTAAAAATGTAGAAAAAGGTTATTCAACTTACTCATTAGCCATGTTAATGAGCGGTGGCTATATGCGTTAGTCACCCAGGCGGGATCTCTGCCTCATAATATCACGCCTTAATAGGCTTGATCTTGAATACTGATTCTAATCTGCGCCTCCCCACTCTCCTCTGTGCTGGTGGGGCTGCAATGCAGCTGTAATGACTCGTATCACGTCATTTCCGGCATCGGGTGATGTGTGTACACCCGCGCCGCTCTGTTAGCTTCAAGCACCGCATTGTGCATGTTTTAATAGCTTAGGAGGCGTTTTGGGGGTGACAGGATCCCTTTAAACCTGGTTGTCCAGCCAATTTTTGCACACTATCCGGGCCTAGATGGTCCTCAGCAGAGGGCACGGTCGCAGTGTGCTCACTTCCGCCGTTTGCATCCTGTTGCTCAACGCCTTGCATCTCTACAGAAGTCATTCGGCCTGCCAGTTCACTGGCTGTAATGCGATGTGCCGACACGATGGAATTCAACTCTGCACATGTTGCAGCAACTGTGGCAGCACCGACGAGCCCTGGTGCAATACTTCATACGTGGCATATAACCTGGGCCTACGAGATCCAGAGGTGGGGCAAATCTTCTTTATCCGGGCCAGGATCCGACTCCAAAAGCTTCTCGGCATCAGTGCAGATAATTTCCTAGTCTTGACTCACAAAAGCTTTGGAACAGACCTCTGATTCCTAGGCTATAGTATGAGTGAAGAGCGATGCATACTCAACCATCTGTCTTACCCCATACTCAGATGGGTGGCTGGAGACTTGGGAGCTGTGCGGAAGCAAGTGGGATTGGGGTGACACCTCTGAGGACTGGTGTATTTGTGACATATAAGTTGAGGTGGAGGAGAGCCCACTTGCTGAAGCGCTTGCTATCCATTCAAGTGCCTGCTCTTTTTGTGCCTCATCGAGAATTGGTATCAATCGTCATATGAGTCATGTCCATACGAAAGGGATGATCAGAATCAACATTGTCAAATAGACATCTTACTTTGGTTGGAAGATGGTCTTTCTTCAGCAGATGTTACTCTTGCTTTCCCATGTACCCCACGGACACAAACTTTTTTCCCTTTCCACCAGGCCTATTCCCCTTTCCACCAGCAGCAGGCCTTTTGACACTCATTTTGTATGTGAGCAAATTGGCAACTCTGCAGTTGTTGGCAAAAAATATTCTGATGGAAAAAAATTACGTTTGGTAGGTACAGTTAAAAATTTGTAGAATAAACTACACTCAAGGTGTACTTGGTTGTATTACAAGTGGCCTACGTTAATTGTTTTTGTGGACACTGCTTTTAGGCAAAAACTGACACCTGTGCTAGGTGCAGTTAAAAATTGGTAGAATGAACTACACTCAAGGAGTACTTGGTTGTATTATACGTGGCCTACAGTAATGGTTTTTGTGGACACTGCTTTTAAGCAAAAACTGACAGGTTTGCTAGGTGCAGTGAAAAATTAGTAGAATGAACTACACTCAAGATGTACTTGGTTGTATTACACATGGCCTACAGTAATGTTTTTTGTGGACACTGCTTTTAGGCAAAAACTGACAGGTTTGCTAGGTTCAGTAAAAAATTAGTAGAATGAACTACCCTCATGGTGTACTTAGTTGTAATACACGTGGCCTACAGTAATGTTTTTGGTGGACACTGCTTTTAGGCAAAAACTGACAGGTTTGCTAGGTTCAGTAAAAAATTAGTAGAAGGAACTACACAGGCGGTGTAGCTTCTCTCACAAGTGGGCTACACCTTTTGTGGGACACTGCTAGTCTGCTACTATCCCGTACAAAGTGCCTGGACTAGCTGCAGCAAAAAAACAAAAAATGCCTAATTAAGACAGTTGGTGTAGCTTTCTTCACAGCAGTGCTACACTACCTGCCCTAATGGATTCAAAGAAATATATTACTGTGGCCAGATGCTGTGAGAAAGACTTGCACAGCACTGGCACACACCTGACACACACCTGCCTGGCAAAAAGTAATAGAGACTGCTCTAACCTAGCCCTCAAAAGGGGTGCAATTAAAACTAGTCCCTGCTTCTATGAAGTAGCCCTGAAAAGGGCTGATAGACTACTAGTCCCTAGTCCCTATCCCTAATCGCTACTCCTATGGATCAGCCCTAAAAGGGCTGATATTACTGGTCCCTACTCCCTAAACCTTTTTATCTAACTTTGTATTCACTCACTAGCTGACTGATAGAACACAATTTAGAGTTTTCACTGTTTAGTGCGTGCACACAACAGCAGCGATGCCGTCTAACACCTTGCAGCAGCTATCAGCAAAATGGTGGATATCGTTAAAATGGCCGAGTCTTATAGGGTTAGGACATATGACAGAGACAGCCAATGATGACATTAGTTGTGTGAAAAAATGCACTTTGCAGTGTGGGACTGTGATTGGCTAGCAGCCTGAACCGTCCCCCTGTACATGCTTTAGGAAAAATAAAAAAAGAGTGACCTTATTGCTGCAGCTCTGATACAAGCCCCCCTGCACAATATACACACAAACTGGATATTAACATTCATTTGCTGTATTAGGGCTAGGTATAGGGTTAGGAAGATTAAGCTTTTGGTGATCGAAGCGTTATTGAACATATATTAGAATTGCCGAATTTCAAGCAAATTGTTCTAATTCACCGAATGACTCGAACACCGCAACAACAACTCGAATTTGCGAACAATTCGAATCAAACACCGCTCATCTCTAGTTTTAACTTGTTACCTGTATAAAAGACACCGGTCCACATACTCAATCACACTCCAACCTTTCTACCATGGTCATGACCAAATAGCAGTCTAAGGACACCAGTGTTAAAATTGTGGACCTACACAAAGCGGGGATGGGCTACAGGAATACAAATAAGCAACTTGCTGAGAAAGCAACAACTTTTGGCACAATTATTAGAAAATGGAAGAAACTCAAGATGGTTGTCAATCTTCCTTGGTCTGGGGCTCCATACAAGATCTCGCCTCGTGGGATAAGGATAATTTTGAGAAAGGTTAGAAATTAGCCCAGAACTACATGGGAGAACCTGGTCAATGACTTAAAGAGAACTGGGAGAACAGTCTCAACAATTACAAAATCCTGCAGGGCACGCAAGGCCAACCTGCTCACACCAGCAAATGTCAAGGCCCATTTAAAGCACTTCAATGATCATCTGTATAATCCAGAGGAGGCATGGGAGAAGGTCATGGGGTCAGATGGGACTAAAATAGAACTTGTTAGTATCAACTCCACTCAGCATGTTTGGAGAAAGAAGAAAGTTGTGTACAATCCCAAAAAACTGTCCCAACCATGAAGCATGGGGGTGGAAACATCATACTTTGGGGGTGCTATTCTCCAAAGGGGACAGGACAACTGTACTATATTGAAGAGAAGATGGATGAAGTCATGTATATTAACCAACAAGCTCAGTAAGAGAATTGAAGATAGGTCATTGCTAGGTCTTCTGGATTGACAGTGACCTGAAACATACTGCCAGAGCAACAAAGGAGTGACTCCGTAAAAAGCATTTAAAGGCCCTGGAGTGACCAAGCCAATCTCTAGACCTGAACCCTACAGACAATCTTTAGAGGGAGCTGAAACCTAATGTTGCCCAGGCACAGCCCCAAAAACTGAAAGATCTGAGGAAGATCTGTATGGAGGTGCGGGCCAAAATTCCTGCTTCAGTGTGTGCAAATTGGTCAAGAACTATAGGAAACGTCTGACCTCTGCAATTGCAAACAAAGGTTTCTATACCAAATATTAAGTTCTGTTTTTCTATTGTATCAAACACTTATTTCATGCAATAAAATGCAATTTAATTATTTAAATGTCAAACATTGTGATTTTCTTGATTTTTTTAGATTCTGTCTCTCACAGTTGAAGTGTACCCACGCTAAAACCTACAGAATTCCTCCTTTTTTTGTAGGTGGGAAAACTTGCAAAATCTGCAGTATATCAATTACTTTTTTCCCCATTGTATATCACCTATGATTTACAAAAAGACATAAGTGAAAGGATAGATAATTAAACAATACATTCACTATGGAGTATACAGTGCCTTGTGAAAGTATTTGGCCCCCTTGAACTTTTCAACCTTTTGCCACATTTCAGGCTTCAAACAAAGATATAAATTCTAATTTTTTTGTGAAGAATCAACAACAAGTGGGACACAATTGTGAAGTGGAACAAAATTTATTGGATATTTTAAACTTTTTTAGCAAACAAAAAAACTGAAAAGTGTGGCATGCAATATTATTCGGCCCCTTTACTTTCAGTGCAGCAAACTCACTCCAGAAGTTCAGTGAGGATCTCTGAATGATCCAATGTTGTTCTAAATGACTGGTAATGATAAATAGAATCCACATGTGTGTAATCAAGTCTCCGTATAAATGCACCTGCTCTGTGATAGTCTCAGGGTTTTATTTCAAGTGCAGAGAGCATTATGAAGACCAAGGAACACACCAGGCAGGTCCGAGATACTGTTGTGGTGAAGTTTAAAGCTGGATTTGGATACAAAAAGATATCCCAAGTTTTAAACATCTCAAGGAGCACTGTGCAAGCAATCATATTGAAATGTAAGGAGCATCAGACCACTGCAAATCTACTAAGACCTGGCCGTCCCTCTAAACTTTCATCTCGATCAAGGAGAAGACTGATTAGAGATGCAGCCAAAAGTCCTATGATCACTCTGCATGAACTACAGAGATCTACAGCTGAGGTGGGAGAGTCTGTCCATAGGACAATCAGTCATACACTGCACAAATCTGGCCTTTATGGAAGAGTGGCAAGAAGAAAGCCATTTCTCAAAGATATCCATAGAAAGTTTGGTTTGAAGTATGCCACAAGCCACCTGGGAGACACCAAACACGTGGAATAAGGTGCTCTGGTCAGATGAAACCAAAATCAAACTTTTTGGCCTCAATGCAAAACTATGTTTGGCGTAAAAGCAACATACCCATCATCCTCAAAACACCATCGCCACTGTCAAACATGGTGGTGGCAGCATTATGGTTTGGGCCTGCTTTTCTTCAGCAGGGACAGGGAACATTGTTAAAATTGATGGGAAGATGGATGGGGCCAAATACAGGACCATCCTGGAAGAAAACCTGTTGGAGTCTGCAAAAGATCTGAGATTGGGACAGAGATTTATCTTCCAACAAGACACTGATCCCAAACATAAAGCAAAGTCTACAATGGAATGGTTCAAAATAAACGTATCAAGGTGTTAGAATGTCCAAGTCACATCCAGACCTGAATCCAATCAAGAATCTGTGGAAAGAGCTGAAAACTGCTGTTCACAAACGCTCTCCATCCAACCTCACTGAGCTCCAGCTGTTTTGCAAGGAAGAATGGGCAAGAATTTTAGTCTCTATATGCAAAACTGATAGACATACCGCAAGCGACTTGCAGCTGTAATCGCAGCAAAAGGCGACGCTACAAAATATTAACTCAAGGGGGCCGAATAATATTGCACGCCTCACTTTTCAGTTTTTTATTTTTTTAAAAAGTTTAAAATATGCAATAAATTTCGTTCCACTTCACGATTGTGTCCCACTTGTTGATTCTTCACAAAAACATTTGAATTTATATCTTTATGTTTGAAGCCTGAAATGTGGCAAAAGGTTGAAAACTTCAAGGGGGCCAAATACTTTCACAATGTACTGAGCCCAATTTATTATTGCATTTGTGCCTGTTTTTTTTTGTCCAGTTTTTGGTGTTCTGCACCTCTTTTGCTTACACAAGTTTAATCTTTCCATTTGTTCCTGTTTTAAGTCTATATTTTGCGTTTTCTTTTTTTTTTTTTTCAGCTTGCATATTTGAACTAAATGTTGTCCAATCCCCTGGATTGATTTTATACACCATACATTTTTTAGCAATGTTTTGTGACATTTTGCAAAACATGCAAATATAGTCGAAGACAGAAAAAAAAAGGTTTTTTTTACTTTCCTCAAAATTCCTTAACTGTGTGTAGCATATTATTAAATGGGCATAAAAAACATCACAAATACCACGAAATAAAAAAATGAAAAGAAACTTAAAAAAAATGTAGTTAATGAATTGGGGACTTGTATATTCACTCTGAGATGTATCTATTTTTAGGAGGTAAATTCACATTGGGGAGTATATACTGTCACTATATGCTGTATTTACAATTCCTAGTATATAGCTGACCACAGTATATAGCTTATTACACATAACCTCTCATACGTGACTGCATTTAACATTTCCCTCATAACACATCTGCCACCCCCACGTAAGAAAGCTATGTTGGCTCTGTCTATCTTGCAGTTAGACTTAAGGCCCCATTACACAATACGAGATCATGAAATATATCGCTCAAACGTCACGGGTTTGGAGTCGTTCAAACGACATCGTTAGGACGTCGTTGCGTGTTACACCGAGATACGACTACGATAAATCGTTGGATCATTGATGGCAGATTTGAGAACATGTTCTCAAATCAGACGATCCTCGATCAACCCACCTGCTGCATCGTTGTGTGTGACACCGCAATAACGATGTCGATAACAACTTCCCCTATTCACAACAGTGAACAAGTATCGTTCACTAGGTTGTGCGAATGATAGTTGCTCGCTACATCGTTGGTGTGTCGTTCACAATATCTAGACATGTGACATCTCACCAACTATGTCAAAGAGATGTCATAACGACCGTGCTCCTGGAAGATCGTTGGTGATATCTTAACGACATTGAAGTGGTAATGGTACCTTTAACAGGACAGTGGCTCAGAGCTGAGCTGCTGGAGGAGTGATAAATGGTGGGATACGTGAGCACTATCTTGCTCGGGTGCTTAGTACTCAAAATGGACAGTTGAAAGCTCGGATGGGCTCGATTTGAGTTCCTGTCTATAATGGAATTTAATGGAGAACTCAAATTTGTTTCTGGAAGATTTCTCAGAAAAATGCTTGAGTTCGCCCTTGACATCCATTATATTTGTTTATTCAAGTCATGCCCATTCAAGTGTCCAAGTACTCGTTACTAAGCACCTGAGCATGGTAGTGCTCGCTCATCACTAGTAATCATGATATGGAAGTTCATGTAACATTTATTGACTCCTCTTATGGCCACTTTACACGTCCCAACATTGTTTCGATATTGTATACAACGGCACGGGAGCGCGCACTTTTTTGGCTGAAATCCAAGATCGCATAGGTGATGTTACACAGGGCGATATCTGCAGGCAACAGAACTGCGATGTGTACGCCCCCTCGTACGAGCGACCGAGGAACGACCATTTAACATGGGAGTGAATAGGGGAAGTTGCTCTCCAAGTCGGTGTTGGACTGTCACACAGCACGATCCTGCCAGATAGTCCATCCAATATCGGGCAGTTGGAGAGCCTGCACAATTCTTCCCCGATATCGGTTTGGCATCGTTCTTGCGTCGCATTGCACATTTACACTATACAATGCACGAAAAATATCGGCGCCAACGCACGAACCACGTGACTTTTTGTCGAAGTTGGACGACGATATTGGGATGTGTAAATGGCCATTAGTCTGCTCCTTCCTCTTTTGGCCCGAGTTCTGGCATGTCAGTCTAACTATGTGGGTGTGGTGTTTTTTGGCACATGTCAGCACATAAGCAGTACAAACTTTGGTTAATAAGAAGCACCTGTGGTGCTGTCTTTTCTTCCAGACATTAGAGATGGCAAAAAAAAGCACCTGAATTTTACCGACTGTTCGTAAAGATATGAAGCGTTGGCAACCCTATGTTGTACACCATGAATGTCCACGCTTATTGTTTTCATTGAGTATCTCATGTGCTAATTTATTCTTCTCAAGGCAGGAGAGTGTAGATATTCCTTCAATAAGAAATGCTCACTTGCCTGGAGTTTCAACAACATTATAGATTATGGATAGATGACAAACTAATATAAATATAAAGCAAAAAAAAGTTTCCAGAAACAAAGATGCAAGCGGCCTAGTAATTGAGCTTACTTGCTCATTTATGGGCCATGCACTTTACATTTTTCTTTTTGTGGAGGTTGCTTCCCTACAATTTACTCTCTGTGATTGCTCAAAGCCACTTAGGTTTATATTATAGAAACTTATGGATTCTGTACATTAAATGTTGTGATACCTTTTTCAATTTTAACTACATAATGGCAACTGAATCTAAAATTGCACCTAAGACAAAAGTGCCGTATTTCCTCTTGGCATACTGCTGACAGGTTTATGCTCGTTTACAATTTTTGACTAGAGAGAAAAACTTAAGCAGAAGCACTTTTCAAAACAAGTTGACACTATAAAAGCGCTGTGAATGTATAAGTCTGCTGCTTCCGATCCATTAGTTGGGCTTGGACTGGTCCACAAGAGAAGTGGAAAATCCTTTGGTGGGCCCATGTGTGACAGCAAGACCTCATAGTATATGTTATATGCAATGGCAGCATCTCATTTATTTAACAAATTACCTATTTTATTATCATATAGATGCATAGACTGAGATGACATAAAAGAGAAGTAGCAGACAACATAGCATCATCCATTCCCAGGCTCCAACTTCGAAACACTGACATAGGCCATGTCCACACACCTCCGCTGTAAGTATTTAGCGGTTCTCCACTAAATACTTAGTTTTTTTCCCAGAAGCGGAGATGCGTGTGCGCCGCCGCTTTCTGCAGATGCAGCCCATGGTTACTCGATGTGTATTGTAGTAACCATTTCACAGAAAAGGCTGCCTAGTGTCCACTTAAGCCGAGCACACAGGGAAATGCTGCTTGCAGCGTTTTCCTGCCTGCTCTGGGAAAGTGGACACTAGGCAGCCTTTTCTGTGAAATGGTTACTACAATACACATCGAGTAACCATGGGCTGCATCTGCAGAAAGCGGCGGCGCACACGCATCTCCGCTTCTCGGAACAAAACTAAGTATTTAGTGGAGAACCGCTAAATACTTACAGCGGAGATGTGTGGACATTACCATAGGTGCCCCATCTTCTTTCTCACCATTTTGTAGTTATTTGTTGTTGCTTATGGCCTGCTGTTGTGTAAGCATGTACAGTTTTCTCTGCTCAAAGAATTAAGAGCATGCATAGTCCATGCCAAACCATTAGACTTACTGGCACCACATAGAAATAAAAAAAAAAAGCTAAACAGCACTGAAGGTCTAGTCTGAACTGGTGCAACCTGCAATACTCAACAATATACAGAAAAAAAGTTCACAGCAGCACAGAGTCGCTGCCAATCAAGTGTGTATATATACATATAGATAGATAGAAGTGAAACACCGATGCATTTGAGAAAAAATAAAAAAATGTGTTTTTTTCAAAAAACTAAATTTTTGGATTTTTTTTTTTCTCGCCATTTTGTAGTTATTTGTTGTTGCTTATGGTCTGCTGTTGTGTAAGCATGTACAGTTTTCTCTGCTCAAAGAATTAGGAGAACTCATAGTCCATGCCAAACCATTAGACTACCAGGCACCACATGTCCACATTTAATGGTCCATGCATGGAACACAATTGCCAAATTGAGAGTTGAATTCCTGACCAAAACTAAAAGTCTCACCTGCATATATGGGCGGTTTGGTCAACATGGTTTATCCAATAATTGTGGTTTTAAAGCTGATGTGAGGGCTCCAAGATTCATTACTACAGGTGGGTCCTGGTATCCCAGGTGAACACTTCCTTTCATTATATGTAGTAAAATTAGCCATGGCCAGGATATTTAGCTAATTATTAGTGATGAGCGAGTACTAAAATGCTCGGGTGCTCGAAGCTCGGGTCGAGCATCCCGAGATACTCGTGTACTCGGCCCGAGTACCGAGCCAAATGTTATCCTATGGGCGACCCGAGTATTTTTATGAAATGACTGCCGGCAGCATGTAGAAACCCTAAAAATGTCACAAAAGTCTCAGAAGAGTGCTCAAATGACATGGCAACACCATGGGGAAGACCCCTGGAAGCATTTCTCACTCAAAAGTCACAGCTGTGAACAATCTTGTCCGAGTTTCACGCCAATTTTACGGAGTCACCGGAAAACCTTCCAAAATGACACCAAAATGAATATTTAGGGTGGAAATGTTAAGGGCACATACCCAATAGTGAGATACAGCTGGTGTATGTTACGTTTTGTGATTACTAGGGATGGGCGAATCTACTCGCTAGGACTCGTTACTCGGCGAGTAGTAAGGGACTCGCAGGACTCGGTACTCGGCGAGTTTCCCAGTGATGACTCGCACGAGTCCAATGCAAATCAATATCAATCCTAGTTTTGTCAGAAACACTGACAAAACTAGGATTGCCATTGTTTGCATTGGACTCGTGCGAGTCATCACTGGCTACTGTGCCAGTGATAGCAGGGAGACTCGCAAAGTAACTGCTGTTTCTTTGCGAGCCGAGTCCAGCTGTCTTCTCTGTGCAGCTCCAGGGTCCTAGAACCTGCCTGCTCACAGACATGATGTAGCAGTGCTGAGATTGTTCTCAGTCTGCTCATTCCCTGTGCATGTAGCAGAGAGGACATCGCGTTTTGGACTACGTCGGACGGAAGAGGATTTTTTTAATTAAAGATGGAGTCCCTAATGGCTTTTTTTTTTATTTCAAATAAAAGATTTTCTCTGTGTTTTTTTAACCCTTTATTGGAGATTCTTAGTGGCTGGGTCAAACGTGGCCTGACATTAAGAATCTCGGGCTTAATACCAGCTTGTATAACAAAGCTGGTATTAACCCCTTTATTACCCAGCGTGCTACCGCCACCAGGGCCGCTGGAAGAGCGGGGTTCAGCGCCAGAGGATGGCGCTTCAATGAACGCGCCATCTTCTGGGGCAGCTGCGGGCTGCAATTTGCAGCGGGGGGTGCCCAGAAAGCTTGGGCATCCCTGCGCTGCGGATTCCAGCCCTCAGCTGCTTAGCTGTACCTGGCTAGACATAGAAATTGCGCGGAGCCCCACGCATTTTTTTAAAATTATTTAATGAATTTCAGAGTCAGAGTCTCAGAGTCAGAATCTCAGAATTTCATGAAATAATTTTAAAAAAATGCGTGGGGCTCCGCGCAATTTCTATGTCTAGCCAGGTACAGCTAAGCAGCTGGGGGCTGGAATCCGCAGCGCAGGGATGCCCAAGCTTTCTGGGCACCCCCCGCTGCAAATTGCAGCCCGCAGCCGCCCCAGAAGATGGCGCGTTCATTGAAGCGCCATCCTCTGACGCTGAACCCCGCTCTTCCAGCGGCCCTGGTAGCGGTGGCACGCTGGGTAATGAAGGGGTTAGGGCCAGCTTTGTATTATCAGCTGGCCCTAAGCCCGAAATTTATGGTGGTCACGCCAATATTAGACATGACCGCCATGAATTTCTATTAAATTGTTTTAAAAAAAACACAACACAAAGAAAATTTTTTATTAGAAATAAAAAAAAAAGCCATTAGGGACTCCATCTTTAATTAAAAAAATCCTCTTCCGTCCGACGCAGTCCAAAACGCGATGTCCTCTCTGCTACATCCCCTGTGTATAGATATAGATCTCTATGCACAGGGAATGAGCAGACTGAGAACAATCTCAGCTCTGCTACATCATCTCTGTGCACAGACATTCATGTCTGTACACAGGGAATGAGCAGACTGAGAACAATCTCAGCACTACTACATCAGGCAGCAGGCAGGCTCTAGGACCCTGGAGCTGGCAGCCAGCACAGAGGAGACAGGACTCTTATCTGTGCGAGTCAGCGATTACTTACAAAGTAAACTAGCAATGCAAATAAATGACAAAACTAGGATTGCTTCAGGCTGAAGCTTCCGAGACACATCTGCGAGTTGTAAATCTCACACTACTCGCTATTACTCGCTTCCCCATTCATTAACATTGGACTCGCTAGACTCGCAACGAGTAGCGAGTCCTGGGCTCGGACTCGCTAGAGTCAAGCGATTCCGAGTAATTTAGGATTCGCCCATCACTAGTGATTACATGAAAGATTTTACGTGAAAACATTGTGCGGCACTCCGATGTCCCTGAGAAGAGACGTACATGAAGGCCTCTTGGCATAATGTGCCCATTTTGAGGAACTGGGTCTATTGTAGTATTTTCCTTTGCCAGGGCAGTCCAAAATTTTGAGGTTCACCAATGCCCCTGGATAGAGACGTGCATGAGGGCCTGTAAACCTGAAGTGGGTGTATAGTAGTATAGCCCTTTGGCCAGGGCAGCCAAAAATTGGGAGGCTCCACATTGTCCCAGGATAGAGACGTGCAGGAGGGCCTGTAAACCTGAAGTGGGTGTATTGTAGTATAGCCCTTTGGCCAGGGCAGCCAAAAATTGGGAGGTTCAACAATGACCCATGCATACAGACATGCAGGAGGGCCTGTAAACCTCAAGTGGGTGTATTGTAGTATAGCCCTTTGGCAGGGCAGCCAAAAATTGGGAGGTTCAACAATGACCCATGCATACAGACATGCAGGAGGGCCTGTAAACCTCAAGTGGGTGTATTGTAGTATAGCCCTTTGACAGGGCAGCCAAAAATTGGGAGGTTCAACAATGACCCATGCATACAGACATGCAGTAGGGCCTGTAAACCTCAGGTGGGTGTATTGTAGTATAGCCTTTTGGCCAGGGCAGCCAAAAATTGGGAGGCTCCACATTGTCCCAGGATAGAGACGTGCAGGAGGGCCTGTAAACCTGAAGTGGGTGTATTGTAGTATAGCCCTTTGGCCAGGGCAACCAAAAATTGGGAGGTTCAACAATGACCCATGCATACAGACATGCAGGAGGGCCTGTAAACCTCAAGTGGGTGTATTGTAGTATAGCCCTTTGGCCAGGGCAGCCAAAAATTGGGAGGCTCCACATTGTCCCAGGATAGAGACATGCAGTAGGGCCTGTAAACCTCAAGTGGGTGTATTGTAGTATAGCCCTTTGGCAGGGCAGCCAAAAATTGGGAGGTTCAACAATGACCCATGCATACAGACATGCAGTAGGGCCTGTAAACCTCAAGTGGGTGCATTGTAGTATAGCCCTTTGAAAGGGCAGCCAAAAATTGGGAGGCTCCACATTGTCCCTGGATAGAGACGTGCATGAGGGCCTCAAAACATCTTTCCCATTGAAAAGGAGCGGGTCTCCTGTCGTTGTAATGCCCATTCTAAAAGAATGGACGAAAAAATTTACCACTGCGGGTATACCTCAAACAACAGCCTAACTATTGTAACGGTCATCATGGTGGCTCATGAGGAGAAGGAGGAGCTGTCCAGCGATTAGCCAAAGTCCAGAAGTGTGTACCCATGGGTGAGTGGAGGTACATGGCAAATTCCCATAAGAAAATTTAAATTCAGTTGTCATTTGTTGGTGGTGTGGTGAAGTCTGGCCCAATCCAACCCTTGTTCATCTTGATCAGAGTCAGCCTGTCAGCATTTTCAGTTGACAGGCGGGTGCGTTTATCAGTAATGATTCCACCTGCGGCACTGAAAACACGCTCTGACAAAACGCTAGCGGCAGGGCATGCCAGGACTTCCAAGGAGTAGAGAGCCAATTCATGCCACGTGTCCAGCTTGGAGACCCAATAATTGAAAGGCACAGAGGAATCTCGCAGTACAGTTGTTCGATCTGCAAGGTACTCTTTCAGCATCTGGCCAAACTTAGCATTTCTTGTGGCACTACCCCGCACCTCAGGGGCTGTGGTACGTGAGGGGCTGAGAAAACTGTCCCACATCGTAAAGAGTGTTCCCCTACCTCTGGCGGATTGTGCCCCTCTCGGCCGTACGCCTTGGTTGTCCACCGATTCCTGACCTATGCCGCTAGCGTTTTGTGAGGGGAATGATTTGCCTACTTCCGTGACTATAGTCTTCTGGAACTGCTGCATTTTGGCTGACCTCTCCGCCTCAGGAATGAGAGACATAAAGTTCTCCTTGTAGCGTGGGTCTAACAGTGTTGCCAACCAGTACTGATTGTCGGCCATGATGTTCTGAACGCGAGGGTCACGAGCCAGGCAGCTTACCATAAAGTCAGCCATGTGCGCCAGACTCTTAACAGTCATCACTTCAGTATCCAGACCAACACGATGACTGAACATGCTGTCCTCCTCCTCCTCCTCCTCATCTCCCCTGTCCTCTGGCCAGCCACGCTGAATCGAGGGTATGACTGGTGTGCATGTCATATCCTCAATTTGGCCAGAGAGTTGCTCCATGTCTTCATCCTCCTCCTCCTCGTCATAGTCCTCCACTGCACGTTGTGATGAGATGAGGCTCGGCTGTGTGTTTTCACCCACACCCACTACTGTTTCTTGCTCCAAGTCATCGCACTCGGCCTGCAATGCATCCTCTTTGTTTTTCAGCAGAGACCGTTTTAGAAGGCAGAGTAGTGGTATGGTGACGCTAATAATGGCGTCATCGCCGCTCACCATCTTGGTGGAGTCCACAAAGTTTTGGAGGACGGTACATAGGTCCGACATCCATCTCCACTCCTCAGGTGTTATGTGTGGAGTTTGACCCATTTCCCGACGGCTTAGGTGATTCAGGTAGTCCACAACTGCCCTTTTCTGCTCACATATCCTGACCAACATGTGCAGAGTTGAATTCCAACGCGTGGGGACATCACACACCAGTCTGTGGGCCGGAAGACGCAAACGACGCTGAAAGCCAGCAAGGCCGGCTGAAGCAGCAGGTGACTTGCGAAAATGTGCAGACAGACGGCGAACTTTTACCAGCAGTTCAGACAGCTCTGGGTATGACTTTACAAACCTCTGAACCACCAGGTTGAGCACATGGGCCACGCATAGAACATGCGTCAGCTGGCCTCGCCTCAAAGCTGCCACCAGGTTCCGGCCATTGTCACACACGACCTTTCCTGGCTTTAGGTTCAGAGGTGTGAGCCAGTGATCTGCCTGCTGTTTCAGAGCTGTCCACACCTCTTCTGCATTGTGGGGTTTGTCACCTATGCAGACGAGCTTCAGCACAGCCTGTTGTCGCTTTGCAGAGGCAGTGCTGCAGTGCTTCCAGCTTGGGACTGGTGTGGAGGGTACAGTCAATGAGGATGCGCAGGAGGAGGAGGCTGAGGAGCATGACATTCCGGAGCTGTAGAGTGTCGGTGAAACCCTGACAGAGGTAGGGCCTGCTATCCTTGGTGTGGGAAGGACGTGTTTCCGTCCCTCGCTCAGACTGGGTCCCAGCCTCCACAATATTAATCCAGTGTGCCGTCAAGGAGATGTAGCGGCCTTGCCCACAAGCACTTGTCCACGTGTCTGTGGTTAAGTGGACTTTGGCTGAAACAGCGTTGTTCAGGGCACGTGTGATGCTGTTGGACACGTGCTTATGCAATGCGGGGACGGCACATCTGGAGAAATAGTGGCGGCTGGGGACCAAGTAACGTGAGACAGCAGGCGCCATCAGGTCGCGGAATGCTTCCGTCTCCACCAGCCGGAAAGGCAACATTTCTAGCGCTATGAGTCGCGAAATGTGATAATTCAGGACTGTGGCATGTGGGGCGTTGGCAGCGTATTTGCGCCTGCGTTCAAATGTTTGCTGAATGGATAATTGAACGCTGCACTGGGACAAGGACGTGCTTGATGCTGGTGTTATTTGTGCGTGGGCAACTTCAGGTGCAGGGCCGGAGGCTTGTTCGCCGCCAGCATGGACTGGGGATTGGCTCGCACGCACAACACGCGAAGACGTAGCAGTGACATCAGCAAGCACCGCTCCTCGACTCTGTTGTACTTCCCACAAAGTCGGGTGCTTGGCTGTCATGTGCCTGATCATGCTGGTGGTGGTCAGGCTGCTAGTTTTCGTACCCCTGCTGATACTGGCATGGCAAGTGTTGCAAATGGCCTTTTTAGAGTCTTCTGGAGCCAACTTAAAAAACTCCCAGACTCTGGAAGACCGAACATTTGCACAGGCACCTTGAGTCGTGTTGGTGTTCCGGGAACGGTTGGCTGCCTTCTGCCTGCGGACACGACCCTGCTTCGTACTGCCTGTTGGGATGCTACGCCTCCCTCCCCCTGTGCACTGCTGTCCTCGCTCTGCATATCCTCCTGCCATGTTGGGTCAGCTACTGGATCATCCACCACGTCGTCTTCCTCTTCCGCACCCTGATCCTCCTCCTGACTTCCTGGCAATTGTGTCTCATCATCATCCACCCCTTGTTGAGACACGTTGCCAATGTTCCGTTCGTGAGAACGTGGCTGCTCAAATATTTGGGCATCTGTACAAACCATCTCCTTATCACCCACTTCAAGACGAGCTGGCGACAGGCCAGATTCTACGAATGGATACGTGAACAGCTCTTCCAAGTGTCCTAGTGTGGGATCAGTAATGTCCGTGGACGTGTACTTGTCCTGGTGGTAGGAAGGAGGATCAGGTTGGGAAATGTGCGGTGCAGTATCACGGCTACTGACACTTGACCGTGTGGAAGACAGGGTGTTTGTGGAGGTGCCCATCTGACTTGAAGCATTATCCGCTATCCAAGTAACAACCTGTTGACACTGGTCTTGGTTCAAGAGCGGTGTACTGCTGCGGGCCCCAAGAATTTGGGACAGGACGTGCGAGCGAGGAGATGTGCCCCTTTGTTGTTGCGGAATAAGTGCTTGCACACGACCTCGGCCTCTGCCTGCACCACCATCACGTCCACTTCCTTGTTCCTTGCCAATGCCCTTGCCAACGCCCTTGCGCATTTTGCCCGTATACAGCGACTACTGTCTGGTGACTGTTGAGGTCACAGAAGATTAGGATTTTGGTCCCTAACCTGTATCAAGGTAGTAAATACACCAGTCTGGTGACTGTAATGGTCAAAGGAGATTAGGATTTTAGTCCCTAACCTGTGTTAAGGTAGTAAGTACACCAGTCTGGTGACTGTAATGGTCACAGGAGAGTAGGATTTTAGTCCCTAACCTGTATCAAGGTAGTAAGTACACCAGTCTGGTGACTGTAATGGTCACAGGAGATTAGGATTTTAGTCCCTAACCTGTATCAAGGTAGTAAGTACACCAGTCTGTTGACTGTAATGGTCACAGGAGAGTAGGATTTTAGTCCCTAACCTGTATCAAGGTAATAAGTACACCAGTCTGGTGACTGTAATGGTCACAGGAGATTAGGATTTTAGTCCCTAACCTGTATTAAGGTAGTAAGTACACCAGTCTGGTGACTGTAGTGGTCACAGGAGATTAGGATTTTAGTCCCTAAGCTGTATTAAGGTAGCAAGTACACCAGTATGGTGACTGTAATGGTCACAGGAGATTTGGATTTTAGTCCCTAAGCTGTATTAAGGTAGTAAGTACACAAGTCTGGTGACTGTAATGGTCACAGGACAGTAGGATTTTAGTCCCTAACCTGTATCAAGGTAGTAAGTACACCAGTCTGGTGACTGTAATGGTCACAGGAGATTAGGATTTTAGTCCCTAACCTGTATCAAGGTAGTAAGTACACCAGTCTGGTGACTGTAATGGTCACAGGAGATTAGGATTTTAGTCCCTAACCTGTATCAAGGTAGTAAGTACACCAGTCTGGTGACTGTAATGGTCACAGGAGATTAGGATTTTAGTCCCTAACCTGTATCAAGGTAGTAAGTACACCAGTCTGGTGAATGTAATGGTCACAGGAGATTAGGATTTTAGTCCCTAACCTGTATCAAGGTAGTAAGTACACCAGTCTGGTGACTGTAATGGTCACAGGAGAGTAGGATTTTAGTCCCTAACCTGTATCAAGGTAGTAAGTACACCAGTCTGGTGACTGTAATGGTCACAGGAGATTAGGATTTTAGTCCCTAACCTGTATCAAGGTAGTAAGTACACTAGTCTGGTGACTGTAATGGTCACAGGAGAGTAGGATTTTAGTCCCTAACCTGTATCAAGGTAGTAAGTACACCAGTCTGGTGACTGTAATGGTCACAGGAGAGTAGGATTTTAGTCCCTAACCTGTATCAAGGTAGTATGTACACCAGTCTGGTGACTGTAATGGTCACAGGAGATTAGGATTTTAGTCCCTAACCTGTATCAAGGTAGTAAGTACACCAGTCTGGTGACTGTAATGGTCACAGGAGAGTAGGATTTTAGTCCCTAACCTGTATTAAGGTAGTAAGTACACCAGTCTGGTGACTGTAATGGTCACAGGAGAGTAGGATTTTAGTTCCTAACCTGTATCAAGGTAGTAAGTACACCAGTCTGGTGACTGTAATGGTCACAGGAGAGTAGGATTTTAGTCCCTAACCTGTATCAAGGTAGTAAGTACACCAGTCTGGTGACTGTAATGGTCACAGGAGAGTAGGATTTTAGTCCCTAACCTGTATCAAGGTAGTATGTACACCAGTCTGGTGACTGTAATGGTCACAGGAGATTAGGATTTTAGTCCCTAACCTGTATCAAGGTAGTAGGTACACCAGTCTGGTGACTGTAATGGTCACAGGAGAGTAGGATTTTAGTCCCTAACCTGTATTAAGGTAGTACGTACACCAGTCTGGTGACTGTAATGGTCACAGGAGAGTAGGATTTTAGTTCCTAACCTGTATCAAGGTAGTAAGTACACCAGTCTGGTGACTGTAATGGTCACAGGAGAGTAGGATTTTAGTCCCTAACCTGTATCAAGGTAGTAAGTACACCAGTCTAATGACTGTAGTGGTCACAGGAGATTAGGATTTTAGTCCCTAACCTGTATCAAGGTAGTAAGTACACCAGTCTGGTGACTGTAATGGTCACAGGAGAGTAGGATTTTAGTCCCTAACCTGTATCAAGGTAGTAAGTACACCAGTCTGGTGACTGTAATGGTCACAGGAGATTAGGATTTTAGTCCCTAACCTGTATCAAGGTAGTAAGTACACCAGTCTGGTGACTGTAATGGTCACAGGAGATTAGGATTTTTGTCCCTAACCTGTATTAAGGTGGTAAGTACACCAGTCTGATGACAGTAATGGTCACAGGAGATTAGGATTTTAGTCCCTAACCTGTATCATATAGTAAGTACACCAGTCTGGTGAATGTAATGGTCACAGGAGATTAGGATTTTAGTCCCTAACCTGTATCAAGGTAGTAAGTACACCAGTCTGGTGACTGTAATGGTCACAGGAGAGTAGGATTTTAGTCCATAACCTGTATCAAGGTAGTAAGTACACCAGTCTGGTGACTGTAATGGTCACAGGAGATTAGGATTTTAATCCCTAACCTGTATTAAGGTAGTAAGTACACTAGTCTGGTGACTGTAATGATCACAGGAGAGTAGGATTTTAGTCCCTAACCTGTATTAAGGTAGTAAGTACACCAGTCTGGTGACTGTAATGGTCACAGGAGAGTAGGATTTTAGTCCCTAACCTGTATTAAGGTAGTAAGTACACCAGTCTGGTGACTGTAATGGTCACAGGAGATTTGGATTTTAGTCCCTAACCTGTATCAAGGTAGTAAGTACACCAGTCTGGTGACTGTAATGGTCACAGGAGATTTGGATTTTAGTCCCTAACCTGGATCAAGGTAGTAAGTTCAACAGTCTGGTGACTGTTATGGTCACAGAAAAGCTTGGATTCCGATCTGTATCACCCTGCCTATATCCTCCTAGATTAGTCCTGAGAAGGACTGTTGTGGTCAGCAGCAGTTTGCAGCCCTGCTCCGGATCTACCTATGAGGGCCGCAAATCTGTCCCTAAGCAGCAGCAGACATTCTCCCTACACTCACTGTCTGGATGCCTGTGTGCAGAGCACAGCGCGGCCGGGTCTTATAAAGGCTCGGTCACGCTGTGCAGGCCAGCCAATCACTGCAATGCCACAACTAACAGGGCTGTGGCATTGAAGTGGTCTGCCAGCCAATCCCTGCATGTGGGCTGGCTCTCAAAAGAGCGCCAACATGCAGAGATGACGACCACGAGCACAGCACGAGTATCGCGAGATTACTCGGTGCTCGCCGAGTAGCCCGAGTACAGTGATACTCGTGCGAGTACCGAGTAGTGGCAAGCATGCTCGCTCATCACTACTAATTATGTTTGTTAGTTGATTGTCCATAAAACACATGGAATTCCATAGCATCAACAAGAGTATATACTTTTCTTTCAGATAAAGGAGAGATAAGTACTGTATATATAACAATATGTTAAAAAAACAGGCATTTATAAAAGTGCTTATTAATGCTTCTCTTGATGATAGTAAAATAGTGTAAATCAGATGTGAGCAAGAGCCCTTTGGTTGCTCCTGTGTGACCTTTTGAATGAGAAAGCCAATGAGCTAGAAACAGTGGCGTTGTGCACCATGCGGCTGTACTCCACCCAACGTTTCTGTTTCTCAAGTATCTGCATCCTCAAGATGTAAGTACCAGTGAATGCATTGATGGAACAGGAAGCTATTAGCTACTTCTCCTACCCTTGAGCCTATGCTTGTGAGAGCTCATCAGGCGCAATTACGTTCACTTCATCATTTCAGCTATGCAAAGCTTAGTGCATTTCACTAACCTGAGCAGCTGGGGAATGGGGGTTTGGTGAGTAGTATCACTTTTTATTTTTTTGTAGGAAACTCTGGCGACATCATACTGCATGAGGGACTAATGGAGGACACCATACTGTGCCGTCATCTATATGGGGAAATCCTACCATGTTAGGGTCTTTTTGATATCCTCATACTCTGTGTGGGGGCTCTATAAGGACATACTGTGTAAGAAAATCATACTGTGTGAGGTGTTCATGAAAACATTATAGTGTGTGGGGGAAACTGTGGGGGAATCATACTTTGTGGAAGACTTTTGTAGGGACATCCTTCTCTGTGGGGCCATCATACTTTGCAGGAGACATCTAACTAGGAGAAGTGCTTTGAGGGAACATCATGATGTGAGGAGGTCTTTGAGGAACATCATACTGCAAGTGGGCAGGGATTTTAGGAGAAATCATACTGTGTGTGGGGGCTTTGTGGGACCATCATAATATGTTGTGGGGGTTATGAGTTTTGTATACAGTTTTTCAATCCATTGGAAACAACTGTATACATTTTTTGATAGTGGACATCAATGTCAGCCATGAACAAAGATATGAGCATATTTGCAAATGTTTTTTTATTTGGATCTATATAAAGAAAAGTCACTGCACTACTGTAGCTATAACTGTAACATACATATGATTAAGATAACTTTCCCCTTAAGAATTGTATAAAATACAAACTCCTTGCCAAAGAAACGGAGAACACAGAATATTAGAGGAGGCGAGCAATGACTGAGGCCTAGCTGGACACTGTACTATATTGTACTGTTTTCACTCTGCTCCTGTCAATCTCATTTTCTCTGACTTTGCTTGAAATGACTGGCCTGTAGGGAGCAGATAGGCTTGCTGTGATCCACTCAAACATAACATACTTCAATAAATCTACTTACCAGTTTGAAGTGAACGTCATGCTGCAAATTGCATTTGTTCAGCAATATAGGATAGCACAATTTTTTGTTGTCATTGTTGAATTACAGATGGTTGACAATCATGACAGAAAATCTCAGTTCAAGTAGAAACATATAAATAAATTAAATCTTATATTTGTATATTTGTATTTCATTATATTAGCAGACTGCTTCTATAGGACAACAGATCACTGCAAATTTATCAGCACTAAATAGAATAGTATTTAAAGGGAACCTATCAGTTAATTCATGCTGCCTGTGGTCTGACAGCCTTGCTCCTTGATTGTAGCTAAGTATCTTCCTCTCTGAAATGCTCTGTTATTTTAGTAAAAAATGCACTCTGAAGATTCAGCTTGGGACCATAGCTGGAAACCAGACTAGTACATTGCCCTTGGCCGGCACTTCCCTTGTGTTACTCTAGGTGATTGACAGGTGTTTCCCTTCGTGTGTACATTTTTAGGGACCTGTTAAGAGGTATTCTCCAGATATGGTCCCCAACCAAATGTTAAAAGTACCGTATATTTTCTCTGAACAATTCTGGCAAATAATAAACCTGACTGCAGTCATGCAGCTATGCTGCAACTCAGCTGTTCATGGTTTGGGCCTGTCACATGACTAGTTCTATTAAAATAAAATAAAGCTTATTGTGACATAAGGATACTTGTATTGGAACTCAACCAGTGCCATATCAAGCCATTAAAGAGCTTTTCCATTACTAATATGATTCCTTTTCTTTTGTACTAATGTTTAATAGATAACATTTTCCCAATATACTTCTGCTACCTACCCTGTTACTGTAATCTTATCTATCTGAGGTTTGTGATTCTTAACCTTCTCTCCTCTATTCAATTGCCTTAGCGCTTCCCTAAAACAACACAACTTCCTTTTCCTTTGTATGACATTTCTCCCTTGTGGAGAGAGGTGGAATCCACTTGGGGTTTTCATACATGCGCATAGGATCTGCCATGGTATCTTGCGGAACGCCCACCATTGTCACGTGGTCCCGATCATGTGACTGCCACCGGTGGAAACTCCTCACAGCGGTGTACAGTGGTGGTCCCGGTTAAGACCCACACCTGCAGGTGCTCACCTTTGTTGTGCGGGGTCCTATGCACAACTGTACCAGGTGAGTGGTCACAACAATCTTCCTTTCTCATCTTTTAAACTTGGGTCCTTCACACTTAGCGCTTCCATCTGTTTTGTATTTATAATGCAAATGTTAGGCACCCTGCATGCCTTGTAGCATCCAATTTTGTAAGCATGGCTAGGGTCACACTGGGTTATGGACCCACGTTTCCAGTCAATGCTGAAACCAGACAGCATTAGCGGCAAGAGCTGGCTGGAAACGTGAGTACATTGAAACCCTGTGTCTACCTTAGTAGCAGCCACACACAGGTCCTAAACCCAGTGTGACCCTAGGCTATCACAACTTGTAAACAGTTTTTGTAGCAAGCCAAGACTCTTTCCATTCTTGCTTGAGAGATTTTCATCCATTCATTAGAAAAGTCTTCCAGTTCTGAGAGATTCCTGACACTTCCTTCATATTCTACTCTTTTGAGGTCTGGCCACAAATTTTCAACTATATTCAGATCAGGAGAGTGTGAAGGCCACTGTAAAACTTTAATCTTGCGGCTTGTTAGGTAGTCTATTGTGAAATTTAACATGTGCTTAAGATAATTATCCATTTGTAGAAGCCGTTCTCTTTTCAACTTCAGCTTTTTAACAGATGCTTTTGTGTTTCCATCAAGAATGTGTTAAAATTTTATTTAATCCATTCTTCCTTCTACCCATGAAATTTTCCCAATGCGATTGGTTGCAACACAACCTCAAAGCATAATTGATCAACCCCCATGATTAATGGTTGACGAGAAGTTACAAAGTAACATAGTAACTAGTGATGAGCGAGTACGCTTGTAACTACTCGGTACTCGCACGAGTATCACTGTACTCGGGCTACTCGGCGAGTACCGAGTAATGTCGCGATACTCGTACTGTGCTCGTGGTCTTCATCCCTGCATGTTGGCGCTCTTTAGAGAGCCAGCCCACATGCAGGGATTGGCTGGCAGACCACTGCAATGCCACAGCCCTGTTAGTTGTGGAATTGCAGTGATTGCCATCCGCACAGCATGACCGAGTCTTTATAAGACCCGGCCGTGCTGTGCTCTGCACACAGCGATCCAGACAGTCAGTGTAGGGAGAGTGTCTGCTGAATCAGGGAGAGTTTTACTGGGCTGCAAACTGGTGACCACAACAGTCCTTCTCAGGACTAATCTAGGTGGATATAGGCAGGCAGGCAGGCAGGGAGGGAGGGTATAGCCAGGTCGGAGTACAGGCTTTCTAGTGACCACAACAGTCCTTCTCAGGACTATTGTAGCTGTAGGCAGGCAGGCAGGGTATATAGCAATTCCTAGTGACAGTATACCAGCCTTCATCATATCTGAGGCTGGTGTACACAGTCTAAAACAGTCCTGATTGTGTCAGACTTCTCACTAATTCTCGCTCCTAAAAAGCTGTTAGCTTCTTAGTGCGTGCATTTAAAAACCGCAAGTGTGTGCCCATCGGTGGCAGCGTACGGGTGCACTTTTGTGTGTTTTGCAGAAACTAGGATATAACGCACAAGTATAGAGAATAATACACGTCAACAGCACGTGATAGTGTCAGACTTCTCACTAATTCTCGCTCCTAAAAAGCTGTTAGGTTCTTAGTGCGTGCATTTACAAACCGCAAGTGTGTGCCCGTTGGTGGCAGCGTATGGGTGCACTTTTGTGTGTTTTGCACAAACTAGGATATAATGCACAAATACAGTGAATAATACATGTCAGCAGCACGTGATAGTGTCAGACTTCTCACTAATTCTCGCTCTTTAAAAGCTGTTAGGTTCTTAGTGCGTGCATTTACAAACCGCAAGTGTGTGCCCGTCGGTGGCAGCGTACGGGTGCACTTTTTTGTGTTTTGCACAAACTAGGATATAACGCACAAGTACAGTGAATAATACACGTCTGCACAGCCCCTGATAGTGTTAGACTTCTCACTAATTCTCGCTCCTAAAAATCTGTTTGCTTCTTAGTGCGTGCATTTTCAAACCGCAAGTGTGTGCCCGTTTGTGGCAGCGTACGGGTGCACTTTTGTGTGTTTTGCACAAACTAGGATAAATCGCACAAGCAGTGAATAATACTCGTCAGCAGCATGTGATAGTGTCAGACTTCTCACTAATTCTCGCTCCTAAAAAGCTGTTAGGTTCTTAGTGTGTGCATTTACAAACCGCAAGTGTGTGCCCGTTGGTGGCAGCGTATGGGTGCACTTTTGTGTGTTTTGCACAAACTAGGATATAACGCACAAGTACAGTGAATACACGTCTCCGTCTGTGTCTGACTTAATCTCTAATTGTCGCTCTTAAAAAGCTGGTAGCAATAGCTATAATCTTATTGTCCAGGTAAAACCCGTCTGTTGGGACGCCTTCATTTAGCTGTGTACCGTCAGCACAGCATTGAAAATGCGCAAGGGCTTTGGCAAGGGACAAGGAAGTGGACGTGATGGTGGTGCAGGCAGAGGCCGAGGTCGTGTGCAAGCTCTAATTTCGTCACAACAAAGGGCCACATCTACTCGCTCGCACGTCCTGTCCCAAATTCTTGGGGACCGCAGCAGTACACCGCTCTTCAACCCAGACCAGTGTCAACAGGTTGTTAGTTGGATAGCGGATAATGCTTCCAGTCAGATTGGCACCACCACAAACACCCTGTCTTCCACACGGTCAAGTGTCAGTAGCCGTGATACTGCACCGCACATTCCACAACCTGATCCTCCTTCCTACCATCAGGCCGAGTACACATCCACAGACATTACTGATCCCACACTTGGACACTCTGAAGAGCTGTTCACGTATCCAATCGCACATTGTGGCCTCTCGCCAGCTCCTGTTGAAGTGGGTCATGAGGAGAGCGTATGTACCGATGCCCAAATATTTGAGCAGTCACGGTCTCACAAAGGCAACGGTGGGAACGTTTCTCAACAAGGGGTGGATGATGATGAGACACGATTGCCAGGAAGTCAGGAGGAGGAGCAGGGTGCGGAAGAGGAAGACGACGTGGTGGATGATCCAGTAACTGACCCAACCTGGCAGGAGGATATGCAGAGCGAGGACAGCAGTGCACAGGGGGAGGGAGGCTTAGCATCCCAACAGGCAGTAAGAAGCAGGGTGGTGGCCCCAGGCAGAAGTCAGGCAACTGTTCCCCGAGACAACAACACGACACAAGGTGCCTGTACAAATGTTAGGTCTTCCCGAGTCTGGCAGTTCTTTAAGTTGGCTCTAGATAATTCTAAAAAGGCCATTTACAATACCTGCCATGCCAGCATCAGCAGGGGTGCCAAAACTAGCAGCCTGACCACCACCAGCATGATCAGGCACATGTAGACAAGCACCCGACTTTGTGGGATGTACAACAAAGTTGCGGAGCAGTGCTTGCTGATGTCACTGCTACGTCTTCGGGTGCTGTGCGTGCGAGCCAATCCCCTGTCAATGCTGCATGCGAACAAGCCTCCTGCCCTGCACCTGTAGTTGCCCACTCAGAAATAACACCATCATCAAGCACGTCCTTGTCCCAGCGCAAAGTTCAGTTATCCATGCACGAAACGTTTGAACGCAGGTGCAAATACGCTGCCTATGCCCCACATGCCACAGTTCTAAATGCTAACATTTCGCGACTGCTTGCGCTGGAAATGCTGCCTTTTAGGCTGGTGGAGAAGGAAGCAGTCCGCAACCTGATGGCGGCAGCTGTCCCACGTTACTCGGTCCCAGCCGCCACTATTTCTCCCGGTGTGCCGTCCCCGCATTACATAACCACGTGTCACAAAACATCACACGTGCCCTGAACAACGCTGTTTCAGCCAAAGTCCACCTAACCACAAACATGTGGACAAGTGCTTGTGGGCAAGGCCGGTACATCTCGGTGACGGCACACTGGGTTAATATTGTGGAAGCTGGGACCCAGTCTCAGCGAGGGACGGAACACGTCCTTCCCACACCAAGGATTGCAGGCCCTACCTCAGTCAGGGTTTCACCCACACTCTACAGCTCCGGAATGTCATGTTCCTCAGCCTCCCCCTCCTGCGCATCCTCATCCACTGTACCCTCCACACCATTCCCAAGCTGGAAGCACTGCAGCACTGCCTCGGCGAAGCGGCAACAGGCTGGGCTGAAGCTAATATGCATAGGTGACAATCCCCACAATACAGAAGAGGTGTGGACAGCTCTGAAACAGCAGGCAGATCACTGGTTCACACCTCTGAACCTAAAACCAGGAAAGGTCGTGTGCGACAATGGCCGGAACCTGGTGGCGGCTTTGAGGCGAGGCCAGCTGACACATGTTCCATGCGTGGCCCATGTGCTCAACCTTGTGGTTCAGCAGTTTCTAAAATCATACCCAGAGCTGTCTGATCTGCTCGTAAAAGTTTGCCGCCTGTCTGCACATTTTCGAAAGACACCTACTGCTTCAGCCGGCCTTGCCGGCTTTCAGCGGCGTTTGCAGCTTCCGGTTCACAGACTGGTGTGTGATGTCCCCACGCGTTGGAATTCAACTCTGCACATGTTGGTCAGGATTTGTGAGCAGAAGAGGGCAGTTGTTGAGTACCTGCATCACCTAAGCCGTCGGGAAATGGGTCAAACTCCACACAACACCTGAGGAGTGGAGATGGATGTCCGACCTATGTACCGTCCTCCAAAACTTTGAGGACTCCACCAAGATGGTGAGCGGTGATGACGCCATTATTAGCGTCACCATACCGCTTCTCTGCCTTCTAAAATGGTATCTGCTCAAAAACAAACATGATGCATTGCAGGCGGAGCGCGATGAGTTGGAGCAAGAAACAGAAGTGGGTGTGGGTGATAACACACAGCTCAGCCTCATCTCATCACAACGTGCAATGGAGGACTATGACGAGGAGGAGGATGAAGACATGGAGCAACTTTCTGGCCAAATTGAGGATATGACATGCACACCAGTCATACCCTCGGTTCAGCGTGGCTGGCCAGAGGACAGGGGACATGAGGAGGAGGATGAGGAGGATGAGGAGGAGGAGGAGGAGGACAGCGTGTTCAGTCATTGTGTTGGTCAGGACACTGAAGTGAAGGCTGTTAAGAGTCCAATCCGCCAGAGGTAAGGGAACAGTCTTTTAGATGTGGGACAGTTTTCTCAGCCCCTCACGTACCACAGCCCCTGAGGTGCGGGGTAGTGCCACAAGAAATGGTAAGTTTGCCCAGATGCTAAAGGAGTACCTTGCAGATCGAACAACTGTACTCCGACATTGATCTGGGCCTTACAATTATTGGGTATCCAAGCTGGACACGTGGCATGAATTGGCTCTCTACGCCTTGGAAGTCCTGGCCTGCCCTGCCGCTAGCGTTTTGTCAGAGCGTGTTTTTAGTGCAGCTGGTATAATCATTACTGATAAACGCACCCGCCTGTCAACTGAAAATGCTGACAGACTGACTCTAATCAAGATGAACAAGGGTTGGATTGGGCCAGACTTCACCACACCACCAGCAAATGAGAGCGGAATTTAAATTTTGTAACGGGAATATGCCATGTACCTCCACTCACACATGGGTACACACTTCTGGACTTTGGCTAATCGTTGGACTGCTCCTCCTTCTCCTCATGAGCCACCATGATGACCGTTACAAAAGTTAGGCCGTTATTTCATGTATACCCCCAGTGGTAAATTTTTTCACCCATTCTTTCAGAATGGGCATTACAAAGACAGGAGACCTGCTCCTTTGCAATGGGAACAATGTTTTGAGGCCCTCATGCACGTCTCTATCCAGAGACAATGTGGAGCCTCCCAATTTTTGGCTGCCCTGGCAAAGAGCTATACTATAATGCACCCACTTCCTTACAATGGGCACTTCAGGTTTACAGGCCCTCATGCACGTCTCTATCCAGGGACAATGTGGAGCCTCCCAATTTTTGGCTGCCCTGGCAAAGGGCTATACTACAATACACCCACTTCCTTGCAATGGGCACTTCAGGTTTACAGGCCCTCATGCACGCCTCTATCCAGGGACAATGTGGAGCCTCCAAATTTTTGGCTGCCCTGGCAAAGGGCTATACTACAATACACCCACTTCCTTACAATGGGCACTTCAGGTTTACAGGCCCTCATGCCCGTCTCTATCCAGGGACAATGTGGAGCCTCCTAATTTTTGGCTGCCCTGGCAAAGGGCTATACTACAATGGGCACTTCAGGTTTACAGGCCCTCATGCACATCTCTATCCAGGGACAATGTGGAGCCTCCCAATTTTTGGCTGCCCTGGCAAAGGGCTATACTACAATACACCCACTTCCTTACAATGGGCACTTCAGGTTTACAGGCCCTCATGCACGTCTCTATCCAGGGACAATGTGGAGCCTCCCAATTTTTGGCTGCCCTGGCAAAGGGCTATGCTACAATACACCCACTTCCTTACAATGGGCACTTCAGGTTTACAGGTCCTCATGCACGTCTCTATCCAGGGACAATGTGGAGTCTCCCAATTTTTGGCTGCCCTGGCAAAGGGCTGTACTACAATACACCCACTTCCTTACAATGGGCATTTCAGGTTTACAGGCCCTCATGCACATCTCTATCCAGGGACAATGTGGAGCCTCCCAATTTTTGGCTGCCCTGGCAAAGGGCTATACTACAATACACCCACTTCCTTACAATGGGCACTTCAGGTTTACAGACCCTCATGCACGTCTCTATCCAGGGACAATGTGGAGCCTCCCAATTTTTGGCTGCCCTGGCAAAGGGCTATACTACAATACACCCACTTCCTTACAATGGGCACTTCAGGTTTACAGGCCCTCATGCGTGTCTCTATCCATGGACAATGTGGAGCCTCCCAATTTTTGGCTGCCCTGGCAAAGCGCTATACTACAATACACCCACTTCCTTACAATGGGCACTTCAGGTTTACAGGCCCTCATGCACGTTTCTATCCAGGGACAATGTGGAGCCTCCCAATTTTTGGCTGCCCTGGCAAAGGGCTATACTACAATACACCCACTTCCTTACAATGGGCCCTTCAGGTTTACAGGCCCTCATGCACGTCTCTATCCAGGGACAATGTGGAGCCTCCCAATTTTTGGCTGCCCTGGCAAAGGGCTATACTACAATACACCCACTTCGTTACAATGGGCACTTCAGGTTTAAAGGCCCTCATGCACATCTCTATCCAGGGACAATGTGGAGCCTCCCAATTTTTGGCTGCCCTGGCAAAGCGCTATACTTCAATACACCCACTTCCTTACAATGGGCATTTCAGGTTTACAGGCCCTCATGCACATCTCTATCCATGGACAATGTGGAGCCTTCCAATTTTTGGCTGCCCTGGCAAAGGGCTATACTACAATACACCCACTTCCTTACAATGGGCACTTCAGGTTTACAGGACCCTCATGCACGTCTCTATCCAAGGACATTGGTGAACCTCCCAATTTTAGACTGCCCTGGCAAAGGAAAATACTACAATAGACCCACTTCCTCAAAATGGGCACATTATGTCAAGAGGCCTTCATGTACATCTCTTCTCAGGCACATCAGAGTGCCACACAATATTTTAATGTAAAATCTTTCATGCAATCGCAAAAAGTAACATACACTAGCCCTATCTCACTATTGGGTATGTGCCCTTAACATTTCTGCCATGAAAATTCTTTTTGGTGTCATTTTGGAAGGTTTTCTGGTGAGTCCGTAAAAATGGCGTAAAACTCGAACAACATTGTTCACAGCTGTGACTTTTGAGTGAGAAATGCTTACAGCGGTCTTCCCCATGCTGTTGCCATGTCATTTGAGCACTCTTCTGAGACTTTTGTGACATTTATAGGGTTTCTACATGCTACCGGGGGTCATTTCATAAAAATACTCGGGTCTCCCATAGGATAACATTGGGCTCGGTGCTCGGGCCGAGTACACGAGTATCTTGGGATGCTCGGCCCGAGCATCGAGCACCCGAGCATTTTGGTACTCGCTCATCACTAATAGTAACATAGTAACATAGTTTTTAAGGTTGAAGGTAGACTTTAAGTCCATCTAGTTCAACCCATAGCCTAACATGCTGATCAAAAGGAAGGCAAAAAAAATTCCATGTGACAACACTAAGCTCCACATTGGGGAAAAACAATTTCTTCCTGACTCCACATATGGCAATCAGACAATTTCCCTGGATCAACACCTCATCAAGAATCTAGTATATATAACTGGTATTACTATAGTTTTCAAGAAAGGCATCTAGGCCCTTCTTAAACGTTAGTAGTGACTCACTCATTACAACATCATGTGGCAGAGAGTTCTATAGTCTCACTGCACTTACAGTAAAGAATCTGCGTCTGTTATTATGATTAAACCTTCTTTCCTCCAGACATAGAGGATTCCCCCTTGTTCCCAGGAGGGAGGGACAGGAGGGAGTGGGGAGCACAGAACAGAAGGAGAAAGCCGGCGGCAAAATTTTCTCACTGCAGGTTTCTGTTCCCCGATGTATTTCAAGGTAGTTGAAGTCCCCCATAATAATCACTTCTCCCTAAGTCGCTGCTTCATCTATTTGCTTTATGAGGATAGTCTCCACCACTTCCATTATTGTTGGGGACTTATAACAAACCCCTATCAGTAATTTATTACTTTTTCCCCCTCCCCTTATCTCCACCCACAGGGACTCTACATTTCCATTAGATTCACCTATATTATCACGCAGGATGGGTTTTAAGGATGATTTTACGTATAAACATACACCTCCTCCTCGCCTATTTGTATGGTCATTTCTGAACAGACAATAGCCCTGTAAATTAACAACCCAGTCATGGCTCTCGCCCAGCCATGTCTCCGATATCCCCACCATGTCATAAATATTTTCAAACAAAATTAATTCTAATTCCTCCATTTTGTTGGTGAGGCTTCTGGCATTAGTGTACATGAACTTTATGCATCTCTCTTTACCTCTATTCCCTCCTACTATATTGAATGTTCTCACGCCCCCCCCCATGCCCCCCCAATTTTATTATTTGTGCCCAGGTTACTATTTACGCTATCTTGCCCTCCTGTACAATGAATACCTTCCCCCCAAACCCTAATTTAAATCCTCCAACCTTCTGGCCATTTTCTCACCTAGTACAGCTGCACCCTCCCCATTGAAGTGCAGCCAGTCCCTAGCATAGAACCTGTAGCCAACAGAGAAGTCGGCCCAGTTCTCCAGAACCAAAACCCCTCCTTCCTACACCAATTCCCTGAGCCACTTATTTATCTCCCTAATCACCCGTTGCCTCTCTGATGTGGCACGTGGTACAGGCAGGATTTCAGAGAATACTACCTTGGAAGTCCTTGCTTTAAGCTTGCAGTCTAATTCCTTGAAATCAACTTTAAGGACCTTCTACCTACCTCTAACGTTGTCATTTGTGCCAATATGCACCATGACCGCTGGGTCCTCACCAGCCCCTGCCAGTAATCTGTCAACCTGATCAGCAATGTGTCAGACTCGAGCGCCAGGTAGGCAGCACACTGTTCGACAATCCCTGTCTTTGTGACAGATTGCCCTATCTGTTCCCCTAATAATTGAGTCCCTCACTACCAGCACATGTTTGGCCTTCCCTGCTCTCCTGTTTTTCGCCTTACTGGAGCAGACACTCCTCCGGCTTTCAGAGGACATGCCTTGCTGCAGCAGTGCTATCCCTGTACTGACACCTGATTTCCTTGAAATACTGTGCCCTTTATTCTCCACACATAACTATGATCTTTATGGACAAAGAGTTATTTTTTTAACCTAATTTGTCTACAGAAGAGATGAACGAATGTTCCACGAACATGTTAACCAATTTAGAATTCGGCATGAAGAAGATCAATTCAGATTCAAGATTGGTAACAAGAACATTTTGCTTGAAAATCAGTGAACTCTCCTTTGTTCGTTAACTGATCGGATAAATAAAAAAGCATTACTAGGTTTTCAGTGATGCTTTTCTTCTATCGCACGACTGTCTAGGATAGCGGGCGGGATGAGTTTGATGAGGAGAGGGGTGGGGAGTGGTCAGAAGGATGTCAGACTCCACTTATTTTCTTACTGTGTGGATGTTCCAGGCTGGCAGCCAATGAGGGTGCACAAATCATCCACAACTTATGTCATTAGCTGCCTAAATCATCCAAGATAGGAGTGGTGTCTCCCGTCCGCGCTGCTGCTTGGTAAATGATACACAGGGAGGCAACACTTGTATCTGCTGCTCCTTTATTCCTCCTCACACCAATGCGTTTCAGCGCAATCCTCGCACCTTCCTTAGGGTTACGAGGATTGCACCGAAATGCGTTGGTGTGAGGAGGAATAAAGGAGCAGCAGATACAAGTGTTGCCTCCCTGTGTATCATTTATCAAGCAGCAGCGCGGACTGGAGACACCACTCCTATCTTGGATGATTCTGGATCTTTTCCCACGGTGCACGTGGCGGTGTAGGTCCTGCGGCAACTGTCAGCTCGGGCAAACAAACCGGTTGTGGGTGAACACAACCGAACCAGGTGAGCAGGGGCCATCTGGGGTTACCCTTTGGTGGTAACAAGTGATAAGGCACAATCTGCGCCTCTTTGTCTCCCTTGTTTTTACATTAGCTGCCCACATTTGTCCTGCCTCCAGGATCCAGCCTCTCCGTCTGTGCTGCTCTGATGTGGAGCTGAAGGCAGGACAAATGATTTGCATGCTGTGAGCGACAGAGGAGGAGAGGAGGAGGGGCAGAGCCTGCATAAGCAAAGCAGCACAGAGAGGCTGGATCCTGGAGGCTGCAAAACAACATGCCCTGGGGACAATTGCATATTGTCCCTACTTCATTATCATCCAAATGAGTAAGTATCAAAGTGTTTATTTCAACTTTGAAAGGAAGCATTTAGCACAGAGAGGGATGGTTATAATGCTAATAGGAAGGTGGAGGGATATGTATTGATAGGTTAGGTGGCTTTTAGGAGGTGACAGGTTCCCTTTAAGTGCTGCTGCCACTGCTCCGTGCTTCTCTCTCCTACTTAGTTCCTGCTGCACAGAAAGACAGCTAGCTACGCAATTTCTTTTTATATAGAATAGGAGGCGAGACGGTCCATCCAGACGTAGACATTTCTTGTTTTTTTTTTTTTTTTTTAAATCATGTAGTTTTTATTGTCGAATTGTGCACAAATAAACATGTCATATAACAGTAACATCATTACTTTTCATATTTTACATGTTATAACTCCCCAAACCAAGAAAAATCTCCCCTCCCCCCCCCAGACAGCAGACATTACTCAGCGTGTGATGAAGACATATATATCGTTCCAGCAATGCCTATGTACTATGCGCTCCCAATGCCCCTCAGCCTGTCCCTTCCATCATCGCCACCTCTAGGGTTCACTAAGTTCCATACTCCAGCCACAGCGCCCATAACTTGTCAAAAAGTTCAGTTTTCCCCCGTTTATGATAGATACACCTCTCTAGCTGAGAGATGTATCTAGTCTGCATCACAAATTCTTGTCGTGATGGAGGGTCTGCGTCAGTCCAGTGCTTAGCAATCAACTTTCTTGCTATATATAGCAATCTAGCAATAATCACTTTCAATTTATTGTCCACCATGAGGTCATCCACATACCCCAGCAGACAGACCGTCGGGTCCTTTGGTACACTGCATTGGTAAGCCGCCTCCACCCTGACAATTACCACAAGCCAGAATGCCACCAGCCGCGGACACAGCCACATCATATGAATTATACCTGCCGCTTCCATCGTACATCTAGGGCATTCCGAAGTGGGTCTCAAATTGGCCCTGAACAATAGATCAGGGGATCGATATACTCTGTATATGATATATAGCTGAGATAGCCTGCCAGGCTCACTACGCAACAATTTCAGCACCCATTCCAGAATGGAAGTCCATTTTTCATCCTCTATGGTTCCCACCTCTGCCTCCCATCTACTCTTAGCCCTCGAGAATTGAATTAAAACGGTGTGAAGTAGATCTTTGTACGTTGTGGCAATCACACCCCTCATGGTCCCCCCTCGCATAAATATTCCAGGACTATATCGTGTTGTATGCGCATCTCGTTTAACTTGGTTTGTGCCTGTACAGCGTGCGTCATTTGCAAATATTGATATATCCCTCCTTCACTCAACCCAAACTCCTTCCTCAGCCAGGAAAAGGATTTCAACTCTCGCCCATCCATGATTTGATGAGCCATCTTGATTCCCTTGTCTCGCCACTCCATCAGGCATCCCATTTTCTTAATTTCAGGTAGTGTCGCATTATTCCACAAGGGGGAGTATCGTGTCAGTTGCGTCACTCCTCTGAGTGATTTCATTTTTTCCCACACTCGTTGCAGCAGAACCATAGAAAGGCAGTGTTTCCCTATATCACCCATGGACCCATCCTCCATACTCAGAATCAACGGGCATCTACCCGTGAGGTTTTCCGGAACCCCTTGGACCGACGGGCGTGTCGCCTTCTGTGCCCATCTAATATGTTGACCCTGCGCTGCGATGTAATATATATACGGATTCGGTAGAGCCAGCCCCCCTTCATCTTTTGGCCTCTGTAACAATTCTAGTCATTGCCGGGCCTGCTTCTTTCCCCATATCAAACTTCTAAATAAAGAGCAAATCTGTTTAAAACCGTTCTGCGGAATAGTGATCGGGGTATTATGTAGGACATAGAGTAATTTAGGCATTAAGATCATCTTTATCAGATTAATACGATCAACTACCGACAGGCGTAGTTTTTTCCAAGCACCCGATTTCTCTTTAACCCTAGAACGCATACCCATAGAAATCTACACATTCACGCACCTGGGGCCTTTTAGGCCTGTTTACAATTATCATGGAATAACTAAAAAAAAATACTTTTCAAAGTTTATTGCAAAGTAAGGATGCATTCCCACTAGCGCTGGGGTCCGCCAGGACAGAATTCCGTAATGGATCTGACCTCCTGGTGACCCCAGCTAAGGCTGGCGGACGCATACCTGGGGCCTCGCAGGCCTGCCAGGTTGCCTGTTTTCTATTTTCTGTAAAATTACTTTAGTTAGATTTTTGAAACTCTAGGTATTCCTAAGGTATATAGTTGTTAGTCATTTCCAGTTGTTCATATATTTTTATGTTATAGGCATTTCGGTATAACAACCTTTTTTGGGACTACCCCATATTCACGCACCTGGGGCCTTATAGGCCTGTGTGCAAATAACACGGTATAACTCAAATAAAAATACTTTTCAAAATGTATTTTACAATTGCAAAGTAAGGATGCCTTCCCAGTAGTGCTGGGGTCTGCCAGGAGGGGATCCGTAATGGATCTGACCTCCTGGTGACCCCAGCTAAGGCTGGCGGAATCCTGCCATTCCGGCAGCCTTAGCTGGAGTTACCAGGAGGTCAGATCCATTATGTATCCCCTTCCAACAGCTCCTTGAGCAACTCTAATAATGTTATGTGATGGGTGCGTGAGCCGCAGCAGTACTGTTCCAAAAAATATTCGTTTTAGATGTTCTATTTGAACGTTCTGTTGGATCCACTACTTCATCATCTGAAGAATCGCTGGACGATGAAGTTGATACATTAGCTGGTGGCATGTACTCTTCATCAGACAAAGAAATTTCATTTTCATCATCACTATCAAAAATGATTGCCTCGATTTCATGGTCAGTCAATCTCCTGGAAGTAGACTGTACCATTGTAATTTTAGATGTCAGTAAACTAAAAAGAAAAAAAAAAAGATTACAATCAGGCTTGTGCACTGTAAACAGTATGTGATAAGACTCTTTGTTAGGGTCCCAGCACACCAAGCGATATAAAGCAGGTAAAGTGCAGCCCCCCTCCTCTTACCTCCAACAGATCACTTTCTTGTAGTGCAGTAGATGCCTCTGGTTTTGGAGCTCAGAAAGTTTCTATTTCCAAACAAAAGAAAGCTGACTTCTTCCTCCAAAGTCTCTCCAGCAATTAGGACAAAAAGACCTGCGATGAGGTCAGAGACACATGACTTTGTGAGGGAGGCTCCCTTCCAAGATCACATGACCATGTTGTCATGCAGAATCCACACTCTTCCCAGCAATATCAGAGTCATAAAAGTTCTTCCCCAGCCACAATACAGACAAAAAGACTGAGTATCACATGTAAACCTAGTACAGACCTAAAAGGCCCCAGGTGCGTGAATATGGGGTAGTCCCAAAAAAAGGTTGTTATACCGAAATGTCTGTAACATAAAAATATAACGAATAACTGGAAATTACTAACAACTATATACCTAAGGATTACCTAGATTTTCAAAATTCAAACTAAAGTACTTTTACAGAAAATAGAAAACAAGTAACCTGGCAGGCCTGCAAGGCCCCAGGTATGCGTTCTAGGGTTAATAATTCCCAGAATCAGTTCAAAATTTAGATCTAAATAGTTCGCAAGTGGGGTCGATATCCATATACCAAGATATTTAAACCTATCAACCAGGGTGAGACCCCCGGTCTCCACAACGGACGACATCCCAGCATCCAGCGAGAACAGCGTGGATTTGTGCCAATTAATTCTCAATCCTGAGAGAAGCCCGTATTGGTCAATCAGCCTCATAGCCTCAGTCAACGAGACATCTGAGTCTTCCAAGAATAACAAGATGTCATCCCGCGTAGAGTGCTATCTTCTCCTCAATTTCACCGTACCTGAAGCCCACCACCCCTCTGTCTCTTCGTATTTTGGCTGCTAGCAGCTCCATCGCTAAAGAAAATAACAGTGGGGACAGAGGGCACCCCTGTCTTGTATCCCGCCGAAGGGCCACCGGACCAAACAGAGCACCATTAATCCTTATCTTAGCCACCGGATCGGTGTACAACAGGCGTAGCCATGAAAGAAACTGAGGTCCAAACCCCAAGCGTTCCATAACCTTCCACAGTCATTCCCATCTCACACAATCGAATGCCTTGTGGGCATCCAACGAGGCTATAACCATCTGGCCAGCATTGTCAGCCGGGAGTTGCATATTAAGGTACAGTCTCCTCAGGTTCACAGCAGTGGACCTGTTAGGCATGAAGCCCCACTGATCTGGGTGCATTAAGTTTGTAACAATGCTGGCCAGCCGGTCCGCCAATGCCTTTGCCAGGATTTTTACATCGGTGAACAACAGTGAAATGGGTCGGTATGACTCCGGAGATCTCGGGTCCTTACCCTCTTTTGGCAATACCACAATAACCGCCTCTCTGATAGACGCTGGGAGAATCCCCCCCTTCATGGATCTCATCAGCACTTCCTGCAGCCGCGGGAGGACTATCCCTATCTACACCTGTTAGTCTAGGCATGCACAAAGTGTCCAAGTATGTGACGATACAGTCAGTGTCAACCTCCGCAGCAGGGGTATACAGCCTCTCATAAAATTCCACAAAAGCAGCACCAATGTCAGCCGTATCAGTCGTCAAGGTCCCATCCCTTGCATACACAGAGTGTACGAAGGGGGCCTTCCTCTGCGCCGAGGCCACCACCGACAGCATCTGCCCCACTTTTTCACCTTCTTCATTGAAGCCCGCCCATCTGAACTCATTCCTTTTCATTATTTTTTCTAGTTGAAACTTATCCACAGCCTCCTGGGCCTCCCGCATCTGAATTTCGGCCTCCCTCGTACCCTTCACAATCAGCTCCTCCCCCCTATTCAAAGCCTCCTGTTTCTCTCCTTCCACCCTCCTCATCTCAGATTTGTGCGTACTAATCTCTTTGATGAGTAAGCCTCTTAAGTATGTCTTCATGGCATCCCAAAGGACCTCAGATCTCGCTGTCCCTCCATTGAGAGCAAAGTATTCCTCCACATCGCTGCGCAGCCGGTCCATATTATATTGCGCAACCATCCTGGGTGCAGCTTCCAGCCCACCTTTCCCCCCTCTAATGGCCTCCCCCGACTAGACATGTATACAAATTGGTTTATTGTCTGACATGGCCCTGGGAAGATACTCCACCTTCACCACCAAAGCATCCATAGCATCATTTCCCAAGGCCATATCTATGCGAGATAGCGTATTATGAGTGGCCGAATAGCAAGAATAGCATCGCACATCTGGATTCCTCACCCTCCAAACGTCACTCAATCCAAGCTCACGTATAAGCGTAACAAAGGGTGTAATATGGCCTTGAGTCCTACCCAGTTTATTTTTATGTTTGTCCTAGTAATCATCCTGCACGTTATTCAGGTCTCCCACTAGGAGAATGGGAATCTCCCAAGGTGTCCCATCCATTCCACTGCTTCCCTAATCTTTTTGCTCGAATAAGGCGGAGGGAGATACATCGCTACGAGTGCCATCAACAGCCCTTGCACTTTACAGACCAAAATCACGTATTGTCCCTCCGCATCCGACTGTGACTCAACAAATTCAAATTTAGTAGACATAGGTATTAATATTGACACCCCCCTTGAGTATGAGGAGTATACAGCATGGTAGGAAGGTTGTATCCATTTCTTCTGCAGTATCCCCATTTTGTCTTTAAGCAAGTGCGTTTCCATCATACAGATTATAGTCGGGTGTTGGTCAAGTATATACTTTAGGACTGCCGCCCTTTTTATAGCATCTGATAGCCCTCTGACATTCCATCCAAGCACCTCGACAGGAGCAGACCATTCTTGTTTAGAAGAAGTGATTTCCAAATCTGTGTGTTGACAAACAGCCATTTTTTGCATAGAAAAAGTGATTGCCAAATCTTTTTGTTTCCCTAAAAAGCCTTTTTTGTCTTCAAAAAATTGATTGGCAAATCTTTGTGTTTCCCCTAAAAGGCTTCTTTTTGGCCTCAAATAAGTTATTGCCAAATATTTGTGGTTCCCCTGGCTTTGTTGGGTTTTAATCAAATGATAGCCAAATTTTGTGTTTCCTCTAAAAAGCTTTTTTGGCCTCAAACAAGTAATTGACAAATCTCTGTGTTCCCCTAAAAGGCTTTTGTTTTCTGCTGATGGACAGATGCTGTCTATGTAATATAGCTTATGTTAGCTGCGGATGTTGAGATCTCAGCTATAGCAGTCTCTCCATTTACGAACACCCCCGCAATAAATTACATGTACGGTATATTATATTGTATTAAAGAACTTCTTAGATGAATGAATTTTATTTGCAAAATGTTACTTGATACCTACAATTAATCATCTTAATACTTTGAATTTCTGAACACATGATGCATTCTAGTTCGTGATAATTCTTTAATTTTAATCTGGAGTAAACTCTTGCTGTGCTGTTTTTGAGACTACAATTACACATAGACCTAAATTGTTATTGCTACCCGTGTCAGTGTTACCGGTATGTTTTTTTTATATGTACTAAGAGAACTCAAGCTCCATAATTTATTCATTCTAATTATTTCTCTTTTTAGATTGACAATTAAGCAAGGTCAAAGTTTTAATTGTGAGATGTATATTAGTGAAGATTTTAGAAAAGATCTACAAATTTTGTATTGTATGACACTCATGGCATGTCAATATCATGGAGTTTTTATGCTGTTTATTATATTTGCCATTATAACAAAGGGACAAACACATTTCAAAGAGGTGGGGGAAGATCTTTATAGCTTTTGCAAATTTACTGCAGAAAACTTAGCATTGCTATGTATTTTAAGGGCTTAGGTATGCAGATTTGTGAACTACTAAGGGCCGCTTCACACTGTGGCGTCATCTGGTCCGGGGCTGTGCGGGATGACCCTGACAGCCGCGGACTGGATCAGCACACAGAACTGGAGGGCTAATATGCCCTCCGGTCCAGTGTGCAGCTTCACGCAGCTGCAGCCGCTGACAGGTCAGGACAGCGGCGCCGCGGGAACTGCGTGCGGGAACTGCGTGCGGCTGCACACCGGACCAGAGGGCATATTAGCCCTCCAGTTCTGTGTGCTGATCCAGTCCGCAGCTGTCAGGGTCATCCCGGACATCCCCGGACCGGATCACGCCGCACTGTGCAGGAACCCTTAGAGGGAATCTTACATCAGAATTTTGACTATTCAGCTCATCCCAAAGTTTCGTTGTCAATGTTATGTCCTAAATAATGATCTTTGTTCATTTTGATCTTTTTCAAGCCCCCAGCAGTGTGGTATACATCAGCCTCCCCAGTGGTAGTATACAGCAGCAGCCCCAGTGGTATATACAGCAGCAGCCCCAGTGGTAGTATACAGCAGCCCTAGAGGTATATACAGCAGCCCCAGTGGTAGTATACAGCAGGAGCCCCAGTGGTATATACAGCAGCAGCCCCAGTGGTATATACAGCAGCAGCCCCAGTGATAGTATACAGCAGCCCCAGTGGTAGTATACAGCAGCCCCAGAGGTAGTATACAGCAGCCCCAGTGGTAGTATACAGCAGCCCCAGTGGTAGTATACAGCAGCCCCAGTGGTAGTATACAGCAGCCCCAGAGGTAGTATACAGCAGCCCCAGAGGTAGTATACAGCAGCCCCAGTGGTAGTATACAGCAGCCCTAGCAGTATATACAGCAGCCCTGGGGTATACAGCAGCCCTGGGGGTATACAGCAGCCCCCAGGGGTAATACAGCAGCCCCCAGGGGGTATACAGCGGCCCCCAGGGGGGATACAGCAGCCCCCAGGGGGGATACAGCGGCCCCCAGGGGGGATACAGTGGCCCCCAGAGGGGATTACAGCAGCCCCCAGGGGGGATTACAGCAGCCCTCAGGGGGTATACAGCGGCCCCCAGGGGGATTACAGCAGCCCCCAGGGGGGATTACAGCAGCCCCCAGGGGGGATTACAGCAGCCCCCAGGGGGATTATAGCAGCCCCCAGAGGAGATTACAGCAGCCCCCAGGGGGTATACAGCTGCCCCCAAATGCTGGCACTCGCGCCCCCTTGTAAGGGCCCCCCCCGCTGCTTACCTTACCATCCCAGTCTTCTGCAAAGCGCCGCACCTCGGTGCTCCGTTCTCCATGCTCCATCCTGGCTGCATCCGGGATCCCCGGCCGTTGCACGATGACGTCATATGCCTGCGACGGCCGGGGATCCCGGATGTAGCCGGACGGAAGCATGAAGAACGGAGCACCGAGGAGCGGCGCTGTGCAGAAGACCGGGATGGTAAGATAAGCAGCGGGGGGGGCCCTTACAAGGGGGGCGAGTGCCAGCATTTGGGGGCATATATGCACTGTTTCCCCCTGTTTCCCCCTGCCGCTGATTGACAGGGGGAAGCAGTGCATATATAATGAGCGGCCCCACGTGACGGGGCCGCTCATACAACAGCCTCCCCCCGCCTCCTTCAGCCTCCACAGCCCCCACCACCGTATTGACCCGTGTATAAGCCGAGGGGGAGACTTTTCAGCCCAAATTTTGGGCTGAAAAACTTGGCTTATACACGAGTATATACGGTATATTGATGGAAAAATAAAAAGTTATGACTCTTGGAAACAGGAGAGCAAAAAATACCAATGCAGTGTTATTTGAATGAAATCTAACATTGATATACATTCTATTCTCTATTACAAATAACCATTAGTGGTAACAAAAATAACGAATTTTAGCCAAATCTTCATTAACTCCTTATGGGGATGTCACATGCATCAATATCGTGTGCAATATTGCTGCTGCACATGACGTTGCAGCGATATTGACGTGTGTGACTGGGCGCATCAACCAGCAATAAGTCGCTGGTTGATGGTCGTCAGGTTTTAGAACCTGTTCTAAAACCTGGCGATGGTTGCCCGGTGGACACGCAGCATTGTTGCGTGTGACACCGGGAGATGACAGAAAAGCCAGCTCCCAGCGCCTCTCAGCATGTGCTGGGAGCTGGTATCCATGGTAAACTGCAGGTATCTAGGCAGCAAGCGCTGCCTAGATACCTGATGTATGCCTTGGTTACCAGCCTTCTCCGCTCACCGGCTGGTAACTAGGGTCCATAGTTACCCGCTGTGTACCTTGGATACCAGCTGGTGAGCAGAGAAGGCTGCTAACCAAGGTATGCATCAGGTATCTAGGCAGCCCGTGCTGCCTAGATACCCGCAGTTTACCTTGGAGACCAGCCTGCTCCTGCTTACCGCAGCCTGGCAGCGGGAGCTAGACATCATGGAAACGATATTAAAATCATTTCCACAATGATGCCAAGAACAAACACCACTACTCCATCCTCCTCCTACTTGACATGTCTGCCGCCTTCGACACGGTTGACCACTCCCTTCTTCTCCGGATCCTGGAATCCCTCGGCATCACCCACCTTGCCCTCTTTTGGATCTCCTCATACCTAGCGGACCGGACCTTCAGCGTCTCCCACTCCCACACCTCCTCCTCACCCTACCCCCTTTCTGTCGGCGTCCCCCAAGGTTCGGTCCTGGGACTCCTACTTTTCTCCATATACACTCTCGGCCTAGGACAACTCATTGAGTCCCACGGCCTCCAGTACCACCTCTACGCCGACGACACCCAAATCTACCTGTCCGGGCCTGACATCACCTACCTACTCTCTAAAATCACATAATGCCTTTCCGCCATCTCATCTTTCTTCTCTGCTCGCTTCCTTAAACTCAACATGGACAAAACTGAATTCATAGTCTTCCCCCCAAGAAATTCCCCCCCACTTCCCAACCTATCCATCTGCATCAACGACTGTGCCCTGTCCCCAGTCCCCCAAGCCAAGTGCCTCGGGGTAATCCTTGACTCCTCCCTATCCTTCAAGCCCCACATCGAGGCCCTCACCACATCCCTCCGGCTCCAGCTCAAGAACATCTCACAGATCCGCTCCTTCCTCACCCATGACACTGCTAAAAATTCATGCTCTTATCATCTCCCGACTAATCCACCTATCCTCCCGCTACTCCCCTGTCTCCCCCCTCTGCCAAGCCCTTCACTGTCTCCCCGCCTCTAAGAGATCCCAAATCAAAACACTAACCAAGGCGTACAAAGCCATACACAACCTGTCCCCACCATGCATCTCCGACCTGGTCTCCCGATACCTACCCTCACGCAACCTCCGCTCCTCCCAAGAACTCCTCCTCTGCTCACCCCTCATCACCTCTTCGCACAACCGCATCCAGTACTTCTCCCGGGCATCAGCCATACTCTGGAACTCCCTGCCCCAACATGTCAGACACTCTCCGACCCTGAGAAGCTTCAAGTGTCACCTGAAGACTCACCTATTCTGTCAAGCCTACAACCTGCCATGAGACCCAGGCAACCGCCCCATACCTGACATTCCCCCATCCTACTGTATCCCCACCCACCCCTCGTAGACTGTGAGCCCTCGTGGACAGGGTCCCTGCCCCTCCTGTACCTGTACGTCCCGATCGCCTACATTTAGTGTACTTGTGCTTGTCTCCCTTATCCTCATGTAAAGCGCCATGGAACCTAATGGCGCTATATAAATAGCTGCCTAGATACCCGCAGTTGACCTTGGAGACCAGCCTGCTCCTGCTTACTGCAGCCTGGCAGCGGGAACTAGACATCGTGGAAACGATATTTAAATAATTTCCACAATGTCGCTGGTCCACTGATCGTTGGTGAGTCTGCCTGTGTGACAGCTCACCAGCGATCAACCTTTAATGTCGCCAGCGATGAGATCGCTGACGACATAGACGCATGTGACGGCCCCATTAGTGACAGAGCTCATTTCCATCTTAAGGACCAGCCCGTTTTTGCAATTTTGACCAGTGTCTCTTTTTGAGGTTTCATCTCTGGAACACTTCAACAGATCTCAGTGATTCCAAAATTGTGTTTTCATGACATATTGGACTACATGTATGGCCCCTTTCACATCAGTGTTTTTCGCTGATTGCTGCAGATCTGGCAGATTTACCACATCTGCCGCATCTGCCGCCTAATCTTGCTTGCAGCAAGCCCCATGCATTGCCTATGGGGCTAACGGTCGGGTGCTGCAAGTGCGGTTCTGCTGGATCCGGCAGATGCGGCACTTGCAGCGGTAAAAAAAAACTCTACTGACCGCGGTTTTGTTTTGCGGCCGCAACTGCCAGATTTGCCAGATCACGGCAAAACCGCAATTGCTGCATTTGCCCCAAGTCACATAGGCAATGTATGGGGCTTGCCGCAAGAGTGCAGCATGTGCGGCCATTAGGCAGCAGATGCGGTAAATCTGCCAGATCTGCCACAATCAGTGAAAAACGCTGATGTGAAAGGGGCCTTAGTGGTAAATTTAGAACAATTATATTTTCGTTTATTTGTGAAAAAAAAAAAGAATTTTGGCAAAAATTTTGAAAATTATACAACTTTCAACTTTTGAACTTTTATTACATTAAACCAGAGAGTTATGTCTCACAAAATAGTTAATAAATAACATTTTCCTCATCTCTACTTTACACTAGTGGCCAAAATTGAGGCAACACCTGCAGTTTTTCACCATCACCTATATTTAATGAAAGCCATCACTGACATACTTACTTGATCACACGCCCTCTTCTGCGATATGTATTCTGTGTTTGTTTATAGTGGGGGGTCTAGTTTCCAAAATGGGGTCACTTGTGGGGGAGCTCCAATGTTTAGGCACACAGGGGCTCTCCGTATGCAACATGGTGTCCGCTAACAATTTGAATGGAAAATTAGCTCCAATTGCTAGCGGACACCATGTTGCGTATGGAGAGCCCCTGTGTGCCTAAACATTGGAGCTCCCCCACAAGTGACCCCATTTTGAAAACTAGACCCCCCAAGGAACTTATCTAGATGCGTGGTGAGCACTTTGAACCCCCAGGTGCTTCACAAATGAATCCGTAAAAATGAAAAAAGAAAATTTTTGTGGAAAAGAAAGTACTTTTTCATTTTTATGGATCCATTTGTAAAGTACCTGAGGGTTCAAAGTGCTCACTATGCATCTATATAAATTCCTTGGGGTGTCTAGTTTCCAAAATGGGGTCACTTGTGGAGGAGCTCTAATGTTTAGGCACACAGGGGCTCGCCATACACGACATGGTATCCACTTACAATTCCAATTGCTAGTGGACACCATGTCACGTATGGAGAGCTCCTATGTGCCTAAATATTGGAGCTCCCGCACAAGTGACCTCATTTTGGAAACTAGACACCCCGAGGAACGTATTTAGATGCATAGTGAGCACTTTGAACCCCCAGGTGCTTCACAAACTGATCCGTAAAAATGAAAAAGTACTTTTTTTCACAAAAATCTTCTTTTTTCCTATTTACAGACTAATTTGTGAAGCACTTGGGGGTTGAAAGTGCTCACTATGCATCTAGATTTTTTCCTTGGGGGGTCTAGTTTCCAAAATGTAAACGTGAGATAAATGCGCATAGGGTCTTATCCTTTTACAAAGGGTTATAGCGGTAAATATCAGGAACTGCTCACCTGGTTCAGTTGTGTCACCCACAACCGGTATAATCGCCTGAAAGATGGCTTGTAGAATGGCTGCTGCAGGGCCGCACCTTCACGATGAACGTGGAAACAGGAATGCTGTAATGGGACAAAATGCCGGAATGCCCGCGCTGCCACCAAGAATCACCAGGAAACAAAGAGTTAACTGGGCAGATTTTTCTTTTATTCTATCCTACGCGTTTCAGAGCCTCTATCCGAGCTCCTTCCTCAGGGATGTTCCCTGAGGAAGGAGCTCGGATAGAGGCTCTGAAACGCGTAGGATAGAATAAAAGAAAAATCTGCCCAGTTAACTCTTTGTTTCCTGGTGATTCTTGGTGGCAGCGCGGGCATTCCGGCATTTTGTCCCATTACAGCATTCTAGTTTCCAAAATGGGGTCACTTGTTGGGAAGCTCCAATGTTTAGGCACACAGGGGATCTCCATATGCGACATGGTGTCCGCTAACAATTTGAATGGAAAATTAGCTCTAATAGTTAGCGGACACCATGTCGCATATGGGGAGCCCCTATGGGCCTAAACATTGGAGCTCCCGCACAAGTCACCCCATTTTGGAAACTAGACACCTCAAGGATTCTATCTAGGGGTATAGTGAGCATTTGGAATCTACAGCTATTTCACAGAATTTGATAATGTCATTATGAACATTTTCTTTTTTTCACACAATTTCTCACTTTTAGAGCAGGTGCACAAGATACGGACACACCGTGTCCTGGTTGTCTCCTCCCCTGCATTTTTTTTTTAGTATTTCTTTATTAAATTTAAAAAAAAAATGACGTAGAGCTTCGCCATATTTTTGGTCCAGCCAGGTACAGCAGGCAGCTACGGGCTGCCACGAACCCCTTCTGCCTAGTTTTACCTGGCTGGAAACCAAAAATATAGGGAAGCTCCTTTTTTTTTTATATTTCATGAAATAATTTTTTTTAAAAATGGCGGGGGCTTCGCCATATTTTTGGGCCAGCCAGGTACAACTAGGCAGCTGGGGGCTGGAATCCTCAGTGTAGGGAGGCCCCAGCTTTCTGGGCCCCCCCCCCCCGCTGCGAATTGCAGCCCGCAGCCGCCCCAGAAAATGGCGCATTCATAGAAGCGTCATTTTCTGGCGCTGTATCCAGCTCTTCCAGCTGCCGTATAGCGATGGCAGACTGGGTAATAAGGGGTTAATGCCAGCTTTTTGGCAGCTGGCACTAAGCCCGAGATTCATAACGTCTGGCCAATATTAGACCGGACCATTAGGAATCTCTAATAGATTGTAAAGAAAACACAACACAGGGAAAAATATTTTTATTGGAAAAAAAACACAAACACATATTTAGACCCCATCTTTATTACAGTGAAGTCCGACGTAGTCCAGTGGGATGGTCCGACGTAGTCCACTGGGAAGGTCTGACGTAGTCCAGTGGGAGGTCCCACGACGATTCTCATTCAGATGATGATCTGAAGTTAACCCCTTGTGTGGTCACAAGGAGTTAACTGCAGGTCATCATCCCTGTGTGGTCACAAGGGGTTAACTGCAGATCCGGTAACCCCTTGTGACCACACAGGGATGATGACCTGCAGTTAACCACTTGTGTGGTCACAAGGGGTTAACTGCAGATCCAGTAACCCCTTGTGACCACACAGGGATGATGACCTGCAGTTAACCCCTTGTGACCACACATATATATATATATGGACCAGCAACAGTCTCCATATAATATATACAGCCAAGCAGAAGCCTCTATATTACATCAACAGCCCAGCAGCAGTATCTGTTATATATACACTGCCCACCACAACTTCAGGCTGCTGCTGAGCTGTGTATTTTATTTGGAGGCTGCTGCTGGGCTGCCACCTGTTGTGGACATAGAGAGAATATTTTAAGTGCAGCATCACTTGGCAGTGATTGGGGTTATAGAAATGGGACTTGGACCACACTCCCATACGAAATTATGAATCATGTAATAAAAATCGATTATTGTGATTTAATTTCTATGAGTATCAGGATATGGACCCCTTCCTCAGGAAAAATCACAGATGTACCAAAATTGATCTTTATTATAAGATTCATGATTTCATACAGGAGCTCAGTTCAAGTACTATTTCTATAACCTGAATCTACCGTGTATCTTTCTCATGGGAGACTGCTGCATACTGTTACCGCCAGGATATCAAAGAGATATTATGGGTGTTTAAAGTGGTTGTGACTCTCACAACCACATAAGGTGAGCAAAATCATCTTACTATTTGGGGCGGCACGGTGGCTCAAGTGGTTAGCACTGCAGCCTTTGCAGCACTGAGGTCCAAAGATACTGGGTTCAATTCCCACCAACAACACCAAGGACACTAAGGACAACATCTACAAAGAGTTTGTGTGTTCTCCCCGTGTTTGCATGGGTTTCCTCCAGGCACCTTTGGAAGTACACTGAGCTGTAGGCTGATTTTCTGCTAAGGGAAAAAAAAAAAAAATTAAATCTGATTTTCTAGCGAGTGTGGCGAGCTGAGTGTGACAGAGCGCAAGTGCGACAGAAGTAAGTGTGTGACTTGTGATTCAGTGACTTTGGATTAAGGGAGTTTGGAAGGGAGGACTTACTGAATTGCTGGTTGTATTTTATTAATACTTTGCATTTCTTTTTACTTATCATTTCTGTCTGGTGCAATCCCCATTAGCAAATAAGCTCCATGATTGGCAATGCCATCCAGTGTACATCTTCCAACATGTATGCATTCCTTGACCAGCCGGTCGAGGGTGCATACTGCTGTGTGAGATGTGAGTACGTTGTGCATTTGGAAGCCCAGATACTGGATCTAAATGAACAACTGACAACGCTGAGATCCATAGACAATATGGAAAGGAGTCTGCTGCTCACTGAACAGCTGCTCAATGGGATAGATGTGGGGGAAGATGGTAGTATGGAGCTGCAGGACCGTGAGGTAGCCAGCTGGGTGACAGTTAGAAGGCAGGGTAGAGGGAAGGGTGCCAGGGAGGCTAGCCCTGATCTGGCACACCCCAATAAATTTGCTATGTTGGCAGATGAGGGGGCGGTGAGTTCAGGGATAGCACTGCTGCAGCAGGGCATGACCTCTGAAAGCCAGAGGAGTGTCTGCTCCAGTAAGGGGGAAAACAGGAGAGAAGGACAGGCCAGACAGGTGCTGGTAGTGGGGGACTCAATTATTAGGGGAATAGATAGGGCAATCTGTCAGTATTCCAGGTTTTCCGGCTTGCCGTGTGACCATTTTGCCCTCAGTCAGCATGGAGATCATTGTTTTGTTTTGCCCTTCTTCCTGTCTCGTTTACATAAAGACCTGGCTCAGCTGAGCATTTATTGCTTGAGTATACTGGTTCCTGGTTTGCTCTTGCTCAGCTGTTCTCCTGGATTCACTCACTTCTCTGGAGCTCTGTGTGATCTCGGTTCACCTTACAGCTTCCTGCATCGTGCTTCTGGTGCCGCTGCTTCTACCTTCGGGCTCAGACGTTCAAGTGTGTAAGCAACTACCCGGTCATTACCCTATGTACTGTGTGCTTTTGGAACTTGTGTTTTCTTTATCTCTTTGGAACTTTGTTTGAACTTGTTACCCGGTCATCCGGGTGTGGGGACCTTTTACCACGGACTATCTCTTCCGGTTGTTCCAGTACCAGGACCCGTGCTACGGACTATATGCATCCGGATTTGCTTGCTTCGGACTATTGGTTTTTCGGACTGTTTCCTTAAAGGACTGTGCACTACGATACATATATATATATATATTGGGGTCGTGTTATGTTGTGTGCTTTGGCTATGTACTGCATTCACATTGTTTTGCTGTGTATATATAAATACCTTGCACCTAAGAACCCGTCTCTGCTCTTCATTGCCCTTAAGCGATCAGACTCCTCAAACCCTATACAATAGTATTACATTATACTCAAGCCACAAAGAGGAGTCTGCTTAGGGCAATGACGGAGACACGGGTGGAGAAGCTTTTCTCCATGGTTAACTCCTTGCAGCAGGAGATGGAGGCGGTGCAAAATAAGGTCCTGGACATGGAGAGACAGCTAGGCCATGATCACCAGGCTGTGGGTTAGGCTCTCCGAGATGTGCAAACCAGAGTGGAGGATCTGGGAAAAATACCCACACCAGCCACCAGTATGCCTAAATTACCCCCGTTTCGGTTCAGTGGCGACCGTACTCAGTTCCGTGGGTTTATTAATCAATGTATGCTGTTTTTTGATGTGCATGCTAACTATTACCGGTCTGATCGGTCGAAGGTATTATGTATAGTCATGTTGTTAACATCACGAGCACTGGCTTGGGTCAATCCCATGATTGAAAGTCATGACATCCGTTTGAACAACCTGGACAATTTCGTAACAGCAATGGCGCAAATGTTTGATGACCCAAATCGCCGTACTACCGCAGAAACGGCTCTGCTTTCCCTACGTCAAGGAAAGCGGTCTGTCATTGAATATGGTACTGAATTTAAAAGGTTAGTGGTGGATGTCGATTGGGGAAATAATGTGCTGTTATCGGTGTTCAGAAAGGGACTGTCCGGTGCCATTAAGGACGAGTTGGCTCGGGCCGAGTCTCCCCAGGACTTTGAACTGTTTCTTCAACACTGCGGATGCATTGATACCCGGTTGATGGAACGTAGACAGGAAAAATGGGCAGCTGCAAACCGGATAACTAATTCTGCTTTCCCTCCTAGAGAGCCCGCTACTAGGAGTCCACGGGAGGCCGAGGACATTCCCATGCAAGTGGACTCAGTACAACGACGGGAAAGCAACGAACGTCGCGACTACCGGCTCCGTGAGCGTTTATGCTTTTATTGCGGTCAATCTGATCATTTTTTGATTAACTGCCCAAAATGCCCTAAACGTCCAAATAAGGTTCTGGCAGCCGTAACCGAGGGTGATAACACGGAAACCGAATCCGAGATCTCTGACTCAAGTATACACCTGGATGCGGTTTTTCCTTCTGTACTAATGTCAGCTGTACCTAAGGACAATTCTACCCATTGCTCTCTTCCAATTCAGATCCAGTGGGAGGGACAGTCAATTCCGACATCGGCCATGATTGACTCCGGGGCGGGAGGCAACTTCATGGACTCTTCTTTTGCCAGGAGACATGGTATCAAGTCACAACAACGAGTGTCACCGATAACCATGGAAACTGTGGACCGTTCTCCATTAGTTTCGGGACCTGTAGATCAGGAGAAGGTACCTCTTAACTGTGTAATGAAACCGGGTCATCAGGCGACACTGACTTTTATGTTGATTTCTTCTCCTCACTTTCCAGTCATTTTAGGACTCCCTTGGCTGCGGTCTGAAAATCCAATCATCAATTGGGAGACAAAGGAAGTATCTTTCCATCCCCAGGCCGGCCCGACCATCAGTCCTGCAGTATCGGTAACGTACAATGAGGAAGACACTATACAGGTACCTGTTCTCCTCCCAGTCTATAAGGAGTTTACAGATATCTGCGACAAGAAAAAAGCAGACCAGCTTCCCCTGCATAGACCATACGATTGTCCCATAGACTTGCTTCCAGGGGCCGAGATCCCGTTTGGTCCTGTCTACCCGTTAGCGGCTCCGGAGTTACAATCATTGAAAGACTATATCGACGAAAGCTTAGCCAAGGGGTTTATTCAGTCGTCATCCTCACCCGCAGGGGCTCCCATGTTCTTTGTGAAAAAGAAAGATGGGACTCTAAGACCGTGTATCGATTACCGGGAGCTTAACAAAATAACCGTCCGGAACCGGTATCCGCTACCATTGATTCCCGAACTGTTGGAGAGAGTACGGCAGGCCAAGATCTTCACCAAATTAGATCTCCAGGGGGCATACAACCTGCTCCGTATGCGTCCCGGAGACGAGTGGAAGACGGCATTCAGATGTCGCTATGGCCATTTTGAATACCTTGTAATGCCTTTCGGGCTCTGTAACGCTCCCGCTGCTTTTCAACACCTGGTCAATGATATATTCAGGGATCTATTGGATCAGTTTATGGTGATATACCTGGACGATATCTTAATTTTCTCTGATTCTCTACAGGAACACCAGCAGCACGTAAAGGCCGTACTTACCCGTCTGAGAGATAACCACCTATACATCAAGCTGGAGAAATGTGAATTCCATCGCTCGCAGATCCACTTCTTAGGGTATGTTATCTCTCCTCAGGGATTAAACATGGAGTCCAGCAAGATCCAGGCAATTCTAGACTGGCCGGTACCAGGAAACATCAAGGAGGTACAACGCTTTGTCGGTTTCGCAAATTTTTACAGACGCTTCATTCGCAACTTCTCGGAGATTGTGCGTCCTATCACCTTGCTCACCAAGAAGGGGCAGAGGTTCGTATGGTCCACGCAGGCCCAGGGGGCTTTTGATCGTCTCAAGGTTTGTTTTACCTCGGCGCCCATACTGACACACCCGAATCCCGCACTCCCTTTCATTGTGGAAGTTGATGCTTCCGATAACGCACTAGGGGCTATCCTTTCACAAAGGACTGGGGACAAGGAACTCCTACACCCGTGTGCTTTCTTTTCTCGTCGGTTGTCCCCTGCAGAAAGGAACTATGATGTTGTAGATAAGGAACTGTTAGCCATTATTTCCGCGTTTAAGGAATGGAGACATCATTTGCAGGGAGCATCACAACAAGTGGTAGTGCTCACAGACCATCGCAACCTGGAATTCCTTAAATCTGCTAGGTGCCTGTCTCCACGGCAAGCCCGGTGGAGCCTGTTCCTTAACCAGTTTAATTTCATTGTCTCGTACCGTCCAGGGTCCCGCAATGGGAAAGCTGATGCCTTGTCCCGAATCCACGCTGTGGACTCCGTGCCAGGAACCCCATCCAAGACCGTCTTATCGGATGCCAATTTCGTTGGAGTACTCCAGGACCGGGACCTGTGGAAGGACCTCCAGCTGGCCTATGAGGGTGACGTATTCCTTGCTGCTCCACCCACTGACGTAAATCTAGTCCTTAAGAATGGTTTGTGGCTGAGGGAACGGCGTATCTATGTCCCGGAGGCTGTAAGACTTCGGGTCCTCAAATTGGTCCATGATTCAGTGTTGGCAGGTCATAGGGGGGTACAGAAGACGCAGGAGTTCTTAAGCCGTTTTTTCTGGTGGCCCACCTGCTTAAAGGATGTGAAAGACTACGTACACTCATGTGTGGTTGGTTTGTGCCCGGTGCAAAGTGCCTCGTGTTGCTCCTACAGGACTTCTTCAACCGCTACCCGTACCATCTCGCCCTCGGGGGTCTATCTCGATGGACTTCATTGTGGAGTTGCCTGACTCAGGGGGCCACAATACTATTTTGGTGGTAGTAGACCGATTGACTAAAGCGGCTCATTTCATACCATGTACCGGCCTCCCCTCCGCTGCAGAGACAGTAGATCTAGTAGTCCAGAACGTGTTTCGGTTACATGGGGTACCAGATGAGATCATCTCTGACCGGGGGTGCAATTCACCGCCAAGTTCTGGAAGGGGTTTTGTTCTGCATTGCATATTGACATACGTTTATCTTCTGCCTACCATCCTCAGACAAATGGACAGACGGAACGGACTAATCAAACCCTAGAGCAGTACCTGCGATGTTATGTCAGCCATCTCCAAGATGATTGGTACAAGCTGCTTCCTCTGGCTGAGTTCTCATACAACAATACGCAGAGCAGTTCCACTAAGGTAACACCTTTTTTCGCCAACCTGGGTTATCATCCAACTATTTTACCTAGGTCGCCAGTTGCCACGTCGGTCCCAGCGGTTGGGGACAGAGTGATGATTCTACAGCAGAATCTAGAAGTGCTAAAAGAGTCACTGGCCGCGGCTCAGGAGCGTTACAAGAAGTCAGCGGACGTCCACCGAAGACCCGCACCCGTGTATAAGGTAGGGGATTCGGTGTGGTTATCCACGAAGAATCTGAAGTTGGGTGTTCCTTCACGAAAACTAGGACAGAAATTCATTGGCCCGTTCAAGATTACCGTAATTGTGAGCTCTGTGACCTGTCGGCTGAAGTTACCACGGACTCTGAAGGTACATCCTGTTTTTCATGTATCTTTATTGAAACCGGTTTTCCATAATACATTTCAGGGACGCGTTGTGCCTCCCCCCCCACCGGTGGTGGTTGATGGGCACGAACAGTTTGTGGTTCAGGACATCATCGACTCTCGGCTCCATAGGCATCGACTTCAGTATCTTGTTCGTTGGCAGGGGTACTCTCCCGAGGACGATTCTTGGGAACCGGTAGGTAACATCTCCGCTCCCCAGAAAGTTGCGCAGTTCCATCGGAGGTATCCGGACAAGCCTGGTCTGGGTTCGTCCTGAGGCCGTTTGCAGGGGGGAGTAATGTCAGTATTCCAGGTTTTCCGGCTTGCCATGTGACCATTTTGCCCTCAGTCAGCATGGAGATCATTGTTTTGTTTTGCCCTTCTTCCTGTCTCGTTTACATAAAGACCTGGCTCAGCTGAGCATTCTTTGCTTGAGTATACTGGTTCCTGGTTTGCTCTTGCTCAGCTGTTCTCCTGGATTCACTCACTTCTCTGGAGCTCTGTGTGATCTCGGTTCACCTTACAGCTTCCTGCATAGTGCTTCTGGTGCCGCTGCTTCTACCTTCGGGCTCAGACGTTCAAGTGTGTAAGCAACTACCCGGTCATTACCCTATGTACTGTGTGCTTTTGGAACTTGTGTTTTCTTTATCTCTTTGGAACTTTGTTTGAACTTGTTACCCGGTCATCCGGGTGTGGGGACCTTTTACCACGGACTATCTCTTCCGGTTGTTCCAGTACCAGGACCCGTGCTACGGACTATATGCATCCGGATTTGCTTGCTTCGGACTATTGGTTTTTCGGACTGTTTCCTTAAAGGACTGTGCACTACGATACATATATATATATTGGGGTCGTGTTATGTTGTGTGCTTTGGCTGTGTACTGCATTCACATTGTTTTGCTGTGTATATATAAATACCTTGCACCTAAGAACCCATCTCTGCTCTTCATTGCCCTTAAGCGATCAGACTCCTCAAACCCTATACAATAGTATTACACAATCTGTCACAAAGACAGAGATCGTCGAACAGTGTGCTGCCTACCTGGCGCTCGAGTCCGGCACATCGCTGACAGGGTTGACAGATTACTGGGAGGGGCTGGTGAGGACCCAGCGGCCATGGTGCACATTGGCACAAATGACAGAGTTAGAGGTAGGTGGAAGGTCCTTAAAGATGATTTCAGGGAATTAGGCTGCAAGCTTAAGGCAAGGACCTCCAAGGTAGTATTCTCTGAAATACTGCCTGTACCACGTGCCACACCAGAGAGGCAAAGGGAGATTAGGGAGATAAATAAGTGGCTCAGGAATTGGTGTAGGAAGGAGGGTTTGGGTTCCTGGAGAACTGGGCCGACTTCTCTGTTGGCTACAGGTTCTATGCTAGGGACGCACTGCACCTCAATGGGGAGGGTGCAGCTGTGCTGGGGGAGAAAATGGCTAGAAGGTTGGAGGAGTGTTTAAACTAGGGATTGGGGGGGAGGGTATTCATTGTATAGGAGGGGAAGATAGTGTAAATAGTAACCTGGGCACAAGTAATAAAATTGGGGGTGGCATGGGGGGTGGGGTTAGAACAGTCAATCTAGTAGGAAGGAATAGCGGTAAAGAGAGATGCATAAAGTGCATGTACACTAATGCCAGAAGCCTCACCAACAAAATGGAGGAATTAGAATTGATTTTGTTGGAAAATAATTATGACATGGTGGGGATTTCGGAGACTTGGCTGGACGAGAGCCATGACTGGGCTGTTAATTTACAGGGCTATTGTCTGTTCAGAAATGACCCTACAAATAGGCGAGGAGGAGGTGTATGTTTATACGTAAAATCATCCTTAAAACCCATCCTGCGTGATAATATAGGTGAATCTAATGGAAATGTAGAGTCCCTGTGGGTGGAGATAAGGGGAGGGGGAAAAAATAATAAATTACTGATAGGGGTTTGTTGTAAATCCCCAACAATAATGGAAGTGGAGGAGAATATCCTCATAAAGCAAATAGATGAAGTAGCGACTCAGGGAGAAGTCATTATTGTGGGGGACTTCAACTACCCTGAAATACATTGGGGATCAGAAACCTGCAGTTCCAGCAAAGATAATAAGTTTTTGAAAACTATGAGAGACAATTACCTTTCACAACTGGTTCAGGACCCAACAAGAAGGGCGGCACTGCTGGACCTAATATTAACCAACAGGCTGGACCGCATATCAAATATACGGGTTGGAGGTCACTTGGGTAATAGTGATCATAACTTAATAAGCTTTCAAGTATCCTTTACTAAGACGTGTAGTAGAGGGGCTACAAGGACACTAAACTTCAGGAAGACAAATTTCCAACGGTTGAGAGATGATCTTAGTGCAATAAACTGGGACGATGTCCTGAGACATAAAAGTACACAACACAAATGGGAGATGTTTATTAGCATCCTGAATAGGACCTGTGCACAATATATACCCTATGGGAATAAGCATGCTAGAAATAGGAGGAAACCACTATGGCTAAATAAAGCGATAAAAAGTGCAATATGTGACAAAAAGAAAGCATTTAGGGAATTAAAGCAAGTAGGTAGTGATGAGGCATTAAATAAATACAGAAAATGAAATAACATTTGTAAAAAGCAAATCAAGGCAGCAAAGATTGAGACAGAGAGACTCATTGCCAGAGAAAGTAAAAAGAATCCCAAAATATTTTTTAACTACATAAATAGTAAGAAACTAAAAAATGATGGTGTTGGCCCCTTTAAAAATAGTCTGGGTGAAATGGTGGATGAGGATGAGGAAAAAGCCAATATGCTAAATGACTTTTTTTCAACAGTATTTACACAAGAAAATCCCATGACAGACAATATGATCAGTGATAACAAAAATTCTCAATTAAATGTCACCTGCTTAACCCAAGAGGAAGTACGGCATCATCTAAAAATCACTAAAATTGACAAATCCCCGGGCCCGGATGGGATACACCCCAGAGTGCTGCAGGAATTAAGTACTGTCATAGATAGACCATTATTTTTAATATTTAAAGATTCCATAATAACAGGGTCTGTACCACAGGACTGGTGTATAGCAAATGTGGTGCCAATATTCAAAAAGGGGACAAAAACGGAACTTGGAAATTATAGGCCAGTAAGCTTAACCTCTACTGTGGGTAAAATCCTAGAGGGTTTTCTAAGAGATGCTATACTGGAGTATCTGAAGAAAAATAACCTCATGACCCATTATCAACATGGTTTTACGAGGGACCGTTCCTGTCAAACTAATCTAATAAGCTTCTATGAAGAAGTAAGTTCTGGACTGGACCAAGGAAATGCAGTGGATGTGGTGCATATGGACTTTTCAAAAGCTTTTGATACGGTGCCACACAAAAGATTGATACATAAAATGAGGGCAATGGGGATAGGGGAAAATATGTGTAAGTGGGTTAAGAACTGGCTTAGTGATAGGAAACAAAGGGTGGTTATTAATGGAACACACTCAGAATGGATCACAGTTAACAGTGGGGTACCACAGGGGTCAGTGTTGGGCCCACTTCTATTTAATATATTTATTAATGACCTTGTAGGGGGCATACAGAGTAGAATCTCAATATTTGCAGATGACACTAAACTCTGCAGGGTAATCAATACAGAGGAGGACAATTTTATATTACAGGAGGTTTTATGTAAACTAGAAGCTTGGGCTGCTAAATGGCAAATACGCTTTAATGGGGATAAATGTAACGTCATGCACTTGGGCAGAGAAAACAAAAGGTATAATTATGTGCTTAATTGTAAAACATTGGGCAAAACTGTCACTTAAAAAGACCTGGGTGTATGGGTAGATGACAAACTCACATTTAGTGGCCAGTGTCAGGCAGCTGCTGCAAAGGCAAATAAAATAATGGGATGCATTAAAAGAGGCATAGATGCTCATGAGGAGAACATAATTCTACCTCTATACAAGTCACTAGTGCGACCACACTTAGAATACTGTGTACAATTCTGGTCTCCGGTGTATAAGAAAGACATAGCTGAACTAGAGCGGGTCCAGAGAAGAGCGACAAAAGTCATTAGAGGACTGAGGGGTCTGCAATACCAAGACAGGTTATTAAACTTGGGTTATTTAGCTTGGAAAAGCGAAGGCTTAGGGGTGATCTTATAATAATGTATAAATATATTAGGGGACAGTACAGAGACCTTTCTAATGATCTCTTTTCTCTGAGGCCTGAGACTGGGACAAGGGGGCATCCTCTACGTCTGGAGGAAAGAAGGTTTAATCATAATCAAAGACGCGGATTCTTTACTGTAAGAGCAGTGAGACTGTGGAACTCTCTGCCACATGTTGTTGTAATGAGTTACTCACTACTAACATTTAAGAAGGGCCTGGATGCCTTTCTTGAAAACTATAATATTACCAGTTATATATACTAGATTCTTTGATAGGGCGTTGATCCAGGGAACTAGTCTGATTGCCGTATCTGGAGTCAGGAAGGAATTTTTTCCCCCAATGTAGAGCTAGTGTTGCCACATGGTTTTTTTTTGCCTTCCTCTGGATCAACATGTTAGGCTATGGGTTGAACTAGATGGACTTAAAGTCTTCCTTCAACCTTAAAAACTATGTTACTATGTTACTGTGTTACTCCAGTTTTCTCCCACATTGCAAAGACATACTGATAGGATGTTTAGATTGTGAGCTCCAAGAGAGACAGCATTACTGATGTATGTAAAGTGCTATGGAATTAATAGCGCTATGTAAATAAATAAATATTATATTAATTTTATAGTACTATTTAACCATTGTTACAAACAGGTATACCCTATGTGTGCCATTTTCTTTTCCAGTTGCATTTATTGGCAGTGATTGGAGCAAGATCATCTTCTCCTCACTGCAATGTCCTTTTGGTGAGCTCCTGTTTGTACAGCAAAAAACAGCCACTTTAGCGCCTGTGCAGTACAAACATCACAATACTGAAGCACAGAAGGCTAGTCTCCATGGCCATACTTTCAAATAGCTGTGACTATGACTGGGATTCAGGGACTCCGGGGATCAGGTGGAGGCTCCAATCATAGCCACAGGTGACAATACAGCCACATACACCAATAATGGTAGGGGACACTATCAGGCAAGCAAAGCGAACAGTATCCACAATGCTGAGTGGGGCCCCCAGCTGTCCAGGGCCCAAGCATTTGGAAGTGCCGGTACTTGGCACAATAACAGTGAGCAGCTTTAGAGACTCACTGTCACTGTTCACTTGTATGCCTACACCCTGGCCATCACTATTCTGAATGTTCTAGGAAGGTGCCAAATGGCCACAGCCTGCAGGCACATTAAGTAATTTTTTATAATTGCAATAGCTCCTGTTTGGTGTGAGGAAGGACGCGAGGCAGATGTCTACCTTTTCCAACCCATTGTCCTGGCCTTGGTTTCTCTGAATCACAAAGAGAAAAACAGAAAAAAATATTGCTCACGGTGCTTCATATTTTACCCTCTATGGTCCTCTACAACTGTCTGTTTTTTTCACAATAGTAAAAAGAATAGATTCATTTTCTTCTGAGCTTTGGCTCAGATTTTTATCAGTGTTTGACCAGTGTGTCACATCAGTGACTTCCCAGCAAGTTAAAAAAATTCAGACCTTTTTCTACACGACACATAGGCTAGGGTCACACTGGGTTATGGACCCACATTTCCAGCCAGTGCTTGCTGTCCGGTTTCAGCCTGACCCCATCCATATTCCATTTGTGTGCTGACAATGATTTCAACTCAAGTTGTCGGTGTTATTTTGCATTATCAGAAACTCACAGCAAAAACTCTTTGCAATGGCTTCATGTGAACATTAGTCTATAGCAGAGGTCCCCAACTCCAGGCCTCAAGGCCCACCAACAGTGCAGGTTTTCAGGATCTCCTTAGTATTGCACAGGGGTTGGAATCATGACCTGTGCAGATGATCACATTAGCACCTGTGCAATACTAAGTAAATCCTGAAAACCTGCACTGTTGGCGGGCCTTGAGGCCTGGAGTTGGGGACCTCTGGTCTATAGGACCAGCTTATGGGAAATAAACTCACATAGGTCAATAACAACCCAAGATAATTCAGGTCAATCCCTAAAATTCTAAATCTTCTGGCCACTTTACATGCGGCAACAGGAAGATAGAAACCGGCAGGTGTCGGAGACAATTGTACCTTTTACCTTCAAAACACCTTGCAGATATCTGAATTACATGCAGCCACTTCAAGGTGTTTTGAAGGTAAAAGGTACAATTGTCTCCGACACCTGCCGGTTTCTATCTTCCTGTTACCGCGTGTAAAGTGGCCATTCTTGGTAATTGCTAAAATTAGTCTAAAATTGGCTTGAACCTCTAAATGCTCTCAGCCATTGCCTTTCCTGAAATAGTGATGAAACAGGTTGTAGGTCACTTCTTCATACAATACATCAATCACAGAACCTGTCTTGTTTGCTTTTGTCATTACAATTTATATTAATTCTTTAATAGCAAATAGGGATATGTTGCACCAAATAGGGCAAATGCGGCCACTCTCTGGAAAAGAATGACCCTGATATCTGGAGAACTCCTAAATGTTTCTTTCTTGTGTTTTGCTGCTGATATCCAGTTATATGTGTTTTATTTTGTGGAAAGACCTCTTGCTGAGACTATGTAAAAAGAATAATATATGTATAATAATCCCAGTCTTGATCAAGCAAACCTGTTCTCGGTGGATGGGCACATCTTATACAATTCCCAGTACAGGTACTATATATCTCATTAAAAACTGAAGCATCTTTAAGCTTAGCAGACTGATTTTTTTAATAAAAACATATCATCTCAATACTTAGAAGATTGTGCACTGCACAGTTTATAGTAAGCCTATGAAAATGGTACTTGGGCTTTAAGATGGTTAATTGAAAGAGGTTTTTATACTAGAATATAATCATTACAGCTTTCATTAACTCCTATTTAGTAAAGAGCTTGTCATTTGTAAGTACACTAAAAGCATCTAATAGGGTAGGATAGATTTGTTATTAAAAACCTTTATGATGTGGAGCCACCAGGCTGCCAGGGCAAATGGTTCAGACTGTCTCCTATGTGACTAATGTCATTTTAACCATCATCTATGATTCTTGAATTGAATTGACTGAAAATTGTAAGCGTATTTATCTTGTTTTACATCAGCAATTAATCTATTTATTGTGAAAGCTTTATACAAATATCTTAGAAATCTTTAGAAATTCAAATTCGCCAGATTCAAATTTCTCCTAAAATTTTAATTATCCACATATAGAAGATGTGCAAAGCCTCCAATTACCATACATTTTGTAGAATGCTATAATTCAATTTTGGCAATAGTTTCAACCCCGTTATTCAACCCTTACAAAAAGGTTGTAATAGGAAACCGTAGATTGGTAGACATTAAAAAAGAAATATATTGAAGCAGGCGGCAATATAGATGGGTAAGTACGGTTGGCAAATTGAACCATTAATGTCAAGACATCATCCTTACTTCCTACTACCATGGTCTGACCATTCATCAGGGTGTTTGGGGGGCAGTGGTACGGGGCCAATGATGTAACAGTTGCAAATGAAGTTATGCAGGCTTTTGATGACAGTTCGTGAACCAGCCACATCACCATTGCAAACAACGGGTCGGATGCGGCAATCCAAACTTGAACAGGAATACATGGATGCAGCAGCATTCTTTCTTAGTAACAAACCTTTACTATTTCTTGAGCTTTCACGCTCTTAGTGGGCTGACATCTTTACCATGAATGAGGTTGTGTTGATAACCATTACATTTACAGTCAATTGGTCAGTATACTGCATTTCGAGCACTTAGGTCTCCAAAGATAATGTCAAGCATTTCATACTCTCTGTTAATGTTGTTATAGCTTCGCTGCAGAATAAAAACTACTACTCATTATTGTCTGGTGAATAAAAAAGTCTAAACAGTCTACTCCATCTATTGGAGTAGCCAATATGACTGCACTCCTCTGCAAACAAAACAGCCCCATTCTCAGGAGCCCTGGAACCTTTGGTATGAGAGGGAATTTTTTAATTAAGCCTGGTGAAGGCAGATGTTTCCCTTTGACTCAAACCTGAAGGACATAAGTACACTGGTTGATGCAGCCCAGTTCCTCAAATCTTGAACCACTACATGTCCGGGGCCTGAGCTTGGCCCAGAGGGTTTGACAAAATTGTTCCTGGGACCCTCCTTCTCACTATGCCTCCCATTGAGGCAGCTGAGGTTAATCATTACCCGATTCACTTTGGTAACTTTCCTAAGTATTCCCAGACTGGAGGCCTATTTTGTTTTCCAGGTCTAACCCTTAGGAGGTGTAAAAACTAACTCATCTTTACCTTAACTTGCCCGAAAGCTCCAGATAAGCAGTAATGTACAAACTGGCCGCATTACATTTTCCTAACAGTCCACTGATATACATTTCCATTATACAAAATAAAGATACAGCAAAATTCTCCTAAATTATCACAGTATTCTCCACGATGGGGGTGAAAGTGCCTTAGCCCCCCCCCCCCCCCCCCACACACACACACACACTGACTCCAGCGGATATTTATATTTTCACCTTTTGAGGTAACAGTTGTGAGACACCTCTCTGATCTACCCTCCCATATATGATTAATCTTGTCCCTGATGCAGTAACTTTTGGGATGCCAGCAGAGCTGATCAATGCTGTTGCTGTGGCCATGATAAATTGTCTCTTTCATTAGCTGGTCCTTCTCCATCAAAAACACACTGGACGTCTTTTCAAATTATACAGATGCCAGGCGCCCTCCATCACAACTCACTGGTCTTACAGTTGACCTTGAAGGGTTCCTGCAGCACCAAATTGAACTAGTAAAACGTATGCAAAAACAGATATGCACAGTGACATATTAATATTTTTAAATATTTCTATTTTTTAAACAAAATTTAAATTCTCTTTCTAAAGAAATACAGGATAAGAAATGATAGGTAGATGTATGTCTCAGAAGCCATTACCAGTTACTTGGCACTATATCAGTGTGACATGTACAGATGTAAAATTTGACTAGTAAAACCGATATCCAGAAACAAATTTAATTGTCAAGCTTGCACACTTTATGAGATAGATAGCTGCAGTTAAAAGCCTGTATTTGAAGAATTATCTTTTGAATTTTTGAAAAAACAATTATTTCCTTCTTGACAGAAAGAATTGTATAAGAAATGCAAAGCTCAGTAAAGTTGTTTCTGATAAGTAAATTGTCACTTCAGTGATGAAGTGGACGAACTCTATCGCCACCTTTCAGTAGCTGTCTTCAAAGTCATAGTCGACTCTTTAACAAGCCTTTTAATATGACCAAGGATCTGTGCCAGATCAGAACCATAAACTGCAGACACTACATTTCGGGTGACTGCCCCTCATCAGGGCAGTGTGTGGGAATTCTGATCTGGCTGTGTGAGTAGACTAAGACAAGGTCTGGGGAACTAGCGTTCTACCTCCTTATCAGCTTATCTGCCTTCTTAATATGGCAGATAAATTAATCTCCATGAGGTAGAAAGCTAGTTCCCCAGACTACGTCTTAGCCTGATCACACAGCTAGATCAGAATTCCCAGACACTGCACTGATGAGGGGCAGTCACCCCGATAAGCAGCGTCTGCAGTTTGGGGTTCTGATCTGGCACAAATCCTTGGTCATATTAAAAGGCTTGTTCAAGATTCGACTATGACTTTGAGGACAGTGTGAGGCAGTGAGTGGAATCATATGCGAGGGACGATATATATCCCCCAGAATGCACACTGAAACATATTCAATACACTGGAGTGCACTGCAATCACAGGCAAGCCTGTGAGTGCAGGATAAGGGGGCGGTCAATTCCCTCCAGCCTAGGTCTTGCATATGGCTCATGGCCACAGATTCCATTTAAAATCCCTCAGCAAAGGTTTGGGTGTGTTAGTGGTATGTTTGCAAGCTGCACAGCTGGAAGTTCTGGGCAGGGCAGGTCTGTGTGAAACCACTACACAGGCCTGTGAATATAAAGTACCTGGCGCACTACAGAGCGAAACGGTGCGGCCATCTCCCACGGCAACAGGCTATATACGGACTGTATGGATCACCCGGCTGCGACCCGGAGGACGTTTTGGAATTTAAGTTGTGAGTTATACCAATAAAGCCGTTTAAGTTGAACTTTCCTTGGGTCACTGCCTCATTACCACACAGTGTGAACACCGCTGCACTACAACAGCTACCGAAAGGTGGCGCTAGAGTTCATCTACTTCCTCACTTAAGTGACAATTTGCAAATTTCCTAAAGGAGCATTGCGGCTATAAATTTCCTTTATCAGTTTATCTGCCTTCTTAAGCTTGCAGACAAATTCCTCTCCATGAAGTAGAAAGCTAGTTCCCCAGACCTTGTGATAAGCAAGCACATAATCTCTGACACTGATTTCAGAGGTTTTATTCTCTAAAATATAGTCAAATCATCTTGTATCTCTCCTCTCCAAAGCTGTTTTATTCCCAGACTACTACACTCATCTTCTTGAGAGCTGCAGTACACAACTATTATCTGCAATATCTTATTATCTGGAGTATTTGTAAAATGATTTAGGGCTTTCTCTTCCTGTATCTATTACTGAGCTGTGACACAGTCTCACTACCTAAAATAAACCTAAATAGGTTGCTGCATTCCCTGCTAAAGCTTTTATACTTGCTATGACAGTACTTCCTGTTTGGCTGCACTATCCAATGTGATGTGATATCTGCAAGGCATTATGGAGAAAGGTCATGTCGGCCTACTGTTACTGATGCAATATTTTCCAATATGTACAAAAACAGCTGGCATTATTTTTAGTAATAGAAACAAATAGAATTACACGTTTTCTGATTAGCTCCAAATATCAAAGTTTTGATTTAGATTTAGGTACATGAAGTGCTCATTGGTTGATTAGGCAGAATAGGGCAGAGTTGCCACCATTTAGTTTATGGTCAGGGCTATCCCAGCTAACACAGGAACCATTAGTGAGTGCAGGGTTGGGACCTCTAGTCTGTACAGGAGCCAGCAGGGTCAGCTGCAGCTTCACGTGTGTTACCTATTTCCCTTGTGAGTTGCTACATGAGCTTAACAGAGTATTAGGCTATGTTCCCATGCTGTGTTTCTGTGCTGTGCTTTTGCACGGATCAGTATTTGTCATGACTGCAAAGTCTATGAGGTTTCTGAAATGCTGTGCCAACATCTGTGTTTTTCCTGATCAAGTTTTGTTGCAAAAACCTGATCAGGAAAAGAAGTAGCATTTCTATAAGTGATCTGGTTTGTCCTGTGTTTTCTTTATTGATCCCATTCTAACCCATCCAAAAAAGCATCCTAAAATGGTTTGGTATTCACACAGTTTGTGATGCTTTTTTACACCGAATTCCAGAGCAAAAATTCTCCAATACTCACCATTCCCGGCGATCCCACAGGGAGCCCCGGTAATTTCTTCCTTCTGTGAGCTGGAGCTGCCCATGTGACTCAGACTGTGTTACAAGGTTCAAGGTCCTGGAAGTACCGTACCCATGCCCAGATGCAAGAAATCACCGGAGCTCACCATGGGATCGCCGGGGAGTGTAATAAAGTGTGCGTGGGTCCGTCTGTTTAACTATTTAAGTGTGTCCCCTTATTTGTGCTGCTGTTTTTACACAGCTGTGTTTGGGCAGCTGAAAAATGCAGCATAAATGCAGCACAAAAAATGCAGCACAAATGTCCAGTGGGCACATAGCCTTACCTGTCAACTCCAGTGCCTACTTTGTTTTGCATAAAACTGTTCTGAGAGGAAATCACAAGAAAGACTGCTAAGAATCACTGAGTCCCAGCAATTGGCTGCAAGAGTCATGAGCTCAGGAGCAGAGTAGAGTGGCTGCTGGAGCAGTAATAGGCACATAGGCTACATTTACACTCTGCGTTTTTGGTCTATTTTTGCTCATCAGTATTTGCAGTCAAAACCAGGAGTGGAACAATCAGTGGAAAAGTATAATAGAAACATGTCACCACTTTTGTATTTATCACCCACTGCTGGTTTTGGTTACAAAAACTGTTGAGCCAAAACAGATCTAAAACGCACAGCATGAATGTAGCCTAATGATGATTTAGTTGTTTTAATACAGAGTATGCCTTTGGACCACGAACGCTTGAAACAGGAACACACTTGAAGAAGCCAGTTGTGAATGAGGGGAAGCTGGATGCATTATTTTTTTATTGGATGATTAAGGCTAGGGTCATACTTGGGAGGTTGCATACGTTTGACGGATGCATTTTTTTCCATGCATTTTGATGCATTTTGTGCCATGTTTTGGTGCCAAAAATAATGCATGCATTTTGGACCCTTTTTGAAGTTTGTTTAATTTTGTTTGGCTAGCCACACCCCTCAGCCAATAAAATGGCCCAATCATTGGGGGGTGTTGCCATTAGGCATTTTGTGTGACGTTTGTGACTCATGGATGACACACGGTTTGCTGAGCTTCACTACTGCTGTTACATCAGCACCAGTTGCGACATGCCAGGTGTAGTCGGCTGTAAGTCCACGAAGTCAATTTGCTGAGACCCCAATATGGCTCATTCCACGTCCTCTACCAGCAGTTGAGGGCTTTCCCACTGAAAGTACTGCAATTCCTGAGGATGTCTGTCTCCACATTTAATGTGCTCTTTGGCCTGGTTGAAGAAGACATCTGTTGCCAGGATACAAGGTGTTGCCATATCCCCAGCAGAGAGATTGGTAGTGACCCTGAGATAAATTTTGTTTCGCCATTTACCTTTTCACCAGCACACACACTGTACACATGTTATGTTTGTATGCCTCAACAGTACGTCATGTCATGTGTGTGTGTCCATTGCTAACTTTGGGACCATTATCATTGCAGGTACTTGGCGAACAGGGAAAGTTATGGGTCACTGCACTACCAGTTCAGGACTGAACACTCCACCATCTGCGGCATCGTATCTGAGACATGTGAGGAGATATGGGTAAAATTGCAGTCCTTGGCCTTGCCAACACCCACCCCCGAAATGTGGTTGCAAAATGCCAACTGTTTAGTCCAGGTGTCTCAGTTCCCCACCTGTATTCGTGCCCTTGATGGGAAGCATATAAGGATATGCAAGCCCCTAAATGGTGCAACCAGCTTCTTAAGTTCTTAGAAGTTGTGTTCTATTGTGTTAATGACCATTGCCGATGCCTAAAGGAGATTTGTTGCTGTGGACATTGGGGCGTAAGGGAGTACAAATGACTCACGTGTCTTCAAAACTGCAACATGTGGAAAGCCCTATATCAAAACAGTTTCAACACCCGACCACCATGCCCTTTACCAGGAACAATGGTGCCCAGTCTCCCCTATTTTCTTGTAGCAGATGAGGCTTTCCAACTGTCCATGAACCTCATGAAGCCTTATGCAAGCCGCACCCTTACCCAGACCTGGCGTAACTTCAAAACCCGGGTAAGTTGGGCATGCCAATGTGGTGCCCCACTACATAGGTGCCACAAAAGGGGTACTGCACCCAGAAAAGCGGTGTAGTACTCCACTGCAATTGGGACAATGGTAACAAGATGAAGCCCTACAGCAGACACTCACACACTAGGATAGTGGGTGGGAAGAACCCCAGGAGGGTCTTAGCAACCTCTAGAGGGAACCAGAGAGCTCAAAACAAGAGAGGAGAGTTGAAGAGAAGGTCGGAGACTGAGAGGAGGAGGTGGAAGGAGCAGGGATACAGCCTGCAGGAAAGCAAGAGGGCCATCTCGGCTGAGGGGCCCTGAGAAAGAACAGATCCCAAACAGGAACAGAGAAAGCAAGGAAGCTCAGAATTGCCGAGTTAACTTGAGTGGGGAGCGAGTAACGGATAGAGTTTGCCCCATAGGAAGAAACCCGGGTACCGGAGGCCGCACCTGTGAGTACTCCAAGTCTCACAGAAAATCCGCTTAACAGGGATATTATAAATATGGCCCTGACTCCCAAAGGTCCCACAAGAGGCAAACCAGAAGTGCAGTAGGCAGCTGCGGCATTCAACTGAAGATTAACCCGGCGGGTACAAAAGGGAGAGGAGACAGAACTAGAAGCAGCAGGAGGCCAGATTATCTACAGGAGATCAGGCTTCACACTGGGAACATAATAGAAGGAAAAAAAAGGAACATAAAGGAGGGTTACATCTGCAGCCAGAAATCCCAATTGCAGCCTGGAGCATTCGCCAGTATACCATCTAATGAACTGTTGAAGTGTAAGCTGAAAGAAAGAGTTCAAGTAAAGTTACCCGGTGAAGTGAAGCTTTGACTCTGCTGCATCCTTTCAATTACAAACTGTTTGCTTTACAGCATCACTGTCCCGGTGGTCCAGTCCTGCCTGCAGGGACTATTCCATCCAAGCCGCAATACCACCGACCACCGGAGGACTAAAATCACGTCATACCGGTAGCCCCGCTTATTTCATGATGCGGCAAGGCTCTCAGCACTGCAGCAAGCTGAGAGGGGGCATGCATAATTACAAAGCGGGCGGAGGGAGCAGCAGACAGGCCCCGCCTTTGGAGACTTTTTCAGAAACAGAGAACTCACACAGGATGAGGTGAACATAACCTCTTTTCTCTACTTTACACAATCATTTTAGTCTGCAAAAGGGATGGCTAGAAATGATAAGAGGGGGTGCAGGGACAGGAATAAAGATGCGGGGGGGTCAGTTTGTGGGTGTACAACAGCTGACAGGAGTCAGCTGTTGCACATAACACATTACAGCAGTATATGCCCACCAGAATGGGTGTAAGGTCTCTAGGGGGACTGGGCACCCCCTAGAGACATTGAACAAACTACGTTTTACAGAACACAGAACAGTTTGCTCATCCCTGCGGCAGCAGGGATGAGCAAACTATCCGGTAACCGGATTGCTCAGGATTACACATCCTGAGCAATCCGGTTACCGGATTGTGGCGTCAGCAATCCGGTTCCCAGATTGCTGAATGTATGAAGACAATTGCGTTCACCGCATCCGGATCTGGATGCGATGAATGCAATTCAGATTTTAAGTGTGACCCTAGCCTTTGTAGTTAACCAGAAGGCTTACCTCAGGGATCTTCTTTCTCTCTACATTCCTTTACTGATGATTTCCGCTGATTTTTGAAGCCTTCTTCACCTGTGCATGTGAAGGCAAAAAACATATGTGATGTGTATTTCTGAACACACATATGATCACTCCAATGGTGATAATATATGAACCCCATTTGGGTCTCTCTAACAAACCTTTTGGTTGCTGTGAGAGGACACGCTCCTGTGTGTCTGTTCCCCTTTTGTCCCTTTATGTCCTTTTTTTAACTTCTTGGGCTTTGTTTGTTTAGGGGTGGGGAATGGTAAAAAAAATGGGTACATTTTTGTCAACAACATAACACGTGGACTTAAGTAGGCACACACATGCACCAACAGTAACACATGGAAACTCACAATGATTTCTGTCAGTAAACGTGCACTCCTAACGCAAAAATATTGTGGCCTGATTCCAAATCTTACAGGACATTAGGTAATGTATATAAAGCTTTCATTTAATAAATTGATTATGTGGGGACAAAATACACATATTGGGCAAGCAAGCACAAAAGGAATGTGTCATGCATTTGTGCGTGTTCTGACCATGTTGTGTGAGGTTTGTTTTAGGAACATAAAACCAAACATGTGCTGCCTATAAAACATGTATGTATGCAATGTCTGGCCCACAGTCAGGCAGCTCCTATTTTGACACTACATATCTGCATGGTTACAGGATATGTATCATTTAGGCTGCCTTCACATTTGCGTATGGGAACGCAGCGTATGCTGCGTTCCCATAAGCATTCAAACGCATGCGCACTGCGGTTCCTATGTTTAACATAGGAACGCATAGTGCCTGCGTTTGCTGCGTTCGGGTGCGGATGAGGACGATATCTGCTCCTTCCGGTGTCCAGCATCCGCACCCGGGACGCAGCTTGCAGCATTTTTTTGTGCGTTTGGGGATCTTGGAAGATCAGCAAGCGTCCCCAAGCGTACAAAAAAAGCATTGCCTTCAATGGGTCCGCAGTGTCCTCTGCATGACACCGCAGGAGAACGCTGCAGACCCATTGAAAAATCTCCCGGTGGCCGCGGTTATGTCACAGGAGCTCACCGACGGCCACCGGGAGATCAGCTGACGCTCTGCTGTCCTCCTTCTCCCCGCCGCCTGTAATCTCCTAGCGGTGTCGGCGGGGAGAAACAGCTGATGTGACAGCTGTTTGAATCTTCCCGCGCCGACATCTCCTCACAGTGTCGGCGCGGGAAGATTCAAACAGCTGTCAGATCAGCTGTTCTCCCCGACGACAGTCCCGGAGCTTACCGGTGGCCGGGGGGCGGAGATCTCCGGCGCTGATCTCCCCCCCCTGCCCGCCCCCGGACAGCGCCGATTGGCTGCCGGGCTCCATAATGATGTGTCCGCAGGCGGACATTATCCGCTGCGGACACATCATAAGGACACTGCTTCTGACAGCGTTTGTGTCTGCATGCCATCAGCATGCAGACACAAACGCTAATGTGAAGCCAGCCTAAGAGCTGGGAACAAACTCAGCCCATGAGGCACTCATATGTGACGTGGCATGTGTCACACATGTAATGGCACATTCTGATAATACTTGCAGACTATTTAAATATACATTCATCACACAATATACTTACACTTACTTGCTTTACTTTGGAATCTGAAGACACTGTTGGGGTGCCTGTGTTCTGGCAATGGTCAAAGTGAAAATTAAAGATTGGCCATACATACAAGCATACTGTATGTGTATACAAATGTATAGAGCCACAATGGCTATTGAAAACACTATTATGCTGTGGCCTCCTGTATAATCACCTGGTACATGCAAAGTGTACAGTAGCACATGAAACATTAATGTGTTCTTTGTGGTGCAATGCCTTATGACTTCCAAAAAACATATTGTGTGTGTGAAGGCATGTTTAAGTGCCTTCATCAATACATGTGGGCAAACATACAGGCCATGTGTAACCAATATGGGCCAGAACAAAGTCATCACATGGAGGCCTGGAGGCACGTGTACAGTAACAAATATGAACATATAACAAAACATGTTGACCACATGAACCAATGTGCAGCAACAACACAAAATGTGAGATATTACAGGTGCAACAACACAAAAAAATAAAGGGCACATGAGGCGTACTGCATGTTTTTTCACAATGAACATAACCGCCTCTCTGGTGTAGATGCCGGGGTCAAGTTACAGGCCTGCTGGTGACGTGTGTAACAACCATGGTCGAGCCACAAAATAAGGTGGCATAAGCACACAACAAACACGTGTCCCAGCAACTCCTTCATCCCCCCACATGAAATGACATGCTGAAATTTCTGCATTTTGAGATTACAACTGTTCCCAAAACAAAAGAAAACTGAAACTAAACTCACAGAAGTATCTGAGGCTGAGGTGTCGGACAGGGTTTCGACCTCTGAAAGCTCTGAATCAGACATCTGAATATGAAACACATAAATAGACATATATTACATGTAGTTTTTGTGTTGGATTGCAACATACATGATGAGAACACATAACACACATGTGTACATACCTTGAGGGTGAATTTGCTGCAAATGAGAGTGGCACACCTGGGGGCAAGATGACACTTCCTGTTTTGCATTCCACCATATATAGCATGCACAGGTCACAAGACCTAGGACATCAGTGATTTCTAATTCAAAACAGCTGAATAACAAAAACACATGCGTTAACGCATGGCTACAAATGTACCATGCATTAACGGATGTGTCGTCCGTAGACTGCCATGTTAAAAAAATGCATGCATTTTTAGCCAAGCACAAAAAACGCTGCTGCAGACCATGTTTTTCGATGCTCTGACAAAACAAATAGTGTCAAATGCATTGCACTTTGGCAATGCATTTTTGCATCGGAGGCTATGGGTGCGTTAACGCATGCGTCTTTCACGATTTGCACAGGAAAATAGCGCATGCATTTAACAAATGCTTGATGCAAGTCTGACTCTAGCCTAACAGAAAGGTGAAAAATATGTGCAGTGGTGATTTATAATTTTTCCATGTTTGTGTTCATAAAAAGCTCCAGGAAGATTTACTTTTGCATGGCGGTATGGTAAGCATTTTACTTTAGATTTAATGCACTGGCATACTATATTTAGGTTGATACTTTATATAGAGTATGTTTTATGACCTTGTTTTTCTTTTATTAAGGCTTCATCGGATTTCATTTAAGCCTTGAGGATGGCACAGTTTGGTATCCAGCACTCATCCTGCTTTCTATTTTCCATTGCACATTGAAGCCTAAAAGTCATACATGTAGAAAACATAGACAACCTATATTACATTGCCTTTCAATAGTGCTTGACCATATTAATTCATCTAAAAATAAGCAAAGTTGCTTGTAGTGTTATATTTTAGAGATCAGTTGTGTTTACTGACGTTGCCCGCACACATTATCTCTTTTTTTAATGTGATGAGATTGAACATGACATATTGGTTCAATATAAGCCACACAGGATAAAGAGAATGCTCAGAGGCAAATGAGGAATTAGCAGGAATCAGCTAGGAATGTTCATATTCACCATGATGCGGTTACCATCATGTAAGCAGTAAGGGTTGAAACAATCTGTAGCCGAAGGACAAGGCCATGTGATTATGACTATGCTTAGATATAAACTAATCTTGAAAAGAAAATTAAAAATGAAAATAAAAAATAAGTATAACACAATTATAAATGTAACTATGTCATGTGATGTCATACTGTTTAATGGGCCAGAATATGGAAGTTTTTAATTTAACAATGAAAGGGTTTGCTCTTATCATAAACAAGATACCCAGATAGAGGCCAGGAAGATGGCAGTACATGACCCAAGCTTGTATATTTGCATGGCTATCAAATGGACCGGACTGCTAAATAATAATAGTTTATTTATTCACACACTTTTATAGTGCCATTAATTCCACAGCACTTTATAGATGTCATGATCAATGTCCCCATTGGGGCTCACAATCTAAACTCCCTATCAGTAAGTCTTTGTTAATTTAGTTTTAACTGTAAACTTGGTGTTCACTGTATGGGATCGTTCCCTCTGCATTTAATATCTGAACCTAATTTAACAAAGTAATTATTACATTAAACTTCTTTACAACCCATGGCATACTAGGGACGTCCTTGGTCGTCTCCCTCCCATTGATGCAAGCTCTCTCTCTGAGTGACTCAATTTGACTCAAGGAACATCATAGAATATTTTTTGAGGGGAAATCTTAACCCATCGTTTTACAGGCATTCGCCAAAAAAGGCCCACTTACTGTTATGTGGGAGGTAATAGATAATGCCTTGGCTGTTTTGACAGCCTGAATATTTATCAGGTGGCCTATAACAACCAATCACAGCTCAGCTTGATTGGTTGCTGTAGGCAGCGAAGGACAATCTTAGAATAATGGTGCCATCATATGCAGCGATGCGATGAACGATTTTGTTATAGATCACATGCACGTGCGATCGCTAACAATATCGTTCAGATCACTGGGGAGCTGTCACACAGGCAGACTCACCAACGATCAATGTACCAGAGACATCACGGAAACAATTTAAATATCGTTTCCATGATGTCTTACTCCCACTGCCAGGCCGCGGTAATGATGGAAAAGGCTAGTCTCCAAGGTAAACTGCGGGTATCTAGGCAGTGCGCACTGCCTAGATACCCGATGTATACCTTGGTTACCAGCCTGCTCCGCTCACCAGCTGGTATCCAAGGTATACAGCGAGTATCTAGGGTCCCTAGTTACCCACTGCGTACCTTGGATACCAGCCGGTGAGCGGAAAAGGCTGCTAACCAAGGTATACATCGGGTAACTAGGCAGCGCGAGCTGCCTAGTTACCCGCAGTTTACCTTGGATACCAGCTCCCAGCGCTTGCAGAGAAGCGCTGGGAGCTGGCTTATCGGTCGTCTCCCGGTGTCACACGCAGCAATGCTGCGTGTCCACCGGGCGACCAACGACAGATTTGAGGTCCTGTCCTCAAATCAAACGATAAACGATCAGCCAACTGATCGTACATTGTTTGCAGTGTCACACGCAACAATGTTGTTTCGACATCGTTCAAGCATCACAAAACACGTGACTTTTGAACGATATCGGCAACAATATCGTTACGTGTGACGTGGCTTAAGATAGTTAATGTGTGAGTTAATATGATAACATAGTTGTACAGGCTGATGTAAGTCACATAACCTTAGCTATATGTTAATTGTGTGAGGTTTTATATACTGTCAATTACATATAATAATGCCCTACAAGAAAAGGAATTTAAGAGGAGCATTGTTGACACATGCTAAAAGAAAAGTCATATTATGGCTCAATGAGCAATTTGAAGAAGGGGAAGCAAGGTTGACAGACATGAGAACAAGAGCTTATTCTTCAAGGGCCACGGACACATGTCAGCAGAGCAAAACAAGACTTTGTTAACCCATTCTGGTTTGTTATAGGTAAGAACAGTTAATTCCCGATCCCGGTCAATGCCAGGCACAACAACTAGTTGGAAATAAAACAATTTTGAAAAAAAAATACACAAATTTAGAAACGCTGCAATCAGAAATGTCTAATATCTCAAAATATAAAATCAATTACTCTGATCTTTAAACTGTGTAACGGAAAAGAAAATTCAAAATGGCAAAATTTGTTTTTTCCGGTTGCCACAACATTGTGATAAAATGCAATAACAGCCAATAAAACATCACATCTACTGAAAATTGAATCATTAGAGATATCAGCTCAAGCCGAAAAAAAATAATTGACACATAGCCCCAGACCCTGAAAAATGAGAACACTACAGATCCCATGAAAATGGTGCAAAAGGGCCATTCTTTAAAAAAAAAAAAAACACTGAATTTTTTTCACCACTTAGATAAATGTATACATATTTGATATCTACGGACTCATATCTACGGCATCATATTAACATGTCAGTTTTACCATATAGTGATCATGGTGAATAAAAAAAATCAAAACACCATTGTGGAATTTAACTTTTTGCAATTTTACTGCACTTGGAATTTTGTCACATTTTTCAGTACACCATATGATAAAATGAATGATGTCATTCAACAGTGCAGCTTGTCCCACAAAGAACAAAAGTGCAAAAAAGGGAAAAGGCAAGTTGTTAAAGGAAGAAGAGAATGCAACTACCGTATTGTTTGGACTATAAGACTCACTTTTAATCCAAAACAACTTTCAGCACTGTAGGGGGAGTGGTGGGGGGCGGCTCTGAATCGATGTCCAGGGGCTGGAGGAAGCTGGCTGCTGGCTGCAGAGGCAGCTGGAAATCACGTGCTTCTGCTCATTAGCATCACGTAATATGTACTGCACCCGCTGTCCATCACCTCTGTGCTGAAACTGTGCCGAGATATGGACAGGGCACTCAACCCCCCATCCTGGATATGGCTTCTCATGTTGCTGCCCACACTAAAATAACAAACACTTTGATTTTACATCTCCATCGCTGCCCTGTGGCTCTCTCTGCTTTCCACACTTCCTGAGTTCTCCTGCATCCCTGGGGAGACGATCATATCATCAGCACAGCAGTATAATGTCTTCAGTACATGCCCCAATCACATGACTGGATTCCAAGGAATGCAGGAGGATTTAGGAAGTGCAGCAAACAGGGAGAGGCGGAGGGCAGCATCGGAGAGGTAAGTTTAAAGCATTTATTATTTAGTGTGAGCAGCAGCATAAGGGGCCATACACAGTGATGGGGAGCCATATCCAGGATGGAGGATGACATATCCTTCACAGGGTGACTGTGTGCCATCACAGGGGGATGTGTGCCATCACAGGGGGATGTGTGCCATCACAGGGGGCTGTGTGCCGTCACAGGGGGATGTGTGCCATCACAGGAATGTGTGCAATCACAGAGGGCTGTATGCCATCACAGGGGGATGTGTGCCAGCACAGGGGGATGTGCACCAGCACGGGGGGGCTATAGGTGACAGCACAGGGGTTGGGCTATATATGTCAGCAAAGGGGTAGCTATATGTGCCAGCACATGGGGGCCATATTCAAGGTAAGGGGGCCATATTCAAGGTAAGGGGGCCATATCCAGGATGGAGTACAAATATACCAGGATTGGGGACACATATACCAGGATAGAAAACAAATATACCCAGATTGGGAGGGGAGAAGACTTGAACCAGAATGAGGGACATATATACTGATTGTAAAACAGACACTGGCATTATAAGAGGGAACCCATTTGACATTAACATTTTTTTTTCTCTTTTCCTTCACCAAATTTAAGGTGTGTCTTATAATCCGGTGCATCTTATAAAGCAAAATATATTGGTATTCTGGTTTGGTTTTTGAAAATACTATGGTCCTGATCCATCATGTTGTTTCCTCGGTTTACTGGAGTTATTTGTTCTTTTAAGTGGTTTTTGCATATGCACATTTTTCTCTATAACTTAGATTTGCTTTGTTTCTGCTTTCTTTTTAAAGTCTTTTTTTCTCAACTACTTTGTTTATCTAGCTGCTTTTGAACAGATTCATGAAAGACAACTTTAACCCCTTCCCAACCTATAGAGACGTCATGAAAGTCGGTGCATTCTTGACCTATGATGTCTCTATAACATCATGAGTTGTTTGCGCTCCTGCAGCTTAGGTGATAGTGTTAGTGACAAGTCACCAGAGCTGTAGGAATGCAAGCACCTAAACTTTAGCCCAGGGGGTGACGTGAGACTGCCAATCATAGCAAGTAACCCCCTTCAGATCTGATTGGAGCTCTCCATTCAGATCTGGAGGGGCAGGATGGCAGGTGCCCTCCCCCTCCTAGCCCCCTCCTGCTCCAGGGCCCCCAATTCCTTTCCAATCCCCCCCACCCGGCGGTAACAGTCATCCACCAGCGGTATGTCCGCTGGCAGTAAATGGCTGTTACCGCCGGCGGGCTGCACCCGCCTGTCAGCTTCCTCAGCCCCCTCCTGGTGCGATCACAGAGGGGGCCGAGGAATCTGACACCCCCCATGCCCCTTTTCCACCCCCCCTTACCTCCTGGTGGGCTGCTTGCCAGCTCCGGTGTGGGCCCCTCTTCCTCTCCCAGGCTCCTCCTCCTGGATGAGGTAAGTATATATGAATGAATGAATGAATGAATGAATGGATAACTGGTGAGTGAGTGCATGCATGCATGGGTGGATGGATGGGTGTCACGGGTGGCACGGATGACAGGGTGGAGGCCACGCGCAGACGATCCCAGCGTTTGGCCCACCAGCCATAATGGTGGAGGATGGTCCGTCTCTTTCAGGAGCATTTACCTTCTGTGTTGATGGAAAGAAGGTGTAATGAGATCTCTCTATTATGGGGAGACGGCTGTGGAGGTCTTGCGCTCGGTCTGGTTTTATTCACCAATGTTGTAGGTCACTAGGACCCAGCAGACTCCTTCCACCTTTATAAGGAGGTTCATTGCCCTTCCTCGGTGCAGGTGATAGTTCCTTGTGCACACTTTATCCTTGCTCCAGCAGAAGCTGAGTTTGTGGAGGTTGCTGTGTTCTGCTGTCAGATAAGTGTTTCCTTTTCCCAAATGTCTGTCTTCCCTGGTGTTTGTCTTTAGTTGATAGTGGAGGGGTCTAGTGAACCTCTCCATCTGATCCTTAGATAAGATAGATCTAGGATCAGAGAGGGACGAGGTTCGTGGTCGGCGACAGTTGAGGAGACTGTATAGGGACGTTAGGGCAGACAGGGTCAGCTCTAGGAAGTCTAGGGGTCACCGTCTCCTTCTTGTGCCCTTAGCATTAGGGACTCCTGATCCCCCCCCCCGTTGTTATCCTACGCTGGGTGTCTTCCCCACTCCCAGCGTGACAATGGGTGAGGGGGTAAATGAATGCATACATGGGGTGCATGGGTGGATGGATGGGTGAGTGGGTGCATGCATGGGTGCATGGGTGGATGGATGGGTGCAAGCATGAGTGGATGGATGCATGGGTGCATGTATGGGTGGATGGATGTGTGTGTGCATGGATGTGTGCATGCGTGGATGTGTGCATGGATGGATGTGTGTGTGCGCATGTATGGATGTGTGGGTGCGTGTGTGCATGGATGGATGTTGCGTGCATTGATGTGTGCAAGCGTGGTTGCATGCCTGGATGTGTGGATGCATGCATGCATGGATGTGTGTGTGCATGGATGGATGTGCGCATGGATGGATGTGTGCATTGATGGATGTGTGTGTGTGCATGTGTGGATGTATGCATGCATGAATGTGTGCATGCGCGGATGTGGGCATGCGTGGATGTGGGCATGCATGGATGAATGTGTGCATGCATGGAGGGATGTGTGCATGCATGGATGTGTGCGTACGTGGATGTGTGTGTGCGTGGATGCGTGCATGGATGTGTAGATGCGTGAATGCATGGATGTATGGATGTGTGCGTGCATGGATGGATGTGTGCATGGATGGATGTGTGCGTGTGTGTGGATGTGTGCGTGCATGCATGTGTGCATGGATAGATGTTGCATGCATGGATGTGTGCATGTGTGGTTGCGTGCATGGATGGATGCGTGCATGGATGGATGTGTGCATGCATGGATGTGTGCGTGCGTGAATGTGTGGACACGTGTGTGCATGGATGGATGTGTGCATGGATGGATGTGTGTGCTTGCATGCATGTGTGCGTGCATGGATGTGTACGTGCATGGATGGATTATGACTCTCGGGCTTAGTACCAGCTGCCAATAAAAAGCTGGCATTAACCCCTTTATTACCCAGTTTGCCACCAGCACCAGGGCAACTGGAAGAGCCTGGGTACAGCGCCAGAAAATGGCGTTTCAATGAAAGTGCCATTTTCTGGGGCGGCTGTGGGCTGCAATTCGCAGCATGGGGGGCCCAGAACGCTTGGGCCTCTCCATGCTGACTATTCCAGCCCCCAGCTGCCTAGTTGTACCTGGCTGGGCTAAAAATATGGCGGAGCCCCACATCATTTTTTTTTTCTAGAATTAGTTCTAGATATAAAAAAATATGGGCTTTGCTGTATTTTTGGTTGCCAGCCAGGTACAACGAGGTAGCTGGGGGTTGCTGGCAGTACGTAGCTGCCAAGTTGTACCTGGCTGGACCAAAAATATGGTGGAGCCCCACATCATTTTTTTTCTAACATTAGTTCTAGAAATATAAAAAAAAAAGGCCTTCACTGTATTTTTGGTTGCCAGCCAGGTACAACTTGGCAGCTGGTGGGCTGGAATCCTCAGTGTGGAGAGACCCAAACATAGGCCCCCACGCTACAAATTGCAACCCACTGCCACCCCAGAAAATAGCGCATTCATTAGAGGTGCCATTTTGTGGTGCTGTACCCCAACTCTACCTGTTGCCCTTGTGCTGGTGGCACACGGGTTCTCCATACACGACATGGTGTCCGCTAACAATTTTAATGGAAAAATTAGCTCCAATTGTTAGTGGAAACCATATTGCGTATGGAGAGCCCCTCCCTGTGTGCCTGAACCTTGGAGCTCCCCCACAAGTGACCCCATTTTGGAAATTAGAACCCAAAAGGAACTTATCTAGATGCAAAGTGGGCTCTTTGAACCCCCATGTGCTTCACAAATTGATCCGTAATAAGGAAAAAGTACTAACTATGTCGCATTTGGAGAGCCCCTGTATGTGTAAACATTAGAGCTCCCCCACAAGTGAGCCCATTCTGGTGCTAGACCCCCCAAGGAACTTATCTAGATGGGTGGTGAGCATTTTGAACCCCCAGGTGCTTCACAAATTAATCTGTAAAAATGAAAAAAGAAATTTATTGTGTAAAAAAAAAAACTTTTTCATTATTACGGATCAATTTGTGAAATATCTGGGGGTTCAAAGTGCTCAACACCCATCTAGATAAGTTCCCTGGGGGCCTAGTTTCCAAAATGGGGTCACTTGCAGGGAAGCTCCAATGTTTAGTCACACAGAGGCTCTCCAAACGCGACATGGTGTCCGCTAACAATTTGATCTAATTTTCCATTCAAATTGTTAGCGGACACCATGTCGCGTTTGAAGAGCCCCTGTGTGCCTAAACATTGGAGCTCCACCAAAAGTGACCCCATTTTGGAAACTAGACCCCCCCAGGGAACTTATCTAGATGGGTGGTGAGCACTTTGAACCCCCAGATGTTTCACAAATTGATCCGTAATAATGAACAAGTACTTTTTTTTTCACAAAAAAGTTCTTTTAGCCTAACTTTTTTCATTTTCACATGGCCAAAAGGATAAATTGCATCCTAAAACATCCTCATATGTGGTCATAAACCACTGTTTGGGCACAAGACAGGGCTCAGAAGTGAAGGAGCGCAATTTCTCTTTTTTAATGGAAAATTAGCTCCAAATGTCAAATTGCGCTCCTTCCGCTCTGAGCCCTGCCGTTCACCCAAACAGTTGTTTATTACCACATATGAGGTATCGGTGTACTCAGGAGAAATTGCCCAACACATTTTAGGATCCATTTTATCCTGTTGCCCATGTGAAAATGAAAGAATTGAGGCTGAAAGAACATTTTTGTTAGAAAAATTTAAATGTTCATTTTTTCCTTCCACTTTGCTTTAGTTCCTGTGAAGCACCTGAAGGGTTAATAATCTTCTTGAATGTAGTTTTGAGTAGCTTGAGGGTGCAGTTTTTGGAATGGTGTCACTTTTGGGTGTTTTCTGTCATGTACACCCCTCAAAGGGACTTCAAATGTGATGTGATCATTAAAAAGAATGGTTTTGTAAATTTTGCTGGAAAAATAAAAAATTGCTGATGAACTTTGAACCCTTATAACTTCCCATCCATAACATTTTTTTTTCCAAAATTGTGCTGATGTAAAGTAGACATGTGGGAAATGTTATTTATTAACAATTTTATGTCACATAACTCTCTGGTTTAGCAGAATAAAAATGTGAAAATTGAAAAATGTTCAAAAGTTTTGCCAATTTTTTTATTTTTTTACAAATAAACACAAAAATTATTGACCTGAATTTACCACTAACATGAAGCCCAATATGTCATGAAAAAACAATCTCAGAATCGCTAGGATCCATTGAAGCATTCCAAAGTTATTACCTCATAAATGGACACTGGTCAGAATTGCCAAAAATGCCAAGGTCTTTAGGGTCAAAATAGGCCGGGGGGTGAAGGGGTTAACAAATGTAGCATTTTGGGCAGAAATCTCACTTCAGTACATGAATGGAGGAAGATTTTTTTAAACTATTTTTGTGTTAAAAAGGTGCAAAAAACAGTTAACCTTTTCACGCCAGAGCCTTTTTTCACCTTCCTGACCTGGTCAACTTTTGTCAATTCTGACCAGTGTCACTTTATGAGGTTGTAACTCTGGAACACTTCAACCGAGCCTATCGATTCGGAGAACGTTTTTTCATGACATATTGGACTTTATATTAGTGATAAATTTAGAACAATATTTTTGTGTTTAATTGCAAAAAAAAATGGAAGTTCGGAAAAAATGTAGCAATTTTCTACATTGAATTTTATGCCCTTACACCAGAGAGTTATGTCACACAAATTATTTAATACATAACATTTTCCACATGTCTAATTTACATCAGCACCATTTTTGAAACATAATTTTTTTTTGTTAGGAAGTTAAAAGGGTTAAAGGTTTATCAGCAATTTCTCATTTTTCCAACAAGATTTACAAAACCATCTTTTAGGGACCACATCACATTTGAAATGACTGAGGCACCTATATGACAGAAGATACCCAAAAGTGAAACCATTCCAAAAACTACACCCTGCACACTCAACCACAACCACATTCAAGAAGACTATTAACCCTTCAGGTAACACGAGCCTTTCTGCAAAACAGGCAAAAGGATCCGGAGAATACCAGATGCAGTCGGATGAAACTGTATCGGTATTATAATGGAACCAGCCTACAAATATGGTATAATACCTGTATGGTTTCATTCAGTTTAAGGGTTTTCGTCAGATCTGGCCAGATATAAAAAAAACACATATGTCAAACAACTCTGAGCTAGCGTGATCTTTTCTTCCAACATGTTTACTACACATTATATCTTCATTATTGTACAACCCCAATTAACTGTTCAGCACATTTAACTCACTCCTCCACCAATCATTGCCCTCTCTGACCTCCCTCATCTCTGCTGAGGACTTCGCCACATACTTCCAAAATAAGATAGACCAACCAAGGCAAGCTTTATTGTTCCACTACCCCAACCACACCATATAACAGACCTCTGCCCTTCCCACATAACCTCTCTCTCCAACACTGAAAGAGAACTTACTCATATCCTCTCTAAATCACACCTCACCACTTGTGCACTTGACCCCATCCCTTCCCACCTCCTCCCGAACCTCACTAACACGCTCATTCCAGCCCTAACCCATCTCTTAAACCTATTGCTAACTTCTGGTACCTTCTTCTCTGCTTTCAAACATGCCATCATCACACCCATCCTCAAAAACCCAAACCTTGACCTGACTGCCATGCCCAGCTATTGCCCCATATCGCTGCTCTCGTTTGCTTCCAAACTCCTTGAGCGGCATGTCCATGTTCAACTTTCCTTCCACCTCTCATCTAAGTCTCTCCTTGACAACCTCCAATCTGGCATTCAACACAACCACTCTACTGAAACTGCCCTGACCAAAATTACTAACAACTTACTCACAGCCAAAGTTAACAGATAATTCTCTGTCCTCCTCCTTCTAGACATGTCCTCTGCCTTCGACACATTTAACCACTGCTTCCTGCTACAGATTCTCTTTTCCTGTGCATCAAATACCTTGCCCTATCCTGGATCGCCTCATACCTTTCTGACCGCGCATTTTCCATTCCCACATTACCTCCTCATCCTGCCCTCTCTCTATTGGAGTCTCAAAAGGCTCTGTCATAGGGTCCCTACATTTCTCCATCTGTACCCTTGGCCTAGTACAACTCATAAAGTCCCATTGTTTGCAATGCCACCTGTGTTCTGACGACACTCAGATCTACCTCTCTTGCTCAGATGTCAACTCTCTGTTGTCCAGAATCCCGGAATGTCTGTCAGCCATATCCTCCTTCTTCACCTCTTGCTTCCTAAAATTCAATCTAGACAAAACCGAACTCATCATCTTTCCTCCATCTCATGTATCGTCCCTACCTGATCTATCTATTATGGTAAATGGTATCACGCTCTGGCTGGGGTTCCACATAAGCCCTCAGTCCGTTTTTGGCTTCAGTTTTCTCATTTTTTTTTTCTAAGTTCAAAAACTGACAGAAAACGGATTGGATGTAATAAACACCCTGTCCGTTTTTCTCTGGAGCTCCAAACATTGCCCTGTCCGTTTTTGAGTCAAAAACGTTGCTAGCAACGTTTTTGGCATCAGTTAAAAAACGCATGCGTTTTCATGCGTTTTTTTTAACATGGGGCCCTATGGGAAACGCATGCGCGAACGCATGGCATATGCGCACTTGCGTTTGCGCATGCGTTCGCGCATGCGCTTTTTTAATGAAAAGTCCAAAAACGTTCAGGAGTGCAGGAGGCTCAAAAAGCACCCAGAAAAAAACGGATTGGTGATGAAAATCACTTCCAAAAACGGATTTCTATGTGTGACCACAGCCTTACTCTTATTTCTTCCCTGTCCTTTAAATCACACATCCAAACTCTTGCCACCTCCTGTCACCTCCATTTCAAAAATATTTCCAGAATCAATCCTTTCCTCAGCCCTCAATCTACTAAAACTCTTGTACATACCCTCATCACCTCCCACCTTGATTACTGCAACATCTTCCACTGTGGCCTCCCTGCTAATATTCTTGCACCTCTCCTTCAGTCTGTCCTCAACTCTGCTGCCTGACTAATCCACCTCTCTCCTCACTACTCCTCAGTTTCTCCCCTCTGCAAATCCCTTCACTGGCTCCCAATTTCTTGACAAATCCAGTTCAAACTACTAACACTGACCTACAAAGCTGTCCATAGCCTGTCCCCTCCTATATCTCTGAACTAATCTCCCAATATCTTCCCTCATGTAATCTTTGATCCTCCCAAGATCTCCTTCTCTCCTCCACACTTATTCATTCCTCACCCAATCACCTCCAAGATTTCTCCCGAATATCCCTATCCTCTGGAATTCTGCACCCCAAATATCCGATTATCCACCACACTCAGATTCTTCAACCGGAACCTGAAAACCTATCTCTTCAGGAAAACTTACAGCCTGCAATTGACTCACCCCAGCGGGGGCCGTGGATTACTCGAAACCAGGCCCTCTAGATGTCAGGGCTGTTGGATGCTGTCACGGGGGCGTTACCCGGTCTGTGGTCCCCTATTGGGCAGTCAGTAAAAAGGGGTATTGAAAATGGGTAAAAAATCATAGTTTGTCATGACAACACTAATGGAAGGTGGCCAGTAGGGGCTGCTGCTGCAGTCGGGGACCTCTGGGAATGATGGATTGGCAGCAGTAATGTTATTGCTTTCCACGGGAGGAGCCGGTTCCTAGGGCATCTGGAGTTAAGGTGATTTGGGGCAATGGGGAGCCAGCGGGGCTGAGCTGGCTGCGGAGCTGGGTCAGGACACAATGCTAAGTTTCCACCCGGTTTACTTGGCTTCTCTCGTCAGGCACTTCAGGTTACAGCACAAGTACACTGGCGGCTCCTTTAGTCATTGGTAATCAGGATGGCTTGTCCAGTGTACCCCATTTATGTTCCTTTATCTTGGGCCTCTCTTCTCAGTGTTGCCTATTCTCTTCCTTCCTGCTCGCGCCTCCACACGCAGGGCCCTGATCTAGCAGCCATGGGCCTTCTTGGGCGACCGGCAGGGTCCCCTGGCCATAGTACAGCTGCATTCTCTGAGCTGTGTTGGGAGTTGGCCACGACTCAGAGATCTCGTGGCCCCGATTCTGTGGTTGGAGCTTGGAGCCTTCCCACCACCTTCAGGGCTGGGCCCCTGGTTCTAACCCTTCCCTTCTACTTCACAGCTGATTCAGGCGCACAGATGGATTGCTCACTACCCACGCCCCTACGGTTAACTCCGTGTGTCTGCAGTCTGTAGCCCCGGGACCCGGGGTAGGCCTCATTGTACCTCTGGCCTCCGGGTCCGTGCTCTCTGTCTTCTCTGTCCCTTGTCCTCCTCTGACTGACCTCCCATTTCCCATGGTGTATCTCATTGTTCTCTTCCTTTTCCTAACTGCTTCCTGCTCACTTCCTACCCACCACCTGTCTCCCCCCGCTGTCCCACAGCTTCCAGAGCCATCACACTACCTTAGTTCACCCACTCGCTCTGGAACCAGGGTGTGTTGTGTGTGTTTGTGGGTGACTGGACTTAATCGATCCCGGTTGGCACAAACTGATAGTGACTATTGGATCGCAGGGGCGCCACATTACCCTTGAGAAAAGATTAGCATGTCGAGATTAGCACGGGGGAGAGGAGAGGTTGTGAGGTTAGGGGGCAGAGGTGGGTAAAGATGAGGTCTAGTGTGTGTCTGTCTGTGTGAGTGGCTGTGGAGGACCATTGAGAGAGGCCAAAGGATGAGGCAAGGAGATGATGGGAGTACAGGTGTGACACGGTCCGTGCTGCTCCAATGTAAAAACTCACCAAAAGAGTCACAAAGTCATCAGTAGGTTTTATCTTTTTAATCCTCCTTCCTCCTACGCGTTTCGGCGCCCCACCTGGCACCTTCCTCAGGGATCTCCTTGAATTTCACTACTGGTCAGTAGTTGGTGGAGGTCCTGCAGCAGCTGAGAGATTCTTCTCAAAACGCCTTCAAACCAGTTGTGGGGCCCACAACTGAATCAGGTGAGTGGCTCCTCAGCATCACTCTTTCTAGTGTCACTAGTGATAGGGCACTATTGCGCCTCTTGTCCCCCACCCTCTTATTTTTTAAAGGATGAGGCAAGTGACAGGAGTTTGGAGGCTGTTGACCGGTGGGTGTCAATGGGGATGTTGAAGTCACCCATTATGATGGTGGGAATGTCAGCAGAGAGAAAGTATAGGAGCCAGATGAAGAATTGGTCAAAGAAGGCAGTGGTCGGGCCTGGAGGTCAGTAAATGACGGCCACTTGTAGGTTGGAAGGAGAGTAGATACGGACTGAGTGCGCTTCAAAAGATGAGAGGATGAGGGAGGGAAGTGGAGGGATTGGGTTGAAGGTGTAGTTGCTAGAAAGGAGAAGGCCCACTCCTCCACCATGTTTATTGCCAGTGTGAGGTGTGTGGGAGAAATGAAGTCCACTGTAACACTGCATGGCAGGGGAGGTCGTGTTGGAGGGTGTAAGCCATGGTTCTGTGAGGCCCAAGAAGGAGAATCTATAAAAAGTAAAGAGGTCATGAATGAAGTGGAGTTTATTACAGATGGAACGGCCATTCCAGAGTGCTCCAGAGAGAGGTGGCGGTGGAGAGGGGTCAGGGAAATAGGTTTTATATTTAGGAGATTACGGCTTTTTCTTGCAGGTGTGGGGTGATAAGAGGGAGGAATAGTGGGGAAAGTTGGCCATGGAGGTCCTGGGTTGGTAGATATGTCGCCAGTGGATAGCTGCAGCAAAGAGAGAGCAAGCAAGGTTGGAGAATGAAAGTGGTCAGATTGTTTTGTGTTTCTGCTGCAGAGGTGTGGGATTGAGAAGCAGGTCAGCAGAGGAGCTTAGGTGGGGAGATAAGAGGGATGGGGAGGTAAATATTTGTGCTGGGAGTGATGGAGATTGGGGGTAGTGAAAGAGGGAAATTAGTGAAGCAATTACTGTTAGGGCATAGGTAAGCATGGCAAAGTGTTAGTGAGAAAATAAAGTCTTAGAGACAGTCGACAGATGGGTATAGCTGGTACCTTCTGGTTTACTCTGGTTTATCTCTGGAATATCTCTGCAGACCACTTATTGAAATCACACTTTGTGAAATCACACAGGCCTATCCTTCCAAATTTACAACTCTTAGGGCCCTGTCACACGGGGCTGGGGATGTCGGTGGCGAATCGTGGGGGCGCGCGCGCTCTTGCCGCCCCCGCCAGCACCGCCATCCCCCGTTTAGACGGGGTGACTCCTCCAACGCCGCGCCGGCGATCTGTCAGGTGGCATCGCCGCCGGGGTGTCTGGAAACCACAGCGGCGATGCAGGACAATGGGAGCCTATGGCTCCCATCGCCTGACAGGTCGCCGGCGCCCGTTTACATGGGGCGATGTGTGCACATCGCCCTATGATGGTCGCCTGGTTTCAGAACACTGCTCTGAAACCAGGCGACCTCCAGGCACTGGCGACCGCCCCTTCACATGAGGCGATTTAGGGGCGATGACGCCAGTGATAGGCCACGCCCGCACGTCACCTCTGTCATTGGCGCCAATGTCGGGGCGCTTAGGGTCTGAAGACAATTAACCAGGTAAGTAGAAGGGTGGGGTCAGAGGAGGGTTATTGTATATAGATTTATTGTAAGAGTTTGTGCGAGTCCTAGTTCTTGGGGGGACCCACCACCAACAAACTCCCAACGGCGGTCCTGGGTGAGCTACAGGATTTAGGACCACAATTTTATGGCTCACCGAGTGGGTTTTAGTTCATGGTCGCAGGAGCAGTGATGTACACACCAAGGACAGGTGACTTAAAACACTTTAAAAGCACACAGTAGAGACACGGTCTATAAACAAACAGGGCGCACACCGGGGTGTGCTAGCTATGTACATTCTAGTCAGGATCAAGCATTGTCCATGATCTTAAATGTTCATCAAATGAAATAACAATCCAAATAAAAAAGGGGTCAACAACAAGAGGTCAACAACAAAGGCTTGTAGCGTCACCAGTCCCGATTTAGTCTGGCTGCCAAGGCAGCGTGTTGGGCCTGGCTGCTTGCACTCCATACGGGGCTGGCATAGAATAACCTAGCACGGGGTGCTGAGTTCCTCGTTCCCGTATGGGTGGTGGAGCGGGTCCGGTGATGATAGGCACATGGGTGGGGGCTGCTTCAGGCCGAACCCGGCACACGTGGAAGACATAGGGGCCTCGTTTCCCCTCCTGCCTGACGAAGGTCACTCTGTCCCCGGAGCGCAGGTGACCTTTGGGAATGTGGGACTTGACATCCCACCAGGAAAAAGAGCTCTCCGAGAAAAGCACCAGCCTCCACCGATGCGGAAGGCGGTCACCACCCCTTCCCGGCGTAGGCTCAGACGAGTGGATTGGGCCTTATGGGCTTTGGCCTTGGCCTGGATGCTTCAGGACTCCAACGCTCTCTTTTGGGCCCACTGCTCCTCGTCCTTCGCCTCCCACCAAGCAATGCACCATCTCCGGTGCTACTCCCAGGGCACAACTTCCACCTGCTCTCTGACTGCCGCCACCTCCCAGGGAATTCCATTATTGCCTCACCCGGGTTCACTCAATAGCGGACCATCCGCTCTCCATGGGCCTCCTGGGACTGGGGTTCTGGGGTTAGTGGGATGGCCAACCCTTTCTTGGGGACAGTATCCTCCCAAGCCAAACCAGGTGACGTCGGACAGGGGTCAAGGGAACTAGGAGGGCCTCCTCCTGTGGCAGAGCAGACTCAGTACCTGACCTGGCATAGGGTGTCATCTTGCTCTCCTCCGTCCCGTGGGTTGGTGAAGCGGGCCGTGATGCTGTACATCTTGCAACCGCTCTCTCCATCATGGCCTCCCGCCATCTGCTCATGGTGATGAGGTGGGCCTGCTCCTATTGGCGTCCGAGCTCCCGGACCTCATCCTCAAGGAAAGTGGGGGTGAGCTCCAGCATCTGACTCCTGTCCAGGAAGCTAGAATAGTCTGCTTTTCCCACCCCACAGTCCATATCGCCTGGGCCTCTCTCTGCCGCCACGTTGGAATGCACGTGGGCTCTCAAGTTCCCCCCATACCGTTTGGGACTCACACTGAAGTTCGGATTTGCTTCCTTTCTTCTTTGGCGTGCCTCTGTTCTGCTGGTGTTGGCCACATCCCTGGGCAGAGTTACACAGTTTGTTGGTCTGCCCTCCCGAATCTTGGAGGGTGGAAGGGACATAGGCCATGTTTCGTGCTGCGTGCTGGCCTTATCCATGATGGGGAACCATGGCACGCCCCTCAGCCAGCACATGCTTTAAGTTTCTTAGGGTCGCCATTGCTTAGGCAAAAACACAGTCTTTTATTAGCAGTTCATAAGGTGCACAAGACCTGGCGATATCGGATCCGTATATCTTGCTCATGATGCCAAGTCTGACTCGCCCCAGTGGGGGCTGTGGGGTGCTCGGAACCGGGCCCTCTGGATGTTAGGGCTGTGGGATGCTGTCACAGTGGCGTGACCTAGTCCATGGTCCGCTACTGGGCGGTCAGAAAAAAGGGGTATTGAAAAACTTTTTTTGTATGTGATTTCTAGCCAAATATTTAATAACTTTTTAACAAAATATTTTTAGCTGCATATTTATTTATTAATTTTTTACTCATTTGCTACCTTTAATTTTAGCATAGTGGTTTTAATGGAATAGAAGGTTTCCACACCTGGATTGCATTTTACACTTCTCAGGGCGGTAACCAGAAAAAGTCCTTTGGTTTCGCTCTGTGGGAGTGATGCAACAGGATGTTCTCTATAAATAAGAATTATTTGTGCAAAGTATTTATCATACCTGAGGAAGACTAAAAGTCAAAACACGTTGTTTGATCATTTTTTCAGAGTTCAAATAAAGAAATTATCAAAATTGAATCATGGGTGGATCCTCTAGTCCCAGGAAGGCAGTATACCTGGCATTTTAAACCCCTATAGTGTCCCATGTGTGTAGCATGTCCCTGTGCTCCTATATTATGTTGAGGTTGTGCTGCAAACTGAAGAGAGAATCTACACCCTTCCGTGGTCCGAGGACTGTGGATTTATATGCAAGATCTCAAGACTTTTACATGGTGAGTGTTTTCAACCTCTGAAACTTACTACTTACTAATAGAAAAATATATTGGAATCTGAGAGTCCTCTGTGGTTGATACCTTTTAATGGCTAACTGAAAAGATGGAAAACATAGCAAGCTTTCGGGACACTGTGCTCCCTTCATCAGACAAATAATGACACAGATTCTGAAGACACACACACATATACATAAGCAAATGAAACAAACAAAAAAACAGTTTTAGATGTTATAGTAAATGTGACAGGTGACATAAAGCAGAGTCAGGCTAGGGAGGAAGAGATGGGCCTGGGGAATTGAAATTAAAAGTATAAGATAAGCGGAACAAATTCTATAATGGTTAAATGGCAGTGGTCTGTGGAGAACTGAAAATACTTAAATGAGTTGAGGAAAGCAATAAAAGGAGGCAAGGGTGTTTGATGAGGCCAGAGCTGTGGGGGGGGGTACTCGGTCACCGGGTCTGCTGAGTGGGGAGTCACAGGTGGACGGTATCCCGGTGCCGTGCCCTGGGGATCATTTGAAGGGGGATGAAGGGATTTATTTACAAGGGGACGTGACGCCACCTGTAGGGTCTGGTAAGGTGGTACCAGCGCTGCCAGCCGGCCGCTGAGGTGATGGAGGGGGCAGCAAAGTGTGGTACAGCTCCCCACAGGTGGAGCTTTACCTCAGGGCAGCAATAAGGGAAGATGATGAGGGAGGGCAGCGAAGGAGGATGATGGTGGATTTTAGCTGATAAACAGTCACACATACACACAGGGTTAGTTGTTCCGGTACCTTTTTACTGAGGTAACATAACAGGTACAGTCTTGAGTATTAACCGGGTCCCTGGTACAATTTAGGATCAACTCCTTGGAAGGATATGAGGCCTCCTTTATTTCTTATTCTCTGCCTTGAGGGATGAGTCTTTCCTGAGTTTGGACTCTCCAATCCTCTGATGTCTAGAACTAACAATCAGGCCCTTCTGCGGGAACCCGGTTTATCCTGTGGCCCCTGGTCCTCTGTTTGGTTAGTTTTTAATATTTCCTCTATCTTCCTTCAGGGCTAAACTTCACCTGAAACTGCTGGGTTTTTACTGTGGCTCTGTAAGCCCACAGCATCGGACTCCAGTGTCCGTTTGTTCCTAAGGGGAATATATTTTGGTCCCTTTTCTTATTCCCTACCTCTTCTCCTTGCCTCCGGCCCCTTCCCTGGGGTGTGAACAGCCGACAATTGTCCCTTCTGGTCCTGGTATTTCTCTTTTTCAGAGACCAGCAGCTCAGCCTCCTTCTCCTTCCTCTCCTCACACGAACTCTCCCTAGCAACTGTCTCCTAGGACCAACTGTCTCCTCCTCTCAGCCTGGATCTCCCAGGGGAACTGACTTAATGCAGCCAGTAGAGCTCCCCCTTCAGGTCTGGAGTGGAAGGTGTTGTGTGCTGAACAAACCAAGGTGTCAATCCTTCCTTGTACCAGTGTAACCTGTGGCAATCCCCCGCAGGGGTGCCACATTCCCCCCTAGTTAAACTCAGTCCTCCGGGACTGAAACATTTTTCATAAACATAACAGGTTATAACTATTTACATTTGATTATTGAACAGAGTCTTAAAAATGAAAAATTTACAAAAACCAAGGAAAAATAAGAAAACAGGTTACCAGTCCATACAGCGCTAGTCCATCCGCTGCAGGCTGTTTAGGGGATGTTGAAACAGGGATTTGCCACTACCAGTCCTGTGGCTATGATCCATTTTAAAAATAAGAAAAAGGGAAAGTTCAAGAGTCCAACAGGTTAAGTCTTTTAGGAATTAAAAAATCATAACTATATACAATATGGGTGTATCTGCTTAGGAGGCCTGGCTTCACTTATACCACCCCCAGGCACTTTCTTTTCCTAACTTGATGTGCATGGGGGCTAGTCCAGTTCCTCCACCCTTCTACACACTACCATTAATAACATATTTACATTTTAAACATTTTTACATTTTCCCACATTTTATCACCTACTCTCTGTATCTAAGTGGTGGCTGACCAAAGTTACTACGGGTTGACCTGCGTAGCACTGGTGTGTTACTAATGTCTGTACCTAATGCAGTGTATGCTCTCTCTCTCAGTCTATCAGATCTACGTGTGGTTGTAATACCGTAGTATTGGCGTAGTCTCTCTAGTGGACTGGCAGATTCACCGATTGCAGGGATCTCTGGTTCCGGTACAACGGGTGGTTCTTGTATTCTCGGTACTTCTACTGCTGATGGAAACGTTAAAGTTGGGATTAGATATGTACCTTCTATTTGAGGCCAATCTGCTGGTAACTCTCCAATAATTGTCTGGACTGTCTTTGGCTTCTCTTGCTCTTCTAGCTTTGGACAAGGTACATCTTCCTCTGGTTGAAGCTGTTGAGGGCACTTTTTCAAATGATCTCTGGACACTGTTGCTGTAGTTTCACCATGATCCTTACTGATTAAACAGGTTTTCTGGTTATCAAAATTGGATGGTAATACAGTGTATGGTTCTCTTTCCCACTGATCATCTAGTTTGTGCATTCTTCTTTTTCTCTCAAAACCAATTCACCTGGTGTTAAAGGCGTTCCTTGTGCACTTTTGTTAAAGTTAATTTCTTGTCTTCCTCTAGATCTTTCCAGACTTCTTTCAACGCATTCTTGGATTTTCTGGTATTGTTCTTTCCTTCTAATATCCCAATCTGTATCTGTAGTATCTGCTTCAGGAACTACTATGCCTAACTCAAAGTCTGCTGGCAACTTTCCTGGTCTTGCTCTCATGAGGTATGCAGGGTGCAATTTGTTGAACTTACTGGGATGTTGTTGTAAATGTCAACTAGATCTGGTAACTTTTCTGGCCACTGGTTGCGCTCTTCTAAGGGCAGAGTTTTTAACATTTCAATTACCACGTGATTCATCTTTTCGCACATTCCATTTGTTTGAGGATGGTAAGACGTAGTGCGTATTTTCTTGCATCCGTATAGGCGACAGAACTCTTGAAATATTTCAGCTTCAAAGGCGGGTCCTTGGTCTGTCAATACCTGGTCTGGATAGCCATGGGGTCTGCAGAAATAAGCTTGAAATGTTCTTGCTGCGGTCTCAGCTGTTAAATCTTTTACTGGAGCTACCACAAGAAATCTGGAATAATGGTCTACCATGGTAAGAGCATAAGTGTACCCTGATTTGCTGGGTGTAAGTTTGACATGATCTATGGCTACCAGTTCTAATGGTTCTTTGGTGATGATAGGTTTGAGGGGTGCTTTCTGGCTGTTACGGTCTTTTCTTCTTAATGAGCATGGTCCACAATTTTTACACCATCTCTCTATGGAGGCTCTCATGCTGATCCAATAGAATCTTTCACGTAACAGTATTTCTAATTTTCTCCATCCAAAGTGTCCCGATTCATTGTGATACGCTTGCAATACCATTTGAACATCTCTCTTTGGAACCACAACTTGCCATACCATTTCATGTGTTCTTGGGTTAATATACCGCCTGCACAATTGACCTTGATAGATGAATAACCGGCTTCTTTCTTTCCACAAATGTTGAGCTTCTAGTGGAACATTCTTTTCAAGTTTGGAACCTGGTTGAGTTATTAACTTCTTTACAAGACTTACTGCTGGATCACTGTCTTGAGTCTCTTTCCATCCATAGTGAGGCAACGGGTTTAGTTCAACAGTCTGACGATTTTGGTAGACTCGATCTTCAGCGATTTGCCATTTTCTACTTTTATGGAAAGCTGGGAGTTCTATTTCCTCTAAGTCATCTTCTTCTTCACTTCCTTGTGGATGTACTTGAGGATTTCTAGAAAGGGCATCTGCATTTGCGTTATTGCGGCCTGCTCGATATTTGATAGTAAAGTCATAGTTCGACAGTCGAGCCATCCAACGTTGCTCCAATGCTCCAAGTCTTGCGGTATCCAGATGTGTTAACGGGTTATTATCTGTGAAGACAGTGAACTTTGAAGCTGCGAGGTAATGCTTGAACCTTTCTGTTACCGCCCAGACCAAGGCCAGGAACTCCAACTTAAAGGAACTGTAATTTTCTGGGTTCCTCTCAGTGGGTCGAAGTTTTCTGCTAGCGTAGGCAATTACTCGTTCTTTACCATCTTGCACCTGAGAAAGGACTGCTCCCAGGCCTACATTGCTTGCGTCGGTGTAAAGGACGAATGGTAGGTTATAATCGGGGTAAGCCAGGATTTCCTCACCGGTTAGAGCCTGCTTCATCTGTTGGAAGGAATTTTCTTGTTCCTCTCCCCATTCTAATGGTGACTCTGGAAATCTTCTCTTCTTAGATTGGCCTATCAGAAGATCTTGTATGGGCGCAGCCATCTTTGTGTAGCCCTTAATGAATCTTCTATAGTATCCAACCAGACCTAAGAACTGGCGTACCTCGGTGATGGTCGTTGGTCTTTGCCAATCCTGGATTGCTGTTACCTTTTCCGGATCTGGTGCTACTCCATCTGCACTGACCACGTGTCCCAGGTATTGGACTTTAGGTTTCAACAGGTGACATTTGGATGGTTTGAGTTTCATTCCGTACTTTGCTAAAGCCTCAAATACCTCCGCCAGGTGTTTCAGGTGTTCTTCGTAGGTTCTAGAGAACACGATGACGTCGTCCAGGTATAAGAGCACGGTTTCGAAGTTTCGATGTCCCAGGCAACTTTCCATGATTCTCTGAAACGTTCCTGGTGCATTGCATAACCCGAATGGCATGCTATTGAATTCGCATAATCCCATTGGCGTTGTAAATGCAGTCTTCTCCCGGTCTTCTTCTGCAACGGAGACCTGCCAGTACCCACTAGTGAGATCTAATGTGGAGAAATAGTTAGCAGTCTTTAATGCAGCAAGAGACTCCTCTATTCGGGGTAATGGGTAAGCATCTTTGTGAGTGATTTTATTGACCTCTCTGTAATCTACACACATCCTCATTGTGCCATCCTTTTTCCTGACTAGGACTAAAGGGGCTGCCCAGGGACTACTACTATCTCTTATAACCCCGGCCTCCTTCATGTCCCTCAGCATTTCTTTGGCATGTTGATAGTGACCTGGTGGAATGGGTCTGTGTCTCAACTTGATTGGTGGATGATTTCCTGTGGGTATGTGATGCTGTACCCCTTTAATCCTCCCAAAATCTAATGGATGCTTGCTGAATATCTGCTCAAACTCCTGCACTACCCGGTACACTCCATGCTTCAGGTGAGAAGGGGTGGCATCAGTTCCTACATGCAACTGCTGACACCACTCCTCCAGCTGTCCTTTAGAGTTACTATCCTCCACCAGACTAGGCGAGGAAACAAGTTCTACTGTCTGTATGTTGTTGTTACAAACAGTATACAGCTTTGCTACGGTAGCATACCGAGGTAACTTTGCTTCCACTGCCCCACAATTTAACACACGGATTGGTACTCGTCCCTTGCGTACATCCACCACCCCTCTGGCTGTCAGTAGTGTAGGTCTGTGTTCCGAAAATACCGGCTCTACAACTGCCTGGTATTCCTGTCCTCTACAACCTATCGCTGCTCGACACCATATCATCATCTCACTATTTGGTGGTATTACAATGGGAACCGAGTCTATTACCCGCACACTGCCAATTTCTCCCCCAGACAGATTTACCTGTTGCTTGTGGATGAGGGCTCGGATCTCTTGTTGGATGACTCTTGTCCGCCCATAACCAGCAGTTTGAGTAATCTGTCGGAGTAAAAACAACACTTCTCCAAAGCAGTTTTCAATAACATTTGTACCAATAACCATGTAAGGGCATTTTTCATTAGGATTATCTTCAACTACAAATAACCCTTGACCTTTCAACTCCTCCCTTCCCAACTTTATTGTAGCTGCTCTATACCCCACCTGTTTCTGTGGTTGGCCATTAGCTGCAATAATATAAAAATTGGGGTTTGGGGGTTCAAGATCATCATCAGACCAATACTGCTTATAAAGGATATGCGGGATCGTAGTAACCTGCGACCCGGTGTCCAATAGGGCCGACATGGGAATTCCTTCTAGTGTAATGTTGAGGTACGGACGGCCTCCCACGTACCGCTTACACCAGTCTTTTGGGCCCAGTTGCTCTACTCCTGGGGTTTGGCCCTCGGACCCAGGAATCTCGTGTTTAAAGGGCATCTTCTTGCAAAGTGTCCTGGTTTGTTGCATCGCAGGCAGATGGGTTGTCCTGAAGAATCTGTGTAATCCCAGGGTCTGCGTTGGAATGGTGCGTTGGTCCCCTGCGCGGGCGACCTGGTTCTGCGTTGGAATGGTACGTTGGTCCCTGCCCGGGCGACCTGGTTCTGCGTTGGAATGGTACGTTGGTCCCCTCCGCGGGCGACTGGGCTTTCCTTTGCATCCATGGGACATCCTCAGGGCTATCAGCTAGTTGAATTTTACTTGGTGGTGGTACCCCAGGCATATTTTGCAAGAGCTTTAGTACGTAGTCCATGTTTTTAGTTAACTGCAGCACCTGGTTTTGCATGTTATCATTTGCTACAGCTTGACTCTCTGCTTTTGCAGGTTCTGCAGGAATAGGTTTAAAGTCTATGGAAGAAGCATTAGTCTGCCATGATTGGTTGGCAGGTTCTGCAGGTGCTGGATCTCTTAGCACAGTTATAGCACGATCTTTTAAGTCACTAAAACTCACTGTTGGGTGATCCAATACCCACATATGCACTTGTTGGCGGTGATAGTCTGATCTTAATCCTTCTGTAAACTGTTCAGCAAGCATTTTATCCTCTTCCAGTACACTGGCCGGGTCTATCTGTTTCAAGGACCGGAGTGCTCTTTGTAAACGGAGGGCATAGTCTCTGATGGTATCCTGCGATCTCTGCTTACACTGATAAAACAGCATCCTCAATTCAGACTGTGTGCGCTTCTCAAACACCGATTTTAGCTTATCAAACACTTTGGCAGCAGAGTCCCTGTCAGCATCTCTCCAGGACTCAGCCTCCAGCTCCGCTGCGCCTATTAATTGTCCCAGCACAACGGTAGCCTGTTGCTTCTGTGTCATAGCATACATGTCCAGCATTGCACACATCTTATGCTTAAATGTTGCTAACGTACCAGGTTTACCTTCATATGTTGGTAACCACTTGGCACCCGGTACATACGGCATAGTTATAGGCATTATTTGGGCTGCTGCTTCAGGTACTGCGTTCTCGCCATTTCCCCTGTCAGGGACCCGCACATCATCCGTGTCACTCATGGTGAGGCCCCCCTAGTTAATGGATGCCAACCTGTAAGATGAAAACTGGTTTCTCCAGCTGTCGGCGGCTCTGTAGATAGAGCGGGCACCTCAGGTCTCTCTCTAACAGGGAGCTGCGCTTTCTTCAATCTCTCCGGCAGAGTGGAAGGGGGCGGGGCTTATCTTCCCGCCCTTTCTCCTGCTGTGACGCAGTTGTAATTTCTGAGGCGATGTAATGGCGGCCGCACAAACAGTCAATTAAATAAAGTCTTAAGGCGCACTTCACCTGGTAAATACCAGGCTGGTTCGGATCCTGTTCGTGACGCCAGAAAATGATGAGGCCAGAGCTGTGGGGGGGGGTACTCGGTCACCGGGTCTGCTGAGTGGGGAGTCACAGGTGGACGGTATCCCGGTGCCGTGCCCTGGGGATCATTTGAAGGGGGATGAAGGGATTTATTTACAAGGGGACGTGACGCCACCTGTAGGGTCTGGTAAGGTGGTACCAGCGCTGCCAGCCGGCCGCTGAGGTGATGGAGGGGGCAGCAAAGTGTGGTACAGCTCCCCACAGGTGGAGCTTTACCTCAGGGCAGCAATAAGGGAAGATGATGAGGGAGGGCAGCGAAGGAGGATGATGGTGGATTTTAGCTGATAAACAGTCACACATACACACAGGGTTAGTTGTTCCGGTACCTTTTTACTGAGGTAACATAACAGGTACAGTCTTGAGTATTAACCGGGTCCCTGGTACAATTTAGGATCAACTCCTTGGAAGGATATGAGGCCTCCTTTATTTCTTATTCTCTGCCTTGAGGGATGAGTCTTTCCTGAGTTTGGACTCTCCAATCCTCTGATGTCTAGAACTAACAATCAGGCCCTTCTGCGGGAACCCGGTTTATCCTGTGGCCCCTGGTCCTCTGTTTGGTTAGTTTTTAATATTTCCTCTATCTTCCTTCAGGGCTAAACTTCACCTGAAACTGCTGGGTTTTTACTGTGGCTCTGTAAGCCCACAGCATCGGACTCCAGTGTCCGTTTGTTCCTAAGGGGAATATATTTTGGTCCCTTTTCTTATTCCCTACCTCTTCTCCTTGCCTCCGGCCCCTTCCCTGGGGTGTGAACAGCCGACAATTGTCCCTTCTGGTCCTGGTATTTCTCTTTTTCAGAGACCAGCAGCTCAGCCTCCTTCTCCTTCCTCTCCTCACACGAACTCTCCCTAGCAACTGTCTCCTAGGACCAACTGTCTCCTCCTCTCAGCCTGGATCTCCCAGGGGAACTGACTTAATGCAGCCAGTAGAGCTCCCCCTTCAGGTCTGGAGTGGAAGGTGTTGTGTGCTGAACAAACCAAGGTGTCAATCCTTCCTTGTACCAGTGTAACCTGTGGCAATCCCCGCAGGGGTGCCACATGTTCATATAAGAAGTGAGTTTGTTGGAGATGTGTTATCCCCAAATGTCTTTTCAATTTATATAGAAAATGCATGAATCTGTGATGAGTCGACTGTTGACTCTTATATATTGCCTGAACGTCCCCCAATTCAATTCGATTCAAACCATTAACCTTTTGCTTGGGAATCAACCTAATAAAACACTGAGTTATTAGGGAATGTGAGAACAGGTTGGAATTTGTAGAATACAGAAAGAAAAATATTTTCGAACACCAGAGGAAAAAAGTAACAATTCAGTGACATGAAAAGAATCTGCATAACAAAGACTTTCCAACAGGTTAAAAACTGGAAAAAGGGAGAGAAAAGCGCAATAGGGTCTTATAATTGATAGAAAGGTGGACTAAATTTAATTAGTTACTCACCTGGGGGGTTGTGTAGCACACAACCAGCATCAAAGGAAAAGGTAGTAGCTGCTTCAAGGATCCACACCACAACGATCAACGTAGTCAGGAAAGCAAAAGTGTGGACGGTGTATACAGACCTGCGCTGCAAGGACCAAAGGATCAGATGGTGTTCATGATTATAATTTTTATTTCCAATACGTTTCGGAGTTAGTCCTAACTCCTTCCTCAGGGAATAGTAGTCACACACTACTATTCCCTGAGGAAGGAGTTGGGACTAACTCTGAAATGCATCGGAAATAAAAATTATAATTATAAACACCATCTGATCCTTTGGTCCTTGCAGCGCACGTCCGCATACACCATCCACACTTTTGCTTTCCTGACTACTTTCCAACAGGTTAAGCCTGTTGCTGTCCCCAAGGTTTGTCTTTAGGTATAGAATAAAAAAGAGATTATATTATTAAATTAAACCAATCTCAATCACTCAGTCATGTGCTAAAATTAATGAAGATCATAGCATGCATATCATCGATTTCCCAATTTTTCTTTAAAATTTTGCTACTAACTTCCCAAGACTGATTGGAATAATGTTTAGCTCACCTTGTGAGGTGGATTCACAAAGCTGAAGGTCAGGGTAAACAAACAGACAGGGTGTTGGTGCAGAAGGCTGGTGTACACCATGGACTAATGAAGACTTGGACACACTGAAAAACACAGATCCAGGTGGGCAGGCCAAACAGAAATTGCACTTGCTAAACAGCTCACAGTGGAAGGGAGAGGACCCACAAGCATTTTGTAAAGATGAATGTACAATATGAAGCGCGTCCAATAAGTTTGTTATCATTACTGGAACTGATGAGTTTATCCAGAAGGTGGCTAGTGGAGGGTTAAACCTGCAGGACCAAAATTAAGAGTATGCATAAGTCAGAAAAGTCTTGCAAGATGAATGCACAATATAAAGAGAGTTCAATAACAGTTTGTTATGTTCTCTGCAATCAATAAGTTAATATAGAAAAGGGTTAAACAGCATTATTGAAGATAAGCATATCATATGAGTATTGCAAGATGTCTATACAGATGTGTGTGGATAAGAGGCTGAGCACATCAAACAGTCAGCCATAAGCAAAACACTTCAGGGGTGGGAGGGTAGTGTTTTGTCTTTTTTTTGTACACCCTACATCTGATCACGCTGATTTTACACCCAGTGTAAGCCATTCAAACAATAAAATCGGCTCGCACTGGGCCAAGCGTTGAATGTGCCTGAGCACAGCAATGCTCGCTACAGTGGTTTGCGTATGTCAAGCACCTGAACATTACATTTTTTTGTAAAGTCTGTGTTCTGTATGAACACAACTTTAAAGTTTCGTTAACTCATCTCTAATCACTAGAGATGAGAGATTCCAAACTGTTGAAAAGAGGGAATGGGGTGCACCACTATAAATGTATTGTCCCTATAAGGACTGGGGTGCTGTTTTGCCAACAGGAGATCAGTGAAACTTTAGAAAAGGAATTGGCAAATCAAATAGCAGCACACCACCAATTAGTATATCAAAGTATTACAAAGTTTATTAGAGACCAAACATGATACAAATAAAAACCATTAAAAAAATACAAAAACCACGAAAATAAGAAAGGAAGGAACCCCTTACAATATATGCAATGAATTTTCAATTAAAACAATTCCCAAATTCTGTCAGAATCAAAATTTTAGTGACACAACAACCCTAAGGTCAAAAAGCGCAATCAGCTTCGTCTCAAATCAAGATAATAAAAAATTGGTGTAGTAAGGTGTAGACTGAGCTCCAGTACAAAGAAGAGCGTGTGTCTCCCATAAGTGTGTAAACAGGGAACTGCGATAAAAATGCTCCAGGCAAAGGCAGCCACATAGGCACAAACATAAATCAGAAATTATGTGACCTCCCCTATAGGAAAAATTTCTCACCCAGGCTGTGTAGCTCCTTTATGTACCGGTCATTTGGAGATGTATCCTGGGTGTGGGAGGCAGGGTAAGTGCATGGCATGCCAGAGCGCAGGGAGCGAATGTGGAGTAGGGGACCTGTGTCCCACGCGTATTGGTTTCCCAGGCAACGACAGGTCCTGTCCTGGGAGATAGAAGACAGGTGGAGCGCGCCTGAAGAGGGTAAGTATCCTTATGGGATTTTTTTATTTTTATCACCACTGAGGAGCGGGGGGGGCAGGGGGAGTGGGGGCCGCGGGGAGCAGTGGGGCAGTTAAAGGACTATTCGCTACTCCCGAGTAATCACAAGAAACTCGGGGAGTAGCGAGCAGCCCAAATGTTGTTACTATTTGGCGAGTACCGAATAGTAACGATTATACTCGCTCATCCCTACCCAATATGCCTTTTGATTTCAATAGAGATTCATTCTGAGAAAGTTGTTAGAAACTTAGAAACAGTGACCAGAGATCATTGCCAGTCAGCGGCAGTAATGCTCAGGATATTCCATACTTACCGCTGACTGTGAGTGACCTCATTCTTATTGCATAAGTTGTCGGTGTTTATATGTAATGCACTAAACATCTGATTCATACAGTGAAAGCACATATCGACCAAAAATGCTCAGTATTTGTCAGAAATTAATACATCTGTTTTTTCAAACGGTTTCAAAAGTCAACAAAAAATAGGGAATAATGTAAAGTATAGAAATAAGCATTACCTACCTTTTGGGTTTCCACTTGCTCCAACACTGTCACTCCAGTGGCTCCTCGTGGTCTGGAAAATGTTGACATCATATTCATTATTCACATATCTGTCAATCACTGGCCCTGGTTATGAGCCATACCTGTATACATTACCATTGAGGTCAGTGCTTGATTGCAACAGTAATGTGAATGATGGACATATAATAAAAGTTCAGACACAGTTGGTGATCACAGAGCAGTATCACTTGAGCAGCAGGAGATTGAAGTGGTAAGTAATGCTTTATTTTATAAAATTCTCTATTCTTTGGCTAGTTTATTTAAACTTGGAAAATATCTTAATTGAATGCAGTAGATTTTTTAACAAAAGATCTTTGACTAAAAAAGCATGCCTAGGTCCATTTCTCTACCTAAATAAAAAACATCAAACTCGATAGCAGCTTAATAAATACATGCTGATGTGTTTCTCTCACTTCATTTTTATAGATGTTACATTGCATTTCATATATTCAGTATTTTCTTCTATGTCTGATATTTGCTATGAAATTAACTTTGCTAAAATCAATTTTACAAGCATCTTCTCAAAAACATAAAGAATATTTATGCACAACACATCTATAAAGTCTTTAGCTCGGCACAATTTGAGTTTTGTTTACAATTTTGTGAAAAGATGATAGCTATTATTGCATATTTGTTACACTGAGTAGTTTCTGATCTTTAAACAAATATTATACCAGATACAAGAAACCTGGGGAAATATGCAATGCTATCTTTGAATTATTACCACATTGATCAGTGTCCAAAAAAGTTTTGCAAAATAACTTGAGACACTAATTAGTCCAATTACAGTCTGTTCTCATGATAGGAAAATTAGGCAGTTTTGACTTTGTGAGCCCCTCAATCATGTTATGTGTCATACGATACATTGTAAAGCGCTGCGGAATATGTTGGCGCTATATAAATAAAGCTTTATTATTATTATTATTACGATAGGTCACGGGACTGAGGAAGGTTATATGACAGTTGAAAGGTAATATAATAAATATACTTGCTCAAGATCATGTTAGAGACAATAAAAACTAAAGAAGTTCTCCAATATTGGGGGCCATTCTTCATCAATGCAAACCTCAAAGCCACTGGATATCTGAAATTGCTATATGATTCAGATATCCAGTGGCATTGAGGTTTCCATTGATGCAGAATGGCCCCACTATCTTTGTACTCCATATACCACACCATACCAACAATTTTTGTGTTCCAATAGTCTTGGAGGGATCTATCCACTGTTTGTTAGTGTCAGACCAATAGCGGTGGTTTTGTTTGTTAACGTCACCATTCACAAGAAAGTTTGTCTCATCACTCATCTGAAGGCAATTGTCTAAGCTGTGAAGATACGAGATGTGCAGCATCTGAAAGAACAGTTACTGGAAGCCTGTGCTAGCATTTCTTCTGTGGTGTTGCTATCAGTGTGTCAAGAGTGGGAGAAGAGGGTTGCAGTGACAATCCAACACAATGGGAAGCGCTTTAAACACATTTTATAACCGGTCATAAACTTGTAAATAATTCATAAATGAATAAACTTACGTTAAAATAAAGCACACCATTGTTTTTCTTATGAAATTCTCAATTAATTTGAGGTGTCACATGATCCTCTTCCCATTGAAAAAAATAAAGTTGGATCCAAAATGACCAACTTCAAAATGGCCGTCATGGTCACCACCCATCTGGAAACTTTTTTTCCTCTCGCATATACTAATGTGCCACAAACAGGAAGGTGAGATCACCAACCATTTACATTTTATTTAGGTGTATCCATATAAATGGCCCACCCTGTATATACAGTATACATATCTGTGTATATATATACTAGAAATAGGCCTGATGCTATTGCATTAGGAGGGCAGTCTTTATTCCTCTGTACCCTCGTGTGCTCTCTCCTGTCTGTGCTGTCTCTTCCCCTGTGCGCTCTCTTACTTGTGCCTTTCTCTCCACTCTCAGCCCCTGTGAGCGCTGTCTCTCATTATGACTTTGCCTCAACTGTGCCTTCTCCTTCCCCTGTGCCCCTGCCTCCTCTGTGCCTTCTAATGAATAGAAAGAACTGTGGTCAATTTGTAGGAGCGCTCAGAATGGGAATAAAGGACTGTGGAGATTGTTGGATAACAAACCTCCTTTATTCATAACACCAATACGCGTTTCTACAGTGGTCCGCTGTCTTCCTCAGTTGGATTTACAGGGGAGTGGTCTAAATCACAGATTAAATAGTAGCCTTGACCAATCAATGTAAAAAACATTTTTAACCCTTTCCTAAGTGCTGGTTTGTTACGTATATTAAATGTAGCAACTAATTCTGACATACCAAATAGATTTAAATTAATAATAAAAATGATTACATCATTTAAGATAAAATCTATTGCATGTGAAAACCCATTAAAATATATAGAAATATAAACTAATAATAATAATAATATATGATAGTACAGTACACCCAATTTATACATATATAAACAAACAAAGAAAGGTATTGCGATAAGAAGCACCAAAAAACGTATATAAAATATATTGCAATACCTGTGTGAAAAATAATAATAGATTGTGAATTATGAATTGTGAATCATGAATAATAACATAAATATATGTGATTGCACAAAAAAAATATTAAGATAATATACATTTAAAGTGAAGATTGTAAAAATACATAGTGCAAGAATTATATGTGATAAGAATGTTTTTTATCTAATCAATTATGATAACATATAATCATATTATGATAACACAATATAATTATAATAACAATATAATATCAATGTAATAATATAATGAGCATAATATATATGGTATTAGGTGAAATTTTTTTAGTTTTTTAGGGGTCTGTTCTTTAACCCTTATACCGTTATATACTCGCGTATAAGCCGAGTTTTTCAACCCAAAAATTGGCTGAAAAGTACCCCCCTCGGCTTATACGCGAGTCAGTTTCTGTATACCGATGTATACATCGGTACATACCGATGTATACATCGGTATACAGCAGCCCACCGCATTCCCCAGTAATGCAGGGCCCCCAGGGTCTCTCCGGTCACCTGTAAAGCAAGCAAAACTTATCAGTGTCCCGCTCGCAACACCCGCTGCCGACATCCACGATCTCATCATTCATGCGACTCCTCTTCTGTTTCTGTGCGCGTCGCCGGCAATGACGTCATTCCCGGCGACGCGCACAGGAAACAGGAAGAGAGTCGCATGAAGATGGAGGATCGCGGATGTCGGCAGCGCGGGTGCGACGGGACACTGATAAGTATAGCTTGCTTTACAGGTGACCGAAGAGACGCTGGGGGGGGCCTGCATTACTGGGGCTGCCTCTATACTACCTAGCGCTGGGCTGCTATATACCTCTGGGGCACTGTATACTACCACTAGGGCTGCTATATACCTCTGGGGCCCTGTATACTACCGCTGGGGCTGCTATATACCTCTGGGGCCCTTGTATACTACCACTCGGGGCTGCTATATACCTCTGGGCACTGTATACTCCAACATGGGCTGCTATTATACCTCTGGGGCCCAGTATCACTACCCATGGGGCTGTATATACCTCTGGGGCACTGTATACTACCACTGGCGCTGCTATTAAACCTCGGGCCCTGTATACTACCACTGGGCCTGCTATATACTCTGGGGCACTGTATACTACACATGGGGCTGCTATATACCTCTGGCCCTGTATACTATCCATCTGGGCTGGCTATATACCTCTGGGGCCCTGTATACTACCGCTGGGCTGCTATAATACCTCGAGGGCCCTGTGTATTACCACTGGGGCTTGCTATATACCTCTGGAGCCCTGTATACTACCACTGGGCTGCTATATACCTCTGGGGCCCTGTAATAACCGCTGGGCTGCTATAATACCTCTGGGCCCTGTATACTACCACTGGGCTGCTATATACCTCTGGGCCCTGTATACTACATTGGGCTGCTATATACCTCTGGGGCCCTGTATACTACCCCTGGGGCTGCTATATACCTCTGGGGCCCTTATATATACCACTAGGGGCTGTATATACTAACCACTGGGCTGTATATTACATACCACTGGGGCTGTAATATACATATGGGCTAGCGTGTATACTACCACGTGGCTGCTGTATCTACCTCTGGGACTGGTGTATACCACACTGCTGGGGCTGTATACTTGTGCTAGGGTCCACCCTCGGCTTATACACGAGTCAATAGATTTTCCCAGGTTTTGGGGGCAAAAGTAGGGGGGTCGGCTTATACACGGGTCGGCTTATACACGAGTATATACGGTAATTAAAAATTCTTCAAAAAAAATAAATTTATTATTTTTTAAATTTTCTTAAATTCTTTTAAAAAATGTTTTTCTAAAAAATCTAAAATTACTAAAATTAATTAAAGTTATAAATTCAAAGACCCCAACCATGGAAACAAAATTTACTGTAGCCAAATTATCTAACTAATCTATTCATTAATCAGCAAAATATTGCCTTATAAACACTCATCCTTTTATCACATTATCAATGGTCAAATTTAGACCCTCCGGACTCAGAGTACCCAAATTGAAAATCCAATAACTTTCTTTATTGACCAGCCTCCCATATCTATTATCTATACCTTCTGGTATCTGGTCAATAATTATAAGTGTCATAAATTTTGGATCTTTTTGATGTGTTGTAAGGAAGTGTTTTGATAGACTGTGTAGCAAAAAACCCTTTTGGATGTTCGACCGATGCTTATTTAAACATGCATGTATTTGTTGCACTATACGACCCACATATTGTAAGCCGCATGTACATTGTAAAAGGTATATCACATGACTTGAATGGCAATCCACATTGCAATTTATAACAAATTATTCCCCTGTGGTATGGGAATAAAAGGACGTCGCCCCTTCTCCCATAGTGGGGCAACACATACACTTAGTTGTTTTACATGGAAAACAACCATACGCATTGTTTGTGGGTCCTGTTACTCCTCCTTCCACTTTAAGCGCTGTGTTACTGAGTGCCACCATACGTCGTAAATTACGATTTTTTTCGATATACTACACTGGGTTTATTAGGTATATGGGTAGATAGCACCGGGTCTCCCTTTAACACGCACCAATGGGTTCAAGTAGACTCCCAATGCTATTCCTAGACTGGTTAAAGGTAGTAACCAAACTCCAGTCCCTTTTTCCCAAACTGGAGGCCTTGTTTTTTTGTGAGTCGTATCTTAGAGATACAAGATTTTTGTGAAAACCCCTTTATTTTCTTAAAAGCATCGGTCAACAATTTTTTTGGGTATCCTTTTTAGCGAAATCTTCTCTTCAGGATATCTGATTCCATAAGAAAATCACAATCTTGAGTGCAATTCTTACGAATTCTCCAATATTGTCCATACGGAATGTTTTTGATCCATCTGGGGAGGTGTCCACTGTCAAACCTCAAATAACTATTGATGTCAACTGGTTTGAAATGAGTAGAAGTGGACACCCTCCCCAGATCATCAAATTTAAGCACAAGGCCAAGAACTGTATGTAATTAGTAGAACTCGCTATTGTAAAGTAAGGCCCCAGGGATTTTTATTCAATTCGTCATAGAAATCATTAGCGTTAGAAATTGACCCATCCCAAATAAAAATCAGGTCATCAATGTAATGGCATTATAGAACGATATGCCCTTGGGTTCGATGGGACTGAGCGATGAAGATGGACTCAAATAGCCCCATGTACAGATTTGCATAACAAGGGGCGAATCTCGTCCCCATCGCACAGCCCCTCGTTTGCTTTATATATGGAACCCTCAAAGGAGAATATATTATTATTTAAAATGAATTCAATTGCCGTTAAGTAGTAGTAGTTAATAGTACTATCTGATTTAAAAAAAATGTTCCACTGCCAACAAACCCATATTATGAGTAATGTTATTGTATAAGGCCGTCACGTCCATAGTTAGAAAAATAAAATTTTTACAAGGTGGGAGTTCTCTTACCATTTGAATCTGGGTTGAGGAATCCTTAAGATAAAAATCTAGGCCCACTACTATTTTTGAAGAAACAAATCTACGTAATGTGAAAGATTTGAGGTTATTGAATCGATCCCAGAAATAATTGGGCGGCCAGGAGGATTATTGTTACACTTATTTAATTTGGGAAGGAAGTAAAAGAAGGGGACCTTGTAACTTGGTATATCGAAAAACCTTTTTTCGAATTTATTCAAGATACCCCTCCCAAAAGCATCCTTCACCATATTGTTGTAACATAAGAAAATTGATATGGAAGGGTCTGAATCTAATTTTTGATAATAATCCTTATCACCCAGGATTCTTTTCCCTTCCTTTATATACCATTCTCTATCCATTACAACCACCCCACTTCCTTTGTCCGCATTTTTGATGATAATAACTTTATTGTTCTTTAATGACATTATGGCCTCCCTCTCTTTCCTATTTAAATTTTCAGACTTTTTATCACATTGAATAGATCATAAATCTTTCAATACTAGCTGTTGAAAGGCTTCTAAGTGTGCACCCTATGAAGTAATGGATAACAACATTTAGAATTACCTTTTACAGGGACATGTAAAAAAGGGTCTACTTCACTACCCTGATCGTTCAATCAAATCATTTTTAATAGGACACATTAAATTTTTATTTATTTCTTCAAGGATAAAATGACGTTTGATTGTTAATTTTCTGAAGAATTCGTTCAGATCTAAATATAGTCTAAAACTATTCAATGGGGCATTGGGACAAAAGGATAACCCCTTTGCTAAAAGGGAATTTTCCCTTTATTCAATATATATTTTGAGATATTAAAAATGCCACTAGTTTTTTGAATCCAAATTGGTGACCCCCAATGTACCTACCGTATCACTTCGCTTTTGTTTTCTTCATAACTGAACTCTGTTCTATTGGGACAATTTTTTTCCTTCTAATCCTTCGCCCTCCTCTACTTCCCCGCTTTGTCTTTTTCTTTTCGCATGGTGCCCCGGAACCAACCGAAAAAACTGTGTAATCTTGGAATCTTTCAAGTTCACAACTAGTTTATCTTTCGTAGTGCCATATTTAATTGTGAGGTTAATTTCACTGCATTGATCACCTCTTCAAGTATTGGTATATTGAGAGTTGGTAGCAGGGAGTTATTAATCAGCAGGGGTGTGGATATAGATCGATCAGATTCTTGATTATGCTCTAGAACTATATCCAAAGAAGAAATGGACAGCGCCACAGATCTTTGATGGTGCAAAAAATTTTTTAGTGTTTATTCCATGGTCATAAGCGACGTTTCAGACCACTTCTGTGGTCTTTATCAAGCTTGATATATCGCTGGGATCCAGATTGGACCTCCCATTTGGACGTGCATCCAGGTGCTGGCTGGAGATACGGAAGGCCTAGCATGCAACCCCAGGTGCTGTGACCAATTACCTTTTATAGCATGCTCTAGAACTAGTTCATCTACTTTTGGACTGATTGAAGTCGTTAAAATGTCTAGTTTTATAATTTGTGGGTCCGTCCTTTCCCGCACATTATTCAAATCCTCCCCTGGGGGTTCAGAATTACCTGAATCCCCTATTAGTGATTCAAATTCAAGAGTTGAAAAGGATTCTCCACATCTCCTGCCAAGGTATCCATAATTGTGAGTCCTTGGTCTAACGTCACTGGAATTTCCCTCATAGTGTTAGTGACTTGATTAATTAATGTGTTTGGTGTCATGTTAAATTCAATTCAAGACTAGGAAAAATTTCTTGTGAACTTTGTGAATCAGTATGAGTTACTGGATGTAAAGTAAATAGTGAATAATCTTCTTGATTATCCACAATTAACACTTTATCTTTCAGTTCAAAATCTATGACCACATTAGGGTCTGAAATCTTACCTATTATGGGTGGTATGTTTGATACATTCAATGTGGAGACCTTGGATTCTAACTTCTTACCCCAACTGGTGATTTATTCCGGTTAGATAATTTTTCAGTCATATTTATGTTGTTCGTTTTTACCTGTATCTTCTTTGAGAGACATTTTCATGTTTTTCTATGTCTTTCATAATTATCCCTTTGTTCTCTTGTTTTTAATGTATTCACTCTACCACCTGGTGGTCCTTTAGGGGACTCCCTCTTATTAGAATTATCCATATCCTCTCTATGTTCTTCTTGATTTTTCTCAGGGATAGTATCCATTGGTTCTATTGTACTCAATGGTTCTTCTCTGTCTCGCATGAACTTTCCTGCCATCTTTTTAATAATATCATCCTCAAACTTTTGAAGTCTCACTTTCAAAATGGGATCATGTTCTTGAAACTTCTTAGATAAGGAGTAAAGGTCCAAACTTTCTTTAAAGATCTCATCTCACCACGAGCCTTATTCGCCAAGGACTGTCTCTTGGTGATAAGGAGCTGCATCATACCCAATGAACACTTTAAAATGTAATCATCCCATTGTTGGGAAAACTCGTGATCTTGTGGGACAGATGATTTTACTGATAGAAGTAATCCCTTGGGCACTCCCTAAGGAGTTTCAAGAACATGATCCCATTTAATTCTATTGTGTTATCATAATATGATTATATGATAGTATACTAATTGATTAGATAAAAAAGAAATTGTTATCATTCTTATCACATATAATTCTTGCACTATGTATTTTTGCACTCTTCACTTTAAATTAATATTATCTTTATATTTTTTTGTACAATCACATATATTTATATGTTATTATCCATGATTCACAATTCATAATTCACAATCTATTGCTATTTTTTCACACAGATATTGCAATATATTTTATATACATTTTTGGTGCTTCTTACCGCAATACCTTTCTTTGTTTGTTTATATACTGTATGTATAAATAGGGTTTACTGTATCTATCATATATTATTATTATTATTATTAGTTTATATTGTATATATTTTAATGGATTTTCACATGCAATAGATTTTATCTTAAATGATGTAATAATTTTTTATTATTAATTTAAATCTATTTGGTATGTCAGAATTAGTTGTTACATTTAATATAGTAACACACCAGCGCTTGGGAAAGGGTTAAAAATGTTTTTTACATTGATTGGTCAAGGCTACTATTTAATCTGTGATTTAGACCACTCCCCTGCAAATTCAACTGAGGAAGACAGCGGACCACTGTAGAAAAGCGTATTAGTGTTATTGAATAAAGGAGGTTTGTTATCCAACAATCTCCACAGTCCTTTATTCCCATTCTGAGCACTCCTACAAATTGACCACAATTCCTTCTATTCATTACTGTAAATCCCTATTTGGGCTTTGTGGCTGGAGCTGCTGGAGTTGGTGGATAATTCCTGTGTATCAAGGACCTGCCGTGATGTCAGCGTGACGCGGGGTCACATGATCATAAAGCCCACGTGACCAGGACCAGGAGAAGCCTGCGGCACAGTCCTCGCTACCAACGCTGCTCCCAGATGCATTACCAAGGTTGTGCAGGATTGCACAACCTTTCCTGGTGAGCGGCACCTTATTACACTTACCTGTAAAGCCCCCACTAGACCACCGGGTACCTGTCTTGTGTGCTCTCCTCTCTCTCCTTTGTTTCTCTGTGCCTTCTGGCTCCCATGTGCCTGCCTCCCATCACTGATTCACCGTACAATGCTCACCACTTAGCACCAATACAGTGCTAATCACTGAGCTAATGTAGAGTGCAGACCACTGAGCCACCATACAGTGCAGACCAATGAGCCACCATACAGTGCTAACCACTGAGCCACCATACAGTTCTAACCACTGAGCCACCGACAGTGCTAACCACTGAGTCACCATACAGTGCTCACCACTGAGTCACCATACAGTACAAACCACTGAGCCACCACACATTGCAAACCACTGAGCGACCATTCCATGCTAACCACTGAGCCACCTAAACACTGAGCCACCATTTAAATCACAAGCCAAGAGCGTCGATTGGTCGCTGTGGTCAGCGGTGACTAATCAGCAAAGCCACAATGTTCACCACTTAGCACCAATACAGTGCTAACCACTGAGCTACTGTAGACTGCAGACCACTGAGCCACCATACAGTGCTAACCACTGAGCCACCATACAGTGCCACTGAGCCACCATACAGTGCTACACCACTGAGCCACCATACAGTGCTAACCATTGAGTCACCCAAAAACACTGAGCCACTATATACAGTGCTAACAACTGAGCCACCTTACAGTGCTAACCACTGAGCCACCATACTGTGATAACCACTGAGCCACCATACAGTGCCACTGAGCCACCATACAGTGCTACACCACTGAGCCACCATACAGTGCTAACCATTGAGTCACCCAAACACTGAGCCACTAATACAGTGCTAACACTGAGCCACCATTCAGTGCTAACCACTGAGCCAATATAGAGTGGTAACCACTGGGCCACCGTACAGTGCTAACCACAGAACGACCATTCCGTGCTAACAATTGAGCCACCAAACTTTGCTAACCACTGAGCCACCATACAGTGCTAACCACTGAGCCACCATACAGTGCTAACCAGTGAGCCGCCATACAGTGCTAACCACTGAGCCACCATACAGTGCTAACCACTGAGACACTGTACAGTGCAAACCACTGAGCCACTGCACAGTGCAAACCACTGAGCCACCATACAGTGCTAACCACTGAACCACCTAAACACTGAGCCACCATATACAGTGCTAACCACTGACCCACCATACAGTGCTAACCACTAAGCCACAATACAGTGCTAACCACTGGCCACCATACAGTGCTAACCACTGAGCCCCATACAGTGCTAAACACTGAGCACTATACAGTGCTAACCACTGAGCCACCATACAGTGCTAACACCACTGAGCCACCTAAACACTGAGCCACCATAATAGTGTTAACCACTGAGCCACCATACAGTGCTAACCACTGAGCTACCATATACAGTGCTAACCACTGAACCACCATACAGTGCTAAACACTGAGCCACCATACAGTGCTAACCACTGTGCCACCATACAGTGCTAACAACTGAGCCACCATACAGTGCTAAACACTGAGCACCATACAGTGCTAACCACTGAGCCACCATACAGTGCTAACGACTGAGCCACCTAAACACTGAGCCACCATATAGAATGTTAACCACTGAATGACCATGTCGTGCTAACCACTGAGCCACTACACAGTGCTAACCACTGAGCCACCATACAGTGCTAACCACTGAGCCACCATACAGTGCTAACCACTGAACCACCATACACTGCTAAACACTGAGCCACCATACAGTGCTAACCACTGTGCCACCATACAGTGCTAACAACTGAGCCACCATACAGTGCTAAACACTGAGCCACCATACAGTGCTAACCACTGAGCCACCATACAGTGCTAACACTGAAGCCACCTAAACACTGAGCCACCATATAGAGTGTAACCACTGAATGACCATGTCGTGCTAACCACTGAGCCACTACACAGTGCTAACCACTGAGCCACCATACAGTGCTAACCACTGAGCCACCATACAGTGCTAACCACTGAGCCACCTAAACACTGAGCCACCATCTAGAGTGTTAACCACTGAATGACCATGTCGTGCTAACCACTGAGCCACTACACAGTGCTAACCACTGAGCCACCATACAGTGCTAACCACTGAGCCCCCATACAATGCAAACCACTGTGCCACTATAGAGTGCTAACCACTGAATGACCATGCCGTGCTAACCACTGAGCCACCATACAGTGCTAACCATTGAGCCAACTAAACACTGAGCCACCATATACACTGCTAACCAGAGCCACCATACAGTGCTAACCACTGAGCCACCATACAGTGTTAACCACTGAGCCAGCATACAGTTCTAACCACTGAGCCAGCATACAGTTCTAATCACTGAGCCAATATACAGTGCTAATCACTGAGCCACCATACATTGCTAACCATTGAGCCAGCATACAGTTCTAACCACTGAGCCAGCATACAGTTCTAATCACTGAGCCAGCATACAGTTGTAACCACTGTGCCAGCATACAGTTCTAATCACTGAGCCAATATACAGTGCTAATCACTGAGCCACCATACATTGCTAGCCACTGAGCCAACTAAACTCTGAGCCACCATATACACTGCTAACCAGAGCCACCATACAGTGCTAACCACTGAGCCACCATACAGTGTTAACCACTGAGCCACCGTACAGTGCTAACCACTGAACCACCATACAGTGCTAACCACTGAGCCACCATACAGTTCTAACCACTGATCCACGCACAGTGCTAACCACTGAGTTACCATATAGTGCTCACCACTGAGTCACCATACAGTGCTAACCACTGAGCCACCACACATTGCAAATCACTGAGCCACTGTACAGTGCTAACCACTGAGCCACGTGCAGTGCTAACCACTGAGCCACAGTACAGTGCTAACCACTGAGCCACCATACAGTGCAAACCACTGAGCCACCATACAGTTCTAACCACTGAGCCACACAGTGCTAACAACTGAGTCACCATACAGTGCTCACCACTGAGTCACCATACAGTGCTAACCACTGAGCCACCATTCCGTGCTAACCACTGAACCACCTAAAGACTGAGCCACCATTTAAATCACATGCCAAGAGCGTCGATTGGTCGCTGTGGTCGGTGGCGACTAATCAGCGAATCCACTTGCGCCTTGGTGGGAGATATGAATTCAATTGTCCGGCTAGGCGCGAGCCGTGAGCGCTGATTGGTCGCCGCCGACCATGGCGACCAATCAGCGCTCGTGACCCTTGGTCTCAATGGCACTTCACTTCCGCTGACCGCAAAGCGGCGTGCGACTTGGCAGCAGATTTGAATCCCGCTCCGTTCAGCCAATAAGCGGAGCAGGATTCAAATCTCCTGCCAAGGTGCGAGCCGCTTCACTGATTGGTCGCCGCTAACCACAGCAACCAATCAGCAAAGCACTATTTAAATCAAACGCCAAGAGTGCTGATTGATCGCCACCAGTGGCAGCGACCTATCAGCGTTCTCAGCGCGTGACACCGGCTTTGGCAGGGGATTTGAATCCCGGCCACCATATCGGAATACTCATAACTTGGGTGTTTCAATATGGCGGTCGGGGCACTTCCACTGCGAGCAGCCGGGTTGTGAGTCGTGGACCCCCGTGCGGCAGGTGATGTGCCATGGCTACCATCAGGCGATCAGCGGCTGGTGGGGGCATTTGTGCCATAGGCTTCTGTCGCCTTTGTCACAATCCCGCAATGGTGCCGCGGTGCATTGTAGGATAGCGACATAAGCGCAGGAATTCTGTGACACATATTATTGGTGATTATGTATATATATATAAATATATATACACACACACACACAATTGGGACTGGTTTGGGCTGAATACACAGTAGAGACAGATGCTAGCTGTACACAATAGAGAATACAAAAGGGAGAAGGCTGCAGGCTGTATACACAATGGAGACTGCCTGCCTTATGCACTTTAGAGACTGCCAGTCTTATACACTTTATAGACTGCTAACTTTACACACTTTAGAGACTGACGTCCTTACACACTTTAGCGACCGACAGCCTTACGCACTTTAGAAACTGACAGCTTTATACACAGAGATTGATGCCCATAAACACATTAGAGACTAAAGAGCTGTATACACAATAGGGTCCCTTTACACGCCACCACTGCGTGGTAGCAACTGCCTGGCAATGGGGCATTTTTGTGATTGTTGCCTTGAAATTGCTACGAAATGGCGGAGTGTAATTTGGGAAAGTGATCGGGTTCCTCGCAGTTGCTTTGGGTAGCTGTTTCCGAGCCATATTCTAAAATCCAAGGCAACACAAAGGCACAATTGCCAAGGTAGTGGCGTGTAAACGGGGGACAGGGATGGAATCTGCGTCGCCTAGTGATTTCCCCGGGGTGTGCCACAGCGTGCTGGATACCGACGCCCCATCAGCGATGATTGGTGGGGGCTACTGTGTAACCATTGGCTGTCCCCTTCACAGGGCGCCATATTTAAAGAGCTAACCATTCACACTACACCATTGCAATGGCGTCATGTATTAGCCAGCCTTCCTGCGCAGGCTGCCCAATCATGGCGCTATTCCGTTGTCCAATCAACGCTTGTGCATCACGGAATACACAAATCTGTCACGCCTATGTACTTACGGTGCAAAATATGTACGTCCATATTCCTTTGTGGTAGCGGCGTGTAAAGCAGGGAAGGTATTCAACAGGATTTAGCTGTGGCACCTGTCGGCACTTCCGTGAAACAAAGATACCTTCAGTGGAGCACACAATGGCGGCGTGTATATGCGGCATAAGCGATCGGTATCCACTGTTAAAAACGTGCACGTGCGGTGGATACCTGTTGCTAGCCACAGTGGCGGCATGTAAAGGAACGTTAACATAGAGACAGCAACACACAGACAGCCATAGCAACACAAAGCTACACACAGCCAGCAAAACACAGACAGCCTCAGCCACACACAGCCACAAACAGCCAGCCAAACACAGCCAAAAGTCACACACAAACAACAACAGCCACCCACAGACAGCCACATTCAGTCAGCCACACACAGCCACACACAGAGAGCCCTACACAGACAGCCCCACACAGACAGCCACAGCTACACACAGACAGCCATACACAGAAACAATACACACACATACAGCCACCACACCTCAGCCATAGTCACAGACAGCCAAACAGAGACAGCCGCATTCACATACAGGCAGCCATGGCCACACACAAACAGCCATAGCCACAAAGCCACATACAGCCAGCCACACACAGACAGCCACACAGAGATAGCCACAGCCACACACAAACACCCACACATATCTACTGCCACACACAGCAACAGCCACATGCAGCCACAGCCACACACAGACAGCCACAGCCACACAAAGCCATAAACAAGTAAACACAGACAAACACAGTCACATACAGCCAGCCACACACAGACCACACACAGCCACACACAGACAGCCACACAGACAGCTTGCCACAAAAAGCCACACACAGACTAGCCACACAGACAGCCACACACAGAAAGCCACTGCCACACATACCATAAACAGTCACACACAGACAAAAACAGCCACAACTGCTAGCAATGCACCGCCAGCTACACAGACAGCACCACAGAGACAGCCGCAGCCACATACAGATATCTACAGCCACACATATCTGCAGTCACACACAGAAAGCCACAGCCACACACATAAACCACAGACAGCAACACACAGCCAGCCACACACAGCCGCACACACAGCCACATGCAGGCACACACAGACAGCCACACACAGGCAGCCACACACAGACAGCCATAGCCACACACAGCGCACACACAGCCACACACACAGTCAGCCACACAGCCAGCCACACACAGACAGCCACAAGCACACACAGATAGCTACAGACAGCCAAACACAGCCACACATAGCCAGCCACAGTCACACACAGACAGCCATAGCCACACATAGACAGCCACAGATGCACACAAAAAGCTACAGGAACACAAAGACACATACAGCCACACACACCAGCCACAGCCCCACACATACAGCCATAGCCACACACAGACAGCCACACAGCAGCCACAGACATCCACTGCCATACACTGACAGCCACTGCCACAAAAACCACACACAGACAGCCATACACAGACAGCCACAGCCACACACAGAGAGACACACATGCAGAGACACACACAAAATTTCACCATCAGCAGCTGCATCAGCTCCATTCTTCAAATTCTGCCAGTGCCTGTGCTGTGCAGTGACCTCCGTAGGGCCGTAGAAAAAATTTCGGAGCGGGGCCCAGAGAAGATTGACTGGAGAGAGCCCACAGAAGAGGTGATGGGGCGGGGTCCCAAAGAAGATTGACTGAGAGGGCCTACAGAAAAGGTGAGGGGATGAGGTCCATAGGAGATTGACCAGAGAGGGCCCACAAAAGAGGGGGAGGGGGTGTTGCCCCGAGGACCACCAGGCGCCCTCTCCTGTCAATCTTCTCAGGCCCCTCACATTTGTCAGAGAGTCATGCCCTGGTGGCGGCCCTGTATGTCCCACATGTCTCAGATTGAATAACCAAACTTATAATATCCAATAGAGATTATTTTTTTAGAAGTTCATATTCCTTATTTTTATCTAGTCATTTTGTCTTAACTTAATGATCTCTAAAATTTGTAACTTTCGCTCTTATAAAAATAATTAGCTAGACTTTGACGTCCTGTATAAAGTAAATCTTAAAGAAAATGCAATCCTAAAAATTAGGAAACTCAGAAGATGTTTAAATACTTTAATCTGACTTCCAATTAGCCGTCTTGTCTTTAGATATTAGTATTGTAATAAAAAGACATTTCTATCATTAAAATAACCTTTCTTGTGGCATTAATGAGAACAACGTTTGAGGATAGGAATAATCAGGAGAAATGTGTTTTAATAATGAAGACTGTCTTCACGAAAAAGCTAAATAAGAACGGTCAAAAAGGAACAGTAGAATGGCTAACTTTGAGAAAACAACTTTCTTCCTACATACCGTATTTCCTTTTTAAACTAACTATAAATATTTGTGATTTGCTTTCAGTAATACCGGTAGCAGTTGAACTAACTTCACTCTTGGAGTTTGAGAGCTTTTTGAGCATGAACTTTTAGCTCCGACCACTAATGTACGCAATCAACGTTACACACAAGCAGAATTGAGGAAATTGTGCTAAAACACAGATTTAGTAATCATGTTCCCCACTAAATCTTGTCACTCATATCACATGAACTCCATTTTCCTTGTAAAGGGAAATATTAAGAGGACATATAAACACAATATAGCAATGAATAAAAATAACTTTATATTAGATATTGTTTAAAAAATGTACAATTTCATCAATAATAAATACATTGATATTCAAATATACAAGACAAAAATAGGTGCCCCAAAGCAGAGGAGGGGCAGAGCACTATTTAAGAATTATAGGGCAGGACGGTAGCGGCAATAATTGCCCTAGCATATAAAAACAATGTGTTCAGAAATTCATCAATTTGTATGACACTATGGCATCTCGTGGCTTAAACGAAACTGTAAGCTTTGCACCTTTTCTGTGACCATCGTCATTCTGGCCTACCCTTTGGTACCATGTACCATGTATTATTTATATGTGACATTCGTCCTATTTTAATTGATTTTATATGTCTACCTTTGGGTACTTTTTCAGGCTGTGTAATTAGTGCTATCTGGTAGGATTCAGCTCCAATAACTGTCTTTGCGGCATACCCCTTTGAGCTAACAGAATTGAACACCTGGAAGAGGATTTTTAAGATCTCAACTCATCATAGAAAAGATTTCTAATTTGATGTTCTAATGTTTACTGAGGTATATATGTTCTGGGGGAGCCCTGTGCCACCTCTGCTGTATCTGGTCCCGCCGCTGGAGCTCGGATCATTATGGATATCGCGCATGGTGGTCGCCTGGTGACGCGTCATGGTGGCCGCGCATGCGGGATTGGCGATGACGCTGGGTGAGGGGCAGATGACCACTTTCGGCGGGTTATGCTGCGTCATTTCAGGTCACGAAGACGCCACTCCAAAGTGCAGTAGCAGTATTTATAGCAAGCACAACACAACCCCACTACCCCCTGATGAAGTGACCACTGCTAACCTAGCGGGGTCATGAAACGTACATGGGGGTAGGACTGGGGTCTTCCCTCTTGTGTCCTGGTACTGCCTGTTATAGCTGTGGCAATATGGGTAAGTGTTATTTGCACATATCATGACTATTTTTTTATCTAAAGAGCCTATTTGTTATAACTTGTGCAGATTAAATCTCTATTTATGAGAGCACTTGTCATAATTGTGGGTATTAATGAGGCATGGAGGTCTGAATTTGGATATGTGGCAGAGTGTTCCATAGTCTCACTGCTCTTACAGTAAAGAATCCACGTCTGTGATTATGATTAAACCTTTTTTCCTCCAGACGTAGAGGATGCCCCCTTGTCCCCGTCTCAGGCTTAAGAGTAAAGAGATCATTAAAAAGGTCTCTGTACTGTCCCCTCATATATTTATACATTATTATAAGATCACCCCTAAGCCTTTGTTTTTCCAAGCTAAATAACCCCAAGTTTAATAACCTGTCTTGGTATTGCAAACCCCTCAGTCTTCTAATGACTTTGGTCGCTGTTCTCTGGACCCGCTCTAGTTCAGCTATGTCTTTCTTATACACCGGAGACCGAATTCTACACAACATTCTAAGTGTGGTCACACTATGACTTGTATAGAGGTAAAATTATGTTCTCCTCATGAGCATCTATGCCTCTTTTAATGCATCCCATTATTTTATTTGCCATTGCAACAGCTGCCGGACACTGGCCACTAAATATGAGTTTGTCATCTACCCATACACCCGGTCTTTTTCAGTAATAGTTTTTCCCAGTGTTTTACAATTAAGCACATAATTTACCTTTTGTTTCCTCTGCCCAAGTGCATGACCTTACATTTATCCCCATTAAAGCTCATTTGCCATTTATCAGCCCAAGCTTCTAGTTTACATAAATCCTTGTGTACTATAAAATTGTCCTCTTCTGTATTGATTACCCTACAGAGTTTAGTACATCCATCTGCAAATATTGAGATTCTACTCTGTATGCCCCCTACAAGGTCATTAATAAAGATCTACCTGACATCATCTCCCTACTATTCAAAATTCCATAGCACCTGTCCGCTATCTCATCCTTCTTCTTTGCTCACTTCCTTAAACTGAACATGGACAAAACTGAGTTTATTGTCTTCCCCCCAAGTCCTCTCCCCACTACCTGACCCATCCATCCTTGTCAATGAGTATTCACTCTCCCCGGTCCCCCACACCAAATGTCTCGGGGTAATCCTTGACTCTTCCCTCTCCTCACATCAAGGGCCTTGCCACCTCCTGCCGACTCCAGCTGAAAAACATTTCCCAGATTTGCACTTTCCTGGACCACGACACTGCTAAAACACTTGTTCATACTCTCATCGTCTCCCACCTTGACTACTGCAACCTCCTGCTTACCGGCCTCCTTGCTACCTCCCTTGCACCTCTCCAATTTATCCTAAACTCCGATGCCTGACTAATCCACCTGTCTCCCCGCTACTCTCCTGTCTGCTACCTCTGCCATTCCCTTCACTGTCTCCCCATTTCTCAGAGATCCCGTTTAAAACACTAACCATGACATAAAAAGCCATCCACAACCTGTCCCCTCCATACATCTCTGATATGGTCTCCAGATGCCTACCCTCACGCACCCTGCAATCCTCCCAAGAGCTCCTTCCCTACTCCCCTCTTGCTTCCTCCTCTCACAACCGCATACAAGATTTCTCCTGTGCATCTGCTATACTCTGGAACTCTTTCCCTCAACACATCAGACACTCTCCTACCCTGGGAACCTTCAAAAGAAACGTGAAGACCCACCTCCTCCGTCAAGCCTACAACCTGCAATGAGACTCGGTTCACCGCACTGTCTCACTATCTGCACTAACCCCTCCTACTGTATCCTTATCTGTCCCTCTTAGACTGTGAGCACTCGCGGACATGGTTCTTTCCCTCCTGTATCTGTACGACTTGATTTTCCACATATATTGTACTTGTCCTCGTCTGCCCTTTCTGTATGTAAAGCGCCACAGAATCTAATAGCACTATATAAATAAATAATAATAATAATATAAAATTAATAATCAGCTAGGAAGTTAAAGCTTTGGCATAAATGGGTCTTCCAAATGGACAATGACTAAAAGCATACTGCCAAGCTGGTTAAAAAGTGGCTTAGGGATAACAAAGTCAATGTTTTGGAGACACCATCACAAAGCCCTGATCACAATTCTATTAAAAATTTATGGGCAAAGCTGGAAAGGCAGGTGTGAGCAAAACGACCTACACACATACCAGTTCTGTCAAGAGGAATAGGCCCAAATTCTTACCAACTATTGTCAGAAGCTTGTCAAAGGATATCCAAAATGTTTTACCTAAGTCATATAGTAGAGAACCTGTCAGCTCTTTTTTATCCACTATCCTATTACTATCTGTCCCTGCACCTTGCTAGCACATCCCAAACCATCCCTGTCTGAGCTAAAACTGCAATATAATGCTTGAGAAAAATTATTTAATAACTTACATTTTCTTATGGTAATGAGCACTGTAGACTGACATGGGCAGTCTCTGGATCTCCATTCTTCCCACCTTGCTGCTGTTATCACGCCCCGCTGGGTGTCATCATTCCTTCTCCTGTGCACCCCCTATTTTGAAAATCCTGCCTCCTCTTCATAGTATGACACAGAGTCTGATGTAATTTCTGGTCTGGTGCATTGTTGGAGTTTATCAGGCGTACAGCCCAGTTCCATTATGCACACTGTGTCTGCACAGGAACATGCAGTACAGCCCATAATCCGCACACTGCACAGGACCTGAAATGAGGTATCGGCTCATGCTATGAGGAGGAGGTGGAATATTTAAAATAGGGGGCGCCCAGGAGAAGGAATGATGAAGCCCAGTGGAGCGTGATAACAGCAGGGTGGGGGGAAATGGAGACCCGGAGACCCCATCTCAGTCTAGCCTAGATGCCTCATTACCATAGGAAAATGTAAGTTAATAAATTGTTTTTCTCGAGCATTATTTTGGCTAGCAATGTGCTAGCAAGGTGCAGACCAGTCCCTGGATGTAGGATAGGGGGCTAAAACGAACTGACAGGTTCCCTTTAAGGGCAATTTTACCAAATATTAATGAAATGTATATAAACTTGTGATTTTGCATAAAGTAATAAAAATGCCTTAAAACATATATCTGTTATAGTTTAGCATTTGGCAAATATAATAATTATGGTAATCCTAATTGACCTAAAATATGAAAGGTTTATTGTGATTTAATGTCAGATAGTGACAAAAACATTCATACATGTCCTATATTAATAGATATAATAATTATAATAATAATAAATAATAATAAATAGAATTATATAGGTATGTAAACTACTGGTTTCAACCGTAAATAATTCTTCTTTGTCTTTTTTTCCGTATTCTCTCTGTGAATACTTCTTTCAGATCCAGTTGTATTTATGATGGACAGGACATGAATCACACACCTCATGTAGGAATTTTTTCTTTTGGCGCTCACCTTTGAATCCTGTACTACTTAAGTCTGTTCTTTGCTACTATGTACAATTATTCATAAACATTACTTCACAGTAGTTTGTGATAACTTTTGTCTTCTCTCTCCTACTAAGTTTCCCTGTCTATTTTAACACATATCTGTTGTGCTATCTACCCTTTATCTACTCTACCTTTTTACATGCCGTTGTGCTTTTGTATATTATTCTGCATACTCCCTGTGTTCATCTTTTGATACATGTGTACTCTTTCTATAATCTATTATGTCCTGCTCCATGTCTTTAATTGTTGCCTGAATAAAAGCTATGTTTTACTCCATACATGTTTCTCTTAATTCTTAATATATTAAATATGGCCTTGATTTTTTCTGTTCAATAGTGTTTAATTAATATACAATTATTGTGGTTGCCTTGAAGAAGTTTAATTACTTTGACATGTGTAGAAAATAAACTACACGGCTGCCTTCTAAACCGCATATGGGAATTATTTACATTGCACGCTATCAGCAGTGCAGGTTAGCCTACAACTCAAACCTTCATGACGTTTAAGGACAGCACCAAGTCTTCTAGGCATGGAATAAGCAAGTTGGTGACATATTGAACATCTATCTTTTTCCTAACATCAAGAACAACCTCTTTGAGAGCCTGAGTGCTTGATAAAGAGTGATACTTAACTTGTGTCTTCAGAATATTTTATAGGTGTTCAACTGGGTTCAGATGAGGAGATGCACTTGATCATTGAATCACTTAGGCTAGGGTCACACATGGGAGCTTGCAGGATGCATTAAAGATCCTTTTTTCCCCTTGCCATTTTCATAGCATGTGTGCATACTTGTTGCTCAATTAACTGATGCATTAACGCATGGTACATGTATGTACCATGTGTTAACGCATCCATTAACGCATGGTACATACATGTACCATGCGTTAACAGATATGTTGCTCATAGACTCCCATGTTAAAAAAATGCATGCATTTTTGCAAAAGCACCAATAAACGCTGCATACCGCATTTTTTTGGAGCATTTGCAAAAAACACTTAGCGTCAAACGCATTGCACTTTTGCAATGCGCTTTTTGCATTGGAGTCTATGGCTGCGTTAACGTATGCGTTTTTCAACATTTTCACATGAAAATAGTGCATGTATTTAGCAAATGCATGACACTAATCTGACCCTAGCCTTACACAGACCCTTTTCTTCTTCAGAAAAGCATCATATGTGTGTTTTGGATCATTGCCATATTGGAAAAATGCACATCTACAAAGGTTACGGACTGATGGCAACTTCTTCTCTTCTAATATAGAGCACTACATTTGTGAATTTATTATCCCATCAATAAAATGTAGCTCCTTGACAACAGGAACCACTCATGCAGCAGCACATAAGGACACTGCCACCATCATGTTTCACTGTAGGCATCATGCAATTAGAAAAAGGAATCCTCTGCTGCTCACATTATAGTCTTTGATCCTCTCACTCTGCACTGGACTTCTGGGTGTCATGGTGGCCAGGAGTTTTCTTTGCAGGCACAAGGGAGATCAATGGCATATTGACATGTACTGTTGATGCCTTGTGTGTCTGCTGAGAACTTTCCCAGGCACCAGGATACTCAAAAGTAAAAGTTAGTGGGAAAGAAGGTTTATTGCTAGAGACAGGAGATTAAAAAATGCAGTGAGGACTGGATGGGTGGCAGTGAGCATTGCAGGTGCCATAAAGGTGAGTACAGTATTCAACATCAATCAACATCATGGACAGCCAGGAGATGTGTGGCTGTATAAGAGTAGTAATGGTAACACCAGCAGCAGCAAAGCTTAGATAGAAAAGATGGAGAGAAAGTGATGCCAAACTGCATAGGAACATCAGCACGGACCGCAGCAGAAAAGTTTATAAAATAATGGACAGACAGACAAGTGTCAATGTTGGCTCCCTGAGGAAGGAGTTGGGATATGACTCCGAAACACGTAGGATGCAAAAGAAAGACATTGTTTGTATGCTAAATCGTGTCAAGTCATTTCCTATCGGATAAGCAGTGCAGATCCTGGAAGAACTGTCCTCCTATATTTCTACAGGGTCAATCAATGTCATCTTCACAGATCCATACTTGATTCATTTTGACAAAAGTAAAGTTTTCACACATACGGAGAACAATTTGGTCCACTTGAAAATAACACAGCTATCCTTCCATGCTGAATAACTTTTCTATAAGTACACTGGAGGGTGAACAAGACAGCACAATTATCAAAAACACAGCCAGTTCTTGTCACAGGTAGGGATGGGCGAGTCTACTCGCTAGGACTCGTTACTCGGCGAGTAGTAAGGGACTCGCAGGACTCGGTACTCGGCGAGTTTCCCAGCGATTACTCGCACAGTAACGAGTCCAATGCAAGTCAATTCTTCAATTCTGTTTTGTCAGAGTTTACTTTTTCTCACTCGCTAGACTCGCTATATCACATCGCTATGTAGCTTGAATCTCCCCAAATCGTTTAAACAATCGCACCGCTTCACGGATACCCGAGTCTGAGCGAGTCTGAGCGAGTCTACGAATCCGAGTCCTGTATAATTGTTATGACAGCTCCCGCTGTTACTTCCGGGGCCGCCTATTAAGCTCATTACATATTCACTGCACTGTCAAACTAACAACCAATCACAGGAGCTCACACTCTGTGGGAGCCTCTTTGATTGGCTGTTGTAATCAGACTGGATTTTCTCAGTCTGGACAGTGATTCTGCTTGGTTGCCATACACATTAGTGTATGGCAACCAACCTGGCGTTGTGGGGTGTAAAATAAATAATTATTTAAAAAAAAAAACGCGTAGGGCTTCGCAGCATTTTTAAGTCTAGCCCGATGAAAGCAGGCAAACTGCGAGCTGCCACCCTCAGCTGCTTAATTTCCCCTTGGCTGGCAAAAAAAATGCATGGGCTCCGCCCTATATTCCATGCCAGCCAAGGTAAAACTAAGCAGCTGAGGGCTGGTATTCTCAGCGGGGTGAGGGCCCATTGTTATAGGGCCCCCCCACGCTAAAGAATAGCAGCCCGCAGCCGCCCCTGAAAATGGCGCATTAATAATAAGCGCCATTTCCAGGCGCCTTATCGGGCTCTTCCAGCGGCCCTGGTGGCGGTGGCACGCTGGGTAATAAAGGGGTTAATACCAGCTTTGTTATACAAGCTGGTATTAAGCCCGAGATTCTTAATGTCAGGCCAAGTTTGACCCGGCCACTAAGAATCTCCAATAAAGGGAAAAATTCTTTATTAAAAATAAAGACACAGACAGCATTAGGGACACCATCTTTATTACCACCACATATCCCTCCAAAGATCCAGGTCTTCTCTCTTCTTTCTTTTGTCTTCCTTCTTCTTGTTGAACTTATTCAGCTCTGCTACATCACACATCACACAGTAGGGGCGGAAATGCGCTCCCCTGCTGTGTGATGAGTCAGTGAGGCTGTGAGAATTAAGCGGTGACGTCACCGCCGGCCCCGTTGCTATAGTAACCAAACTATCGGTTACTATAGCAACGCTTAAGTAGTGCCGACTGCACAGAGCCGACTCATTCCTAAGCTGCTGGATTTAACTCCCTGCTTACCGATCACTGCAGCACCGGTAAGCAGAGAGTTAACTGTGCTGTGACAGTGGCTGGTATATGTGCCGCTCATACTGTAATTTCAGAATCACAGGTTATTTTTCGGACGAAGTACCTTCTTGTCCGCGCTGCTGTCAGAAACATATACCACCAACACGGGACGTCTAGGTATTAATGATGACTTATTGCCTTATTTCCAACGCGTTTCGGAGCCACTTGCCGAGCTCCTTCCTCAGGGATATCCCTGAGGAAGGAGATCGGCAAGTGGCTCCGAAACGCGTTGGAAATAAGGCAATAAATCATCATTAATACCTAGACGTCCCGTGTTGGTGGTATATGTTTCTGACAGCAGCGCGGACAAGAAGGTACTTCGTCCGAAAAATAACCTGTGATTTGAGCACCGCATCTTGTGGAAGTACGGTCCCTGCAGCAGCTGTTTTTTTCCTGAGCGATTACGCTTGTTGTGTGCCACACAACCATATCAGGTGAGCAATACCAATATTGACAACTTATATCTGTCCATAAAGGATAAGACCCTATTTTTGCGCATTCTCAACCCTTTAGATACATGTAATTTCAGAATGACCATCAGCCTCAGGCTGTGGTCACACATGCCTATCCGTTTTTCATAGTGTTTATCAAATCAGGTTTTTTGGGTGCTTTTTGAGCCTCCTGTGCTGCTCTGCGTTTTTTTAACTTAGCCATTTTTTGCCAAAAAATACTAGTAAAAACGGATCCGTTAACGGATGGTGCCTATATGTGCCATCCGTTAACAGATCCGTTTCCCATAGAGCCTCATGTTACCAAAAAAGCGGTCCCTTTTTTCCAGCACCCAAAAACATTGCTTGCAACATTTTTTGGACCCTGGGAAGAGGTCTTCAAAAATGGAATGACCCATAAAGTGCCCCATCCATTAACGGACCGTTGTTTGGACTTAGAAAAAAAAAGGGAAAATATTTCCCAAAAACGGATCAACAGCAAAAACCGCTGGCATGTGTGACCACAGCCTCATTCCCTGCCTATGTCTGGTATAACTCAATGTTTCCCTTCAAATCCAATTTCTGCAGTTTTATTCTCATTCACATGTTCTAACATGTTGTTCCCTGAGGAAGGAGCTCGGATAGAGGCTCTGAAACGCGTAGGATAAAATAAAGAAACATCTGCCCAGTTAACTCCTTGTTTCCTGGTGATTCCTGGTGGCAGCGCGGGCAATTCGGCATTTTGTCCCATTACAGCATTCCTGTTTCCACGGTTATCGTGAAGGTGCGGCCCTGCAGCAGCCATTCTCTACAAGCCATCTTATAGGCGATTATACCGGTTGTGGGTGACACAACTGAGCCAGGTGAGCAGTTCCTAATATACACCGTTACAAACCTTTGTTAAAAGGATAAGACCCTATGCGCATTTATCTCACGTTTACAGTTGAATGTTCTAACATGTGACATTCACATCAGGGTCAACAAGAGTTCTAGGATGACAATGAATATGTAGAAGTCGCTATTCTTTCTCAATTCATTGTTATTTGATTTTTTTCCAATATATATGGGGGTATAGTATCATTGATGCCACAGTTTATCCTACTGAAAAGTTTAGTAGCCTCTTTCAATGGCCTTAGTAGGCGACACACGTCTCTCATCAGCAGTGAATGTTAGATTTTAAGTTACGCAAGCTCTAGTTAGCTTTCTGCATGATATAATCAGTCCCCACTTTACATTGCCCATACAACTACTTCAACGTATGTGCTGGTGTAAAAATTAGGTGGTGCTCAAGCAGGTCGCTCTGATTTTGGAAAGGCTGGAGGGCATGCTTTGCCTTAGAATGAATGAAGCACCAGTCTCCCAGCCATGTACACCATCTTCTGTAAGCATATGATTTTCCTTTTGTATGATCAAATTTAGGACAAGCCATATGCAGCAAGCATTGGTTACTTCACCCAAATGTAATGAAACCACAATATTCTAGTCATTTAAGTTTACAACAAAGTGCAGTTGTAATTGATAAGGAAACATTCAGGGTCACTTTTGCTACTTAATTCAGACGAGAAACTCAGTTGTCCATGTTGATAAGCTGTAAAACAGCTTGTCAGCACTTAAGGCCCTGTCATGCGTGTCAATGTCGCCCGCGATATCACTCATGCGTCACAGATTATTCGTCGCTCAGATGACGTAGGAGAGACGTCGTAGTGTGTGACACCGCGATGCGACCAGCGATTTGTCGCTTGATCGCAGATTGCAGGTTTTCGGTCCAGACCATAAACTAGGTGATGATCGCTAAGTTGAGCGTGAGCGTCACTGTGTGTGACATGAGCTCAGCGACGTTGAAAGAGAAGATCTCTGCTGTGTGACTCGGTACAGCAACTAAAAATAATCGCTCTCGGGGTTGCGTCGTCGACACATCGCCGGGTCGTTGGCACCGTATATTGACACGTGTGACATGTAACCCGCGATAATTGCTTGACGATCACGCGTCATCTGAGCGACGGTTAATCTGTGACGTATGAGCGATATCGCGGGCGACATTGACACGCATGACAGGACCTTTAAGTTCACAATAATAAAAAGGCCAAGGGTGGTGAGAGAATGGAACTGGTAATGGTCCTGTTGGGAATGAGATAAATTGTGTTAGAACCATACAAACTACTTTACTTTTGTGCATCGCTGACAGTCAAAAAAGTGGCATATAAAAGTTGTCCATGCTTGCTGCTTTATGCGTTAATTTTCTAACTCAATAACAAGTCCAGGGTGTGGCCCACATTCTCCTTTATATGAGAGCACATAGTGGACACCCCTGGGTATATTTCAGCAAGTTTGGTATCTTCCAGCTAGGCTGAAGGAATGTCATCATTTTTTGAAAACAATAGAATCTACTGAGTAGTGACTAGTGACTGTACCTGCAGCAACCTGACCAGGTGGGAGTTAAGTTGGTACACCAGTGGATGACCAAGCAAATATTGTTGTATACTGTACACACAATTGGTTGTGAATAAAGAAAAGGAGGAACATGACAAGCAATTCATGATGTTGATCTTTACACTGACTAGGTACTGGTTGAGAATGCAGCTGGGCCAGCTGAAAGACAAAGATAAGGAGATTGGCAGCTTAAACCTCACTCATATTACTGGCCATTTTTTTCCACGTAAGCAGGTGCTGTCTCTTCATGTTCTGAAGGTGAGCCTTAATTCCCAATCAATTTGTACCAAAATGTTCATGACATTATTTTCTCCTATTGAGCCTGCATACTTCAATATCATAATTTGGCAATATTGGAAATAATTCCCACACCCAAGATGACTGTACATAAGACTCACCATAATTACTATGACCAAAGCGTTCAGGCACTGCTGAACTTATTATACTAACAACAATTGTGGCTTCACCTGATGCTAAACTGACCAGAGAGGACATATGTCTGAGGAGAATAACAGCAGCAACAGCAGTGTAGAAGACATAGATTGGAGAACTGTACCCTGCGAGAGTTTTCGCTTTTCGGCCAACCATCACAAATAGATCACCTGTTGGACAAGTAGTTAAAGGTGCCTCTGCAGATCCAATTGGTAATTCGCCATTAACTTTCTACCCAAAAAGCAGAAGTTATGTATTTCAATATTTGAATGTGGTGATCATTTTGGTACATTTGGTATTTTGGACGAAGTACCTTAATGTCCGCGCTGCTGCCAGAGAGGAAAATACACCAACGACACTGGGACGCTGAGTACTGGTAGTAGAGGTTATATTTCCAACGCGTTTCGGAGCCACGTACCGAGCTCCTTCCTCAGGGAACATCAAGAGTACACTGGACAGATTTGTATTTATCACAGAAAAGGCGCCAAAAAGATAATTACAGTGACGTCAGTAAATAGGGAGGATCATGAAAAGACGTCACAATGTTTATCAACATAGTTTCGTAGTAAACTGAATATAGTGGTACAATGTTAGGATATAGCATGAGAAATAACATATTAGTCATGTAGATGTTATACATTTCACCCGATCAAACAAATCTTACCATATTTGCATAAAAATTCATAAAAAATCATAAAAAATATATTTACATATACACAGTTTTCCCCCCAGGAACTCTTATTTAACATCCAAATAAAGATATATACTAATTGAACTCTGCAAAACAAATATAATACCAATAGAGTCGGACAATACACGCAATCTCAATCACAAAACCACATCACTTATACTTGTTCTTCACAGATTCACCTTCACTTACTATATTACATTTAACATACAAAAGAATGGATAGCACAACGGGTAACACAGAGGACACACACACAAGACATTCAATACCAGATTTATACTGCTTATTTTTATGAGTTCTAATCAGCACTACACCACTTTATATGTAAATATATTTTTTATGATTTTTTATGAATTTTTATGCAAATATGGTAAGATTTGTTTGATCGGGTGAAATGTATAACATCTACATGACTAATATGTTTTTCTCATGCTATATCCTAACATTGTACCACTATATTCAGTTTACTACGAAACTATGTTGATAAACATTGTGACGTCTTTTCATGATCCTCCCTATTTACTGACGTCACTGTAATTATCTTTTTGGCGCCTTTTCTGTGATAAATACAAATCTGTCCAGTGTACTCTTGATGTTCCCTGAGGAAGGAGCTCGGTACGTGGCTCCGAAACGCGTTGGAAATAAACCTCTACTACCAGTACTCAGACGTCCCAGTGTCGTTGGTGTATTTTCCTCTCTGGCAGCAGCGCGGACATTAAGGTACTTCGTCCAAAATACCTGATCACAGCACCGCACCTCGTGGAAGTACAGTCCCTGCAGCAGCTGCATTGTTTGAGCGATTACGCTGGTTGTGTGCTACACAACCTGACCAGGTGAGCAAATCTGATTTTTTTTCACATTTACCTGCTATAAAGGATAAGACCCTATGTGCGCATTCTCAACCATCTAGACATATTTTGGTACATTTGACCTCTTTAGGTCCAAGTGGTAGCTCACTGTTTCCTTCTATGGACATTGTTCTTGCCTCAGTTGATGCACTTTAAAATGTCAGGCACACCTCTACTAACATACTGGGTAAGATGTAGGAGTATTGTTACCTTTTCTTAACCAGTACTGCATTAGTTCCTTAAGTCCATATTTCTCTATAACGCGCCTCTGTTCATCATAATGTTTTTTTCTCACCACTCCAGGTTCTTCTCTGTCTACTCTATTTTCTAACTTCTTATGTGGATACTCCCGCCCTGCCTTACACAATACCTAAAAGGATTTCCAGTCAATCTTACCTCTTTTTTCAATTCTAGCTGTCATATCTGTCGTCAGACCTTCTATTTGTGTGTGTGTCTACTCTACTGTGTTTGTGTATGGTGCGTGTGATATTGGATATTTTACAGCATAAAAATTGTCTAGCATTACGCTACAACAGCCAAATCCTAATGTTTGTGGATTGCCACAGATTTATGCAATCCCTTTAGTCAATTGACACAGATTAGAACAAAGATAAGTGCTGCAGTGTATTCTGGGAGATGATTTGTTTTTAGCCAGTGTAATCTTTCAGAAGGCTCACCCAAAATCACATTACTGTCTTGACTGAGTCAACGTGGCTACATTGACAGATAATCCTCCATTTTCCTTACTCCAGAAATATACAAATCCTTCTGTATCCTTATGGTATTCAGCAGAATAATTACATAGAATTTAAGAATGAGAATGAATATTAAAATATAATTGACCATGTGTGAAGAATTGTAATTTTGTGCTAATGCAGTTTTCAAAAGGAATTTAATACTTTTTATGGCTTACATTGATTTTAATTGTCTTTTGGTAGAATATGTGATTCTAAATTGATGTTACAGGAAACGTTCCTAATCATTATGATCAGTGGCTAATTACATTTCTATTAATGAGCAAGCTGTGTACAACATTGGATGCCAAATCGTAAAAACCAAAGTCTTGTTGACAGTTTCATGAGTCTTTCTAAATTTCTATGGTGTTATTGCACTGTAAGGTCATGATAGGTTTCTACAAAAAGCTTCAGAAAGACAGATAAAAGCTGGTACTTTTTATAGCCATATACTTCTTTTAAGATATAAGGATGTAACTATGAACCCAAGAACATTTTGTATCGATTCACTGCTATAGCAAAATTACAGTGACCTCACTCTTTATTTCATCTGGCCTTCAATCCTATGCCCCAGTGCTTTAACTGAATTGTGATGGGAAGATGGAATATCTCCTCTGAGTGCTCTACAGAACAGATATCGGCACACATCCATAGAAAACGTGCTGAAAGACAATTGAGAGACTTAGAAGGCTACTTGGATAAGAAGTGAAGGACAGGCTACATGTCATCATATATGATGATTTCTAGTTTTCTCTGTTTCATATTTTCATCCATATACTAACTGATGAATATAAACATTTAAGATTGTTAACAGCTATTTAGATTAAAATAAAATAAAAAAAAGAATAAACATGAGCCACCTTGCTATAAAAAGTAACATGGTCCTGAATATTGGTTGTCTTCCAATGGTATATGACATCATTACTCTCCATCCATTGCTGTGTAATATTAATCCCTTACCAACATATGGTGTACTGGCATATCATGTGCCTCTAACAGCCATGGGTGGAGCAGATCTCCATCCACAGCTGTTAACTTGTTAAATGCCACTGTTAATCTCTGGCAGTGGCATTTAATACATGCCGCCAAGGCTGCATTATTCTATGCAATCATTGATGCACTAGTGATGTGATTGTGAGACGTCAATTGGTTAGCCAGGGATTTACTGAAGACCCCCATTCTTGTCATGATAGTTAATTCAGTAGGGAAATGGGAAATGGAAAAGCTCACCTGGAGCCTCAGTCAGATCCACAGGTGCACAGCAGTGATTGACTCCATTCATATAACATGTTTAGTAAAGGAAAAAGACGAGCACTAATCTCCTTATTAAAAATGATTTTCTTCTTTATGTTAAAAGACTTTCTGGGCTTAGCCGCCCCACCTGACTCAATTCAGAATAAATTCTTAGTCGTAAGTTTAAAAACGCTGGTCTTTTCCCTTTACTAAACCTGTCATGATAGTTTTCCTTTAAAGGGATCCTGTCACCTCCAAAACGCCTCATAAGCTATCAAAACATGTCCCTGCTGCATATTATCACTAATCGCACACTCCTTTTGTCTCCTCAAAGCATCCTGTGGAAAGTGGATAAAAACGTTTTATAACTTACTCATTAGCGAGGTTAATTAGCAGGGGCTATATTCTTTAGCCCCTTGGGTGGGCTTTCTTCATCATAAGATCACGCCCTAATAGGCATGATCTTCTATTCATATTATATTCAGCGCCTCCCTGCTCTCTACGGCGCTGTAAAGGCTGTAATGACGTGTATCGCGTTATTTCCGGCATTGGGTGACGTCAGTACACTCACACCGCATGCGCAATGTGGTGCAAGAAGCCTACAGAGTGGCGCGGGTGTACTGATGTCACCCGATGCCGGAAATAACGCGATATGCGTCATTACAGCCCCATTACAGCCCAGGCAGCACCGAGGAGAGCAGGGAGGCACTGAATACAATATGAATAGAAGATCACGCCTATTAGGGCGTGATCTTATGACAAAGACAGCCTGCCCAAGGGGCTAAAGAATATAGCCACAGCTAATTAACATCACTACTGAGTAAGTTATAAAACGTATGCACTTTCAGGCAGCCATTGTATAAGCAGATGTGGGTGCACTACAACTGTCAGCACACTGAGAATTCTGTACCAGTTCTGATAGGCGTCACTGTGACCTCCCTGTCATTAAAGCCACCTATAACAGTCGGTGTTATAGCTGGAGAGACATGAGGATGAGGGATCAAGCTCATTGTATAGGCAGATACTGGTGCACTACAACTTCCAGCATGCACTGACAGGCTAAGGGTGAAGCTCAGGCAGCCATTGTATAGGTAGATACTGGGGCACTACAACTCCCAGCATGCTCTGACAGGATAAGGATGAGGGATCAAGCTCAGGCAGCCATTGTATAGGCAGATGTGGGTACACCACACATTGAATAGGTAGATACTGGTGCACTAAAACTCCCAGCATGCCCTAACAGGATAAGGATGAGGGATCAAGCTCAGGCAGCCATTGTATAGGCAGATGTGGGTGCACCACAACTCCCAGCACACTGAGAATTCTGTACCAGTTCTGATAGGCGTCACTGTGACCTCCCTGTCATTAAAGCCACCTATAACAGTCGGTGTTATAGCTGCTCCCAGGACACAGTACCTCGAGGTCCGCTCTGCCACTTCAGAAAGGAACAAAAGAAGCCAGTACAAGAGAATGTCTGGATCAACGATTCTTCTTTATTGTCCTACGCGTTTCAGAGTCATCTCCCAACTCCTTCATCAGGAGGATGAAGGAGTTGGGAGATGACTCTGAAACGCGTAGGACAATAAAGAAGAATCGTTGATCCAGACATTCTCTTGTACTGGCTTCTTTTGTTCCTTTCTGAAGTGGCAGCGCGGACCTCGAGGTACTGTGTCCTGGGAGCTGATTATACCACAGGGATCTGTGGAAAGTACGGTCCTGCAGCAGCTACTTGTATCTGAGCGATCATTACCAGTTGTGGGTCATCACAACTGTATCAGGTGAGCAGCCTCTTTATATAACCTTTTATCCTTCTTCAAAGAAGATATCACCCTATGTGCGCATTCTTGGATTTTTTATAGGTGTTATAGCTGGAGAGACAACTGAAATATAAAGTAAAAATGTTCTGTATAATAAATCACCTTTTCAATCTGTCAAAATCTAGACCCATTATATGCAAAACATAGAGACACAGACACACACAGACTCACAGACTCACACAGACTCACAGACACACACAGACTCACACAGACTCACACAGACTCACAGACACACACACAGACACACACAGACTCACAGACACACACACAGACACACACAGACTCACACAGACAGACTCACACAGACTCACAGACACAGACTCACAGACTCACACAGACTCATAGAGACACACAGACTCACAGACTCACACAGACTCACAGACACACACAGACTCACAGAGACACACACAGACTCACAGAGACACACAGACTCACAGACACACACAAAGACTCACAGACACACACACAGACTCACACACACACACACACACACAGACTCACAGACACACACACAGACTCACACAGACACACACACAGACTCACAGACTCACACAGACACACACACAGACTCACAGACTCACACAGACTCACACACACCCCGCCTCCGGCGGGCACCAATGAGCGGCCTCTGTCTGGCACGCGATTTCCGTGACAGAGAGAGAACATTAAACGATTATATAGTAGATGAGTGAGTATTAAAACGTTTTTATGCACTTTCACAGGATGCTTTTTTGAGACAAAATGAGTGTGAGATTAGTGATAATATGGTGCAGGGACATGTTTTGATAGCTTATGAGGCGTTTTGGAGGTGATAGGATTCCTTTAAAAGCCAGCGATTAACTGGCGTTCATAGGAGACAGTGCTCATGCACTAATGAGTATAGAACACGTATTTAGATGATCACAGTTTTAAGTCCGCCAACTTGACAATAAAATACAGTGAGCATTTTTAAAAATGTTTTAAAAATTATGATTAACATAAGAAAAGTATCTTCAAATCACCCCTTTTTCCTATAATTGAAAATTAACAAACAAAAAACCAAAATGCATATATTTGGTATCGCTGAGTTTTAAAAAGTCTAATCTATTAAAAAATAAAATAAATTACCGTATATACTCGTGTATAAGCCGACCTGTGTATAAGCCGACCCCCCTACTTTTGCCCCCAAAATCTGGGAAAACCTATTGATTCGTGTATAAGCCGAGGGTGGACCCCAGCACAGGTATACAGCCCCCAGCAGTGTGGTATACAGGCCCCCCAGTGGTATACAGGCCTCCCCAGTGGTAGTATACAGCAGCCTCCCCAGTGGTAGTATACAGCAGCCTCCCCAGTGGTATATACAGGCCCCAGCAGTATATACAGCAGCCTCCCCAGTGGTATACAGCAGCCTCCCCAGTGGTATATACAGGCCCCAGCAGTATTACAGCAGCCTCCCCAGTGGTATATACAGGCCCCAGCAGTATATACAGCAGCCCCAGTGGTATACATCAGCCTCCCCAGTGGTATATACAGGCCCCAGCAGTATATACAGCAGCCCTAGTGGTATACAGCAGCCTCCCCAGTGGTATATACAGGCCCCAGCAGTATTACAGCAGCCTCCCCAGTGGTATATACAGGCCCCAGCAGTATTACAGCAGCCTCCCCAGTGGTATATACAGGCCCCAGCAGTATATACAGCAGCCCCAGTGGTATACAGCAGCCTCCCCAGTGGTATATACAGGCCCCAGCAGTATATACAGCAGCCCTATTGGTATACAGTAGCCTCCCCAGTAGTATATACAGGCCCCAGCAGTATTACAGCAGCCCCCCCAGTGGTATATACAGGCGCCAGCAGTATATACAGCAGCCCCCCCAGTGGTATACAGCAGCCTCCCCAGTGGTATATAAAGGCCCCAGCATTATTACAGCAGCCTCCCCAGTGGTATATACAGGCCCCAGCAGTATATACAGCAGCCCCAGTGGTATACAGGCCCCAGTAGTATACAGGCTGCCCTCCCCCCCATCAGTGGTATACAGGGCCCCCCCTTGCTGCCCCACACCTGTAAAGTAATAGATCATCATACTTATCCCTGTCGCTGTCGCCGCTCTGACATCGCACTCCTCCAAGTCTTCATGCTTCCTCCTGCTTGTGACCGGCGGGCGCAGGCAATGACGTCATTGCTTGTGCGCCGGAGGAGGAAGCATGAAGACCAGGAGGAGCGCGGTGTCAGAGCGGCGACAGGGTGTGCGGCAGCAAGGGGGGGCCCTGTATACCACTGATTGGGGGGCGGGCGGCCTGTATACCAATGGGGCGGGCGGTCTGTATACTGTATACACCTATGGCACGTGTATAAGCCTGGGGGGGAACTTTTCAGCACATTTTTTGTGCTGAAAAACTCGGCTTACACACGAGTATATACGTAATCTGATTGGTAAACAACGTAACAACAAAAATACCAAAATGTCAAAATTATCTTTTTTTTGCCTCTGCAACAACAGGAAAAAAAGCAATAACAGACAATCAAACATCAAATCTACTACAAAATGATACCAGTGACATTAGCTGTATTTAGTTAAAGTTTTGAAATAGAATTTGGTACAAACTTGAAATGCTGCTATAGCAAAATAATACCTAATAAAACAGCACTACTACAGCATGGAACGACTACTATTCCAGTAGCAGCGCGGTCAACCAGAAACCTCCACCTCCTTTTATTCCTCAATATACAGTCATATGAAAAAGTTTGGGCACCCCTCTTAATCTTATTCTTTTTTTTTGTTTAAAATTGGATTTTTGCAACAGCTATTTCAGTGTGATATATGTAATAACTGATGGACACAGTAATATTTCAGGATTGAATGAGGTTTATTGTACTAACCGAAAATGTGAAATATGCATTATTTCAAAAATTGACAGGTGCAAAAGTGTGGGCACCTCAACAGAAAAGTGACATTAATATTTAGTAGATCCACCTTTTGCAAAAATAACAGCCTCTAGTCACTTCCTGTAGCTGTTAATGTCTTCCTGGATCCTGGATGAAGGTATTTTTGACCATTCCTCTCTACAAAACAATTCCAGTTCAGTTAAGTTTGATGGTCGCTGAGCATGGACAGCCCGCTTCAAAACATCCCACAGATGTTCAATGATATTCAGGTCTGGGGACTGGGATGGCCATTCTAGAACATTGTAATTGTTCCTCTGCATGAATGCCTGAGTAGATTTGGAGCGATGTTTTGGATCATTGTCTTGCTGAAAGATCCATCCCCGGTGTAACTTCAACTTTGACACTGATTCTTGAACATTATTGTCAAGAATCTGCTGATACTGAGTAGATTCCATGTGACCCTCAACTGTAACAAGATTCTCGATGCCGTCATTGGCCACACAGCCCCAAAGCATGATGGACCCTCCCCCAAATTTGACACTGGGTAGCAAGTGTTTTTCTTGGAATGCTGTGTTTTTGTGGATAACGCCTTGTTGTATAACCAAACAACTCAATCTTTGTTTCATCAGTCCACAGGACCTTCTTCCAAAATGAAACTGGCTTGTCCAAATGTGCTTTTGCATACCTCATGCGACTCTGTTTGTGGCGTGCATGCAGAAACGGCTTCTTTCGCATCACTCTCCCATACAGCTTCTCCTTGTGCAGTGTGCGCTGTATTGGCAAGAAAAAGATGGGGGCGGCACAGTCAGGATCACCAATCCCACGCCAAAAGCAATTCAGTAAATCAAAAGAAAAAGTAGCGTGGAAAATGGATTGGGATCAAAGCCAGTAGAATATAAATATAAATATAAATATCATTTTATTAGTGAAAAATCATAACAAAAACAGGATATATGGACAATGATAAAAACAATTAAAAAAGCAGAGAACTGTGCGGTGTAAAGGGGTGGATTGACTGGCCAGTCTGTGCCTACGTCACTCTCACTTCATTACAGAGGGATTTACACACCTCCTCCTTACCTAGATGCCGGCTGCTTGCAGCAATCACCAGCTGTGTTACATCTACTATCTAAAAACAGGTATAAAAGGATTGCTCCTGACATAATAACAATACCCCTCTGACCCCTGAGGACCCCTGAGGAAGCCCCCAGTGGGGGGCGACACGCATTTGGTGAGGGTCCCTTGTCTGACTGGCTGCTCCATTTGTGTGCTTGTACCTTTGACTATATGGTAACTATTGGGTGTTCCTCATGCTAAGTTAACTTTTCATGGCTAGACTTTAATTTGTCTCTTTTACTGAGGCTAATGTGATTTGCTTTTGTCTCCTTTGAGATCTCTGTGATTCTTACATGGCTATTCCATTGTATATGCCCTATTTGACACATGGGGATATTGTGATCAGGTTACAAATCAATCTCTCGATCCTCAATTGTGAATAGCATGACTTAGCCTCAGTATTGACACTTTCTGTACTGTATATGACATTTTTTGTCACAACTTGAGATTATTTGCACCCTTGTCTATATATTTCAGCACCTTTGCAGTCAGTCACTTTGTACAGCAGTTCTCTGCTTTTTTAATTGTTTTTATCATTGTCCATATATCCTGTTTTTGTTATGATTTTTCACTAATAAAATGATATTTATATTTATATTTATATTCTACTGGCTTTGATCCCAATCCATTTTCCACGCTACTTTTTCTTTTGATTTACTGGTGTGCGCTGTATTGTTGACCGATGCACAGTGACACCATCTGCAGCAAGATGATGCTGCAGGTCTTTGGAGGTGGTCTGTGGATTGTTCTTGACTGTTCTCACCATTCTTCTTCTCTGCCTTTCTGATATTTTTGTTGGCCTGCCACTTCTGGCCTTTACAAGAACTGTCCCTGTGGTCTTCCATTTCCTTACTATGTTCCTCACAGTGGAAACTGACAGGTTAAATCTCTGAGACAACGTTTTGTATCCTTCCCCTGAACAACTATGTTGAACAATCTTATTTTTCAGATCATTTGAGAGCTGTTTTGAGGAGCCCATGATGCCACTCCTCAGAGAAGATGCAACTAGGAGAACAATTTGCAAGTGGACACCTGAAATAGCTTTTCTCATGATTGGATACACCGGGCTATGAAGTACAAAGCTCAATGAGGTTACCAAACCAATTTAGTGCTTCAGTAAGTCATTAAAAAGTAGTTAGGAGTATTCAAATCATGAAAATCAGAAGGGTGCCCATACTTTGGCACTTGTCAAATTTTGAAATAATGCATAATATTTCACATTTTTGGTTAGTACAATAAACCTCATTTCAAACCTGAAATATTACTGTGTCCATCAGTTATTACATATATCACACTGAAATAGCTGTTGCAAAAAAACAATTTTAAACAAAAAAAAGAGTAAGATTAAGAGGGGTGCCCAAACTTTTACATATGACTGTATTTGCAGGTGAAGATTTTCTTTCTGTAACAGCTATATTGTCAACTAGCTGTAGTACTCGGCTACGCCCGGGTTAATAAATTACTGCTGTTAGCTATAACAAAATAGAATTTGAATATGTCATATTAATGACCTGTAGGAAAATAAAAGCTGAGCTGTGATTGGTTGCTATAGGCAGCCTGATAAATCTCCAGCCAACAGTAAACCCTCCCCCCGGCCGGGCAGTATATGGTACCTGACACATACACATAATAGACAGCTCATGTGACTGACATATGCCTTAATTCCCTATATCTATAAAAAATCCAAGAATGCGCACATAGGGTGATATCTTCTTTGAAGAAGGACAAAAGTTTATATAAAGAGGCTGCTCACCTGATACAGTTGTGATGACCCACAACTGGTAATGATCGCTCAGATATAAGTAGCTGCTGCAGGACCGTACTCTCCACAGATCCCTGTGGTATAATCAGCTCCCAGGACACAGTACCTCGAGGTCCGCGCTGCCACTTCAGAAAGGAACAAAAGAAGCCAGTACAAGGGAATGTCTGGATTAACGATTCTTCTTTATTATCCTACGCGTTTCAGAGTTATCTCCCAACTCCTTCATCAGGGAATTCCCTGATGAAGGAGTTGGGAGATAACTCTGAAACGCGTAGGATAATAAAGAAGAATCGTTAATCCAGACATTCCCTTGTACTGGCTTCTTTTGTTCCTTTCTGAAGTGGCAGCGCGGACCTCGAGGTACTGTGTCCTGGGAGCTTAATTCCCTATATGGCACATGTGTTGCACATTGGCTGTTTTTAATCAGATATTAATTTTTGGAAATTAAAGATACCAGACGTATGAGGCGAGTTGTGTGAGGTGATTTATGCACATCTGTGTCTGTCTGTGCGATGTGTGTGTCCCTGGGGTGTGTGTGTCCCTGGGGTGTGTGTGTCCCAGTGGTGTGCGTGTGTCCCTGTGGGGGGGTCCCTGTGGTGTGTGTCCTTTTGGGGGGAGGGGTGTCCCTGTGGTGTGTGTCCTTGTAGGGGAGGGGTGTCTCTGTGGTGTGAGTCCATCCCTATGGGGTCTGTGTGTTCCTGTGGGATGTATGTGTGTGTCTCTATGTCCCTGTGGTGTGTGTGTCCCTGTGGGGTGAGTGCATGTGTCCCTATAGGGTGTGTTTGTGTGTGTGTCCCTGTGGGGGGGTGTCTGTGTGGTGTGTGTCTCTGTGTTGTGTGTGTCTCTTTGTGGTATGTGTGTTTGTGTTTGGGTGCTTGGTGAGTATCCAATGTTGGGGTTCCACCTTAGCTGTTATTTTTTGTGTGCATGTGATGGGTATACATGTCCTCGTGCGTGGTGAATATTCCATGTCAGGGCCCCACCTTAGTGACTTTATGCTGGTATATGCTGTTAGTCTTTGGCGCGATTATTAAGCCCCTCTCATTCACAATTGTCAACTGGTAACTGTCACTTTCTCCCCATTATGTAGAGAGGGCCAAAATTGTTTGGTGAATTGAAACGCGCGGGGCTAAAATTTCGCCTCACAACATAGCCTGTGACGCTCCCGGGGTCCAGATGTGTGACTGTGCAAAATTTTGTGGCTGTAGCTGGCAGCTGTTGATTTTCCTACCACACGTTTCCTTTTACTTTTTCCCCATTATGTAGATAGGGCCAAAATTGTTTGGTGAACTGGAACACGCAGGATTAAAATTTCGCCTCACAACATAGCCTATGACGCTCTCGGGATCCAGACGTGTGACTGTGCAAAATTTTGTGGCTGTGGTTGCGACTGTGTAGATGCCAATCCCGGATATACATACATACATACACACATACACACATACACACATTCAGCTTTATATATTAGATGGGCATATAATGGGGTTGTGACATGCACTTTCCCCCTAATTTCCTCCAACCTATACTGTGTCATCTTATGTTTACCTGTATCTCTTTTTTTATGCTATTTTGATGAATTTTGAATCTCTTTTCGCTTTCCAGTGCATTGTATCATAAAATTAATGATGCCATTTCAAAGTACAACTTGTTATGCAAAAAAAAGCCTTAAAGAAGCTATGTCGATGATAAAATAAAAAAAGTTATGGTTCTTAAAATTAGGAGAGGAAAAATACGAAAGCGCAAATACAAAAAAATCACCCGGTCAGGATGGGGTTTAAGATTAGAGATGAGCGATGTTCAATTTGAATTATTCGCCAATCTCAAATTCGAGCTGTTTTGGGCGGTGTTCGAGTCATTCGACGAATGCGAACAATTAGCTTCAAATTCAGCAGTTCGAGGTTATGTTCGATAACGCTTCGACTGCCGCATTTTCCGCCTAGTGAATGAGCTGTTCACTTCCGCAATGTATATGCATATATTGCGGAAGTGAAATGTAGTAAAAGAAATGGTTACAAATAAAAAAAATCTCTATGCTCACCTGTCCGGCGATCCACCGATGCCTCCAGCACCTCCATCCTGATGCCTGTAGGACATGCCATGATGTTTTGGTGTTGTTGAATCTTCCGTATGTTACATATTTATTACATGGTTGGCTATGAATTTTTTTGGCTAGCAGGAAAAACTACATGGCTGAATGAGTAATTGAAATCGAGGTGGCTATTTTGAGAAAAGGAACACAAAAATTCAAAAAGTATAAAATAAAACGTTCCGCCTAATGTTTTTTCTTTAAATCATCATAAGTACCTAACATATACAAGATTTAAAGTTGATGTAATGATTCATCAATGTTTTATCTATAAAGATGCGAGCATCAAATCCCATTCAGGTACAGCATATGGATCTGAAGTAAGTGCCATAAATATATGTCAAGAAGCAGATGTGCTCCTCAAACAATCCTAGAAGTGTAAGTATGTCATTGGAACATCGATTATTTGCTCTTATACTGAACCATAAAGCTTTTGCTTTGTTATGTTATCGGATGATGAATGGGATCTCCTTCATTACATTGCACTTTTCTGTTATTTAGCAAAATTCAGTTTTTCACCCTGAGATACTCCATTTTTTTGTCATTTATTAGTTTACTTAGAATCTTCCTTAGAATCTTGGGTGCTTCCTTTCATTCTGCATTAAGTTTTGATTTTAATATAAATTGATTTAACTTAGCAATGTACAGTGGGGAAAAACATATTCAGTCAGCCAGCAATTGTGCAAGTTCTCCCACTTAAAAAGATGAGGTCGGCCTGTAATTGGCATCATAGGAAGACCTCAACTATGAGAGACAAAATGAGAAAACAAATCCTGAAAATCACATTGTCTGATTGGAAAATAATTTTTTTTCAAGTTTTGGTGGAAAATAAGTATTTATATCATGTTAATTGTGCACTGGAGCTTAGCAAGGAGTGTTCCTGCTGAAAGCCTGGGAGATGCAGTGTATCTCCCCACTTTTAAAAAAAACCTGTTTATAGATATATGTTAGGCTCAGCGCTACTCAAGAATGGCCAGCAGTGGAATCAGGGATGTCTGCAATTTGTTACACACAATGCTAAATATTTATTGGTTGAATTTACTCTAGTTGTTCATTAATTAAAACATGAGATACAATATGAATCTATAAAAATATATATATATATATATACAAGAATAAAAATTATATATTAAAGTACATAAAAGTACAACTATATGCACAGTCATGTGACTCGGTGGTTTATCATGCGATAGAAAATCACCTCAGCCCCTCTACAGCACACCAAAAAAGCCACAGAGTAATACACCAGTAAGTAAGCTTGAATCCTGCATCAGTTGCAAATATAAGTTCTAATACACAAAATTATGTATATATAATATAGACCTCCAACGCAGTATCCAGACATTTTCATAAGACTTTATAATTGAGGGAAGACATATCACTCCCTGGAGCACCCTAGCATAACACAACAAACCTGGGGTAAGACAGATAACAATAAAAAATTTGTATTAGTGATATATAAACAATAATACCTTGAGAGATATTCACAGAGGCATAAATCCCATAATATATTCTCAGGAGTTCTCGAGAACACCACCTTTCAACTCCTAAGAATTTAACCGGCCAATCATACAGGAACAGAACACCTCCATCCTAAAGTTGGATCTGCACTACTTTGCACATGACTGTGCATATAGTTGTACTTTTATATATAATTTTTATTCTTGTATATATATATTTTTATAGATTCATTTTGTATCTCATGTTTTAATTAAAGAACAACTAAAGTAAATTCAACCAATAAATACTTAGCATTGTGTGTAACAAATTGCAGACGTCCCTGATTCCACTGCTGGCCATTCATGAGTAACGCTGAGGTTAACATATATCAATAGAAAATAAGTATTTGGTCACCTACAAACAAGCAAGATTTCTGGCTCTCACAGACTTGTAAATTCTTCTTTAAGAGGCTCCTGTGTCCTCCTGTGTCCTCCACACATTACCTGCGGTACTGGCACCTGTTTGAGCTTATTATCAGTATAAAAGACACCTGTCTACAACCTCAAACAGTCACACTCCAAACTCCACTATGGTGAAGACCAAAGAGCTGTCTAAGGACACAAGAAACAAAATTGTAGCTCTACACCAGGGTGGGAAGACTGAATCTGCAATAGGCAAGCAGCTTGGTGTGAAGAAATCAACTGTAGGAGCAATAATTAGAAAATCAAAGACATACAAGACCACTGATAATCTCCTCGATCTGGGACTCCACACAAGATCTCACCCTGTGAGGTCAAAATGATCTCAAGAAATGGTGAGCAAAAATCCGAGAACCACATGGAGGGACCTAGTGAATGACCTGCAGAGAGCTGGGACCAATGTAACACAGGCTACCATCAGTAAAATACTACGCCACCAGGGACTCATATCTTGCAATGCCAGACTTATCATCCTGCTTAAGCCATTACATGTCCGGGCCAGTCTGAAGTTTGATATAGAGCATTTCGATGATCCAGAAGAGTATTGGGAGAATGTCATATGGTCAGATTAAACTAAGGTAGAACTGTTTGGTAGAAACACAACTCGTCGTGTTTGGAGGAGAAAGAATGCTGAGTTGCATCCAAAGTAAACCATACCTACAGTGAAGCATGGGGGTGGCCGCATCATGCTTTGTGGCTCTTTCTCTACCAAGTGACCAGGACGACTGGTGCGTGTACATGAAATAATGAATGGGGCCGTGTATCGTGAGACTTCGAGTGCAAACCTCCTTCCATCAGCAAGGGCATTGAAGATGAAACATGGCTGGGTCTTTGAGCATTACAATGATCCCAAGCACACGGCCAGGGCAACAAAGGAGTGGCTTAGTAAGAAGTATTTTAAGGTCTTTGAGTGGCCTAGCCAGTCTCCGTATCTAAACCCTAAAGAAAACCTTTGGAGGGAGTTTAAAGTCGGTGTTGCCCAACAACAGCCCCAAAACATCACTGTTCTAGAAGAGATCTGCATGGAGGAATGGGTCAACATACCAGAAACAGTGTGTGCCAACCTTGTGAAGACTTACAGAAAATGTTTGACCCCTGTCATTGCCAACAAAGGATATATAACAAAGTATTGAGATGAACTTTTGTTATTGACAAACTGCTTATTTCACACCAAAATCCGAAAAAAAATTCTTTCCAAATCAGACAATGTGATTTTTTCTCATTGTGTCTCACATAGTTGAGGTCTACCTATGATGTTAAATACAGGCCTCTCTCATCTTTTTACAGTGAGTGGGAGAACTTGCTGACTAAACACTTTTTTTCCCCATTGCATATTGTAAGTACCTCGATGGCGAAGTCCTTTGACTCCTCTACCAGTCTGTTATGGCCACTTTACACGCAGCTACAGGTAACAGGTTTTCCACAGGTAACTTACTGGCTGCAGTGAAATCATGGAGACATGGTTTTATCTTGTTGCTGTGTACAAATTGAATAATGTCTCCATGATTTCACTGCAGCCAGTAAGTTACCTGTGGAAAACCTGTTACCTGTAGCTGCGTGTAAAGTGGCCACTAATGTTAGTTTATAATTATAATAATAATAATCTTTATTTATATAGCGCCAACATATTCCGCAGCACTTCAGAATCAGAGGTATATATTTAAACAATCATAAGAAACAGTTAGGGTCCCATCACACTTGGCGATGTTCCAGTGATCCCAACAATGATATGACCTGGTAAGGATTGCTGGAACGTCGCTACGTAGTCGCTGGTGAGATGTCAAACAGTCAGATCTACTCAACAACCCAGCAACGATACGGCAACACGTATAACGACCTCGGCAGTCGTTGGGACCCTTTCACACTGCAGCTAGTCTGACGACTCAGACTTATGTGGCTGAGTTCTGAGTCAACGAGGTCGTTGTTAAGGCATCAAACACACCGATGCATAATGCCCAGTGGGAACCCGATGATATAAAAAATAGTCCAGGCCATTCTGACACAATCGGCGATGTCACAGCGGGGGCCCTGTTGCTGCTACGTGTGAAATATAGCAAGATCACTAGCGAGATCGCTATTGCGTCACAGGTTTTGTGATGCTACAGCGATCTCGCTAGCGATCCCGCTATGTATGATGGGGGCTTTAACAGAAAATACAATACAAAAAACAATACAATACAAAGCATAATACAATACAATAATTAGAGCTAAATAATGACAGCCCTGTTTATAAGAGATTACAATCTAACCATGAGGTGGGGGTGACACAAAGTACAGGTGCTTATTTACAATGATGGTATAGTCAACTTGAGGAGATAGGGAACAGATAAGTGCAGCATAAGTGGCCACCAACCAATATCTGTGATCCACTTGAGACTGATAAAGCGGGTGGGCTATGTCTAGATGACTTTCACTAGGGATCATGATAGGCTGCCCTAAAAAGATGTATTTTTAGGGATCGCCTGAAACTATGTAAGTTGTGGATACACCTAATTTCTTGGGGAAGAGCATTCCAGAGAATTGGAGCAGCTCGGGATAAGTCTTGGAGCAGGGAGTGGGAGGTTTGGATTACTGTAGAAGTGAGTCTAAAGTCACTTCCAGAGCGAAGAGAACGGGTGGGGGTGATAGACAGAGATCATGGAGGAGATGTAGGGAGGTGCTGCACTGTAGAGAGCTTTGTGGGTGAGAACAAGTAGTTTGAATGGGATCCTATAGTGTATAGGCAGCCAATGTAATGACTGGAATAGAGCAGAAGCATCGAGTAACAATTAGCTACATGAGTGATCCTGGCTGCTACATTACAAATGGACTGGAGAGGGGAGAGTCTAGTGTGGGGGTGGCCAATTAAAAGAGAATTACAATAGTCAAGTTAGTTGTAAATAAGGGCCACAGTGAGGGTTTTTGTGGTTTCCAAGGTGAGAAAGAGGCGAATTCTAGAGATGTTCTTCAGGTGAAAGCGGCAAGAGCAGGCAAGAGATTGTATATACAGGGTGAAGAAAAGATCAGAGTCAAACATAACACCCAGACAGCGAGCCTGCTGACTAGGTGTTATCGTGGTGCCGCACACTGAGAAAGAGAGATGTCTATTTAGGGAGGTTAGTGGAGGGCAGGAGCAGCAGAAGTTCAGTTTTGGAAAGGTTGAGTTTCAGGTAGAGAGCAGACATGATATTGGAAACTGCGATTAAACAGCCATTGGTGTTCTTTATTAGAGTGCGAGTAAGGTAAGGAGAAGAAGTGTATAGTTGTGTGTCATCAGCATAAAGATGGTACTGAAAGCGAAATCTGCTGATGATCTGTCCAATCGGGATCATGTAGAGAGAGAAGAGAAAAGGTCCAAAGACTGAACCCTGAGGGACCCCAATAGTGAGAGGAAGAGGGGAGGAAGTGGAGCCAGCAAATGATACACTGAAAGAGTGATCAGAAAGATAGGAAGAGAACCAGGAGAGAGCCATGTCCTTGATGCCGATGAAGTGCAGCATGTAGAGTAGGAGATGGTGGTCAACAGTGTCAAAGGATGCAGAGAGATCAAGAAGAATAAGCAGAGAGTGTGGTCACCATTACGTTTTGCTGTCAGAAGGTTGTTGGTCTCTTTGGTGAAAGCAGTTTCTGTAGAATGTAGGGGGCGGAAACCAGACTGTAAAAGGGTCAAGAAGAGAGTGAGTGGGGAGGTAATGAGTGAGGCAGGAGCAGACCAGGCACTCCAGGAGTTTTGAGATGAATGGGGAGATTGGAGACTTGTCTGTAGTTGTTTGTGCAGGATGGGTTGAAAAAAGTTTCCTTTAATAAAGGGGTAATGATAGAGTGTTTGAAGGAGGAGGGGAAGATGCCAGAAGAGAGGGAGACTTTGAAGATTTTGATTAGGTGAGTGGTGACCACCGGAGAGAGAAAGTGGAGTAGGTGTGAGGGGATGGGGTCAGCAGTGCAGGACGAGAGGAGCCTGCAGACTTCTTGTGTGTCTGAGTCAAAAGTGTAGAATGAGCTGGAGGAAATGTGGGGAGAGGTAGGGGTAACAACGAGGGAGTTGATTTCCTTATGGATGTTTTCTATTTTCTCTATAAAGTATGAAGCCAGATCATCAGCACAGAGGTCAGTGAAAGGGGCCTGCAGTTTAGGACTGAGGAGAGAGTTGTCGGGGTCGTTGCGACAATACGATACACTCCTTCACCAGTCACTCCAAATTAGACTAAGGGCATGGGGTACCCGGATAAGAATGAGTCAGACAAAGGTATCTGGTTCAAGCTTAAACATGCCTGTGCTTATACAGGTATGAGCAACGGTCATCAGCAACTGAACTTTATTTCCGGTTACACTACATTATATACTCTGGAAGAAAAGGCGTGCAATAACCAGGGTCAGGCGGGGTTAAGCAAATATATCTAAATCTAGTGTTAGTGATTAGTTCTTTGTTCTTCTGTTAAATTCATCCTTCCTCCTGCTGAGATGTCATCATTGGGCCTCTGGAATGCAGGAGATCTCAGGTTTCCTCCCAGCGCCTCTTTCTACGTCCTGGCACTGGAATCCAGTAAACAGGTTAACTTGTCAGCTTCCAGCAGTCTTCTTCAACAGTTGAATGTATCTACTATATAATTGCCGTAGGCACGTTTGTGTCGGACCCCGGCACGCCGTGGCTTTGTCACTATGTGACGTCACCACGTGCGAGGCATTGCCCGCGTAGCGGGCATTGCGAGCCGTCGCAATGCCCATGTAGCGGGCATTGCGACCCCTCGCCGCTGTCATCCCGCTCCGGAGCAGCTGCTGTCAGCACATGCTGACACAGTGCTCCGGAGCCTGTGCCCCTGTGCCCCTGTGCCCGCTCCGGAGCAGCTGCTGTCAGCACATGCTGACACAGTGCTCCGGAGCCTGTGCCCCTGTGCCTCTGTGCCCCAGTGCCGCCCGCTACCCACAATTTGCCCCCCCCCCATGTCCGCACAGACCCCCCCCATGTCCGCACAGACCCCCCTCCCCATGTCCGCACAGACCCCCCCCATGTCCGCACAGACCCCCCCCCATGTCCGCACAGCCCCTCCCCATGTCCGCACAGCCACCCCCATGTCGTACACACAGCTCCCCCATGTCCGCACAGCCACCCCATGTCCGCACAGCCACCCCGCACCTAAGCTCCTACCCACTAACTCCGCCGCCCCTAAGTCCCTACCCTCTAAGCTACGCCGCATCCTAAGCCCCGACCCGCCCCACCTAAGCCCCTACCCCCTAAGCACCGCCGCACCTAAGCCCCTATACCCTAAGCCCCGCCGCACCTAACCCCCGACCAGACGCACCTAATCCCCTACCCCCTAAGCCCCGCCGCAACTAAAAGCCCCGCGACACCCAAGCCCCTACCCCATAAGCCCCGCCACACCTAACCCCCTACCCCCTAAGCCCCGCTGCACCTAAGCCCCTACCCCCTAAGCCCCGCCGCACCTAAAAGCCCCCACCCGCCGCACCTAAGCCCCTACCCCCTAAGTCCGCCGCACCCCTACACCCTAAGCCCCGACCCGCCGCACCTAAGCCCCTACCCCCTAAGCCCCGCCGCACCTAAGCCCCTACCCTCTAAGCCCCCCCGCACCTAAGCCCCTACCCCCTAACACCCGCCGCACCTAAACCCCTACCCCCTAAGTCCGCTGCACCCCTACACCCTAAGCCCCGACCCGCCGCACCTAAGCCCCTACCCCCTAAGTCCGCCGCATCCCTACACCCTAAGCCCCGACCCGCCGCACCTATGCCCCTACCCCCTAAGCCCCGCCGCACCTCACCCCCTACCCTCTAAGCCCCGCCGCACCTAAGCCCCTACCCCCTAAGCCCCGCCGCCTCCTAAGCTCCCGCCGCTTTCCCCCGCCGCTGTCGCTAACACCTAAAGCCCTACACCCGAAGCCCCCGCCGTCCCCTACCCTAACGTCCCCGTCGATCACTTACATGCCTTCTTAGTCATCTGATCGTCCGTCCGATCCACAAGTCCTCCGTCCGGCCAGGCGTCCTCTTCCTCCGGCCCCGGGGGTCTTCTCTCTTCTTTCCGCCATCTCCGCCTCTTCGTCCGGCCCCGGGGATCTTCTGTCTTCTTTCCGCCAACTTCCAGCTCCGACGTCCTCTTCACTTATCATTAACATAGAATGGACGACAAATCCACCATTCTATGTCAATGAGATGTGAGGGGCTCTTCTGATTGGTCGCTGTCTACTTCCCTCAGCCAATCAGAAGAGCCCCTCATTTCCCATTGACATACATTACCGGTGTGTCGGCGATTTTATGGCCGGCCACCTGGTTCTATTTGTCGGCCCTAAAATCGCTGACACACCGCTAATGCATGTCTATGGCCAGTCCGCCCGATTTCGGATTGAACGCAGACCAATCAGAATTCGAGCTCACTGCCCATAGACATGCATTAGCGGTGTGTCTGCGATTTTAGGGCCGACAAATAGAACCAGGTCGGCGGCCATAAAATCGCCGACATACCGCTAATGTATTTCAATGGGAACAAATAAATTTAATAATAAAAAAAATAATTAAAAAATAATTAAAAAATAATAAAAAAATAAATAAAAAATAATAAATAATTCAATTAAAAATAATAATAAAAAAAATAAATACATGCTAAGAATATCAGCCCTTTCAGCGGACCTGAAAGAGAACTGGGTCTCAGCCTAAATAATAAATTTAATAATAAAAAAAATAATTAAAAAATAATTAAAAAATAATTAAAAAAAAAATAAAAAATAATAAATAATTAAATAAAAATAATAATAAAAAAATTAAATATATGCTAATAATATCAGCCCTTTCAGCGGACCTGAAAGAGAACTGGGTCTCAGCCTAAATAATAAATTTAATAATAAAAAAAATAATTTAAAAATAATTAAAAAATAATAAAAAAATAAATAAAAAATAATAAATAATTAAATAAAAATAATAATAAAAAAATTAAATATATGCTAATAATATCAGCCCTTTCAGCGGACCTGAAAGAGAACTGGGTCTCAGCCTAAATAATAAATTTAATAATAAAAAAAATAATTAAAAAATAATTAAAAAATAATTAAAAAATAAATAAAAAATAATAAATAATTAAATAAAAATAATAATAAAAAAATTAAATATATGCTAATAATATCAGCCATTTCAGCGGACCTGAAAGAGAACTGGGTCTCAGCCTAAATAATAAATTTAATAATAAAAAAAATAATTAAAAAATAATTAAAAAATAATAAAAAAATAAATAAAAAATAATAAATAATTAAATAAAAAAAATAATAAAAAAAATAAATATATGCTAATAATATCAGCCCTTTCAGCGGACCTGAAAGAGAACTGGGTCTCAGCCTAAATAATAAATTAAATAATAAAAAAAATAATTAAAAAATAATTACAAAATAATAAAAAAATAAATAAAAAATAATAAATAGTTAATTAAAAATAATAATAAAAAAATTAAATATATGCTAATAATATCAACCCTTTCAGCGGACCTGAAAGAGAACTGGGTCTCAGCCTAAATAATAAATTTAATAATAAAAAAAATAATTAAAAAATAATTAAAAAATAATAAAAAAATAAATAAAAATAATAAATAATTAAATAAAAAATAATAATTAAAAAAAAAAATGCTAATAATAATGATATTACTGCTAATAATAATGCTATTAATGCTAATAATTATGCTATTAATGCTAATAATAATGTTATTAATGCTATTATTAATGCTAATAATGCTATTATTAATGCTATTAATGCTAATAATAATGCTATTAATGCTATTAATAATGTTATTAATGCTATTATTAATGCTAATAATGCTATTATTAATGCTATTTATGCTAATAATAATGCTATTAATGCTATTAATAATGCTATTAATGCTATTATTTATGCTATTAATGCTAATATTTATCCTATTAATGGTATTATTAATGCTATTAATGCTAATAATAATGCTATTAATGCTATTAATGCTAATAATAATGCTATTAATGCTATTAATAATGTTATTAATGCTATTATTGATGCTAATAATGCTATTATTAATGCTATTAATGCTAATAATAATGCTATTAATGCTATTAATAATGATATTAATGCTATTAATTATGCTATTAATGCTATTAATGCTAATATTTATCCTATTAATGCTATTAATGCTATTAATAATGCTATTCAAGCTAATAATATTGCTATTAATGCTCTTTATGCTAATACTAATGCTATTAATGCTATTTTTTATGCTATTAATTCTATTATTTGTGCTATTAATGCTATTAATAATGCTATTAATAATGCTATTAATCCTATTAATGCTATTAATAATGCTATTCATGTTATTAATAATACTATTAATGCTATTAATGCTCATAATAATGCTATTAATGCTATTAATAATGTTATTAATGCTATCATTAATGCTAATAATGCTATTATTAATGCTATTAATGCTAATAATAATGCTATTAATGCTATTAATAATGTTATTAATGCTATTATTAATGCTAATAATGCTATTATTAATGCTATTTATGCTAATAATAATGCTATTAATGCTATTAATAATGCTATCAATAGAAAAACTTCTGAGCAGCACCAAATGTGGGTGCAAATCTGTCCAACAAACCACTCCTTGTCGAATATATGCGTAAAAACGACAGCAGCACTCCAGAATAGGTCTTCAACCGCCTTTAATCGGGCCTACAGGGCGACCTGCGACGTTTCAGCTACCAAGTAGCTTTTGTCTAGCAACTAGTCTCAGCCCCTTTTCCTCCTTTTATAACACACACAATTTACATAATACATACACATTAACATTAATTACACCCTTTGTGTAATCTACACATTATATAGTCAATATGCAGACCATTCAGTACCCAATACCTGTCCATGTGCTAGTGAATTGTGACATTATCATTAAACAGTGCATCAAGATTCACATAATACTTCCTTTGTGCCCTTAATTGGTCAGATCCTCCTCCCAGGTGGCGTGATGACAGTTCCCATAGCGGTCTATTGTGATTATTAATGTCCCTAATCAGCTTTACCCATTCCTCCATGTGCGATTCTCCACGCTGCCCGGGTCCGTCGCACCGGAAATGACCTCATTCGATGTGCGTCCCGCTTCTGTGTTACTAAGACGCACAGGAAGCTTTCGGGCGCCATCTTACTACAGTACGCGCATGCGCACTGTATTCCGACGCGGCTTTATCACACTACGACCCTCCGGCAGCCGCTACTCTTGGCTGCGCTTATAATAATAGCCCTGGACCTTCACTATATCACTTAAAAGGGTGCTACCCTACATATCCTATATACTTTAACATATTTTGATGCTTATGTATGTATATTTATGCAGGGCTATACATATAATGTGTAATATACGGGGTTGCCAGCACAGTCATACCTACACACGCCCCCTTATCCATAGGCCTAATTCATGCACCAAATATAGTGCAAAACGAGAGGAGTTAACATACTCCTCTTCGTGGCCTTTTCGGATCTGCGGGGACCACTCATCGTCACCAATCACCTTCTGGCACTCACCCCTATGCCCATAATATATTTTATACACCACACCTTTTGTATTACTTATACTGTGTTTTAATAAGGATAACGAAGTTCCATCCACAAGTTGCTTACACATTAACCAATATGGGGCAATATTAAACAAAAAACCTTTTCTAGGGTATAATCGCATGATAGGGACACTCTTCATATATGACCGCTTGGTACGTCAATCACCCTCCAATGGGATTCTTGAGGGTCTTCGACCCAAGTGCCGGTGCTGGAAGAAACCAAACAGGTTATTAAACAGTGTATTAAACTGTGTGAGTGTACAAACAGTGACTAGTATAGTTTACAGCATTATCCCCCTAACTGAATATGGAATGGATCACATAGCGACTGCCAGCCTATACTCAACGTTCAACCCATTTGGTTTCAACGTATTAAGGCGCCTTATCCACTGTAATTCCTTTACATGCAACAACTTATCCCTATCCCCCCCTCTCCTTAATGGGGGTACCACATCGATAATCCTAAATCTTAGATCCTTCTCTGTATGCTTCATATCCAAAAAATGTTTTGGTACTGGTAGGTCTTTCCTTTTTTGACGTATTGTACCCCTATGTTGTCCTATTCTTGTTTTACATTCTAGAATGTAAAACGAGAATAGGACAACATAGGGGTACAATACGTCAAAAAAGGAAAGACCTACCAGTACCAAAACATTTTTTGGATATGAAGCATACAGAGAAGGATCTAAGATTTAGGATTATCGATGTGGTACCCCCATTAAGGAGAGGGGGGGATAGGGATAAGTTGTTGCATGTAAAGGAATTACAGTGGATAAGGCGCCTTAATACGTTGAAACCAAATGGGTTGAACGTTGAGTATAGGCTGGCAGTCGCTATGTGATCCATTCCATATTCAGTTAGGGGGATAATGCTGTAAACTATACTAGTCACTGTTTGTACACTCACACAGTTTAATACACTGTTTAATAACCTGTTTGGTTTCTTCCAGCACCGGCACTTGGGTCGAAGACCCTCAAGAATCCCATTGGAGGGTGATTGACGTACCAAGCGGTCATATATGAAGAGTGTCCCTATCATGCGATTATACCCTAGAAAAGGTTTTTTTTTAATATTGCCCCATATTGGTTAATGTGTAAGCAACTTGTGGATGGAACTTCGTTATCCTTATTAAAACACAGTATAAGTAATACAAAAGGTGTGGTGTATAAAATATATTATGGGCATAGGGGTGAGTGCCAGAAGGTGATTGGTGACGATGAGTGGTCCCCGCAGATCCGAAAAGGCCACGAAGAGGAGTATGTTAACTCCTCTCGTTTTGCACTATATTTGGTGCATGAATTAGGCCTATGGATAAGGGGGCGTGTGTAGGTATGACTGTGCTGGCAACCCCGTATATTACACATTATATGTATAGCCCTGCATAAATATACATACATAAGCATCAAAATATGTTAAAGTATATAGGATATGTAGGGTAGCACCCTTTTAAGTGATATAGTGAAGGTCCAGGGCTATTATTATAAGCGCAGCCAAGAGTAGCGGCTGCCGGAGGGTCGTAGTGTGATAAAGCCGCGTCGGAATACAGTGCGCATGCGCGTACTGTAGTAAGATGGCGCCCGAAAGCTTCCTGTGCGTCTTAGTAACACAGAAGCGGGACGCACATCGAATGAGGTCATTTCCGGTGCGACGGACCCGGGCAGCGTGGAGAATCGCACATGGAGGAATGGGTAAAGCTGATTAGGGACATTAATAATCACAATAGACCGCTATGGGAACTGTCATCACGCCACCTGGGAGGAGGATCTGACCAATTAAGGGCACAAAGGAAGTATTATGTGAATCTTGATGCACTGTTTAATGATAATGTCACAATTCACTAGCACATGGACAGGTATTGGGTACTGAATGGTCTGCATATTGACTATATAATGTGTAGATTACACAAAGGGTGTAATTAATGTTAATGTGTATGTATTATGTAAATTGTGTGTGTTATAAAAGGAGGAAAAGGGGCTGAGACTAGTTGCTAGACAAAAGCTACTTGGTAGCTGAAACGTCGCAGGTAGCCCTGTAGGCCCGATTAAAGGCGGTTGAAGACCTATTCTGGAGTGCTGCTGTCGTTTTTACGCATATTAATAATGCTATTAATGCTATTATTTATGCTATTAATGCTATTAATGCTAATATTTATCCTATTAATGCTATTAATAATGCTATTAATGCTAATATTTATCCTATTAATGCTATTAATGCTATTAATAATGCTATTAATGCTATTAATTATGCTATTATTGCTATTAATGCTAATATTTATCCTATTCATGGTATTATTAATGCTATTAATGCTAATAATAATGCTATTAATGCTATTAATGCTAATAATAATGCTATTAATGCTATTAATAATGCTATTAATGCTATTAATGATGCTATTAATGCTATTAATGCTAATATTTATCCTATTCATGGTATTATTAATGCTATTAATGCTAATATTAATGCTATTAATGCTATTAATGCTAATAATAATGCTATTAATGCTATTAATAATGTTATTAATGCTATTATTAATGCTAATAATGCTATTATTAATGCTATTAATGCCAATAATAATGCTATTAATGCTAATAATAATGCTATTAATGCTAATATTTATCCTATTAATGCTATTAATGCTAATAATAATGCTATTAATGCTATTAATAATGCTATTAATGCTATTAATTATGCTATTAATGCTATCAATGCTAATATTTATCCTATTAATGGCATTATTAATGCTATTAATGCTAATAATAATGCTATTAATGCTATTAATGCTAATAATAATGCTATTAATGCTATTAATAATGTTATTAATCCTATTATTAATGCTAATAATGCTATTATTAATGCTATTAATGCTAATAATAATGCTATTAATGCTATTAATAATGTTATTAATGCTATTATTAATGCTAATAATGCTATTATTAATGCTATTAATTCTAATAATAATGCTATTAATGCTATTAATAATGTTATTAATGCTATTAGTAATGCTAATAATGCTATTAATAATGCTATTAATGCTAATAATAATGCTATTAATGCTATTAATACTGTTATTAATGCTCATAATACTGCTAATAATGCTATTAATACTGCTATTACTGCTAATAATAATGCTATGGCTTATATTATTGCTATTGATGATGCGATTATTATTTAAAAATCTTTAAAAAAACAATAAACATATTTTAGATACCCGATGCATTTGCATCAGGCTAACAGCTATAACTACTATAATCAAATTAATGCACGTTCTAGAATCCCGATGCATTTGCATCGGGCTCACAGCTAGTATATATATATTATATTAAGGAAAAACGTATTGTTTCATATATAAGAATATAAAAGACATATATATATGTATAAAAAGGGTATAAAAATGTATGAAAATATGTCCTCTCACCCTGACAGAGTGAAAGGTGTCAAAGAGTTTTTTTGGGGTTGTTGGATAGTGAGGAGATCAGGGTGGTGAAGTAAGTTTGTTTGGCACGGTGAAGGGCAGACGTTTTCAGCATAAATTTATAGTGAATGAAGTTTTCAGGTGTGCAGGTTTTCCTCCATAGAAGTTCAGCACTCCTAGAGCATCACTGGAGGAATCGAGTTTGTGATGTGAGCTGTTTCACTCTGTGTTTTGATATTCTGATGGTGAGGGGTGCTAATTGGTCTAGGCAGCTTCTGAGAGAGTCATTTAAATGATTTTCTGCCAGATCAAGACAGGAGAATGAGGAGATTGGGGACAGTGATAAGCGTAGAAAATCTGTGAATGTATGAGGGTTAATGGTCTGTAGATTTATGAATGTTTGATAGGTCGGACTGTGCTGGGGTGGGCGAGGGTTTGTGAGAGTGAATGAGAGAATGTTATGGTCAGAGAGGGGAGAGGTGAATTATCTATGGAGGAGGTTGAGCAGAGCCGGACAAAGATCAGGTTAAGGGTGTTACCATCCTTGTGTGTCTGAGAGAGGCCAAGAGTTGTGGTGAGAGATAGGAGCTGGGATTCAGATGGGGAGATGGGGTTGTTTATAGGGATGTTGAAGTCTCCCAGAATAAGGGTTGGTAATTCTGAGGACATGGAATGCGGCAGCCACGCGGAGAAATGGTCGAGGAACTGGGTGGGTGACCCTGGGGGACGGTATAACACCGCTACTCTGAGGGGGTGGGGATGGAAGAGCCTAATTGTGTGGACCTCAAAAGAGGGGAATAAGAGTGATATGGCTGGAGGGACGACCTGGAAAGTACATTGTTGGGACAGAAGTAAGCCAACTCCATCACTATGTGTTTTCACAGGTGTCAGGGAATGAGAGAAGTGTAAGACACCATAAGAAAAAGCGTCAGGAAACACTGTGTCTGAATCCTGGATCAAGGTTTCTGTGAGAGCCAGGAGGTTAAGAGAGTTAGTGAGAAAGTAATTGTGGATGAAGGGAAGCTTGTTGCATACAGACCATGGATTCCAGAGAGCGCAATTAAAAGAATAAGAAGAAGTTGTGCAAGTAATGTTGATAACGTTAGCATGGTTTCTATGTGTGATGGAAGAGAGGTTGAAGTTGGTGGAAGGTGGACCGGGATTTGGAGAGATATCACCTGACAGGAGCAGCAGTAAAAAGAGAAAAGGCAAATAGTTTTTGTAATTGTGACTTTGTTTCTGATGCAATACCCGGGAATATGGTGGTCTGAGATTATTCAGTATGTTGAAGAGAGTATGGGAGCTCAATAAAGTAGAAGAAAGGAGAGAGGGGCTGATCTGGATGAGGGGTGATGGAGGGGGGGGTGCGGAAAGTTAATAGACCATTTTGACTGTTTCAATAGGACAAGGAAATAGAAAAAGATGGAAGGAAAGGGTTAGTTGTGAACAATTGCGGATAGCAGGGGTGTAACTACAGTAGGTGCAGGGGTTGCGATCACACCCGGGCCTTGCAGCCTAGGGTGGCCCAAAAGTCCCTTTGGCCTATGGAAAAAGACTAATACTATTAAAGATTTGCAATAATTTGGGGCCCCATTGGAGCTTTCACACCAGGGCCCATGGGCCTGAAGTTATGCCACTGGCAGATAGATATGAATATGGATTATGAAGTATATTACACAGCATAACAGCAACATGCCATTGCATACAGAAAGACAGATATGAATATGATTTCAGTTGATATTATATTATTATTATTTATTTATAGAGCACCATTGATTCCATGGTGCTGTATATGAGAAAGGGATACATACAAACAAGTTAAAAATACAATGAACAAACTAACATTGACAGACCGATACAGAGGTGAGAGAGAGGACCCTGCCCTTGCGGTCTTACATTCTACAGGGCAATGGGGAGAGAGATAGTAGGTTGGGTCTGCTCAGGCGGTGGCGGAGCCCGGGTCCAATGGTAGTGGAGCACCGGGTCCAATGGTGGTGGAGCACCAGGTCCAGTGGTGGTGGGGCACCAGGTCCAGTGGTGGTGAGGTGGCATTGTGGTCATTGCAGTTTGTAGGCTGTTCTGAAGAGATGGGTTTTCAGGTTCTGCTTGAAGGTTCTAAGTAAAGATGAGCGATGTTCGATTCGAATAGTTCGCCAATCTCAAATTCGAGTTGATTTTGGCCCTATTCGAGTCATTCGCCGAATTCAAACAATTTGGTTCAAATTCGGCAAATTTCGAACATGTTCGATTTTGGTTCGAAAATGCGGCAGATGCGGTCAGAAAACCGCATCTGCCGCATTTTCAGCCAAAATAAACATTCCCTAAAAGAAAGAAAGTGTTAAAAATAAAAAAAAAATCAATGCTCACCTGTCCGCGGTCCACCGAGGCCTCCGGCAAGGTCCTGTGGCTTCTAGGACCTGTGGTGACATCATGTTCTCACGGGAACTCCGGCCACATGACCGGAGTTCCGCGAGAACATGACGTCACCACAGGTCCTAGAAGCACAGGACCTTGCCGGAAAGCTTAAAATAGATATTTTTATGTTTCGGACCCTTTCTTTAAGTAAAAGAAAGTGTCCGAAACATAAAAATATCTATTTTAAGCTTTAAGGCAAGGTCCTGTGCTTATAGGACCTGTGGTGACGTCATGTTCTCGCGGGAACTCCGGTCACGTGACCGGAGTTCCCGCGAGAACATGACTTCACCACAGGTCCTATTAGCAATAGGACCTTGCCGGAAAGCTTAAAATAGATATCTTTATGTTTCGGACCCTTTCTTTAAGTAAAAGAAAGTGTCCGAAACATAAAAAATATCTATTTTAAGCTTTCTGGCAAGGTCCTGTGCTTCTAGGACCTGTGGTGACGTCATGTTCTCGCAGAACTCTGGTCATGTGCTGGAGTTCCCGCGAGAACATGACGTCACCACAGGTCCTAGAAGCCACAGGACCTTGCCGGAGGCCTCGGTGGACCGCGGACAGGTGAGCATTGATTATTTTTTTATTTTTAACACTTTCTTTCACTTTTTTTCACTTCCACAATGTATGTATATACATTGTGGAAGTGAAAAAGACCCACAAGCCCGTTTTGTTCGTTTCCTGGGGTGTTCGACGGTGTTCGTCGAGCATTCGATGAACATTCGTCGAACACCCCGTCGATTCGACGAATCGAATCTAATTCGAACACCGGGGTGGTGTCTCATCTCTAGTTCTTAGTGTGGAGGACAGTCAGACGTTTTGGGGTGCAGAATTCCAGAGAATAAGGGATGCTCGGGCGAAGTCTTGCAGGCGGTAAGATGAGGAACGTACAAATGTGGAGGAAATAAGGAGGTCTTGGGAGGATTGAAGACTGCGAGTTCAATGATATCGGGAGATTAGTTCAGAGATATATGGGGGGGACAGATTGTGGACAGCTTTGTAAGTCAATGTTAGTAGTTTATATTGGATAAGCTGGGGAATCGGGAGCCAGTGGAGAGATTTGCAGAGAGGAGAAGTGGAGGAATAGCGAGGAGAGAGGTGGATAAGTCAGGCAGCAGAGTTAAGAAAATATTGGAGAGGTGCAAGAGTGTTAGCAGGGAGGCCACAGAGGAGGAGGTTGCAGTAGTCGAGATGGGAGATGATGAGGACATGCACTAGTAGTT